>JAVJIX010000032.1:6257500-7457500 GCA_036785185.1 Paratrypauchen microcephalus
ACTGGTGATGAAGATGAGAGAATATTTGTGTAACCTACATGGTGAGAGGACATAGGTGTATTTACAAAGGAGTTTTCTGTTAGCTCTTTATAGTGTGCAAGGGGTTGTTGAAGATCTTGTTTTATTTTTTTTGCTTTAAGGATTTGTTGATGTGGAAACACCAACTCTGTTCAAGAGGACTCCAGGGGTAAGTTCAAATTGTTCAGTGTTTTTTTTACTTTGAACGGAGTTGCCTCTCCATAGATCAGAACTGTACCTTGACCTGTTTTTGTTTCAGGGGGCCAAAGAGTTCATTGTCCCATCCAGGGAGCCGGGTAGGTTTTACTCTTTGCCTCAGAGCCCACAGCAGTTTAAACAGCTCCTGATGGTGGCTGGAGTTGACAGGTCAGTTCAGACACATTGCTTTATGTGAGAGCTGACATATGAAATGTAACACAGAATAGTTTAGCCAATCCTGTTCTTTCTCTTCTAGGTATTTTCAGATCGCTCGTTGTTACAGAGATGAAGGCGCAAAACCAGACAGACAACCAGAGTTCACGCAGGTTTCACTTGGTTTTACTTTTATATCATTAAATCTGAATGGGTTGTGACATACCATGGTAAATTCTTTTCTACACAAATACAAAAAATGTCTCTCTGCAAACAAAAGACTACGGACACTCTGAAGCTGGTTATTATTACGTATTTATAAATGTACTGTGTTTTCTGTTATATTGTTCATTCATTCTGTTGATATTTTTAAGAACACAAGTGTGGACACATGATTCATAGTTAAAGTAGAAAATAACACTGGTCTACAAATTTTTGGTCTCGATCTGCTTCCGAGATAAAAGTGGCTAAATCTCATTTATATTGATAAGATGAACTGAAAATCAGTTGATAACTGTGCTGGTTAGCTAAAGTATTCAAGATATTTAATGATATTGTTTTACATCAAAATCACATCTGTTTATACAATAGATTTATTTATATTTTGAAAATATTTAACTTGCACTTCTTTATCCGTCAAGAAATAAACAAGAAATATCTTAAGACGTCAGGTGATTGAATCAAAAGTAAAGTATCAAATTATGTGTTACAATTATGTGTTACAACAATAATGTGGAGCCCAACTTTTGTCCTGATCTCCAACTTTGCAACCAAAGTAATGGTGGTTTGCCGTTTTAACCACTGCAGTTATGTTGTGCTTTTGTGATGCAAACGTCACTTCACCACAAACGTAACACAAGTTATCAGGGTTGTTCACACAATTTCGAGGCATCTCTCTTATGTGAAATCAAAAAATATTTTATGTTAATACTCTAGACATATTAAAATGAATGTATTGGAATGTGCAGACAGGCTTTCAGATAGAACTGGTTGCTTGTAGACACACTGTACCTTCTGATAAACTACCGTTTTTGCTTTATTTTGCATAAATTTCCTATTTTGACCCAATACTATATCTTGGAAACTATAGCCAATCAGCACTTCTGACTTACTTTTTCTTTATTAGTGACCTAAACCAAGAAAAATTTCACTGCTTTTGTTCCGGAAGCATTTTGCTTCTAGACCAGTGTAATTGTGTCTAAAATACTGTTAAGTTAATTTCACAATATTCTTATCCTGAATGTGCTATAGATCGAATGATAGGTATGCATACATTCTATATTATCTTGTGGATATAGGTGGATATAGAAATGTCATTTGTGGACCAGTCCGGTATCATCTCTCTGGTGGAGGGGCTCTTACAACACTCCTGGCCCAAAGAGAAAGGTACCATTGAAGTCCCATTTAAAAAGATGACTTATGAAGAAGTCTTGAGGAACTATGGTGTAGACAAACCAGACACAAGGTTTGACATGAAGGTAAATATTTATACTTTAGCATAGAAAGTACATTGTGAGCTGTAGTTAATTTATTATGTTTAATGCTCTGTCTATTTACTAGCTGATGGATGTGAGTGAAGTCTTCTCTTCTACAAATGTTGAGTTTCTACATTCAGCTTTGGGTCAGTCTGAAGGGACAGTTCAAGCCATTTGTGTCCCCAGTGGAGCAGTAAGAATTTATTATGATCATGAAAAACCACTATAGTTATACCAGTATGGATCTACTAATTAATACAATTTTGTTTTTGTGTTGTTGTTTTTTTTTCTCAGAATCTTTTTACCAGAAAAGATTTGGAGACCTTGAAACAAAAAGCCATGACTCAATTTAATCAGGTAGAACAAAATGCATTGACATAAAATTCAACTGCTGTTATTGATAAAAATGTGTTTGTTACATTAGGAGGTGACCACTTTTCTTATCAGAGCTGATGGATCTATAAAGTCTCCACTAAAGAAGTTGTTGTATGTTTCCACAACTGAAGATCTAATGAATAAGACCCAAGCCAAAGCTGGAGATCTGCTGCTCATCGCGGCAGGGTCCCTCCAGACTGTGGTGAGAAATTAGTAAATACTTATGGCTTTCTTCTTCCTGTTAATCAGTGATGTTTTGAGGAGAGGACATTTCACCATTCAAAAGACATATTTAGTTTTTTTCAGCATTTTGAAACTCTCTCAGCTCTCCGTTTTTAGTTTTTAATTCTCAATTGCTATGGCAGCTGAAGAGAAGAGAAGATAACAAATGATGAAAACATTGTACCATTGATATATATTTGTTAACAATTGTCGTATTTGTTGCTGTTTAAATTAGCGTCCTCTGCTGGGTAGTCTGCGTCTTCACTGTGCTGATCTGCTTGAGTCTCATGCTGTTAGACTACGGGACCCCTCAGTCTTTCACTTCTTGTGGGTGGTAGACTTCCCTTTGTTTCTGCCTAAAGAGGAGCATCCAGAGGAACTGGAGGCTGCGCACCACCCCTTCACTGCTCCCCACCCTGAAGATACTGCCTTACTGTACACTGAACCACATAAGGTAGGAAACATCTGAATCTTTTCTAATTATTTTGGCTTTTAATGTTTGTGGGTTTTACCGTGATTTCCATGTATCAGGTTCGTGGGCAGCATTACGACTTGGTGCTAAATGGAAATGAGGTTGGAGGAGGTTCCATTAGAATCCACAGAGCCATTCAGCAACACCATATCCTGAAGAATATACTCAGGGTTTGTCATTTATTCCAGATATTTAAGCAAGTACACTTAAGTATAACTCCAGTTTAGATTCAGTTGTAATTCAATTGCAATTTCTTATTATTTAATTAATTGAGAACTTGTTACAAATGCTTATGTTTTCCAGGAGGATCCCAGTCTTTTGACCCATTTGCTAGAGGCACTTAACTCGGGAGCGCCACCACATGGAGGCATTGCTTTAGGCAAGTGATGCAGAGATGACAATATATTAAAAATTATAATTATAAATATGTTATTAATTGTACATTTTATGGTTTAGGTCTGGACCGCCTAGTGTCTATCATGGTTGGATCATCTAGTATTCGCGATGTGATCGCTTTCCCCAAATCCTTCAGGGGCCATGATCTCATGTGCCAAGCACCAGATTTTGTATCGGAAGAAGAGCTGGACTCGTATCACATTTCCGTCAAGTGGCCACCAGAGAAAGAGGATGTTCTAGGAACAGACAAATAAGCCTTTATAAGACTTTATATAGGGTATTTTAAAAGAACATTTACATTTACAATGAATACCATTTTACAATCAAGAGTCTTCTATAGCAATAATGCTTTATTTACTCTATTCACTGATCTACCTTTATTTTTTTTTATATCACCTTCATTCACTGTAAACTACTGTAAATTGCATACTGTATTAGCATTTATTTTGCATGATTTGAATCAATAAATTATAATAACAAATTTGTCATCCCTAATAAAACTTGTCACGCAGGATTACGTTTTAAGATGTTTTTTTTTTTTTTAGCCAACCCGGAAGTAAATATCGGCCTTTACGTGTGCGTAAGGGGACATAGCCGAGTGGAGTGTTTTCGAGTGTTGCTGGAAAATGACTGAACCACATTTGTGACTGCAGCTTTGCTTTTCCTTTGCTTTTGGATTTGATTGGTGTCAGTTATAAATAAATCACTGAAGATGCGAAATACCCTTGCTTATCGACAGGCTGTCCGTTTTTTGGTGTTTTAGCTGACACGGATTGGGGCTAACGCGGCTAACTGCATTGCCTCCGTTTACAGCTGCATTTGGCGTCTTTCTCACTGACTTCAGGTAAAAAGTGTCCGCCAGGTGAAGTGACAGTGCGGGACACTTTAGCCACGTCACCCAGCTTTATCTTGGAGCGCCGCTGATCGCACTGACTGAACAGAGGTTCTTTTGTGGGACCATGGCTCCGATGGGAATTCGTCTGTCGCCCCTTGGTGTGGCCGTCTTTTGCCTGCTCGGGGTCGGCGTCCTCTACCACCTGTACTCCGGAGTCATCTCCAGCCGTCTGGCTGCGTTCAGGTGAACCCTTTAGAAAATACAGTACCTGTAGTATCTGACACGTAGGCAATACTCTGTGAGTAGGATCTTTGACTCACCCATAGCACGTTCTTTTCCATTATTTTTGCCTGTATGATGTCTGTTTCAAATGTCATAAACGTGTCGGAGTAACTCAGTTTAATTTATTTATGTATTAAGCTTTTTATCATTAGAGTAACAGAATAAGTGGCATATAATTGTATGAAATGGAAATTATTCAAATATGGATCACTTGCGCCATCATCGTCACGGTACAAACCACTGAGACATGTTTATTAAAGACGTTAGTTCTTTAACTCGATTTATTTTGTCATTCTGCACCCTGGGATGATTATTTTAAGAGAGAACACAGAAAAAATAACTACATTTCTAAAATGTGGATTTTTATTATTACAAATGATTTGCACAAAAATAAAAATGCACACCATTCCGAAATATATGATGATAAACATTTCATTTCATTTCATGTCTTTATTTAACAGGATAATGTACAGCCACATAATGCCAAAGGCAGAGATGCTTGTACCAGATTTTAGATTATAAACCAGTGTATAAAAACAATGCCACATGTTTATTCAAGTTGCTATCGGATTTGTTATTGTCATGTGTAAGATTAAGCTTATATTGTGTTTTTGTTATTGCAGACAACAGAGAAATGTTGAATTGAGAGATCTGCTGGCTCTGTCCATAGAGGCTGCAGTTCTGGGTGGCAAAGAGGTTAGTTTCACACATTGTCCAGATCATAGGAATTTTAATCAGACTTAATAATATATGATTTTGTGTGGACAGGTAAAGCGGGTGCGGGAGGAAAATGGCCTGCAGGAAAAGTCCAAAGGCAAGACCAAAGAAGGGGCCAATGACCCTCTAACAATGGGAGACCTCCAGTCCCACAGGAAAATGTACAATATCATCAGAAACACATTTCCTGAAATCACAGTAAGTAAATTTTGTCTTTTTGGTTTTTAACTGCAACAATTTAATTTCAAAATTTGAAAGTTATTCAATAAATGGGCACATTAAGTGGCAAAAATTTGTGTCATTCAAAATTAAAATGCTACAATTATTTCAGTGCCGTTATGTCAAACTCTCAGTAGTCATTGCTCAAGAGACCCTTATTGGTCATACTTTACATTGTAGCCTATACTTTACATTGTAGCCTATATTGTCTAAAAATGACTTTTTGCTACTGTTCACACCGTTTCAATTGAATGTATTAACACCAGTGTTGGGCAAGTTACTCAAAAACTGTAATGCACTACTTATTACTTGTTACTGTCATTTTAAAGTAATGCCTTACATTACAATATTACTCTAAATAAAAAGTAAGGCATTACACTACTTTTGCATTACTTTAGTTACTCTCGCCAAAATGACTGGAAATAAGGATTTGGCAATCTACAGTGCAAATCTCTCATGTGTCATGACTTTCACCTGCCATCCAGGAGGTTTTGGGAGCCTGCAGACTGAAAACCAACCAACCAATGTTCAGTAATTGCTTCATAATAATAATAATAATAATAATAATAATAATAATAATAATAATAATAATAATAATAATAATAATAATAATAATAATAATAATAATAATAATAATAATAATAATAATAATACATTTTATTTATTAAGCACCTTTCTGGACACTCAAGGTCGCCTTCCAACAAGTACAATATACATTATAGGCAGTTAAAAGCAACAGTTAAAATACAAACAGTTAAAAACAAGACAGCAACAGTTAAACATTTAAACAATAAAACTTTTAAAAACAGTAAAACATTTAAAAGGACAGTGCAGTTATGGTTGAGGTGAATAGGCCAGTCTGAACAGATGTGTTTTGAGTTTGGTTTTGAAGTTTGGGAGTGTGTCGGTGTTGCGGAAGTCAGGAGGGAGAGAGTTCCAGAGCTGGGGAGCAGAGCGGCTGAACGCCCTGCTCCCCATAGTGACCAGACGGGCAGAGGGGACAGAGAGCTGGAGAGAGGAGGAGGAGCGCAGAGAGCGAGCAGGTGTGGAGATATGGAGGAGGTGTGAGATATGGAGGCGCAAGGCTGTGGATGACTTTGAATGTGTGGAGCAGGATTTTGTATTGAATGCGGTGTGTGATGGGGAGCCAGGGAGCTGTTGTAGGATGGGTGTGATGTGGTTGATGGAGGGTGTATGTGTGATAATGCGAGCGGCTGAATTCTGAACCAGTTGAAGTTTATGGAGAGTTTTTTGCGGGAGACCAAACAGGAGAGAGTTGCAATAATCCAGGCGGGAAGTAACGAGGCTGTGTATGAGTACGGCAGTGGACTGAGGAGTAAGGGAGGGCCGGAGGCGATGTATGTTACGGAGGTGTAAGTAGACAGAGCGGGTGATGTTGTTTATGTGAGAGGTGAAGGAGAGGGTGCTATCGAGGATGACACCCAGACTCTTAACCTGAGGGGAGGGAGAGATGGAGGATCTGTCGATATGAATGGAGAAATGATTGGTCTTGCTTAGGGTGGATTTGGTGCCTACAAGAAGAAGTTCAGTTTTATTGCTATTGAGTTTGAGAAAGTTGGAGGTGAACCAGGATTTGACTTCATTGATACAGGTGACAAGGGCTGATGGTGGGAGTGTGGAGTAGAGTTGGGCGGTATCCAAATTTTGATACCGTTAAACCGTGTCCACATTTTCCCGGGGTATACGGTATTACCGTTGCTAAGGCTAAAAAAAACAAAAAAACAAACACTTGGTAGCACTACAGTTGAGCCTCGCCAAATGGCAGCTTGCACCTATACCGTTCAGAAACAGAATAGCAAGCATTACATAGGCCTAATGATACTGAAAACAACAAAACATGTACAAAATTAGTAACTTTTATTAACAAATGTTTAAAGTGCAAATACAGCAGCCAACCGACGGAACGAAATAACAAATTGTCTGTGGGCTAAAGCTAACAAACCAACAGGAATCATGATCAGAAGCAGTGACTTTATAACCAAGTGCTTAACAAAGAACTGAGCAAAACCCGCATGGCAAAGCTGTAACAACACAGTTAAAGGGATATTCCAGGATTTTTGACATGGGGGCTCATTTCCGAGTTAGCCAGAGTGCTGCAGAGATGTGGAGACACTTTTTAGCGAATTTCATGCAGTCCTTCCAGCTGCAGAGTTTTCAGGTGCTAGGCTAGCGCAAGTCAACGGTAAATGGTAGCCGGATTTAAATAAGGCTTACCCACTCCATAGTGCACCCAAAACAAGTCAATTATAACGGCAGACTGCCGATGTAAGTATATGTTGATTGAGTAATTTTTGAAATCAAACTGAGTGCGAATAGCATGAATCATTCCATATCTGAGGGACTAGCTTCGCAGCAGCAGCGGAATTTTACTTTACTCTAGTTGGTTGTGAAGTGACCAATCACGTAAACAGAGAAGCGAGAAAAGACGTAGTAAGGAAGACCACAGAGTGAAGAGGTGAATTTTAAAAGAACTACCGGGCAAAATGGTTTTTCAGTGTGCATTTCGAAAATGTACAAATAAAGCCCGCAGGTGGGCACCACAAAGTTTTCACAGCTTTCCCGTGCACGATCGAGAAATGACGCGACTGTGGCTTGTAGCTGCTGGATTAGACATCAACACACCGGTGGAGACGCTACATAAACAGAAGATTTGCAGTGACCATTTCGGACCAGACTACTACACCAAATCCCTTGGAAACCCTAGTCTGACAACCACTGCAGTACCATCTGTCTTTCCAAGCGCAAGATCCCGTGATGAAGAACAGGTTTATACCTTTTTTACCCAAGCTTGCTCCTGTCGTTATGTTAGCCTGCTGGTCAAAAGGCATGCACGCTCATAAAGTTGTTGCTAGCCCGTGAACATTCATGTTGAGCACGGAACTGAAAAGACAGCCCCGCATTGATCGTTCATTCCAACAAACAATGCAACAACCCGGTTTTCTGTAGCTGTAGCGGGGGCTAACTCACCGACACTCTCTCGCGTTCTGCCCTTTCAACATCCATCTCTCTCAACTCTTCATCTGTATATTCCAAGCATCGGGGAGACCTCCAAACGTGGCCATGTCTGGATTGTAGAACAGGGCAGGCTACTGTACTCTACGGCTAACGATGACAGCTGAAGGTAAACAAATATCAGCTGGAAACCCAACTGCAAGGTGATATCACTCCGCCCATGCCTAGCTAGATCGGGGGAAAAACGCGCTGTTGCATAAGGACATAAATCCTTTAAATTACAAGGTTGATTATATTTCTAAAATTGTTCCATCAACACAGACATTTGCATCGACAGTCTGGCGTTATAGTTGACTTGTTTTGGGTGCACTATGGAGTGGGTAAGCCTGATTAAAATCAGGCTACCATTTACCATTGACTTGCGCTAGCCTAGCATCTGAAAACTCTGCAGCTGGAAGGACTGCATGAAATTCGCTAAAAAGTGTCTCCACATCTCTGCAGCACTCTGGCTAACTCGGAAATGAGCCCTCATGTCAAAAATCCTGGAATATCCCTTTAAATTAATTATAGTTAATATTATATTAGGGCAAGATTATTTTTTTTTTAAATGACTGTAATGAATCTGATACCGTTGCTATTTTTAGATACCGCAGTATACCGTATTACCGTATTACCGCCCAACCCTAGTGTGGAGTTTGGTTTGGTGGAGAGGTAGAGCTGGGTGTCATCCGCGTAGCAGTGGAAGTGGATGTGGTGTTTCCGGAAAATATGGCCGAGGGGGGAGAAGATAGATTATGAAAAGGAGGGGACCGAGGACAGAACCCTGGGGAACACCTGTGGAGATGGAGGCAGAATGAGACACGAAGGATTTTAGTTGGATGAACTGAGTGCGGTCGGAAAGATAGGAATGAAACCAGGTGAGGACAGTGCCAGAGATGCCGATAGAAGAAAGTCTATTGAGGAGGATGGGATGAGAAATGGTGTCGAAGGCCGAACTAAGATCAAGCAGAAGGAGAATGGATAATAAACCAGAGTCAGCAGAAAGGAGAAGATCATTTGTGATTCTGAGAAGGGCCGTTTCAGTGCTATGGAGGGGACGGAAGCCAGATTGAAAATGTTCATATAGATTATTAGAAGACAGATGAGCGTTGTGATGAGCGAGTTGGGAAGAAATGTTTTTTCCAGAATTTTTGAGATGAATGGAAGGTTGGAGATGGGACGGAAATTATTGAGGTCAGTGGGATCTAAGCCAGGTTTTTTGAGGATGGGAGTAACAGCAGCAGTTTTCAGAGGAGAGGGGACAGTACCAGAAGTGAGAGAAGCGTGAATTAGATTAGTGATTAGAGGAGCTAGAGAAGGAAGTGTGGCTTTGACAAGGGCGGTGGAGAGTGGGTCGAGTTGACATGAGGAGGTTTTGGATTTATTGATAAGTTTGGAGATTTGATTGACAGAAGGAAGGGTAAATGATGAGAAAGGGGTGTCAGATAGAGGAAATGGAATGGCAGGTATGGGTAGAGCAGAGGAGGGAGTAAGCTGTTGGTGAATATGTTGGATTTTTGTGGTGAAGTGTGAGGCCAGGATATTGCAGAAATCAGATGAATAGTGTGATGGGAGAGAGTCAGAAGGATTGGTTATGTTAAATATGAGTGAGAAAAGGGTCTTGAAATTTCCTTCGTTGGAACTGATTAAACTAGAGTAATATGAAGATTTGGTTTTGGAGATGCAGTCTTTGTAGTGAAGGGTGTGCTGTGTGTACAAGTATTTGTGAATAGTTAGTCCAGTTTTATTGTAGAGCCTTTCAAGTTGCCGGCCTTTTGCTTTTAGCTGTCTGAGAGTGGGGGTGTACCAGGGTGCAGTGTGAGTGAATGAGACAGATCTGGATTTGAGTGGAGCAAGTGTATTGAGAATATTGTGCAGATGGGTGTTGTAATGTGAGATAAGTTGATCTGGTGTTGTGAAACTGTCTGTGCTTGGAAGGTTACTAATGTGAGAAGGTAAAATGTCCAAGTTTATGTCCTTAATTTTACGGTACGTTATGGTGCGTGAAGGGTTGCGTTTGGAAAGAGGAAGATTTGCATTAAATGTAAGAAGCATATGATCAGAAAATTGGATGAAGTTGGCTTTACAGTCTATGGGTATTACACCTGAGCAGCAGATTAAGTCCAGAATATGTCCTTTGGAGTGAGTGGGAAAATTAACAAACTGATGTAAACCAAAACTGTCCAGACAGGATGTGAAATCATTGGTGACTGAGTTATTGACAATGTTCAAGTGAATATTGAGGTCCTCTAATAGTATGACATTTGGTGAAAGTGTGGAAACATGTGTAAGAAAAGCTGCGAAGTCTGTTAAAAAAAATCCTTGTTTGATTTTGGAGGTCTGTAAATAGTCACAACAATAGTCGGAGTAGAACCAGAGAGCTGACATGCAGTCGCCTGAACCGAGTGATAGACCGGGACAGTCACAGGCGCTACCCTCAAACTCTTGCGGTAAATTACCGCGAGACCGCCCCCTCGACCGGTGACACGAGGTTGGGAAAGGTAAACAAAACCCGGAGGAGTAGCCTCGTTGAGATGAGCAAAATCATTTTTCTGTTGCCACGTCTCCGTCCAGTACGTGTTGTCGTACTGGATGGTGCGACGCGAGCCACGGTGGATGGGTCTGCGGCGAGGCACATAGAGAATGTCCAGGTGTTGGAGCAGGAGAGCAGGCGCTGGCGCATAATGTGGATGTATATGGAGTTTAAACTCGGAGGCGGAAAACTGGAACAGGACTGTCGCTGGACGGTGAATAGTGGACAGGATGGATCAGAGGAGTACCAGCCACACATAGTTAATCCACATCATTGATAAAGGGCTGCAACTTCTGCGTGGAGGTGGGAGCTAGGCTGTTGCTAGGTGACGCACAACAGGTAAGCAAATGGTAGCTCGACACACGCTTAATCGCGCCGACAGTTTATGTGTTGTGGTGAGATTATAAGAGTAGTGTGCCAACCACTAATAAACCACAAATGCAGAGTCCACAGGCATTATTACACCGAAAAACACGGGATGTCAGCGGCAGCCAAAAACGTGCCAGCATTCTCTTACCCGCTTACAATACCTATCTTAGAGTCCTTATTTTGAACGAAGTGAAAGTAGTGGGCGTATGTCCATCTTGAAAAGGAGCTAGCACTATCCGATTCTTCTGGTTCTGTCATCCTTTGTCAGTCTGCCAGTTCGAGACGAAGTAAAAGGAAATGGAATGGTCTGCGCGGACTTTTATATCACTAGCTGATCTCGCGGAACTTTGTATGAAATGTAATGTTCTGCCCGGACTTATCACATTCAGTAGCTGATCTCGCGGTGATCCGCGAACTTTGTATGAAGAAAACGCAAAACCCACAAAAACAAAGCAGGTTAAAAATGCATTGTAATGTGCGCGTTACTGGCATTGTAACGAGTAATATATTACCGATTTTCTTCCCTGTAATGCGTTACATTACTGCGTTACACCAAAAAGTAATGCATTACAGTAATTAATTACTTTTGTAACGAGTTACTCCCAACACTGATTAACACTTATCAAGAATACAATCTTTGCTTAGTTTTGTATCCCTAAAATAAACCTGTAAGCTGTTTGCAGGTGAACAGTGAGGAGCATGATAATGTTGTGGAGTCCCTGTCATGGAGCCAGACTATTCCCAGTGAAATAGCTGAAAAGATAAAAGATCAGAATGAAGTCCCGGCCGAAAGCGTGACAGTGTGGATCGACCCTCTGGATGCTACACAGGAGTACACTGGTACACAGCATATTAATACACAAATCAATGTGCTCAGTATTCAGCTGCTAATGCTGGATTCACGTATAAGGATGGAAAGGTCATAGTGGATTCTCTCTCCATAATGTTATGCAAAACCATGTCTTTTGTGTATTTGAATCAGCAATAATAAGTGAATACATATTTGGTTCGCTACTCTAGAGTGGCTATACATAATAATACATACATAATAATACATGTGTGGTAACACATAAGCACATTTATAAAAGTGAGAAAGTATATTAGGTCAGTGCCACCAAAAGTTTGATTAGAACGCAATAACAAAGAAGGCAGCTGATTTCTCTGGTACTAATTTTCATAGAAAGTGAATTGGACCAGAGTCGATGAAGCCAGAGGCATTCCAAATAGAAGCTGCATTCCTATTTGGAATGCAGCTTCTAGCGGCTTGGCTATGTCCATTTACAGTCTGACTGTACACTGTTCTTTTTCTTTTCATTGTGTAAACCTTTCACATTAGACTGCAGTGTTCTGCCCCATATGACAATATGTTTTAAACCTGTTGTTCTTGTCTCCAGAGAGTCTCCTGAAGTATGTCACCACAATGGTGTGTGTTGCTGTTGATGGGAAACCAGTAATTGGTGTTATACACCAGCCTTTTAATGACTTTACAGGTAAATAGGTGTCCAGCCCTCTTATCAGACAAATAAATGTGCTGAATTTCACCTTGGAATTGGCCTATGAAAGGCCAAGAGAAATGTGTTTAAACATATTTGTTTCACAGCCTGGGCTTTGGTGGGACATGAAGCAAACGTCCACGCCCGATCGTCCTACAGCATTACGCCTCCAAAAGTTATCATTTCACGGTCTCACTCCGGACAAGTGAACAGTTTTGTCCATGAAGCCTTTGGGAACAGCACCACAGTCGTACAAGCTGGTGGGGCAGGTAATGATACTAATATTTATTTATTTTTATTTATTTATTTCGCTTCCAAATGGTGTGTTTGCGTGTATTTTTTAATGTTGTGAATTTCTCAGGATATAAGGTGCTCTCTCTGTTGGACCTCCATGCTGGAGAGTCTATGGAGCAGGCTGATCTTTATATTCACATCACCTTCATAAAGAAGTGGGACATCTGTGCAGGAGATGCACTACTCAGAGCCCTGGGTAAGTTTTTTTTTTTTTTTTTTTTTTTACATTCAAGTGGTAATCAATGGCCCAAATTTAACACATTTTAACATGTGGCTGATTAAACACATTTTATTCTGGTTGCAAATAAAAAAATAATTTGTGGTTAGTTAACTGAGTAACCAGACAAGCACTTAGGTTTTATCATTAAGACAATAACTAGACAAGACATGGCACCATATAGTGATATATGTAATAAAACAATACTTTAATGGGTAAAAAACATAATTATTTATTATCCAGAGAATTACCATTATTCAGTTGTAGCTACAGTGAGGAAAAGAAGTATTTGAACACCCTGCAATTTTGCAAGTTCTCCCTCTTAGAAATCATGGAAGGGTCTGAAATTTTCATCGTAGGTGCATGTCCACTGTGAGAGACCTAATCTAAAAAAAAATCCAGAAATCACAGTGTATGATTTTTTTTAAAAACAATTTATTTGTATGATACTGCTGCAAATAAGTATCTGAACACCTGTCTATCAACTAGAATTGTGACTCTCAAAGACCTGTTAGTCGCCTTTAAAAAGTCCACTTCCACTCCACTTATTATCCTAAATTAGAAGCACCTGTTTGAGGTCATTAGCTGCATAAAAACACCTGTCCACCCCATACAATCACTAAGGCCGTTTCCCAATTCAGCGACGGCACACTTGTGAGCGTCCTTGGAACGGGATGTGCATCATATCCGGCGCGACAAGCGCCGTTCCATTCGTTTTTTTCCCCCTGCACCGTTAAGACGAGCTCTGAACGGCGCCGTCGTTTCTATGGAAATCGGGGCGTGGACCAAGCGTGCAAACATGCACGCTTCGCACACTTAAAAGCCCCAGCATGCACAGCGCGGGAGGATATATGACTACAAAGACCGACTCGCCAGCGACATCCACAAGTGAGAGTTGCGACGTCACTATAAAATATACGTATTGGTTCACCTCACCTACAACTATGCTACATGAAACTCTTCATAAACTACGCTAAACGTGTGACGGGAACCGTAACGGCATAGTTCACGGCACCTGTATTACCGTTCACATGCTTTTCCCCTTACACTCCTTTGCTGTTGTAATGCTGGATATTCCACAGTGTAGCCATGTCCAACGCTTACTCTAAGCACTGCTCGCACATTCTCAGCGCACAAGAAAACTCATGCAGCGCACTGTAAATCAGGGATGAAAGAGCTTTTAGCGGATCTCCGCTTTTTATTCAGCCGCGGGGTCATTTTTTTAATATCTGCAAAGTGCGAGCCGCGCGGAGGGGGGTGCATTTCGGATGTGGAGTTAGTGTGTGTTTGCTCAGACACATTAAAAATTAGGGGGAACATTGGCCATGTCCCAATTCCAAGTATTACTAGTCGCAATAGTATAATATTTTTGTCTTTAGGGAACAAGGAGCAGACCACCCGGCTCATTGAGCTGAGGCGGGACCTGTTCCAGTTCGCAGATGCCCATGTGAGAAACGTAGTGCACTAAGGACAGAGCGAGTGTGCGCCGTCTCGACGACAGACCGAGTGCACACTCACAAGCGTGCCGTCGGCGTGCCGTCGCTGAATTGGGAAACGGCCTAAGACTCCAACTACTAACATGGCCAAGACCAAAGAGATGTCCAAAGACACAAGAGACAAAATTGTAGACAAGGCTGTAAAGGGTTAAGGGGCAATTGCCAAGCAGCTTGGTGAAAAAAGATACACTGACTGCGTGCACATGGACAAGTGCAATCCGATTGCAAACGGATAGGGATCGTCAGTGTTGGGAAAGTTCATTTTCTACATGAACTAGTTCAAAGTTCAGTTCACACATTTCAAAATGAACTAGTTTGTTCATAGTTCATAATTGTTTATAGTTAGTAGTTTGTTCATAGTTCCAAAAAATGAACTAGTTCATAGTTCATAGCGGCACGGTGGCTGAGTGGCTAGCACTCACGCTTCACAGCAAGAAGGTTCCGGGTTCGATCCCCGGGTCGCCCAGGCCTTTCTGTGTGTGTTCTCTGTGGAGTTTGCATGCATGGTCTGGGTTCGATCCCCGGGTCGCCTGGGCCTTTCTGTGTAGTTTGCATGTTCTCCCCGTGTCTGGGTGGGTATTCTCCGGGCACTCCGGTTTCCCCCATCAACCCAAAACATGCACCATAGGTACCTCCAGCTTAGGTCCTGACCAAACCGAAGCAAGAAGATCATGGAGATGGTCCCCGGGCGCAGAAGTGTGCTGCCCACTGCTCCTTATATACAGTCATGGCCAAAAGTTTTGAGAATGACACAAATATTACATTTTCACAAAGTCTGCTGCTTCAGAGTTTTTATATGTTTTTCACTAGCTAGGACCACGCCATCAACATAATGCAGTGAAGATGTTTATTATTGAATGATAGTGGATGTCTCGGTGAATAGGTGGTGATGGCTGGGTTGAGACAGTGGGTGGGGGCTCCGTCTCAATCTTCGATTGGCCCAGCGGAACGGGACCCCCCCCCCTTTAGGAGATGTCTTGTGGCTGAAAGACAAACGAGATAGGGGTGGGAGGGAGGGGTCGAGATAACCGAGACGAACTGGAATGAAGGGATGAGTGGCTATAAATGGCTCTGGGAAATTAGAGGTGTGGTTATGGTGAACTGTGATTCGCTGGTGAGGAGGAGAAGGTGGTTGAGGCGTGGTCCTGCTCCTGAATTTCAGTTAATCACATTAACTCCATTTGTCAGATGTTTCTATGTTATAATGAAATACAATTAAAAGCATTCCATAAGTATCAAACTCTTTTATTGAGAATTACACAGAATGCAATAAGTCAATATTTGCAGTGTTGACCCTTCTTTTTCAAGACCTCTGCAATTCTCCCTGGCATGCTGTCAATCAACTTCTGGACCAAATCCTGACTGATGGCAGTCCATTCTTGCATAATCAGTGCTTGGAGTTTGTCAGAATTTGTGGGTTTTTGATTGTCCACCCGCCTCTTGAGGATGACCACAAGTTCTCAATGGGATTGAGATCTGGGGAGTTTCCTGGCCAAGAGCCCAAAATCTTAATGTTTGGTTCCCCGAGCCATTTTGTTATGACTTTTGCTTTATGGCAAGGTGCTCCATTATGCTGGAAAAGGCATTCTTCATCATCAAACTGCCCTTGGATGGTTGGGAGAAGTTGCTCTCGGAGGACATTCTGGTACCATTCTTTATTCATGGCTGTGCTTTTAGGCAAGATTGTGAGAGAGCCCACTCCCTTGGCCGAAAAGCAACCCCACACATGAATGGTCTCAGGATGCTTCACTGTTGGCATGAGACAGGACTGATGGTAGTGCTCATCTCGTCTTCTCCAAACAAGCCTTCTTCCAGATGCCCCAAACAATCGGAAAGGGGATTCATCAGAGAAAATGACTTTACCCCAGTCCTCAGCAGTCCAGTCCCTGTACCTTCTGCAGAATATCAGTCTGTCCCTGATGTTTTTACTGGAGAGAAGTGGCTTCTTTGCTGCCCTCCTTGACACCAGGCCTTCCTCCAAAAGTCTTCGCCTCACTGTGCGTGCAGATGCCCTCACACCTGCCTGCTGCCATTCCTGAGCAAGCTCTGCACTGGTGGTGGCTCGATCCCGCAGCTGAAAGACCTTCAGGAAACGGTCCTGGCGCTTGCTGGACTTTCTTGGGTGCCCTGGAGCCTGTTTGGCAACAATTGGTGAATGAAGAATGCCTTTTCCAGCATAATGGAGCACCTTGCCATAAAGCAAAAGTCATAACAAAATGGCTCGGGGAACAAAACATTAAGATTTTGGGCCCTTGGCCAGGAAACTCCCCAGATTTTAATCCCATTGAGAACTTGTGGTCAATCCTCAAGAGGCGGATGGACAATCAAAAACCCACAAATTCGGACAAACTCCAAGCATTGATTATGCAAGAATGGACTGCCATCAGTCAGGATTTGGTCCAGAAGTTGATTGACAGCATGCAAGGGAGAATTGCAGAGGTCTTGAAAAAGAAGGGTCAACACTGCAAATATTGACTTATTGCATGAATTCTGTGTAATTCTCAATAACAGTGTTTGATACTTATGAAATGCTTTTAATTGTATTTCATTATAACATAGAAACATCTGACAAAAACATATAAAAAACTCTGAAGCAGCAGACTTTGTGAAAATGTAATATTTGTGTCATTCTCAAAACTTTTGGCCATGTGTGTATATGTATATATATGTATATATGTATATATATGTATATATGTATGTGTATATGTATATATGTATGTGTATATGTATATATACACATACATATATATATATATATATATATATATACACATACATATATATATATATATATATACACACATACATATATATATATATATATATATATACACACATACATATATATATATATATATATATATATACACATACATATATATATATATATATATATATATATATATACACATACATATATATATATATATATATATATATATATATATATACACATACATATATATATATATATATATATATATATATACACATACATATATATATATATATATATATATACACATACATATATATATATATATATACACACATACATATATATATATATATATATATACACACATACATATATATATATATACACATACATATATATGTGTGTGCGTGTGTGTGCGTGTGTGTGTGTGTGCGTGTGTGTGTGTGTGTGATGGGTTAAAATGCAGAGAAGAATTTCTCCAGTGTGAGATCAATAAAAAGTCACTTCTTCTTTTCCCCCCAGTACATTGTTGCAAGCTATTATTTTTCAATATCATTGCCAAAGCCCATATAGACCCATAGACAGCAATTATTATATCAGTTTTAACAATCAAACCATGTGTTAGATTCCATCTTCATATCCAATTTCGCATCCTTATCCAACCAGGATCACAATAACATTTAGGCAACAGGATTTCCCCATTGTTGCTGTCTGTTCAGTCCACACTAGTAGCAGCTGCAAGTCTCACCCCTACAGTATATTCTCAAAAAACATTGAGGGAAAAGTTGCTACTTGCTTGGATTGTCTTTTTAATTATTATTATTAAAGGAAAACAGGACAGTGGCATACTGAACATTCTGCTACCACAAACAGAGGTATGAACCAGGCTGAAGTAGGAAATAGGGTTGAGCCTGAAAGAGGACGTGAAACCGTTTAGAGGTAAACGGGTGGGGTCCGCGCGGTCCACCCGGGGAATTCAACTTGGTGAGCAAGGGACGGCCTCCCGGTGCGGGAGGATCCCCTTGCGGGACCTCTCCCCGGGTGTCACCGGCCCCCGCCGAGCGCACTTCCTCCACGGCGGTGCGCCGCGACCGGCTCCGGGTCGGCCAGGAAAGGCTCGAGGCGAAGGTGGATTTTCTTCTTGAAAGCCGGCAGGCAAAGTTTGCACATAAATGTGAGGTTATTCCCTTCCTCACCGACCTTGTCATAGAGCTCTTTGAAATGTTCATATGACGAATCCTTGCTGCTTCTGCTACAGTCGTCTCCATGTCTCCATGCTGCCTTTTTTATTCTGTCTTGCTTCGATGACACATGCAGCGATACGACGCTGGTGTTGTTAAATTAAATGTTTTCCCGCGAGTTTTCGCCTTGAACACTACAGAAATCTGAGACTCTATTGAACGAAGTTAAATAGATAGCGCTTGTCGTTCACAGACACCAGAATGAACTCATTCACAGTTCGTTCATCAGGCAGTAATACAGTGCGTTCAGTTCACGTTCGCCCAAAATATGAACGCGTTCATGAACTATTGTTCAGTGAACGCGTTCAGGTACAACACTGGGGATCATATTGGATTGATAAAAGGAGAAATTCAATTTGTCAACTGGACAAAGTTTGTTTGGTCAAAACTGTTTCGCAGCTCACCCGAGGGCTTCCTCAGTTCTGGTTCGAGTGCTGGTTAGACACTGCTTATATCTAGCTCAGGGAGGAGCTCACTACACTGAAATTATTCTGAAACTATCCCAACTAATTTGTTTTTGAGGTTCTCTCTTTTGTTTTTCGAATTTCTCTGGCGTCTAGTTTGGCATACCTATTCAACCCTAACGACCGTCTCCACACCTCTGGCCCTGACCTGTCTGCCCTATTGTTTCTTTTGTCTGTTTTGACTTTGGTTTGAGAATGGAATTATAAATGGGAGACAAGTCAGACCCCTCCATGATTTCTAAGTGGGAGAACTTGCAAAATCGCAGGGTGTTTCTAATACTTATTTTCTTCACTGTATCTGTAAAATACAAGCTTACATGTGCACTGTTGCAGGAGGTCACATGACCACTCTCAAAGGGGAAGAGATCGACTACAGAGACACTCCTCTGAACAAGGGAGGGCTGGTGGCCAGTGTGGGAGTGGACCACAAGGCAGTGCTGGAGAAACTACCAGCCAGGGACCCAGAGAAGCACTGACATATGCACTGAGCTACTGAAGAAATCTGAAGCAAAATAGTTAAACAAAGTGTGGGTCTGAATGGACAAGACTGTGAAGGCAAGACCCACTGGTACAATGGTACAGTTTTCCCTCATTCAAAAACTATGATGAAAACATTTGCAAGAGAGCAACAAATCTTCCATTACCACTTCATCAAAAAAGAAGCATTTGAGGAGCACAAAATGGACATTATTATGGATCATGAATTTTCTGGAGATGTTTTCACAATATTTTTTTTGACAGGTACAGAACTTTATATGAAGTATTTAAAATGGCTGTTGCACTTCTGCCATTCATAACACTGTAGTCACTTCAGCTGATGGTGGACAGAAACAGCTATACTAAAAGACGTACTATTGGACTGTCTGACTGTCCTTAAGCATAGTAAGTGGCAAAACCATTTTCACTTCCTTGTGAATAAAATAAAAAATGTTTACATGTATTTTATAATCTTTAATGGTGATATCAAGGTAGTGAAATACAGCCCTGAATATTTAAAAAAGGAACTTCTCGGGTAGTTTTAGCATGTTGATTTATAATTACTTTTAACAGACAGCTACCTGTTAAGCTAAAGTTATCTTTCAAGAACAAACAGGGCTTACTAGGGCATCATATGCTGTATTATGCCAAGCAGTAATATATTTTAAAGAAGCCATTTTGTTAAAGGACCTACAAGCGTTCATCTTTAAGAACCTTAAATTTAAGTTAATCATTTGTTTATTAAAATGTATTCATCTACTCTAGATCATTCTCTCACTGTTTAAAAGGGAGCTGTTCTCAATAACAAAGGAACCCTATAAAATAAGCTGTTTTTTTTTTCTGCCGTGAAAAAAACACACCAGCAACGGAATAAAAAAAATCTGCACAAATTTTACAAAGAATATGAAGGTGTTTGTAAAAAGAAGGAAATTAGGGCTACTGTTTTTTGGTCTGTGGATGCAAGTATATAATAGCATATAACATTGTTCTAACAGGAAAACATTGCAAACATACAAAAACATGTAACAGCTGCTGACTTGAGTTGGAGTACATGGGTCATCCAATCTTAACAGAAGCCTAGTAAACTATGGACATTGGGTACGATGCATTTGAGATGAATGCCAATGAGTTGCAAGTTTACATAGTGAGTCATTACAACTTAGATTAGAGGCAGAAAAACAAACCCTTGGGGCAGTTTACTGTATGTGCAAAATGTTGAACCTTTTAATTATTTTGGAAAGTTGTGTTAAACACACTTGACTGTTTTATCAATGGTCATATGTATGTTTGAGGGGCCTTTGTTTTCTGCAGTAAATTGATTAAAAAAAAAAAACTTAACTGAGCAGAGATGTTTTCAGTGAGGATAGTCCAATGGATTTTTGCAGTTGGTTTGAATTACTGCCTGATCCTTGTACAACTACTGTCTCCCAATTTGCCTCTGCTGTTAATTTATAATAAAATGTCTTGGTGCATGCAAATATGGACTATAATTATTTTAGCTAATTGAATTTGAGCCTACTCCTTTAAAGTACATATAGTAATGGCTGTCAGTAAATTATACATCTACTTGATTGATTATTATGGACTTGTAGACCTACAAGATTTGAAAATTACTTTCGGTAACCATCAGTTATGAATGTAACTTAGAGTCTTTCTTCAATATCTGTCTTTTGAGCAAAAATAATTGTTTAACGTGTGTTTATTATATTTATTTGTTCCAATAGTTTAACTTTTTTTTTTGACATTTGCTATAACTTAAAAAAAAAAATACTTGAAACACTAGAGACCCCTTTCCTCTCTCAGGTGCTGAAAAGATAAGGTAAAACAAGTGACTTAACCCTGGCCTGCGTGGTACATTTGGGTTTCTTGCTGATCATGCTGTAAATTTAGCTTGTTGAGGATGTGCTGAAGAGAGTCGTCCAAGCCTCTCCTCTGGTCTGTAAAGTGCGAAACCTGAGGGTCTATAACAGTCTGGAGCCACTCTGTCTTAGCAGCCAACATATGTGATGAGAGCTTCTGGGCAGAGAAGAAGAATCAACCAATGCTTGAAATTATGACAATTAACCTAGTCAGTTAGAAACAGTAATAGTCCCTAATATATTGGATTGATTAAATTCATATTTTATTTTATTTTATTATAAAATCTATTTCTGAATAACTTAAATGGTGCAGTATGTACCTTTTCAGTCTCTGTGGAGATGTTTTGTGTCTGGAATGTTCCAAAGTAAGGCATTAAACTGATCTATCTTGTTTCTTATAGACCTAAAAAAAAAAAAGAACAATACAGGTGTACCTGTTCATCCTTTGTGAGACTAGCTGCAGATTCAGAAATGATGCCTTTAATATGAGCCAAGTATGAAGCAAAGTCCTCTTTTGCCTCTGTACACAGATACACACCAAAGGAAAAAATAGCCTATTTAGTAGGAATTAGTAGTAATAATAAAGTTTAAATTATTTTGGAATAATGGACGGTAAAACACACACATACCGCCCAGTTTGAGGCATTTTTCACAATCTTTTCTTGAGTATTTCCTTGCCAGATCAACGGGGCACTCTCCTCTGAAGTTCTGGACTTTGGGGTCTGCTCCCAACTTTAGCAAAGTCTGCACTGTGTCCACATGACCCCAGCTGGATGCAAGATGGAGAGCTGTGTACCCTAGAAAAATACCCAAAATATATGTTACAGTAGCCCATTTAAAACTCGCATTCAGCAAACTGTTTAGTATGGGAGAATGAGGCTAGAGAGGCTATTATCTCTATTTTCTAATGATCATAATGGTATAAACTGTATAGCGAAATTTGAATTGATATGGGGATGAATTAAAGTCTAAAAATATTGTAAAGATTGAACCTTATCACCCTTGTCAATGGCAAATGAACAAATAGCCTCTAAAACATTAAATATTGTAGACCTATAGTCGAAGCATTATAGCAGCCATAATTTGATTGCCAGATTTATGTTACGTATACTTCCAGAGGCATCCGAATTCCTTCTTAAACTCTATGTCCCATGCTATAACGTTACTATAATTTATCTCTTAAGATAGCATACCTCTTAGTTAATTTACCTCTTGCTGTTTGCTGGTTGACTTGAGCTCCGTAAGTCGTCAGCTCAGTGACGGCAGCTGTGCGCCCCAACAAGCCGCTCATGATGAGCGCGCTTCGGCCAAACTCGTCAGTTCCAGACAACAGGTTTTCTATCAGTTCTTGTTCGATGTCTTGTAAATGCCGCCGTAAAGATTCTCCACGAAACACAGAAGCGAATAAATTCTCCTGCTGGGGAGTCATGTTCACTTTCTCTTTTCACCGCGGAGCCTGTATAAAATAATATACAGTCTATGTTTCACCCAGGACTTCCGCCGCTTACTGTTGCTATGGTTACTGTGAGACGGTATCCTATGGATATGGCCTACCCGAGGGGTGAGCTACCAAGCGCTACTGCGCATGTGCACGCAAATGCAACGTTTCGATCTATCTTTTATTTATTTATTTTTTTCACTTCTCCAACTCAAAATATTCCTGCAAATTTTATCCCTGGATTTTGGGATAAAAACTGGCGGCTGGTCCAGAGAGTGAGGCTAACCTGATTAAATTGTGGTATTGGAATTGTGACATTATTAATTATGAATTTGCACAAGTAAATAGTAAAAAAAAATTAAAAAAATTAAAAAGTATTAAAAAGTTAAAATAGTTAAAACATGTATTAAAGGAGAATTAACTTTTTTTTTTTTTTACAATCTTATTTCGGTAATAAAACAAGTTGTTTTACTCACCCATAGCACTTTGGTGTCATTTGGAGCATTTCCGGAGATGTTTTAGATTAGCGATATCCGTAACGTGAGTTCTCGGGCATATGTTTGCAGTCTCCAAATAACACAAACTTTAGCACTTTTCAAATCATAGAAGCTCAATGTCTTAGTCTACACTTTCGTTTGAGTCAAAAGTGGCCTGTAATCCGAGATTTATCCATAGTTTCGAGTAGATGAGGAGGCCAGTGTGCATGTGCGGAGTCACAGCTGATTTCGCTCTCAGCTCTTGGGACACAAACATGAAACGCAAAGCTGTAAATTATGGATAAATCTCGGATTACAGGCCACTTTTGACTCAAACGAAAGTGTAGACTAAGACATTGAGCTTATATGATTTGAAAAGTGCTAAAGTTTGTGTTATTTGGAGACCGCAAACGGGTTACCAACCGTCCCTTGAAAAACGGAATCGTCCTGTATTCAGAAACAAAATTACCCGTCCCGTATGGAGCTGAAAAGGGACGCACTTTGTCCCGTATTATCATGTGAATCAAAAATAGTGTCTAAAACAGAGTGCCCAATACGTTGGTCACCATCTACCAGTCGATCGGTGTCCGGTCTTGGTCTTGAGATGATTGTGATCATATTTTATTACGGCCACTGCCTTTAGCAATAAACTTTTACAGTGTATTTCTCATTTTTCGTGCGCTCGTCTGGGACACGTGGAAACCACGCGCACCGCCAGCTCTCTCTCCTCCCTGCTCATAGCGCAAGCTTCCTCCTCAATGTGCTCTGATTATAAGTGCAAGACTACGTGCAAAGCAAAAACTAATCTAAACTTATGTTACAGCGTCCGCACAGCAGGTCTACAGCGACATGTGGTTGAATTTTGCCTAATAAAAGTGCACAAATGCATCTGTTTGTCACAACATCCATTTGGTAAATGTGCAGAGGCTCGTAAATACCACTACAAAACCAGTAAGAGAATCTAACTCCAGTTAGAAAAACAGGTAAAAAAAAAAAAAAAATCAAAGAAGGGGTCCTCAAACTGTGGGACTGAGGGTCCAAAAACGGGGCACAGAGTGTTTAAGTGCAGTGCAGTTTGCTTGGCTTATTTTAAGATTAAAATTAACATTCATCAGATAAAATGGAGATAGATTTATGAAAACTTATTTATGTGAGTCAGTCTTTTCCCACATGAAGATCATTAAGCCCAAGTACCGTTCCACTATGACTGATGATCATTTAGAAGTGAGCTTGACTCTGGCTGTCAGCAACTACTGTCCAATCTATGCATCCCGAGGTGATTCCATCCAGTGCAAGTCAAATTTAGTGAAAAGGCAAAGTGGGATCATCAAGAGGGAAAGGGAATTTTCTCCCCAAAAATGGGTGGTTGACATCTTAGTTTTTATTGGCTGAAATGACTCCAGATTGGACCCACCTAGCTTTTCAGTGACTTTCAGCTTTTTTCCATTTCTGGTCACTTTCATCCCTGTTTATATTAATTTATACAGGTTTAAGTTAAGCAGGACATATATTTATTTTATTCTGTTGATTTTGTTATTTAGCAGCCTATTAAAAATAAATTGCTGATAATTATTTATTTTCCCTGTGTTCATATCACTCAGATAGGCTATGCATCTAATTCAATTCCGGTTTGAGTCAAATAGTTTAAAAAATCGCTTCACACATACAAAAAAAGGGCTAAAAAGATTCACTACACCACGAAGGGTGAAGGCAATCGGGCAAGCTGGTCCTGCCAATGAGGTGTCCCTTATTTATTTTTCAGGGAGTTGGCAACCCTACCGCAAACATATGCCCCGAGAACTCACGTTACGGATATCGCTAAACTAAAACATCTCTGGAAATGTTCCAAATGAAACCAAAGTGCTATGGGTGAGTAAAACAACTTGTTTTATTACCGAAATAAGGCTCAGATTGTAAAAGACGTTAATTCTCCTTTAAAGGCGGAAGATGCCCATACACTGCTTGAACAGTAGATGGCAGTAATACGTCTAATATGCAATGGCATAGCATAAGTAGAAGAAGTTGTGAAACGGAAGTGGATTTTGTTACCGTCCAGACCTCCTTTAGAAACCTAAATTTAGATTGTTTCATTTGGAGATATATAAGATAAACAGCACAACTTCACAACATGATGTTCAACAGACAAACGAGTCTATGGATGGGAGATGTAAGTTTTACCATTGTATATTTCTGTTAGTTAATTCTCA
Organism: Paratrypauchen microcephalus; assembly: GCA_036785185.1. Classification (NCBI taxonomy): domain Eukaryota; kingdom Metazoa; phylum Chordata; class Actinopteri; order Gobiiformes; family Gobiidae; genus Paratrypauchen; species Paratrypauchen microcephalus. Next base: position 6,283,158 of record JAVJIX010000032.1, read on the forward strand.
CCCCATTACCAGGAGCTAATTGTTTGCTAACTTCTTTCTACTGCAACACGAAATAGTGTTTCTATTACATGCATGCACAGCAAATTTTGATTGAAATTCCTCTTGTGAATGTTTGGTTAAGCTGGACCCATACATGGACGAAGACTTCATCAAGCAGGCTTTCAGTGCTATGGGCGAGTCACCTCTGGGAGTCAAGATCATCACTCACAGAATAACAGGGTATGTTTTCTCAATGGGTACATTTTCATTTCCACAAAATAATCAAATAATTAGACATGATTATTACGCCGGGTGTACATGCGCAAGGCAATCTAATGATCATGTGTCAGTTAATACATTTTACTCTTTAGCATTTTGTCTTTCCTTGTTTGCATAGTTTTCCTTGTCAAAATCTGAGTGTGTGAAGAATCAGAAAGAAATTATATTACTTTCATAAGAACTGTTAACATGTTTCAATAATTTGGTCAGAAATTTTGAGCAGAAATCTTTTGGCGTGCATGAAAACACAGCCAGTGTCATTACAGATATTGTGAAGATATTTTTGTTCATGTTTATATGATTTGTTTTTTAACAGTGGATCTGCAGGATACTGCTTTGTGGAGCTTGCTGACGAAGAGAGTGTTGAGCGTTGTGTTCAGCGCCTCAATGGAAAACTTGTTCCTGCATCCAACCCGGTTAGTTTTATTTACACATTACTAAATTCTTAGTTTTACTCTCAAAAATACATATACATAATTATTGTTGGTTCAAATATAACTATAATCTGACCTTCTTTTCCCACAATATCCCCAAACTAATTTAACCTGCCTGCAGATAATGGAGCTCATCTTCCCTGGCGATCATTCTTGCCATGATTAAACTGTATTATTATGCTTTGAACAAAATAAGTAACAGGAAATGCTATATCAATGATGTTTACATAAGGGTTTCTTTTGAGTGTGCATTAGTAAGCTGTAGTTGGCTGTTGTGTTTGAAATGCTCTGAGCTGGCCAGTCTGCTGAGCTCCCCTGTCCACCAGCCTGACCTGCTGCTGACAGTATCAAAGAGACTGCCTGTACTTGAATGTACTTTGTTTGAAGCTGATGAATAGAGTCTCTGATAGGAACTAACTGAGGAATGGGCTAAAGGCTGGTCTGGGTGGTAGAGGTATGTAAATCTAAATAAAAACAACTATAATGACTCCATTCTTTATTCCAGCAATATCAGTGCCATACTACATGCCTTGAGGTCTGGAGAGATTGCTTAGTTTTTGTTTTTTCCCTCTTCACATGCAGCCCCGCAAGTTCAAACTAAACTATGCCACCTATGGGAAAAGACCAGAGCCAGGGTAAGTCATATGCTGTCTGGTTGACTCTGTTACTTCTTCATTGATATGTAATAAATATATCTGGTTAATTTCTCAGGCCGGAGTTCTCAGTGTTTGTTGGTGATCTGGCCTCTGAGGTGGACGACTACCAGCTGCACCAAGCTTTTAAGAAGTTCCCCTCCTGCAAAGGAGCCAAAGTAGTCACTGACCAGTATGGCTATTCCAGGTAAGTCAGCCTTTTGAGGGGAAAAAAAATAATGATTAATATAATTTGATTCAGTTAAAATTAATTATATGCTGTGTGATATTTGAATAGCCTCTGGACGTTGAACATCAATACATCTACGTCTATTTTCGGAAAAGGCTGAAAACTGTTTTCTTGCCATTTTATGCTAAAACTATTGTTTTCCCCATTTAGGCTAAGCAAGAGCAACTCACAAATCAAGTGATGCTACCACATGTTAAAAGTAAAACAACAAGTTTCAGTTCTACCATAATAATACTCATTATATTCAATTTTCTTATATGTGGCTTTTTACTGTAAGTATAGTGTGTGTGTTTTCGAGGTTAGGAGCTGTAACTCTAGTTTGACTTACAGAGGCTATGGGTTTGTCAAGTTTGGAGACGAGAATGAACAGAAGAAAGCCATTGAGGAATGTCAAGGTACAATGCTAGCCGGCAAGCCACTCAGACTGAGCATCGCTGTTGCAAAGAGGTATGATTTGTAGGCTCAAAGTCTTATGTATTTCAAAAAGTAATGGGCTATGTTTGTTTTTTTACAGTCAAAAGGTGGGCACTTATCAAGCTCAGAATACGTATACCAACTATAGTCCGACCCAAACCCCTTACTATGGCAGCACAGGTGGGACTGGAGGGTACTACCCACAGTGGGGCAGTTATGATCAGTACAGTGGCTACAGCAGCGGCTACAACAGTGGCTACAATACTGGCTATGGCACTGGGTACAGTTACAACTACAGCCCATACGGATATCCCCCTCCTGGGCACATGATACCTCCACCTCCCATGGGTGGCCCATCCGCACCCACAGACACAACAGCTGCCACAGATGTAAGGACTTTAATTTTTCAAAGCAATATTATATCAATAATATAATTTCTCTTGTCTTTATACCCTCTCAGCAAAGTCAAGAAGCAACCAATCCAGCAGTTGAGAGCACAGAAGGTACTTTTAAAATACGTAATACACTAGTTTTGCACATTTTTTGTGTCAACTCTGAACTTTATTTGTAAAAATTAATTAAAAAAATTAATGATTTCTTTCAATGAAATTGGAGCATATATGTTCCCTGTAGTAGGTGTAATGCAGTGTTGTGTTGACTGTATTCACTGTTTCTTCAGATCCTCTTGCTGTCTGTAATGTGGACCAGTGTAACAAAGACTTTATGCAGCGCAGTGAAGAACTCTATGAGGCTTTCATGAACTGTCATTGGGAAGCACTGGACTCTATGGACTCATCATTTCCTTCCTCCTGATTGCAGAGACGTATACATTATTTATAATGTATTATAATTTTTACATTTTTGTCCTCTTTGAAGTAACATGGAAAATGTGTCACAAAACGTCTTCAGTCATCATTACCAGTCATGATGCATATTGTCTCTGTGAGGTAAAAACTTTAGACTTAGACAAACTATTGATCCACAAGGGAAATTGTCTTCATCAAGTTACTCAAATTTCATAGTATGTGATCATTGGAATCTTGCACAGCGTTTCACCCAAATTGCGTGTAATTATATCATTTTTATAGTTTTAGTAGATGGATGGGTAAAAACTGAACTTCCCTGCTAAGTAAATGGTTACTTAGTAGTAAAGATTATCATGAAAAATGCAAAAATCTTATTCCAGTTAATTATAATCTGGACACTATGAAATGTATTGCCTTACTTATAAAATTGTTGAACAAGCAAAATGTTTCAGTGTAAAATTATGTAAATATTTTCTGTCTAAAAATGTTTTACCAATAATAATAATTTAAAAAAAAAATCTAATGAAGTGTTTTTTTAAATGTAAACCTTTATGAGGCACAGTGGTCAGAATATGCATAAATAAACACTGAATGTTTCACTTTAATATTGGAAAGAACTCCCCAAAAAATGAGAAAATATAAAATGAACTGAAAAAATTGGGAGAATAAGTTGTGAAATATCTGCTTTTATGTATTTTTCATCTTTTTGAGTCAAATGTTACAAACCAGACAGAAAAATGAGATGCTTAACTGCATTTAATTTAGAGCATATTTCTTCATATGAGCATATTTGTTGACTTGGTAAAACCACCCTGAGACAGTGTTACAACTCATTCAAATCAATCACTGAGTGTGTTCCTTCTTCTCTTCTCCATTCAAGCAGCTCTTAATGTTGAGTAGTCCCAGACCTGGTCTTCCTGGACAGTACCAGCTTGGACCCATCCGGTACCAGCCCTGATACAGGACTCTCCAACTCAAACAGCCCAGTGCACCTCCCAAAAGCTGTGTAGGGAACTGGGGAAAATACGCTAACAAGCAGAGCAATAAAAAGATCCAGAGGTTTAGAAGGACGACACAGAATAAGAAGAGGATCCTGAGAGGTGCGTCAGAGACTCCTCCCAGGTTCAGATAGGGGCCAAACACAGCTGTTTCTTCTGCCAGGAGCAAGCAGCACAGACAGAGGAGGAATACATCCTCTGATACTTCATAGCCCCTCCACAACATCGCACCTTTAAGACACTCAGCCTTACTCGCTCCCTCACGCAGCACCAGCAGAGGCTGACCGCTGGACACGTCTGAGGTCCCCGCTAATGGCTCATAGCAGCTGCCAGTGGCATTCTCCAACAGGTCCAGGAGTTTACAGAACCCAAGCCACAACCCTCCTGCCAGCAGGAGGCGGGACAGGTGCCGGAGGGTCAGAGACAAAGAGCGGCGAATGGAGAAGGAGAGGACAAACACAAAGGAGCCCACAAAGATGCAGGTCCAACCCCATCCGGAGCGCAGGAAAATCCTGGAACATAAACAAGCAATGAAGAGTTACAAGAAATTTTAACTCTCAAAGAGGTGACTAAAGAATTTAAAGTAATTACAACTTTACACATCTTAAATTAACAAATGTATTTGTTTTTATTAACAATAGTATTTATACCTGGCTACCCAGGTGGATGAACATTCTTTTCACAAATGTGAAAGTGAAACTGAGAGGAGGAAGAGCCATCACCTGTATAAGAAGTGGGTCCGTTTGGCAAAGATGCTGTGCTGAGACACCCAAAAACTAAGTCCAGGTCCAAACATCAATAGCACTGATAGAAGCAGGTGGAAGTGCTGCCGAAAAACTGTGTTTCCAAGAAAACGGGCTGCCAGGTCCGTCAGGACCACCAGCACTGTGTTGAGGAACATCCCAATTCAAGGGTCTCTGCTCTGCAGCTGTGTGGAGGCTTCTCAAATTTAAACCATACACAATGTGACACAATGTGACACAGTGCAACAGCCCAAGGCTCTAAAAACTAGTTCCTGTGGATTACTGAGTCAGGTGAAAAAATGATACTAACCAGAGTGTAAGGTTTAGTTAGATCACAGACATATTTGCATCCAGTTGCAAAATAATTTACATCAATGGAAGAATAATAATAAAAAATAGCTTAAGATCCCCTGGTGTAAGTCGACTTGGTGCTGTTGTAGACATTAAGGACTGCACTGTACAACACAAATGAAGTGACAGCTGCCCTCAGCATTCCTGACACGGCAAATGTGCACACTCTCTGAAATCCATCTGACAACGTCTTCAGTCCAGAACACAGTCATTAAATCCAACATATTCTTCATTTGAGGCAAGACCACACTCAAACTAGTATGGCCCTTAGTAGCACATTTCAGTTGTCAGAATCTAAACGTTTTTTGCAACAAGCACAATCCAGTGAGCGCTGAGTCCAGTCCTGAGAGGCGTCTTGAGACTTCTCAATGTTTGACACCTCCACCGATAGAAACATATAGAACTACAGAGCGGGCTCCTGCCTAGTCGTGTCTGATCAGACTCTGGGTGTCAGATTGCTCCTCCGGAATAGACTGAAGGGCAAGGACCACTCATGGCATTCTTTGCTGTTAATATGCCTCTGATTGTTGGTGCTGCACACTTTATGGGGAGCAGAGAATTAAATGATCAGACACAATCAGCCCCTAAATATTCAACAAAGATGAGAAATGTGCTCCAGTGTATCATGCAGTATTATGTGTTTGAATGTGTTGGTGTGTATTAATAGCAGTAACCTTTGTGCTGGATCTAGGCTGAGAGACAGCTGCTCCAGGAGTCTGTTTATGTCACTCAGCAGATGCCGATGAGCTCAGACAACAATAAAGAAAACCTACCTCCTGATTTTCATGACATGTTTTTGTTGTTACTATTGCAACAACACATCATCAATAGTGTAAAACTCACCTGTCTCACGATGGTCTAATCCAGTGTTTCCCAACCAGGGGTACAAGTACCCCTAGGGGTACGCGAGCATACTGCAGGGGTACTCGGCAGTGTTGCTGCCAGGCGCAGGGGGAGATTTTTTTTTTAATTTTTCAATTCTAATTTGAGTAAATTTGAGTTAAAGAAAAGAGAAAATGCCTGAGAATTAAATTTTCAAATTAAGGAGATGAAATTAAATTATTTTCATTGAATAATCCATTGTGTCACGTTCTACTTTTGGAGAATTATCAACACGTATGAGTGAGGGGGTACTCGAGGTATGACAAAAAGGCTCAGGGGGTACACAAGACAAAAAAGGTTGGGAAACACTGGTCTAATCCCAGCTTTCCCAGACTTTCATGGCATCTTTTCTGTTACAGGCATAGTTCAAATAAAAATATAAGTTAAATTATGTCTCATTGTTGAGTATCTCCTCACTCAAAATGTAAAACAAGTTATACAAGTTTTAAAGAAACTTGTGAAATATACTATTCTATAGAGTCATGTGCTAAGCTTGGGTAGGAGAAATTACTTGAGGTAGGCTAAAATATTTTGAAGAATACAGCACCTCCAAGTGAACAAACCTCAGAATGCACTGTTGCATTTAGTAAAAGTAAAAGCCAATATGAGATAAATACATGTGCCAACTGAAACTAAATATATTGAGACAAGTAGCCAGAAGTGTTATTTAAGCAATCTGATCCAACTACCTTAACAATAATCATCCATTCTGCAAGCTCTCTGACCTCAGACATTAGTGCCACACTGTGGACCAAAATGAACAATGCACTTTCAATCAACATTTGGACACTGGGAGATTTAAGATTTAAGTCTTTATTTGGTCTCACACACAATGACACACAGTGACACACGGGAGAAATTTGACTTCTGCATTTGACCCATCCTTTTCAGGAGCAGTGAGGGGAAACATTTTAGATCCCTAAATGTTGTATGTTAACACGACATTCACTCATCAGAGCATGACCATGTTGTTGGTCTTTGAGCAGACCTTGAGTATGAAGTATGATGAATGTACTGTGTGAAGACTAATGACTGATGACTCGCCCGAGAGGTTGTTTGTGCAAACTTGTAGCCACATCTCTTTCATGCAGCCACAGGTATATCAAGTGTATGGAGATCATTTCTACAATTAAATATATTAATATTTATTATTATTATATTAGCAGAAAGAGTTTATACAACTTTGACCTAAGGATGGTGTACCCTGAATTAGACTTAGACAGCCTTGATTGATGCACAAGGGAAATTAAGAATAATTAATAATATTAATTATATGATATATATTAGGGCGGCAGTAGCTCGGTTAGCGGTTCGAATCCCGCTCTTGACGGGTTGACCGCATATGATTCCAGCTCCCACAGATGAGCGCTGCCGTTGTGTCCTTGGGCAAGACACTTAACCCCACCTTGCCCCCAGTGTCTGTGGACACTGGTAGCCCCCATGGCAGAAGATACATCAAGGCCTGTTGTGACATGAGCCATCCTCCTGTGGACCCACCACCTGCGGAAGGATTCATGGGGGCTGGTGCATTGTGTTTTGGGCAGCAGAACACTGCTTGGTCTGCTGCCCCCGCGACCCAGAAAATGGAAAAGCGGAAGAAAATGAATGAATGAATGAATGAATGATATATATTAATTAATATATTAATAATAATTAATAAACTAAACAGTTATCACTTATTATCACTGTTATCACTGCTGAAATTTTGTTTGTTTGTCTGTGAATGTTTGTTTTCAGTATATAAAGCTCCTCTTTAAAATGATGGTCAGTTCCCTATTTTAAGTACTTACTTGAAAACCATAAAGTTCCCCTGACTATGTGCCACTCCTCTGAGCCCACAGCCCTCTGATGAGTGTGGTTTCCAGGCTGTTCAGGGGACTGTCAGCTGTTGATTCTCCTGGATAATCCGCCATAAACCCGCAGTGACAACGTAAACAGCTGCCCTCAGCCATTGTTCCAAACAAAGAAGAAGGATGTGCCACGAGCCTCTACTTCATTGCCTTTGGAAGATAAAAATATAATACAATGTTAAGCTTAGTTTTTACTGTTGGAATTCAAGGAGACATTATCACATGTGCCTTAAAATGAAATGTCAGCCAATGCTCTCACAATAAAAGACAATATGAAAAGCTCAGTTTATAAAGGAGTGGAAAGGGCACCATAGTAATGTGGAAAGTGATGTGGACCAAGACCAAAAGGTATTTAAATGTATTGTATTATTGCAACACTCTCAAAGCACACAAACGCACACAATGTATTATTATTTGTATGCATAGCAATAATATATATATATGTATATATATATATATATATATATATATATATATATATATATATATATATATATATATATATATATATATATATATATATATATATATATATACATATATATATATATATATAAAAACAATCAGTCTTCATCAACATTTTCTTTCATAACCTGCAAGTGCACACAATCAACAACAGAATTTCACATTGTAGAGCCCAAGAGCCCAGAATACCCTAATCTATCAGCTGAGGCTCTTTGTCTAACCACTGGGATATTTTTTCCTGTCTGTATGAAGGGTTCTCATCAATGAGTGCCCTTATCTTTCATGCTAAAATACCTCTGATAACATTTCAGACTGATGGGATGGTCTGCTTGTGTTGTGCAGTTCAAATAAGGTTATAAAACAAAAGGTTTATTAATATCCTAATATCACATCCTTCACACCCACATTGTATTAACAATCTGCTCACATGGTTAATACCAAACTGATGAGGGACTCAAAGGACATAGCTTTGGCTGAATTCACTGCCCATTTTTAATCCACATGCTACTGGTAATTGTCATGATATTTTTAAACACTTTCTGCTGACCATTTTTGTCTTAACGTTATTAGTGATAGAGCCGCATATAATACAATATAAACAGACATAGCTCAAAAGGCTTTAAGAGAAGTTATAGTCTTGTTCATATGGAGAAATTATCTCTAACAAACAAGCATTAGAAAAAAAAAGTTAAGAGAAGCCTGGTATTAGAAATAGACCAATAGACAGAGTATGTGGCAAAGAATTTCATATAAATGTGTAAGATACAACACACTGAACATGCACACATGGATTGATTAGTCTATAGTATTTGTTTATAAAACTGGATGCAATTATAAATAATTTTGTAATGCAGATTTTTTCCCAGAATCAAAGTGAAAATAGATGAGCCCAACTTTATTCTGCACTTTAGTAACCTTTAGTTTAGAAATAGAAACCTTTCAAAACTGTAGAGATCAAAGTGTATTTGTGATCAAAATTGATGTTCATATAGTATGTTGAAAAGAAATGCTTGTGTTTAAGTGCCAGTAGCTCTATGTTGTAGTTGCATCAATCATTGAATCCCTTGAGTGGATGTATCTTTGTTTTTAAGCCTTATGGACAAGAGGTTATGGCATAAGAGTTACTGCTGTGCTTGTGATGCTGCAGACAGGATGACAATATCTGAAAATTAATCTCCTCCTCATCTGAACTTGTAATAAAAATATTAGCATTATACATAATTTAATCCATTACACCTTTTTAAAATCTGCATAACCTATGATCTTTTACAGCTGAACAGTGACAGTAGAAATATATATATTGCTAATGTTAACAGAATAAAAATGGAAAACCTTTAAATTAACACATCTGTGTCATGTAATTCTTCAATTGTGTTTTCTTTTCAAACTCAAATAATTGTTTACTATTTTAGGTTCTGTTTACATTGTACTAAATTGACAATGAAGTGTAACTTCATTATATGATATGATAATACATTATTTTTCACATGTTTTATTGGTTGTCAGCTACTTTTAAATATAAGGACGTATAAAATAAAATCTACCTTAACATTAGTCTACCCCATGTTTATGTATGTAGATGCCACTTCAATATCACAACATGAGACATGAAGAATCAAGTGTACAGGCTGTCTGTGAATGAGTGGGTCATAAACAAGTTATTCAAAATAGTTCCTGGCAGTGATCCTAAAAAATCACATTATTTGGACGTGAAAAAGAGGAGAGCCAGGCCTCATGAGAGCCAGAGAAAGCCCTGCCATAACTGATGAGAGTGACGATGATTAATTCAGAGCATGCGGGACATGTTTTACCTGTGGTTGTGTGTTGCTTTGCAGGTCAGGGTGGTGTCCTTGGCCTCAATGGGGAGGGTCAGCTAGGGTTATATATTTGATATCAACAACAGTTCTGTCTGAGAAGCTGCTTCCTCTTCCCCTGGACTCCGTAAGTCTGCAACTTTACATTTATTTAAAAATATTAATATTTTTATTTACAAAAATGTTCTACATCTTTTGACATTACAGGTGACAACATAGCTTGAGCCCACCGGATTATTCAGTGGCATAAACTGGTACAACATAATGACAATATTACAATATTATTACAGAAATGTTGTATTGTATTAGAATATAAAAAGTACATAATTATGTTTCTGGACCACTGATTCATACTATCTTTCACACTCAAGTCCCCACCCAACAGCCATGCCTGAGGGAGAGATGGCAGTGTTTGGGGAGGCTGCCCCATACCTGAGGAAGTCGGATAAGGAGAGGATGGAGGCATCTACTCGTGCTTTTGACATTAAGAAGGAGTGCTTTGTCCCTGACATTGTGGAAGAGTTTGTCAAAGCCTCTATCCTCAGCAGAGACGGAAACAAAGTCAATGTGGAAACACAGCATGGCAAGGTCAGTTCCTCTCTCTCATCGGCCCTCATCTTTCCTGTTATTTACCAACATAATTTTCATGAGGAACAGTACAGGAGGTGCACCATTAAAAATATTAATAAACAGAGCAAAGGTGAAAGCAACAAAAAGAAGCTATGTGCCTCTAATGATAATAATGCCTCACATGTTAACCCAAATCTAAAGATGTTCATGGGTGAAACTTTAACATACTCCAAAATCAATGTAACACTCAAGTGAATGCTGTTAATATCTTGCTTAAATGTCAGGACCTACAGTAGTGCAGGTAATAGAGAAATAGTGGAAGAACAGTGTAGATCCAGTTGTGAAGATAGTGAAGACATCAGTGGATATGTAAATCCTTCAGCAGAACTAAGACAGGGACGATGTTAACTGTTTTCTAAAATATAACTGAGCACTGCTCCTGGATCAGGTGCTAATCTCAGCGTAAAGCTGGCTGTAATTTAAAGACTACATCCTTGAGTGAACGTGAATACAAGTTTAAATGGCTGCTTGCAATTAAAGAGACTGTTGTCAGTATGCTAAGCAGCTGAGTGGTGAAACCGGGCACTGCTGCCATCTGGCAACAATCTCGAATGGCATGCTTAGTGCTGTGACATAGGACACAAACACACTACACAAAAATACAACAAAAGAATCATTCATTTAGTGTTTTGTTTTTTATATACAGTATATATAACTTTTTGTTTTCCTACAGAATATTACTGTGAAAGATTCCGAGGTTCTGCAACAGAATCCTCCAAAGTTTGACAAAATTGAGGACATGGCTATGCTGACCTTCCTCCATGAGCCTGCCGTGCTGTATAACCTCAAAGACCGTTATGCTGCATGGATGATCTATGTGAGCAGATCACATGTTTCACCAAAACAACAGGATGATTTGTTTATCTTTCAACTTGTTTTTATATTTAGACCTACTCTGGGCTGTTCTGTGTGACTATCAACCCCTACAAGTGGCTGCCAGTCTACAACCAAGAAGTGGTTGCTGCCTATAGAGGAAAGAAGAGGAGTGAAGCTCCTCCTCATATCTTCTCCATCTCTGACAACGCCTACCAGTACATGTTGTCAGGTAGGAAGAGATCTTCATGGCTTTTTAAATAATAGAGATTATGCTGAGTAGTATTTAATATGACATTTGAATATTTTTTCTAGATCGTGAAAATCAGTCAATTCTGATTACGTAAGTATCATTTTGTTTATTTAATTTATTGAATGTTTCTATGTTAACAACATTTTTTGTCAAATTCAGTGGAGAATCGGGTGCAGGAAAGACTGTCAACACTAAAAGAGTCATTCAGTATTTTGCCAGTATTGCAGCTGGAGGAATTAAAAAGGATACCGCTGCAAAAGACAAGGTTTGAAGTTCTATATAAATAACAAGAAAGAATTAAAAGCAATTGAGTTCATTTAGGATAAATGTGTATAGTCAACTTTCACATACTCTTTCATACCAAACAAAATGTTACGGAGGCTGGAAAACCTATTTATGAGATGTCTATCATATTTTTTTGTCAGGGAACACTGGAGGATCAAATCATCCAGGCTAACCCTGCTTTGGAGGCTTTTGGAAATGCAAAGACCATCAGAAATGACAACTCCTCCAGATTTGTATGTAATCTTCACACAGCATCAGCTTTCTCTCTCAAGCATGGGTGCTTAAAGTGGGTCCAAGGGCCAACTTGACTCTCTAGCCCAAAAAGTCAAATTTGGCCTGCTTAGATTTAAGGGCTATCTATTTTTACGTTACGTTTTAAGTTTGGCACCCCTGCTCAAAAATTTAATCTAAAAATAAACCTCTATTTTCAGGGCAAATTCATAAGGATTCATTTTGATGCCAGAGGAAAATTAGCTTCAGCTGACATTGAAACATGTAAGATGGTTTGTTTTTATATATATATATATATATATATATATATATATATATTTTTTTAGGGGTGTTAATCTTTCACTCACAAAACGGTTCGATTCGAATCTCGATTCACAGGCTACGATTCGATTCAGGGACGATTAATAAAATTAGTAAACGATCCGGTACGATTCGATTCGATTCGATCCGATCCGGTTAATTTCGATTCAATACAAATTGACAACTTTACTCCCAAGTGCTTTAAAGTTATTGAGAAGAAAAAGAGAGACACAGAAATTAAATTTCAAAATAGTATCCTTTTGTTTCTTTAGTGTCCAACAGACAATACACCAGGCCTACTGAAAAACTGGCAATCCGGTTTGCAAAACTCTGCTCATACTTAAAATACAAAACATTCCTTCCCTCAAGCAACACAAAACAATAAGGTTAGATATCAAAAAGAAAAAAATACCTTATAAAACAAGCAAGTTGCCTATTAGAGTAAAAAATCAGAATGAATCAGAATTAGTTAGTAATTAGTGCTTCAGTCACTCATGAGTTTCAGTAACTGTAAAAGTGTAACATATCACTGACAAGAAGATAGATATTACTAGGCAGTTATAGAAAACACTAGCATGTTAAATCCACTGAATAACTAATACTTTCTCTCCATCTTATAACATTTCCTTAGTCTCCTTTGAGACAAAAATCATCTGTGTGTGTGTGAAGTACATTTCTATACACACAAATCATAAGTATCTAAATACAGAAATGCACCAATTCTGATTATACATTGTATTTTCCACACAAAAGTAAATTAGCCAAGTCAATTTTAGCCCAAATCAAATATACATTGCCAATACATGAATGTTGTCTAAATAAATCACCCAATCCACTAACCGTGACAATAAAAACGCTAGTATCATACAATTGTTATGGTCTATAGCTGCCATGGAAACTATCAAGCTGACAGTGAAACATCAGACTGATATCAACGCGACACAACACTGGCACAAAAGTTAACCACGCATATGAACCATGTCCATAAATAGCGGTAGCGCACCAAATTAATTTAACCATAGCTCAATAAAAGGAAACTTAGCTTAGCTTACCGATAGAGTAGATCTCCTGACGAGATGAGGCGGCGGGAAACCCACCCTCCGCACAATGCGAATTGGGACACGGCTATACAGTGCAAACATTTTGTGCTCGCTTCCGCATACAGCCCGCGCCGCTCGCATCATTGGCAGTTAACCAGCCAATAAGCTTCAATCCCAGGTAAGTGAACCACCCACCGTTCGCCAAAGAACGCAAACACACACAGCGCGACTGCTGCGCCATGAGAGAGACCGCTCAGGAGCCGAGAACCGATTCTTGGCTGTAAATCCGGTGCATCGGACCTTTTGTAGTGCATTTGGACCGATCCGGGCTCCGCTGATCGGTACACTCAGATCGCAGAGGTCACAGACCGATAACCGATCCAAATCGGTTAATCTTGATTCTTTACACCCCTAAAATATATATATATATATATATATATATATATATATATATATATATATATATATATATATATATATATATATATATATATATATATTTATATTTCCCACTTATTGCAGATCTTCTGGAGAAATCTCGTGTGACCTTTCAGCTTAAGGCTGAACGAGACTACCACATTTTCTACCAGATCTTGTCAATGAAAAAGCCAGAGATCTTAGGTCAGTAAGAGGTCATGTCTTAAATGAATGCCCAACTGTTTGACATGCTTATACAATGGCCCTTTATCTTTTCCAGAGATGCTGTTAATCACAAACAACCCGTATGACTATGCCTTCATCTCTCAGGGGGAAACCCAAGTGGCCTCAATAGATGATGCAGATGAGCTGATGGCCACAGATGTCAGGCTTATTACTTTCTGATCCAGTTTTATTACTTTAAACTTATTATTATAACTAATTGGTTGAAAGACTGAAAATACTGTTTTTCAGAATGCCTTTGACGTGCTGGGCTTTACACAAGAAGAAAAGAACTCTGTGTATAAGTTGACAGGAGCCATCATGCACCATGGAAACATGAAGTTCAAACAGAAGCAACGAGAGGAGCAGGCAGAGGCTGATGGAACTGAAGGTATGTTCTTAGAGCCCTAAAAGCTGGTATCATCCAGAAAGAATAACATATCTAATGTTATTACAGAAAATGAACATTTTAGTTAGTTTACTTCAGAGGACAGACGTATGACTTCTGTTTGACACAGATGCAGATAAAGCAGCCTTTTTGATGGGCCTGAACTCAGCTGACCTCATAAAATGCCTGCTGCATCCAAGAGTGAAAGTAGGAAATGAGTGGGTCACAAAGGGACAAACTGTTGCCCAGGTACAAACATAAAAGAAATATATAATAATATATGCTTCACACTATAATGACAATTTGATTTGTTTCATCAACACATGTATATTAACAGGTGAACTATGCTGTTGGTGCCTTATCCAAAGCAGTATATGAGAAGATGTTTTTGTGGATGGTCATAAGAATCAACCAGTCACTAGAAACCAAACAACCTCGTCAGTACTTCATAGGTGTATTGGACATTGCTGGTTTTGAAATTTTTGAGGTACGTAAAAATAATAAACATTTACATATTAATGAACATGTACATATTATTTTTCATAATGTTAAGTGAAAAATATTTTTACAGTTGCTGTATTTTACAGTTGCCATATTTTACTGTATTTTACAGTTCAACACCTTTGAGCAGCTGTGCATCAACTTCACAAATGAAAAACTGCAACAGTTTTTCAACCACCACATGTTTGTACTGGAGCAAGAAGAGTACAAGAAAGAGGGCATTGAATGGACCTTCATAGACTTTGGCATGGATTTACAGGCCTGTATTGACCTGATTGAAAAGGTAAGTTAGCTTGATTTATAGTTTACTCTTCAGTTTAACTTAAACATATCTTTTCTCTAGCCCATGGGTATCATGTCCATCCTTGAAGAGGAGTGCATGTTTCCAAAAGCCAGTGATGCCACGTTTAAAGCAAAGCTTTATGACAATCATCTGGGAAAATCTGCCAATTTCCAGAAGCCCAGAATTGTCAAAGGGAAACCAGAGGCTCATTTTGCACTGATTCATTATGCTGGGACAGTTGATTATAATATCAACAACTGGCTGGTGAAAAACAAGGATCCTCTAAATGAGACGGTCGTGGCACTTTACCAAAAGTCCACTCTTAAATTGCTGGGAATTCTCTTTGCAAATTATGCTGGATCAGACTCAGGTATAACATACTATGTTTTTGATATTTCAGTAGCATATTAATACAAATGCAATTAATTGTTTTAAACAGACGTAAAAGAAGTAAAAAAGAAAGGAAAGAAAGGTTCCTCATTTCAAACTGTATCAGCTCTTCATCGGGTATGACATATAGATTATTTTTACATTTTAATACTTCTATTACTACTACTACTACTACTACTACTACTACTACTACTAATAATAATAACATATTTGAAATTTGTCTCACAATGCAACAGGAGAACCTGAACAAGCTGATGACCAACCTGAGGTCCACCCACCCTCACTTTGTGCGTTGCATCATCCCCAATGAGACCAAGACTCCTGGAGCCATGGAGAACCCTCTGGTGATGCACCAGCTGCGCTGTAACGGTGTGCTGGAAGGCATCAGGATCTGCAGGAAAGGATTCCCCAACAGAATCCTCTATGGAGACTTTAAGCAGAGGTAAAACAGGTTTTGAATACATTTTTGTTGTTGTAGTGTTGTCACAAGAGGGGATTTATTCTTCATAGATATCGTATTTTGAATCCTGCTGCTATCCCAGAGGCTCAGTTCATTGATAGCAGAAAAGGAGCAGAAAAGCTTCTTGCATCTCTGGACATTGATCACAGCCAGTACAAATTTGGCCACACAAAGGTTCTGTGATTGGCAACATGATTACATGTGGACATTCAATAAGAACTTAAAATGTATGTTATCTTTACAGGTGTTTTTCAAGGCTGGACTGCTGGGTTTGCTAGAAGAAATGAGAGATGAACGATTGTCCAAAATTATCACTGCCATCCAAGCTAGATCTCGAGGACTTCTGTCACGACTTGAGTATCAGAAAATGGTGGAACGCAGGTAACATAAATTTTAAATAACAATGGCACATGAAAATTGTTCATAATTACTGCTCAAAATATGTGTTTTATAATGATATAGAGATGCACTGTTGGTGATCCAATGGAATATCCGTGCATTCATGGGAGTCAAGAATTGGCCCTGGATGAAACTCTACTTCAAGATCAAACCTCTGCTGAGATCAGCTGAAGCTGAAAAGGAAATGGCAAACATGAAAGAAGAATTCATGAAGCTCAAAGAGGCTTATGCAAAGTCAGAAGCCCGCAGAAAAGAACTAGAGGAGAAAATGGTTTCACTTCTCCAAGAGAAGAACGATCTGCAACTCCAAGTTCAAGCAGTAAGAAACACCACTACTCTAATTATTTTTGAGAGGCATATTCAGTTAGGTTGTGCTTTAAACAAAATCTTCCTGACAGGAGCAAGACAATCTATGTGATGCTGAGGAAAGGTGTGAAGGCCTGATAAAAAACAAAATCCAAATGGAGGCGAAATGCAAGGAACTCACTGAGAGGTTGGAAGATGAAGAGGAGATGAATGCAGAACTCACTGCAAAGAAAAGGAAGCTGGAAGACGAGTGCTCTGAACTGAAGAAAGACATTGATGATCTTGAGCTAACACTAGCTAAAGTGGAGAAGGAGAAACACGCCACTGAGAATAAGGTGCTTTTTGAATTCTTTAGCTTTGATTCATTCTAGACGAGTAGATTTATTAATCTGTACATTGCACAATTTGTAGGTCAAAAACCTGGTGGAAGAAATGGCTGCGCTGGATGAAATCATAGCCAAACTGACCAAAGAGAAGAAAGCCTTACAAGAAGCTCACCAGCAAACACTGGATGACCTGCAGGCTGAGGAAGACAAAGTCAACACTCTGACAAAATTCAAAGCTAAGCTGGAGCAACAAGTGGATGATGTAAGACCTGAGGAAAATCACATACAAAAAACAAACAAACAAAAACAAAAAACAATGGTTGCTAAAATTCATTACATATTTCTTAGCTTGAAGGATCCCTTGAACAAGAAAAGAAGGCTCGAATGGACTTAGAGAGAGCAAAGAGAAAGTTGGAGGGAGACTTAAAGCTATCTCAAGAATGTGTCATGGATCTTGAAAATGACAAACAACAACTGGAAGAGCGTCTAAAGAAGTATGATTCTGACATTTAAAAAATGCACTTCTCATGAATTAATACTACACTGTAATACCTGTTATGACCTATATGTACACAGAAAGGACTTTGAAATTAGTCAGCTGAATGGAAAAATTGAGGATGAGCAGGCTATAATCGTTCAACTCCAGAAGAAGCTTAAAGAGCTACAGGTAAACTATAGTTACAGTTATTGGAGCCCAGGTGTGTATGATGTATCTGTATCTGATGTATTATGTATCTGCTGCTTTGTGAATAGGCCCGTGTGGAGGAGCTAGAAGAAGAGCTGGAAGCAGAGAGAGCTGCTCGAGCCAAAGTGGAGAAGCAAAGAGCGGACTTAAGCAGAGAACTGGAGGAGATCAGTGAGAGGCTGGAGGAGGCTGGTGGAGCAACATCTGCCCAGATTGAGATGAACAAGAAGAGGGAGGTTGAGTTTCAGAAACTGCGGAGGGACCTGGAAGAGGCCACTCTGCAGCATGAGGCCACCGCTGCCACTCTCAGAAAGAAACAAGCCGACAGTGTGGCTGACCTGGGAGAGCAGATCGATAACCTCCAGAGAGTCAAGCAGAAACTGGAGAAAGAGAAGAGTGAACTGCGACTTGAACTGGATGATGTGGTCTCCAATATGGAACAGATTGTCAAGGTCAAGGTAAATAACACTTTATTTACACTTTATTTACAAAATAGGGTCAAGTAATAATACTACACAATATGCACTTTCATATTGTGTGTTTTAAGATCACCATGGAGAAGACATGCAGATCTTTGGAGGACCAAATGAATGAATACAAAACTAAGTGTGAGGAGTATCAAAGGTCCCTGACTGACTTCACCACCCAAAGAGCCAAGCTTCAAGCTGAGAATGGTATTTATTTCCACAAAAATACACAATTACAGATAATTCTAACAACTGACTTTACTGAAATGCTTTGTAAGGTGAATTTTCCAGACAGCTTGAAGAGAAAGAATCACTAATTTCTCAACTAACCAGAGGAAAGAACGCCTATACCCAGCAGCTTGATGATCTGAAAAGACAATTGGAGGAGGAAGTAAAGGTGAAAAAAAATGTTGACTCAAAGCACTATCCTATATAAATATACATATTCATAAATATATTATGCATATTCTCATGTATTATATTTAATAAAAAGGCAAAGAATGCATTAGCTCATGCAGTGCAGTCTGCTCGCCATGACTGTGACCTGCTCAGAGAGCAGTATGAAGAGGAGCAGGAGGCCAAGGGTGAGCTGCAGCGAAGTATGTCCAAAGCAAACTCTGAAGTGGCACAGTGGAGAACTAAGTATGAAACGGACGCAATCCAGAGGACTGAGGAACTGGAGGAGGCAAAGTAAGTGTCCATTATAAAACAAACCTACAGCAAAAATCACCAAAGCTATAAGAAACTCTGAATATTTATTAATAGAAAGAAGTTGGCTCAACGTTTGCAGGAAGCCGAGGAGGCAGTGGAAGCAGTTAATGCCAAGTGTTCCTCTCTGGAGAAGACCAAACACAGACTCCAAAATGAGATTGAAGATCTCATGGTGGACGTGGAGAGGTCTAATGCTGCTGCAGCTGCTCTGGACAAGAAACAAAGAAACTTTGATAAAGTAGGCATTGTAGAGTTTTACTGAAACAAAATATCCCAAATTAACCAGATTTTTTGTTGTACTTTGATTAAAAGATCTTGTCTGAGTGGAAGCAAAAGTATGAGGAGTCACAATCAGAGCTGGAGAGCTCCCAAAAAGAGGCGAGAGCCTTGAGCACTGAGCTTTTCAAACTGAAGAACTCCTATGAAGAATCTTTGGATCATCTAGAAACACTGAAAAGAGAAAATAAGAATCTACAAGGTAGTGTCACACATGAAAAAATGTATATGATTTAAAACAACATATAAAAGATCTAATGTATTTAATTATGAGCAGAGGAGATTTCTGACCTGACTGAACAAGTTGGTGAAGGAGGGAAAACTATTCATGAGTTAGAAAAAGCTCGCAAGCAGCTGGAACAAGAGAAGAGCGAAATACAGACAGCTCTAGAAGAAGCTGAGGTGAGAAGAAACTGAAGCCACAAAAAGTAGAAAGCAAAAAGCTTGTATTTAAAAAAAATGTTTTTAATATAGGCCTCATTAGAGCATGAGGAAGGAAAGATTCTTCGAGCCCAGCTTGAGTTCAACCAAATCAAGGCAGACATGGAGCGTAAACTGGCTGAGAAGGATGAGGAGACGGAGCAAACCAAGAGAAACCTGCAGAGGATGATTGATACTCTTCAGACCTCTCTGGAGGCTGAAACTCGCAGCAGAAATGAAGCTCTTCGTCTGAAGAAAAAGATGGAGGGAGACCTCAATGAGATGGAGATCCAGCTCAGCCAAGCCAACAGGCAGGCAGCTGAGGCTCAGAAACAACTCAAAGCTATCCATGCTCATCTCAAGGTAAAATAAGATATAGATATAGATACAGTCAGTACAGTCTTGTATGATTAACTAATTGTGTGGGTATGAAATCACCCAGGATGCACAACTGCAGCTGGATGACTCTCTTCGTGCCAATGATGAAATGAAGGAAAACGTTGCCATCGTTGAGAGACGCAATACTTTGCTTCTAGCGGAGGTTGAAGAACTAAGAGCGGCTCTGGAGCAAACTGAGAGAAGCCGAAAACTTGCTGAACAAGAGTTGCTGGATGTATCTGAGAGAGTGCAGTTACTGCATTCACAGGTGAGCAATGTTTTACATAGGATCAAACTTTGATATAAACCACAATACTAATTGTAACTTTATATTGATCCAGAACACCAGTCTGATTAACCAAAAGAAGAAGCTGGAGGCTGATACATCCCAGCTTCAGACTGAAGTGGAAGAGGTCGTGCAGGAGTGCAGAAACGCAGAGGAGAAGGCCAAAAAGGCTATCACTGATGCGGCCATGATGGCAGAGGAGCTGAAGAAAGAGCAAGACACCAGTGCTCACCTGGAGCGCATGAAGAAGAACATGGAGCAGACCATCAAAGACCTGCAACATCGTCTGGATGAGGCTGAACAGCTCGCTATGAAGGGAGGCAAGAAGCAGCTACAGAAGCTAGAGGCCAGGGTGAGCTAAATACAGCAGTGACCTTTATTCAAAGTGGTGCTGTGGATCTGTGTTGTCACATGTCAAATACATTTTCTCCAGGTAAAAGAGCTGGAGAACGAGGTGGAAATAGAGCAAAAGAAAAGTATTGACGCAGTGAAAGGACTCCGCAAATATGAACGCCGTATTAAGGAACTTACCTATCAGGTATGCTACCAATTCTTCATGTTACAATAGCTACATTTTCATAACATGTTAACCTGATGTTTGGTCAATTTAAACAGACTGAAGAAGATCGAAAGAACATTGCACGTCTACAAGACTTGGTGGACAAACTGCAATTGAAGGTTAAATCCTACAAGAGAGCTTCTGAGGAGGCTGTGAGTACTGGAATGTTCTGTTTATAATTCTTACAATACTGTCTAATGGCTACCCAATGTCAAATGCAATTGTTAAACAAAGGCAGTGGACTGATTTATAACCTAGTCTCAACATTCTCCAGTTCAGCGCTATATACTGTATCCATTTATCTGAATAAATATATATAAATATTGATTACATGTCTAACTTCTCTTACAGGAGGAACAAGCTAATGTTCATCTCGGTAAGTTCCGCAAACTGCAGCATGAACTGGATGAGGCAGAAGAGCGAGCTGACATAGCAGAATCACAAGTGAACAAGCTACGTGCTAAGAGCCGCGACGTGGGATCCAAGGTTTGAAGCATGCATGCGCACATAGCCTTGCTAATGTTTTGCTTTGCTACTGTTTTTATATTGACAAAAATAGCTAAAGCACACTGCTTGACAAAGGTTTATTGCTTTGCTGATACTAATCAGAAACTTTTTTTCTTGCCACAGAAAGGGTTTGATGAGGAGTGAAGCTTTGTATCATCGATACAATAATCCTCTGTCTGCTGTGTTTATTAGACTCCCTCAATTATCCCCGTGCACAAAACTGTAGTACTTAATAAAGATTCTTCAGCACCTAATCTGTTTCCTCCTTTTATTAATTTATAACTTTACATACAACTGATATTAAGTGCATTATGTAACCTTTCTTTATCAACTTCTTGACCAATGCTATCTTGCAAAGATAATCAAGACTTTTACTCATCCATCTATTAGGATGGAATGCATACTGGTATTATGACTGTCAGTGCATTTTCTGGAGATCAAATAAGACTCAGAAGATAGAGGAACTGTATGCCTCAATTTATCCTCTTAATGCATGCCATCAGCTGACACTGACACCATGTTCGAGTGATGACTTTTGCAACCACACATATTAAAAATATTTAGATTAAGATTCAGATTTATTAAAGGGATAGTGCGTTTTTTTTGCGAGTGAGGTTTTTTTTTACGCTGAAAACGGCGCGGTGCCACACAGAGCAACACAGACCAATTTTCTGGGCACAGAAGCGCTGGGCGCTGCGCTTGAATTGCGTAACTAAATTTCAGCGTGAGAAATACCATGTGTGGCGTGTGAGCGTGTGAACACGTTGAACTGCGTGTGTCACACTCTCAAAAGCGTGAGACTTGCTAATATGAATGTTTTCATTTTATGTTATATTATTTTATGTTATATCATTTTAATTACACAAAATGATGTCTCTTATAGATGCAATTTTTTTGCCCCTTAAAAAGGGACTTTTTTGTACAGATACATTATAAAAGCAGCATTTTTATCGGCGACAAACCGTCAAATAATGCTGGTTTCAAGAAGTGCCAGTGAAAATTGTGAAACACACTTAATAATTGCAGTGAACAATTACAATGCTAGCAATGCTTTAGGAAAATGAGGAATTAGTTTAAACTGTTGCAAACAGTTTAAAATGAACGAATGATAATAACAAATGTTTTTGCATTTTTAAAGAGAAAAATCGAGTACAGCCCTTCAAACAGCACTGTCTTTAGTCGGGTCCTGGAATCTCTCAGGGCAATTTGGCACTCTGACGCCCTCTTCCAGAGGCACGGCTAGAGTGTTTATCAGAATGGAAATAATCTCAGCACTTGTCAGCAACACTTGACCCCAATTTTATCTCTTCACCTTTCAGAGGATGCTGATAAATAGTGATGATGTCTGAGCATAGCAGTGAATTAGTAATAAATGCATACAACTGTCATTCAACAATTTGACAATATAAATAGTAATTGCTATTTTTATGCACATTGCACAGGGAATAGAATAAATATATATTAATTTTGTTCAAAACATCCACAATAAATCTTAGTGATGTACTGGAAAAAAACACTCTCATGATATTTATGACACAACAACAACAGCGAGAAGCCATTCTCTGGTCGAGTTGATCCTTGATATTGGCTCCTGAAAGCCTCTTTAGCCATCTCCTTCAATCAGTGTGGAGCTCTGGGCTGGAATTTCACACAGTTATCTTTGTCCGCAAAGACACAATGTCATGTCGACAGGACTGTAACAGAGGGGCCAGTGTTCACAAGCTTCTGCATGATAATAGGAGAGGGCCTCCACAGTGACCTTGGCTTCACACTGCAGCATGGCTCACAGACATAGCCTTCTATTGTGTCATCATTGTTGCCTTTGAGTAAATCTCAAGTATGTCACCTGTGGCAGACCTCTGTCTGCGCTGCCTCACACTTGTCGCCTGGTTAATCTCATAGACGAATGTTCCTTATTTAGAACGGCAGACTCAGTATCTCACGGCTGTTTATGCTCCCGCACAGACCAGTCTGTGATAAGTGAGCACAATATGTGGTCAATGCCTTGTAGTAAATTCCCTTAAGCCCACTGGGTAAATGATACCAAGCCATGAAATACTTGTAAATGACTCCCCTACTGTATGCAATGTTATTTGTGTGTAAACATCACTAATTTTCATTCATAGGATTCTCTGTCCAGAAAAACAGAACATTTGATTTTGTTAATAGCATAAATTGTATAGCCATTAGCCATAAAATCATTATACCATACAACACATAGCAAATACTGATAGCGACTGATAGCGATTCATATATGAACTTTCAAATGGTTGTTTTGTGGTTGACTTATTTTTGTCCATGGACTAAGGCAACAGCTTAGCTGTTGGAAAACATAACTTTAGTTCTATATGTTCTAGTAAGAGGAGCCTCGTAAAGGGATGAGGAGAAAGGAATTCCTTTCAGTGTGTATTTAAAGATTGTGTTGTCCCTGGTGCTTGAGGATACCTATGATTAATCACTAAGCTCTAGGAAATGCCTAATATGGCCTTGTTGGGAGACATTTCACTGATAAGAATGGCCTGCTGATTTCTATATTGCTCTATGCCATTCATTATCCCCCTCCCCTTCACAAGTCCCCAACCCATCTCAGACACAATACCCTTCTGAGACCCTTAAATCTCCTCCATATTTGGTGGAGAGGCTTCATTTAAAAAGAGAACTCATGGTGAATCCTCCTATAGGTCACCATTCTATCTCAAGGTAAGGTCCCAGAGCAGTCTATGATTAGTTGTTATAACAAGACATTTCTATACTGTTTTAACTGCAGAAACTTCCATCCATTCTTCCTCCTATTCAACAGGACCCTTTCATTCTCCTCAGAAGGCACTGATAAGGTTAGTAAACTGTGTGTTTTGCTTTAAATAATTAAAACAACAACAATCCGTAACATAAGCTTGTTTAATATAGTGTGAAAAATGGGTGATGCTGCCATGAAAGAGTTTGGGGCAGCAGCCCCTTACCTAAGGAAATCGGACAGGGAACGTCTAGAGGCCCAAACCCGTCCATTTGACATGAAGAAAGAATGCTTTGTCCCAGACACAGATGAGGAGTTTGTTAAAGCATCCATCATCAGTCGAGATGGAGACAAAGTCACTGCTCAGACTGAGAAAGGGAAGGTTTGTAAGGATCATTCTTAATAAAAAATATCTGAGAAATAAATAAGAAATATTATATCCAAGTAAATAGCAAGTAAAAACTGCTTTACTCTATCTGCTTTAGTAATATGTAAAAGCAATATTTTACAAGCCAAATAAAGTTAATAATAAAAAGACAAAAGTTTAAAAATATTAATCTGCATTATGCATTTTGTTTCCAGACTGTGACAGTAAAGGACTGTGACGTACACCCCCAGAATCCGCCTAAGTTTGATAAAATTGAAGACATGGCGATGTTCACCTTCCTCCATGAGCCTGCTGTGCTGTTTAACCTCAAAGAGCGTTATGCTGCATGGATGATCTATGTGAGATTATTTCCAGCGTACTGGGATTCTACACAAAATCAAACTACTGTCATTCACTTCTGTCTCTAAATTTGACAGACTTACTCTGGACTGTTCT
Organism: Paratrypauchen microcephalus; assembly: GCA_036785185.1. Taxonomy (NCBI): domain Eukaryota; kingdom Metazoa; phylum Chordata; class Actinopteri; order Gobiiformes; family Gobiidae; genus Paratrypauchen; species Paratrypauchen microcephalus. Next base: position 6,308,145 of record JAVJIX010000032.1, read on the forward strand.
GTGTGACTGTCAACCCCTACAAGTGGCTGCCAGTCTACAACCAAGAAGTGGTTGCTGCCTATAGAGGAAAGAAGAGGAGTGAAGCTCCTCCTCATATCTTCTCCATCTCTGACAACGCCTACCAGTACATGTTAACTGGTAAGTAACAGCTGTGTAATTTTTAATGATTACTATGGGTATATGAACATCAATTCATATGGTATTTAAATCTGTTTTTCAGACAGAGAAAATCAGTCAATTCTTATCACGTGAGTGCGTATTTCTAATAATGAAAGACATAAATATATTATATATCCTATTTAAATGCATCCACGGCTTACTGTTATGTTATTATTGTTATAAAATATGCAAACTGTCTCCCCAGTGGTGAATCTGGTGCAGGGAAGACTGTTAACACTAAAAGGGTCATACAGTACTTTGCCAGTATTGCAGCTGCAGGTGGGAAGAAAGATGGAGGCTCTGAAAAAAAGGTGAATTCATACAGTAGCATATAACCCATGGACAGAGATGTATTTTTTATAAACTCATGGTCGGGTTTCCTTTTCCAGGGAACACTGGAAGATCAAATCATCCAGGCTAACCCTGCTCTGGAGGCCTTTGGAAATGCCAAGACCATAAGGAACGACAACTCCTCCCGATTTGTATGTTTTGATGCACATTTGTAGATTTGCATAGCTTTAATGATAGTTATTAATATTTTTATTTTCAGGGCAAATTTATACGAATTCACTTTGCTGCAAGTGGAAAATTAGCATCAGCTGATATTGAAACATGTAAGGTCTTGGATAACTTAATTTTTAAAAATAATTATCATCATGCTATAATAAATGCCATTTGTAAACTAAAATTGTAACTATCTTCACAGATTTGCTGGAAAAGTCCAGAGTCACCTTTCAGCTCAAAGCTGAGAGAGATTATCATATCTTCTATCAAATTCTTTCTCAGAAAAAGCCAGAGTTGCTTGGTATGCCAGAGAAGAAGTTAATATAATCTGACATGACACAGAACAAAAAAAACAATAAAGACTCCATGTGTTTTTAGAAATGCTGCTTATCACCAACAACCCCTATGACTACGCCTTCATCTCCCAAGGGGAGACGACTGTAGCTTCCATCAATGATGCTGAAGAGCTCATGGCAACTGATGTGAGTGGAGATCTGAAAATCAAAAATAAACACATTTCTTATTTAGATGTATTTTTGAACAGGTATCAGGGGTTGACTGGAATATATAGTATGTTACTACCAACTGTAGGTCCTAATGAAAATTGATCATTGGATTCCTAAAAGAAAAATAGCCAGGATTAAAAATATTTTGAGTCAAATGTAAGCCCACGGTTAATTTATGATCCCTGGGGCTCAATTCTGTCTTAACCACTAAACCCCATCTGTCAGTCACTACGAGATGATTGCTTAAAAACACATGAAACTGAATAAAGTTATCTTTTCTATTTTAGGATGCTTTTGATGTGCTAGGCTTCACTCAAGAAGAAAAAAATGGCATATACAAGCTGACAGGGGCCATTATGCACTATGGAAACATGAAGTTCAAGCAGAAGCAACGTGAGGAGCAGGCAGAGGCTGATGGAACTGAAGGTTATGTTCATAAAATAAATAATAAGTTATAATAATTGGTCACCTGTCATAATATTAAATACTGTTTTACATATCTATGTTTCCAGATGCTGACAAAGTAGCCTATCTGATGGGTCTGAACTCTGCTGACCTCATTAAAGGACTTTGTCATCCAAGAGTTAAAGTAGGAAACGAGTGGGTCACTAAAGGCCAGAATGTCCAGCAGGTACAGATGTGAGAATTGCAGAGTGAGATCATGTGCCAAATACTGGTTTAAATATGTGTACATGCCTATTTTATAGGTGTACTATGCTATTGGCGCGCTGTCTAAGGCAGTGTATGAGAAGATGTTTCTGTGGATGGTAGTAAGGATTAACCAATCCTTGGACACCAAGCAGCCTCGCCAGTACTTCATAGGTGTACTGGACATCGCGGGATTTGAGATTTTTGATGTATGTAACAGACTTTGGGGTTTACTTATCAAGTGCTAAATTGGAAATGAGCAAATAAGGTTAAGTGAATTAAGTGAATAGTGTATTCTGTTGTGTAGCTGTGAGGTAAAAGAGTAGAAAAGAGGAAATGGAAATTCCTAATTCATTGTCTCAGGCCAGATATTGGGATATTGGGATTTTCGGTAGCTGAGTACATTTTCATGCATTTTGTGATATGTGATAAATCCAACACCAACTTTTGTTTTTGACAAAAATACCCCCGAAACACGCCAAAACTGAGCTATGTCCCAAAATCTTTATTCCTCTTTTTTGTTTGGCATTTGGGCAGGTGCTTGATAAAGTCATTCTTTGTGTCATTGTTACAAGTTGTGTCATATAAAGAATCAAGATCAACATGATTTCTTACAGTTCAACACCTTTGAGCAGCTGTGCATCAACTTCACAAATGAAAAACTGCAACAGTTTTTCAACCATCACATGTTTGTACTGGAACAAGAAGAGTACAAGAAAGAGGGCATTGAATGGACCTTCATAGACTTTGGCATGGATTTACAGGCCTGTATTGACTTGATTGAAAAGGTAAGTTAGCTTGATTTATAGTTTACTCTTCAGTTTAACTTAAACATGTCTATTCTCTCTAGCCCATGGGTATCATGTCCATCCTTGAAGAGGAGTGCATGTTTCCAAAAGCCAGTGATGCCACGTTTAAAGCAAAGCTTTATGACAATCATCTGGGAAAATCAAACAATTTCCAGAAGCCCAGAATTGTCAAAGGAAAACCAGAGGCTCATTTTGCACTGGTTCATTATGCTGGCACAGTGGATTATAATATCAACAACTGGCTGGTGAAAAACAAGGACCCTCTAAATGAGACAGTTGTGGGACTTTACCAAAAGTCGAACCTAAAACTACTTTCCTTTCTTTTTGCAAATTATGCTGGAGCAGAATCTGGTATGTATGTTAACATAGCTATATTTTAAATCATTTTAAAGAATTAAGATTTTTGACATGCAAATTAAAGTAAAACCAACTTCATCTGGTTCAAATGTAGGTCAAGAATCTGGAAAGGGAAAAGGCGGAGGTGGAAAAAAGAAAGGATCATCCTTTCAGACTGTGTCAGCATTACACAGGGTAGGACTAGCAAATCTATCATAACATCTGCTTGAAAAGTAGAAAAATAAATAAAAAACAAATAAAACTTTGTTGAATCAACAGGAGAACCTGAACAAGCTGATGACCAACCTGAGGTCCACTCACCCTCACTTTGTGCGCTGCATCATCCCCAATGAGACCAAGACTCCTGGAGCCATGGAGAACCCTCTGGTGATGCACCAGCTGCGCTGTAACGGTGTGCTGGAAGGCATCAGGATCTGCAGGAAAGGATTCCCCAACAGAATCCTCTATGGAGACTTTAAGCAGAGGTGCTAATCATTTTACAGAAACAGAGTGTACTATAACACAGAAATTTGATTTAATCTTATGAAACACATACAGATATCGGATCCTAAATCCTGCTGCCATCCCTGAGGGCCAATTCATTGACAGCAGAAAAGGAGCTGAAAGACTTCTTGGGTCTCTTGATATTGACCATAATCAATACAAGTTTGGTCACACCAAGGTACAAAATGAAATGACAAAATAGCAAAGCAGTTATGTTTCTAGAATCAGTGTGGTATAAAAATGAAAAGTTGAGCTGAGAGAATGTCATTTTGAACTTTCAAAGGTGTTCTTTAAAGCTGGCCTTCTTGGACAATTAGAGGAAATGAGAGATGACCGATTGTCCCTGATCATCACAGGAATCCAAGCAAGATCTCGGGGATTGTTGGCAAGAGTGGAATTCCAAAAGATTGTAGAAAGAAGGTAAAGCTTTACTGTATAGTTTGTGTAGTCTTGAAATATTTAGACTTAGAAATATTTAAGAGAAAGACAAAATGTACCACAGTGCATGTTGAACAAAATGCTAATTAAAACAGCACCTGGGTGTTTACAACCTAAAGCTTTTTTGGTATTGGTATATGGTAAATAGCAGGTAATTTACCAGTAATATTCCATTTTAACAGGGATGCATTGTTGGTGATCCAATGGAATATCCGTGCATTCATGGGAGTCAAGAATTGGCCCTGGATGAAACTCTACTTCAAGATCAAACCTCTGCTGAGATCAGCTGAAGCTGAAAAGGAAATGGCAAACATGAAAGAAGAATTCATGAAGCTCAAAGAGGCTTATGCAAAGTCAGAAGCCCGCAGAAAAGAACTAGAGGAGAAAATGGTTTCACTTCTCCAAGAGAAGAACGATCTGCAACTCCAAGTTCAAGCGGTATGTGCTGTGACAGAAAATTGTTATGAGAAATTAAATACTATGTAACTTTATTTATTTATAATAATATTAGGAGCAAGATAATCTTGCCGATGCAGAGGAAAGGTGTGAGGGACTGATAAAACACAAAATCCAAATGGAGGCTAAAGCCAAAGAGCTGACTGAAAGGTTGGAAGATGAAGAGGAGATGAATGCAGAACTCACTGCAAAGAAAAGGAAGCTGGAGGACGAGTGCTCTGAACTGAAGAAAGACATTGATGATCTCGAGCTAACACTAGCTAAAGTGGAGAAGGAGAAACACGCCACTGAGAATAAGGTGCTTTTTGAATTCATTAGCTTTGATTCATTCTAGACAAGTAGATTTATTAATCTGTACATTGCACAATTTGTAGGTCAAAAACCTGGTGGAGGAAATGGCTGCGCTGGATGAAATCATAGCCAAACTGACCAAAGAGAAGAAAGCCTTACAAGAAGCTCACCAGCAAACACTGGATGACCTGCAGAGTGAGGAAGACAAAGTCAACACTCTGACCAAGGCTAAGGCAAAACTGGAGCAACAGGTCGATGATGTAAGTGTTGACACATATTCAGAACTGGATAGAGTAGTTCATAATTTACTCAAATAAAGAAAACTAAGAAGAAAGAAGCTTTTGTCATAGATAGACCGGCTTCTTGCTGTTAGCTGACTTAAGAAATCAATTATTTAATTATTGATTTCTTAAGTCAATATAATATTTGAAAAATTAGCCCTTAATACAAGAATGTAATGCACAAGTATCAAGAGCCACCTCTATACATACTGAGTGTTATGACTATACTGACTGACTATATGTGTGTATGTATATATATATATATATATATATATATATATATATATATATATATATATATATATATATATATATATATATATATATATATATATATATATATATATATATATATATATATATATATATGCGCATCCATCTATTGTGTTACATTCTAGCTTGAAGGATCACTGGAGCAAGAGAAAAAAATCCGCATGGATCTTGAAAGAGCAAAGAGAAAACTGGAAGGAGACTTAAAACTGACTCAGGAAAGTTTGATGGATTTAGAGAATGACAAACAGCAACTGGACGAACACCTAAAAAAGTAAGCAAAAAATGATACAGTGCCATACTGGTTAATGAAATTTCTGGAATATTAGTTGTTGTTTTTTTCAGGAAGGATTTTGAACTTAGTCAGCTCAATGGTAAAATTGAAGATGAGCAGGCTATTGCTATTCAACTTCAAAAGAAACTGAAAGAGCTACAGGTACAGAATGACTTTGTAGTTAATAATTTTCTGTTCAAAAAAGTGTTATTGCCATGTCTGTTGTATTAGGCCCGTATTGAAGAGCTGGAAGAAGAGCTGGAAGCAGAGAGAGCTGCTCGAGCCAAAGTGGAGAAGCAGAGAGCGGACTTAGCCAGAGAACTGGAGGAGATCAGTGAGAGGCTGGAGGAGGCTGGTGGAGCAACAGCTGCCCAGATTGAGATGAACAAGAAGAGGGAGGCTGAGTTTCAGAAACTGCGGAGGGACCTGGAAGAGGCCACTCTGCAGCATGAGGCCACCGCTGCCACTCTCAGAAAGAAACAAGCCGACAGTGTGGCTGACCTGGGAGAGCAGATCGATAACCTCCAGAGAGTCAAGCAGAAACTGGAGAAAGAGAAGAGTGAACTGCGACTTGAGCTGGATGATGTGGTCTCCAATATGGAACATATGGCAAAGACAAAAGTGGGTTACATAAAAAAAAAAAATCATCACTTTTCTTTTTACATTCAAAGAAAGTTTAATTTTTGAAAAAAACAAAACAAAAAACTTTTCAGACGAATATGGAAAAAACTTGCCGGAGTCTGGAAGACCAAATGAATGAATATAAGACAAAATATGAAGAATCTCAACGATACATCAATGATTTCAACATGCAAAAAGCAAAACTTCAAACTGAGAATGGTAATTGACTTCAGTGTCTTTGTCTGTGAAAATTACATTTTTATTTTTTTAATTTAAAAAAATTATTATTTTTTTTTTTATTTACTGATTTATTATCTAATAACGCCGACATTTTTGTATATACTTCACATCCTCCTAAAAGGCGAGCTTTCAAGACAATTAGAGGAGAAGGATTCCCTAGTGTCTCAACTGACCAGAGGAAAAATGTCATACACACAGCAGATTGAGGACCTAAAACGTCAGCTGGAAGAGGAGACCAAAGTGAGAACCAGATGATAGTAGCAGTGATAAATTATTATTTATTATAATTATTTTTATATTATTATCTTCATAAATAATCTTATTAAGTTTGGTATTGACATTTATGACATTTATGTCATGTTCAGGCAAAGAATGCATTAGCCCATGCAGTGCAATCTTCCCGCCATGACTGTGACCTGCTCAGAGAGCAGTATGAAGAGGAGCAGGAGGCCAAGGCTGAGCTACAGCGAAGTATGTCCAAAGCAAACTCTGAAGTGGCACAGTGGAGAACTAAGTATGAAACTGATGCCATCCAGAGGACTGAGGAACTGGAGGAGGCAAAGTAAGTCAGTGAAAATGCTGTGTATTCGTAACATTATTTTTTATGGAATATTGTTCATCTGTCAGATCAGCTTTTTGTTTGTGTTATGTTCCTTTTAAAATGTAAGACGAACAAAAAGTTTGTCTGTTAGATGACTGGGCAGCCAGTGGTCTTACAATTAATATTATAATGAAACCAGGGCATCAGTAGGATATGAATGTTGTCCATTGTTTACAAAGGAAAAAGTTGGCTCAACGTCTGCAGGAAGCCGAGGAGGCAGTGGAAGCAGTTAATGCCAAGTGTTCCTCTCTGGAGAAGACCAAACACAGACTCCAGAATGAGATTGAAGATCTCATGGTGGACGTGGAGAGGTCTAATGCTGCTGCAGCTGCTCTGGACAAGAAACAAAGAAACTTTGATAAAGTAGGCATTGTTGAGTTAGTTACCATAATCATTATTGAAACTAAATATCCTGAATTGACCTGCATTTTTGTTGTACTTTGTATTAAAAGATCTTGTCTGAGTGGAAGCAAAAGTATGAGGAGTCCCAAGCAGAGCTAGAGAGCTCCCAAAAAGAGGCGAGAGCCTTGAGCACTGAGCTTTTCAAACTGAAGAACTCTTATGAAGAATCTTTGGATCATCTGGAGGCCATGAAGAGAGAGAACAAAAACTTGCAAGGTAACGTCCATCACCATTTGAGCATTGTATACTAGTTTTGCTGTAATACATTGATATGTTTTGGTTTTACAGAGGAGATTTCTGACTTGACGGAGCAACTTGGTGAGTCAGGAAAGAGTATTCATGAATTGGAGAAATTGCGAAAGCAACTAGAACAAGAAAAGAGTGAGATTCAATCAGCTCTAGAAGAAGCTGAGGTAAGGTTTAACTATTCTAATTCATTGTAAATCTTGAAAGTCTCCACAATTAATGCATTTGTCTACTGTTACTGCTCAGGCATCTCTAGAGCACGAGGAAGGAAAGATTCTCCGGGCACAGCTTGAGTTCAATCAAATAAAAGCTGATATTGAACGTAAACTGGCTGAGAAGGATGAAGAAATGGAACAAACCAAGAGAAATCTGCAGAGGATGATTGATACCCTTCAGAGCTCTCTTGAAGCTGAGTCCCGCAGCAGAAACGAAGCTCTTCGTCTGAAGAAAAAAATGGAGGGAGACCTCAATGAAATGGAGATCCAGCTCAGCCAAGCCAACAGGCAGGCAGCTGAGGCTCAAAAACAACTCAAATCAGTTCATGCTCACCTTAAGGTACACAATAATAGCTTTATAAATGACTTTCTAGTACAGTAATGCAATGCCTTTATTGTAATATCCTTTATGTTTTCACATGCAGGATTGCCAAATTCAGCTGGATGACGCAGTTCGTGCTAATGATGATCTTAAGGAGAATATTGCCATTGTGGAAAGACGCAATAATTTGCTACAAGCTGAACTTGAGGAACTAAGAGCTGCTCTGGATCAAACTGAGCGCAGTCGTAAACTTGCTGAACAAGAACTGCTTGATGTCAGTGAGAGGGTTCAACTGTTGCACTCACAGGTAAAATAACAGTCAGAGAAATGGTGGGATGTGTGCATAAATTTCACTGCATACTAAACTGTGTCATGTGAAGTCAGAAAAGCTCCTAATTCTTTTACCTTACTTATTATCTTAGTATTTCTTATTCCGTACAAAGACACCTCTACTCAAATAGATGCCATGCAGAATGTTTAATACTACATAATTTGTGCTTGATTTGTAGAATACAGGCCTGATTAACCAAAAGAAGAAACTTGAGAATGATGCATCCCAGCTTCAGACTGAAGTGGAAGAGGCCGTGCAGGAGTGCAGAAACGCAGAGGAGAAGGCCAAAAAGGCTATCACTGATGCGGCCATGATGGCAGAGGAGCTGAAGAAAGAGCAAGACACCAGTGCTCACCTGGAGCGCATGAAGAAGAACATGGAGCAGACCATCAAAGACCTGCAACATCGTCTGGATGAGGCTGAACAGATCGCTCTGAAGGGAGGCAAGAAGCAAGTGCAGAAACTGGAAGCCAGGGTATATCATTCATCATATTTAATAGTCACTATGACAACAGAAGAAATGTACTTATTTTTGTGACAAAATGTCTTTAAAATTACAAATCATGCTGTTGTAAACTTTAAGGTGCGGGAACTTGAAAATGAGATTGAGTCAGAGCAGAAGAAAAGTGCTGAAGCTGTGAAAGGCATTCGTAAATATGAACGCCGCATCAAAGAACTTACCTATCAGGTAATTTCTCTGAATCTGTTAACTTAGCTCTTATAACTAATGCACCAACAATCTATTTTAACTTTTTAACAGACTGAAGAAGACCGCAAGAACGTTACACGTCTGCAAGATCTGGTTGACAAACTGCAGCTGAAAGTTAAAGCTTACAAGAGAGCTGCTGAGGAGGCAGTAAGTTTGAGCACACCTTTGGAGCCAAAAAACAAAAATACTATTGTTTCTAAGATACATCTACACAGTAAGTACTTCTATTTGAGATTCTATAGGTTGTATTTGTGTTTGTTTAATTTATAGGAAGAGCAGGCTAACACACATCTGAGCAAGTTTCGTAAGCTCCAACATGAGTTGGATGAGGCCGAGGAGCGAGCTGACATTGCAGAGTCTCAAGTCAACAAGATGCGTGCTAAGACCCGTGATGTGGGATCTAAGGTAATCAAACTTCTTTCACTTTGACAAAATAACTAAAGAAATTATACAAAGAAATCAGACCAGAGTTTTGTATAGAATTATTTTATTCTGATTCAGGGTATTTGAGGTATGGATTAGTTATACTGTTATTTGTTGCTTGTTAAAAAAAAAAAAAGTGAAATGTTAATTTAATAATTAAAAATTAATACAAATGTGCATAGTGAGTGTAAAAAAACTGGTCAGGACAATGCATGTTAATACATCAAACCATCCCATAGGCACCTGGCATTCCTACCAATCTCCCATCCTGTACTAACGAACCTGCTTAGCTTCCAAGATCAGATGAGAATGGGCATTCTAAAAGCAAACTGACTGAATAAATGTGTGATTGAATGGTTAATGTGTTATTTCAAATTACAAATAATGAAATAATAACATTTAAATTATAAATGCAGATTACTCATTAAGACAATACCATTGAAAGTGTTTTATATTCATCATACATTCACTGATTAACTAGTGTGTATTCTTATACCTCGGCATCCACTGTATCTCGAGTCTCTGTGGCCTTCTAGCTCTGACCTGTCTCACTTTTCCATGTTGTGTGTTACAGAAAGGACTGGATGAGGAGTGAACCTTTCAGGCCATGCATCTTCATTTTTGCGTGATTTATTTCCTCTATCTCCAATGTAGCTCTGTAGAATAAAGCAAATCATTTAAATTATGTGCAACTTTGTTTTTCATTTATTAAAAAAAAACATACATGTGATTCTATGGTTTATTCCTATTTTTTACCTATGCATTTCTAAATTGTTCCTCATGAAATCAAAAGAAAGTACAATGATGAAACTGAAGTGGTAATGAAAAGGAGAATAGTAATCAATAAATAAAAAAAACTATCAAATTTGATTAATGTTGCCTCTGTCAACCAAGCCTGCATTCAGATAAATCATACTAGTAGCATCTGTAATAGCATGATTTTGACAGGAATATGAGCTGCTCAGCCTACAGTCCATGGCTTGCAAGTGTCTCTACTTCCACCTAAATTCAACACTTGACCTGTAAACACAACATTTTGCAAGTTAATTTGTGATACTGGAGACAGGAGCAAACTTGAGTTGTGTATTTTATCTTTGTCAATGTATAATACATAATAAACTCACACTTGGTTTTGCAAGTCCTGAAAATATAAAACTAAGTTAGTATCTGTAAAGGTGGAAAGCATAAACAAACACATTCAAATGCTCAGACTACCGTTCAGCTTTCCAGTGACAATGGAAATCTGAAGAGCACGACACATACAGAAATAACAGTATCTACTGTCAAACATTACATTACAAGTGTTATTCTTCTTCACAGACTAACTGCCTGTTGTGTAAGTTACAAAACAAATGGCAACTTATCAGTGTAATGGCAACATCTGTGTTTTATATTAACATTAATAGAACTAATAGAATAGTAAAATGCATTTGCAACAAATGAAACTTTAACATGGGTCTCTGACTAGATTATATTTCTCATATCATACACCTGTTTTACAACATCATGATGTCCTTCTCAATCAAGGAGAAAAAAAAACAGACAAGAATTTCACAAGTCTATCTTTGTCATCATCAAGGCCAAAGGAAAGGAAACAATGCCATGACAGCAGAACGAGACACATGCGTTGGACCACAGTGCGCTGAATAGTGTTGAGTGACAATTGACAATTCAGTCCCCGACCTTAATACTCCCTCGACAGCTGCACCACTTTATTTTCTCCAGAATGCATTTCATGGCCCTCTTCACATGAACTGATCATGAACTTTATCATGTTGAGAGTTGCTGGCATGTAAACTGCAAATTCTTTCTGATCATGATCATGATGTATGTTTTCCCTCTGAATACATACATCAGATTTTGTGGTTGCTTGCCATTTAAATTATCTTAACTGTCCATAAATGACACAATAATCAGGTGTGCATGTGAACATAGCCACTGTCTGGTTGTTCACCATTACTATTCTGTCAGTATGTTTCTAGAGGTCCAACAGAATCTTGGCTCAGTCATTCTCCACCATCTTTAAGTTTGACCTTGGGGTTTCCCTTAGAAAGCATCTGAGATACTTACAAGAGGTGATCAAAACAAAACCTAAAGAAACGTGCAGTAGAGAGTTGTAAATAACAAATTTACATAACATATAAATTTAATAAAAATATATCTTTAAATAAGCACAGGTGGAAGATTTTCAGATTTAATCAGACTCAGCACTGCACAGTTAATAGATATAAAACTGGTGTCTAAGAGCAAAATAGCAAAATATATTATCATCTAGTTAAAGTTATTTTAGTTGTACAGTACATTTTTTTGCTTGAAGGTATAACAATCACCATTGATACATCCATCCATCCATCCATCCATTTTCTTCCGCTTATCCGGGGCCGGGTCGCGGGGGCAACAATCTAAGCAGGGACTCCCAGACTTCTTTCACCCTGGACACTTCCTCGAGCTCCTCCGGGGGGACCCCAAGGCGTTCCCAGGCCAGCCGAGAGGCATAGTCCCTCCAGTGTGTCCTGGGTCCTCCCCGGGGCCTCCTCCCAGTGGGACATGCCCGGAACACCTCCTGAAGGAAGCGTCCAGGAGGGATCCGGAACAGTTTCCACGAGCAACCTCAGTTGGTTCCTCTTGACGTGGAGGAGCAGCAGCTCTACTCCGAGCCCCTCCCGTGTGACTGAGCTCCTCACCCTATCTCTAAGAGTGCACCCAGCCACTCTGGGGAGGAAACTCATTTCAGCCGCTTGATCTTGTTCTTTCGGTCATTACACCACTGATACAGTTAATTACTTTTTACATCAGCAGAGGAAATGTTTTCTGGAATAGTTGTTCCAGTGCTACACAATGCATTGACTGTTTTTCACAACAGCTGTGCCATTTTATTTGAGTGTTTTCAATAATATTAGTCATTTTCATAGGTGGAAATTATGCTTTGACAATAAATATATATTTATTTAATATATTTAATTATTTATTAATTTTTTACTGAAAATTACAAATAGAGTGGTGATGTATAATATTATTGCTTAAATTAACGCAAGTCCACTTCAATCCCCTAAACTTAAAAATGCCTAGAAAAGAACAAAGTAAAAAGTGAAATTTGAATGTACAGTATAGTCTATGTTGGTACAGACCTGTACACTCCAAGTCAATCTATGCTTTGGTGATGTTGCTTTGATGTCCCAGGTGACAGAAATTAAATGCTTGCGTGTTGAGAGCCCTGTTTGTCTAAAGAGCAAACTTAAACTACAAAGCAACTAATGAGAGTTATATAAATGAAGTTATTACCTGATGGTTCTCCGTTTGTTTTATCATCACCGCACTTTGTCAGTGCGCGCTGAGAGGGGCGGGGAGGAGGGACCGGGGCGGGGGGGAGCGGCACATTTTTAACGGATTCATGTAAGAGTCTGGTTAATGCACCGGGCCCGCGTCTCACCGCGTCTCACCGCATCTCACCGCGTCTCACCATGGGCAGTTTGGCTCTGGGCCGCGCGTATTCCGCGTCGGGGGGGACACGTTACGCACAGACGGAGACACCGGGACCGGAGTCTCAGAGGAGACGTGGCACCGGGACTCATGACGTGCGTAACGTGTCCCCCCCGACGGCTTCCGCGCGGAATACGCGGGGCCCAGAGCCGAACTGCCCATGATGAGCCGCGGTGAGACGCGGGCCCGGTGCATTAACCAGACTCTTACATGAATCCGTTAAAATTGTCCCGCTCCCCCCCACCCCCGGAGCGTGCGCCCGGAGCAGGGGGAGTTTTTTTTTGCTGAAAACGCGCGGAGCCTGCATAAACTAAGCCACACAGACCGATTTTCTGGGCACAAAAACAAACAAACAAACAAACAAGGAAATCAGCGTGAGAAATGCCATGTGTGGCGTGTGAGCGTGTGAACACGTCGAATTGCATGTGTCACACTCTCAATGCGTGAGACTTGAGAGCCCTGGTACATAGTATGCTAAACTCTACTTTACTTTTGCCCCCATTCCCACTGTGTAATGACATTGTACAATCAACAGAGGGAGCCACATCTTTACAGGAACAGATGTTTCAATCTAAACTTCACTGACTGTAGCTAATTAAGCTCCTGCTGTAAGACATTACAAAGTATTACATAATTCTTGTATTCTTATCTAATTGCAATTAGAAACTAACTTTAAATAACCTCTATGGTCTAGACAGGCTTAATAAATAAGTTAACAGTTGTTATATGATGCTCTATTAATATCTAATGCATACCTGGATAGAAACAGAAAAGGCTGAGCTTTCTGTTGCTTTGCTTGTTTTCAGAGCCATATAGCGGTGGTGGATCCTTTATCACACAGATGATGCAGTCTTTAGATACTTGAAGTCTGCACACAGAAAGAAAATAACATAATATAAGGATACATTCACATTTAAAAATAAGTACAATTATAATGCTGTGAATAAGCAGCTATAATCACAATACAGAAACAAAAAAGTACCTGGATATTTTGCTGTTGCCATATTAGTGGTTAAACAAACAAATACAATGGCCATACTCTGTCCATAAACTGAATAAAAGTGAGTAAGACAAGGCAAGGCAGAGACTAACTTTGTAACAGAACTCAGCACCTCCCAAGAGTCCCTTAAAAGTGACCTTATACGATAACAAATAAACACTAACAATAGAAACACACAGGGAGCACAGGGTCTTGTTTCAGACTTAAGTGAGGAAATGTGTCAGACACTTTCCCATAAAAGTCAAAGACAAGGGCTGTGGACAGCTGAGAATGAAAGCTAGGCCAAGAATAGATGTACCATAAGTAAAAGAAAAAGCAATTTAGACAAGGACATGTATTGAGCTATTGCCATGGCCATTGCCATGAATAATTGAAAAATGTTGTTTCACGGATTTCAAGTTTTGTCCTAAATCTGCCCTTAATAGCTAATCTCACATGCATACATGACTACCTGCGTCACAAGCTGTCCCCAAGCTGTCCCCAAGCTATCCCTTTAATCCCAACACTCTCAAAGGCCACCAGCCCGGAATTTCACAAGTTATCTTTGTGCTCAAGGCTAAATGGAAGAAGACAATGCCATGCCAAATGAAACAGGACAAGGGCACTTGCCTTTTGATCCTTTTGGATAGACAACTAAAAGTTCAGCTCAGGACTAAAAACTAATATTACTACATTACTATATTATTAACTAAATATTTCAATGAAAAACAAACAAAAAAAAAAAAAAAAACAATACAATGAACAATAACTATATAAAAATAAAGATTATATCTTACATTTACTCCAATTTGCTTGTCTTGACTTTTAGTTATGGATAAATAAATAAATAAATAAAAACATAAATGGATATTGAGCTTGTGTCTTCCATATTGTTATAATTTATGACATTCATGGATAATTATGTTATATTTTTGACATTTAAAATCACGATGTTGATTTAAAACTTATATAAATAAAAGAATCAATTCTGCTAACTTCCAGGTTGGAAAATAGCAGCGCCCGATGGGAGCCGATTCTCGCCTGTCCACTCATCACAGCATCCTACGGATAGATCATGCTAGAGAGAATCCTGTGTATCACTAATAGACTAAGAAATAAATAACATTTTAGAACAAAGTAAGTAAAGAGCACTGCGCTTGTACGGTGAAAACAAAGGAAGTTTGGAGCAATGACGTCTTGAATAGAAGAAGATTACACTTTAAACCTTTAAAATGCTTTAAACAAAACTTTGAGTGGGTAAATGAGAAGGGAAAATGATTAGAACATAGTTGCAATAAGCTCTCAACAGTTGATTTTGGTCTCTTTAATTTTTATTTATTTATTAAATGCATGTTGCAATAAAGCAAAAGAAAGACATTTTCTCCTTCTACAATAAAAAGTCCACCCACCTACAGTAAAGTGAGGTTAAACGTTAAGTGTAGAGCCTACTGTAAACAGTGCTGAGTGATAATAAAGGAATTTCACAGCTGCGACCTTGGCCTTGTCTTGTCTCAATGTAGACAACAGCTGTTGTTATTTTTATATTGTTTTATATTGTCTCTTGAAATGTAATTCATACCGTATCACTTAACAAAGTACTACTAAGTTGATCTTAAGGTGTCTGAGATTAGCCTTTCCTTTTTGTCTTTGGAACAAAAGGAATATTCAACAAATGATTATTAAGATGCCTTTAATATCAAAGGTCATCACAGTAACAGTAATAGTAGTAACAAGGATTTGGAAGATGAAATTATCCCCGCTAATCTGACTCAAGTAGCAATGTGGGCAAAGTGTGTAAACCAAAGGCACAACTACAGTTTGAGCATTAGATGTTATTTGAATATGTTATTCTGTGTTCAGAGGGCAGATGCTTATTAACCACTGTCGTTCAAGTGTGTGTATGTTTGCGTGTGTGTGTGTGTGTGTGTGTACATATATATATATATATTCTCTTCATTTCATTATGTACCATGTTTCATTTACCATGTTTGATGTTGGATGTCATAATAAAACCTGATCCTGATACACTACTTGAGTTATCTTGCATCATTGTATCACTTGATACAATGCCTGCCTCCTTTTGTCATGCATAGTCTATTGTATTAGTCTGTTGTCCAAAAGGTGGGAGCAACAAGAGCGGCAAGGCTCTACTCAATTTGGAAGATGCTTTATGTGATATGCCAACTGGATGCCATTTCTCTGGTTTTCATCTCCATATTTGGTTGACTAACACCCTTTATTAATGCAAAGGAAGCCTGGTGTCAGTGACTGGATCCATCAGGGCACTTGACAAAGGTAAGACTCAAGATAGAAACGTGAGGGTTGTGACCCTGTTACTTAAGACGTCTCTCCTTATGCATGCTATTTATAGTAAGCTTCTGTCAACAGCTACAATATTCTGTTTCATGTAAAGGAATTTACACTGTTATATTTTATAGTATTTTAAAATACATTTGTCTCTGATGCATTTTAGAGGCTAATTCAAGACAGTTTTGGACTTATTCACGTCTGCACCACAGGTAATTTTATTAAATTCTTTTGTTATTTACCAAGTAAAGTATATTTTGTATTTCTACTTCTTCTACTACATTCATCTAATAAAACAATAATTCTACTGCTGTAGAATTTTAAAAAATGGGTGATGCAGCCATGAGAGACTTTGGGGCTGCGGCTTCTTATCTGAGAAAATCAGACAAGGAGCGTCTTGAAGCTCAAACTCGGCCATTTGACATGAAGAAGGAATGTTTTGTTCCGGATCCGGAGATGGAGTTTGTGAAAGCTTCTATAACTTCAAGAGATGGTGACAAAGTCACAGCTCAAACTTCAACTGGGAAGGTATGTAGCCTATAAGAACTGCTTATATTCTAGTATATCTCTTACATCCTTTAACTGTATTTTTGGATGTTTTTGCAGACTGTAACTGTAAAGGACTGTGACGTACACCCCCAGAATCCGCCTAAGTTTGATAAAATTGAAGACATGGCGATGTTCACCTTCCTCCATGAGCCTGCTGTGCTGTTTAACCTCAAAGAGCGTTATGCTGCATGGATGATCTATGTGAGATTATTTCCAGCATACTGGGATGCTACACAAAATCAAACTACTGTCATTCACTTCTGTCTCTAAATTTGACAGACTTACTCTGGGCTGTTCTGTGTGACTATCAACCCCTACAAGTGGCTGCCAGTCTACAACCAAGAAGTGGTTGCTGCCTATAGAGGAAAGAAGAGGAGTGAAGCTCCTCCTCATATCTTCTCCATCTCTGACAATGCCTACCAGTACATGTTGTCAGGTACAGTGATAACTTTAATGTGATAGCTAGTGATAACTTTAACTAAATCCTGTAAGTGTGATCATTTTTTAATACACTATTTCTTACAGACAGAGAAAATCAGTCCATCCTAATCACGTAAGTCCTAAATATTGCAAATAAACTAAAAATAACAACTAAGTTTAAAAAGCCCTTGTGTTTCCTTAGTGGAGAATCTGGTGCTGGGAAGACTGTCAACACCAAACGTGTCATTCAGTACTTTGCCAGCATTGCTGCAGCACCAAGCGGAAAGAAAGATGCAACAATTGAGAAGAAGGTATGTATTGTTAGATGATGTATATTGATTCAGAATGTAAAATAAACTGTCATCTATCATGCAGGGAACCTTGGAAGATCAAATCATCCAGGCTAACCCTGCTCTGGAGGCCTTTGGAAATGCCAAGACTATAAGAAATGACAATTCTTCCAGATTTGTGAGTGATTTTAAAAAAAGAACCAGAACAACTAATTTAACAACAAATAAATAAAATGCTTATTTCCAATAGGGCAAATTTATCAGAATTCACTTTGATAATCGTGGGAAGCTCGCTTCTGCCGACATTGAGACTTGTAAGTACAAGGTCTAATAATAATGAACATCTAATTACATTATTATAAAATATTATTTATCCTACATATTATTACTGCTACTACTTCTTACAGACCTCCTGGAAAAGTCTCGTGTGACTTTTCAACTCAAAGCAGAGAGAGACTACCATATTTTCTACCAGATTCTTTCTCAAGTTAAACCTGAGCTGTTGGGTATGGAGAGAAAAAAATCTCTCTCTCTCTCTCTCTCTCTCTCTCTCTCTCTCTCTCTCTCTCTCTCTCTCTCTCTCTCTCTCTCTCTCTCTCTCTCTCTCCCGCACTCTCTCTCTCAATATATATATATATATATATATAGATATAGATATAGATATATAGATATAGATATAGATAGATAGATATAGATATATAGGTATACACTAAATATACTCTTCATCCCTCTCTTCTCTCTCTCTCTCTCTCTCTCTCTCTAGAAATGCTGCTTATCACCAACAACCCCTATGACTACGCCTTCATCTCCCAAGGAGAGACAACTGTAGCTTCCATCAATGATGCTGAAGAGCTCATGGCAACTGATGTGAGCAAAACCATTATTATTATTTTTTTTTTTAGCATTGATTTAAAACAGTGATAAGGTATTTCTACATTCTACATATCTCAGGATGCTTTTGATGTGCTGGGCTTCACTCAAGAGGAGAAGAACAGTATTTACAAGCTGACAGGAGCCGTTATGCACTATGGAAACATGAAATTCAAGCAGAAGCAACGCGAGGAGCAGGCAGAGGCTGATGGAACTGAAGGTTTTTTTAATAGTACTTTCAAGCATAGACTTCATGAGGCCAAAAGATGCACAATAAAACTAAAAAGAGTGGTGATTTCCTAGATGCTGACAAAGTTGCATATCTGATGGGTCTAAACTCTGCTGACCTGATCAAAGGGCTGTTACACCCAAGAGTTAAAGTTGGAAATGAGTGGGTCACCAAAGGACAGACTGTCGCTCAGGTTTGTGGAAAAAACACCAGATAATATTTAAAATAATGCAATATTAATACATTGTTTCTAGGTGTACTATGCTGTTGGAGCACTGTCAAAGTCAGTGTACGAGAAGATGTTTTTGTGGATGGTGGTGAGGATTAACCAATCCCTGGACACCAAGCAGCCTCGCCAGTACTTTATTGGAGTATTGGACATCGCTGGGTTTGAGATTTTTGATGTATGTACAAATCAAATACATTTCAATAGACTGAATTAAGGAGTAAAGCTCTTACACGTCCCTTATTATTTTACAGTTCAACACCTTTGAGCAGCTGTGCATCAACTTCACAAATGAAAAACTGCAACAGTTTTTCAACCACCACATGTTTGTACTGGAGCAAGAAGAGTACAAGAAAGAGGGCATTGAATGGACCTTCATAGACTTTGGCATGGATTTACAGGCCTGTATTGACCTGATTGAAAAGGTAAGTTAGCTTGATTTATAGTTTACTCTTCAGTTTAACTTAAACATGTCTATTCTCTCTAGCCCATGGGTATCATGTCCATCCTTGAAGAGGAGTGCATGTTTCCAAAAGCCAGTGATACCACGTTTAAAGCAAAGCTTTATGACAATCATCTGGGAAAATCTGCCAACTTCCAGAAGCCCAGAATTGTCAAAGGGAAACCAGAGGCTCATTTCTCACTGGTTCATTATGCTGGCACAGTGGATTATAATATCAACAACTGGCTGGTGAAGAACAAGGACCCTCTCAATGAGACTGTTGTGGGACTTTACCAGAAGTCAAACCTAAAGTTACTGTCTCTGCTTTTCGCTGGGTATGCAGGAACTGATGCAGGTACATCAATAACATTACATCCATAGAAGTGGAAAATAACATTACATGTAATAGGCCTATTTTATTCAGGAAAAGATAATAATGATAATATTTATTTATTATTATTTGTTTATTTCATCTTTACCTCAAGACGCAGGGAAGGGAAAAGGAAAGAAGAAAGGTTCTTCATTTCAAACGGTTTCTGCCTTGCACAGGGTAGGGAAATTTTGAAATTTATATATATATATATACATTTATTCAAAAGCTGTTCATACATTTCAGAGCTGAAACTTAATTTGACATAATACTAAGACACTATTAAAATGGTAAAAAATCAATCATTTGATCAATCAATAAATCAATACAACAGGAGAACCTGAACAAGCTGATGACCAACTTGAGGTCCACCCACCCTCACTTTGTGCGCTGCATCATCCCCAATGAGACCAAGACTCCTGGAGCCATGGAGAACCCTCTGGTGATGCACCAGCTGCGCTGTAACGGTGTGCTGGAAGGCATCAGGATCTGCAGGAAAGGATTCCCCAACAGAATCCTCTATGGAGACTTTAAGCAGAGGTATGATTAGATGTCAAAAATATGAATACATTTAGAAAAAGAATAATTGTGTCTTATTTAGATATCGTATACTAAACCCAAATGCCATTCCTGAGACTCAGTTTATTGATAATAAGAAGGCATCAGAGAAACTTCTAGGTTCACTGGAAATTGATCACAGCCAGTACAAACTGGGTCACACTAAGGTCAGTCTTTCAGATAAAAGAACACGTGTTTTGAGTGGTGTCCATTAAATTAAAAGCATTTTATTATTTCCCATTACATAGGTGTTCTTCAAAGCTGGACTCCTTGGACAACTTGAGGAGATGCGTGATGATCGCTTAGCGCTAATCATTACTGCAATTCAGGCACGGTGCAGAGGCCTTCTGGCAAGAATGGAATTCCAGAAAATTGTTGAAAGAAGGTAGGTTAAGCAAAAAATAAAATAAATTTATATAAAAAACAGTTTCTAATGTTAGAGTCACTGCAACTGTAATTTTTACCAACAGAGATGCCCTTCTTGTGATCCAGTGGAATATCCGTGCTTTCATGGGGGTCAAAAATTGGCCTTGGATGAAACTGTATTTTAAAATTAAGCCATTGCTAAAATCTGCAGAAACAGAGAAAGAAATGGCAAATATGAAGGAAGAGTTTACTAAATTAAAGGAAGCTTTTCAAAAGTCTGAAGCTCGCAGAAAAGAACTTGAAGAAAAAATGGTGACTCTTCTCCAAGAAAAGAATGACCTTCAGCTCCAAGTTCAAGCTGTATGAATATTATTGTATAATTTTGACTCATTTAGACACAGTGCATTATTATTATTATTATTACTACTGCATTATCTGTCCCTGTTTGGTAACAGGAGCAAGACAATCTATGTGATGCTGAAGAAAGATGTGAAGGTCTAATCAAGAGTAAAATTCAAACTGAAGCAAAAATCAAAGAGCTGACTGAAAGGTTGGAAGATGAAGAGGAGATGAATGCAGAACTCACTGCAAAGAAAAGGAAGCTGGAGGACGAGTGCTCTGAACTGAAGAAAGACATTGATGATCTTGAGCTAACACTAGCTAAAGTGGAGAAGGAGAAACACGCCACTGAGAATAAGGTGCTTTTTGAATTCATTAGCTTTGATTCATTCTAGACGAGTAGATTTATTAATCTGTACATTGCACAATTTGTAGGTCAAAAACCTGGTGGAGGAAATGGCTGCGCTGGATGAAATCATAGCCAAACTGACCAAAGAGAAGAAAGCCTTACAAGAAGCTCACCAGCAAACACTGGATGACCTGCAGGCTGAGGAAGACAAAGTCAACACTCTGACCAAGGCTAAAACAAAGCTGGAGCAACAAGTCGATGATGTTAGTATTTAAACTGAAACATTTTTTGCGGTATTAAAATAAAAGGAATGAAACTTCAGAAAGAATGATATTCTGTTATACTAATGGTTTACAGCTTGAAGGATCCTTGGAACAAGAAAAAAAGGTCCGTATGGATCTTGAAAGAGCAAAACGTAAACTTGAGGGAGACCTGAAGTTAGCTCATGAAAGTGTCATGGATCTGGAAAATGACAAGCAGCAACTTGAAGAGCGGCTGAAAAAGTAATACCTAGACTGTATATCCAAAGGACTGTTTTTGGCATTGCAATCACCAAAATATTTTTTGATTGCAGAAAAGACTTTGAATTGAACCAACTTAATGGCAAGATAGAAGATGAACAAGCAATAAATGCCCAACTCCAGAAAAAAATAAAGGAGTTGCAGGTAAAAGCATATATGTGTGTTTCAAATATGAGAGTGAATGTCATCTATGTACTGTAAGAGCGTTTGTCACTTTAGGCCCGTATTGAAGAGCTGGAAGAAGAGCTGGAAGCAGAGAGAGCTGCTCGAGCCAAAGTGGAGAAGCAGAGAGCGGACTTAAGCAGAGAACTGGAGGAGATCAGTGAGAGGCTGGAGGAGGCTGGTGGAGCAACAACTGTCCAGATTGAGATGAACAAGAAGAGGGAGGCTGAGTTTCAGAAACTGCGGAGGGACCTGGAAGAGGCCACTCTGCAGCATGAGGCCACCGCTGCCACTCTCAGAAAGAAACAAGCCGACAGTGTGGCTGACCTGGGAGAGCAGATCGATAACCTCCAGAGAGTCAAGCAGAAACTGGAGAAAGAGAAGAGTGAACTGCGACTTGAGCTGGATGATGTGGTCTCCAATATGGAACAGATTGTCAAGAACAAAGTAAAACTAAAATTATATAAATACATGTATAAAAATGTATTTGTATTTAGAAATTAATTAATTGGACATTTAATTTGTCCATTTTTAGAATAATTTGGAGAAAATGTGCAGGTCTTTTGAGGACCAGATGAATGAATATAAAACTAAAGCTGAAGAAGGACAGAGAACCATCAATGACTTCAGCATGCACAAAGCAAAGCTTCAAACTGAGAATGGTAGGTGACACAACTCAACATTGACAATGACAACTGACAATTTTAACTACTTAACACAGATTTTTTGTGTGTGTAAAAGGTGAACTTATCAGGCAGCTTGAAGAAAAGGATTCACTGGTTTCTCAACTCACCAGAGGAAAACAGTCTTACACACAACAGATTGAAGATCTCAAAAGACAGCTGGAAGAAGAAATCAAGGTAGAGTTTGAAGTCTGATTTTGTATAAAAAGACATAGAAGATGGCAATATTTTTTGACACATTTTTTTTTCCAGGCAAAGAGTGCATTAGCTCATGCAGTGCAGTCTGCTCGCCATGACTGTGACCTGCTCAGAGAGCAGTATGAAGAGGAGCAGGAGGCCAAGGGTGAGCTGCAGCGAAGTATGTCCAAAGCAAACTCTGAAGTGGCACAGTGGAGAACTAAATATGAAACTGACGCAATCCAGAGGACTGAGGAACTGGAGGAGGCAAAGTAAGTGTTCATTATAAAACAAACCTACAGCAAAAATGACCAACGCTATAAGCAACTCTGAATATTTATTAATAGAAAGAAGTTGGCTCAACGTCTGCAGGAAGCTGAGGAGGCAGTGGAAGCAGTTAATGCCAAGTGTTCCTCTCTGGAGAAGACCAAACACAGACTCCAAAATGAGATTGAAGATCTCATGGTGGACGTGGAGAGGTCTAATGCTGCTGCAGCTGCTCTGGACAAGAAACAAAGAAACTTTGATAAAGTTATTATTGTTGTGTTAATGGTTATCATTTAAATCTTTTTTTTAATGGATTCACATAGTTTTCTGTTGTTCCTGGTACTAGGTCCTATCTGAGTGGAAACAAAAATATGAAGAGTCGCAGACAGAGTTGGAGAGCTCTCAAAAAGAGGCCAGGTCTCTAAGTACTGAGCTCTTCAAGCTGAAGAACTGCTATGAAGAATCATTGGAGCATCTGGACACCATGAAGAGAGAGAACAAAAATCTACAAGGTAAGATAAATACCAAAGGGAACTTTACTGCATGATCTGATGGGTAAATCATTCACGCTTTGATTCACAGAGGAAATAGCTGACTTAACTGAGCAAATTGGTGAGAATGGAAAAAGCATTCATGAGCTTGAAAAGATACGAAAACAACTGGAACAAGAAAAGTCAGAGATACAAACAGCACTGGAGGAAGCAGAGGTACCGTATATATCCTGGCAGAGAACAAACCAATGAATAGTGCTTAAATGCAATGATCTTTACCTTCTGTAGGCCTCTCTGGAGCATGAGGAGGGAAAGATTCTAAGAGTTCAGCTTGAGTTCAGCCAAGTGAAGGCTGAAATTGAGCGCAAATTGGCTGAGAAAGATGAAGAAATGGAGCAGGCCAAGAGAAACCAACAACGAATTGTAGATAGTCTTCAGAGCTCTCTGGACGCTGAGACTCGCAGCAGAAATGAAGCTCTTCGTGTGAAGAAAAAGATGGAGGGAGACCTCAATGAGATGGAGATCCAGCTCAGCCAAGCCAACAGGCAGGCAGCTGAGGCTCTGAAACAACTCAAAGCTATCCATGCTCATCTCAAGGTAAAATAAGATATAGATATAGATACAGTCAGTACAGTCTTGTATGATTAACTAATTGTGTGGGTATGAAATCACCCAGGATGCACAACTGCAGCTGGATGACTCTCTTCGTGCCAATGATGAAATGAAGGAAAACGTTGCCATCGTTGAGAGACGCAATACTTTGCTTCTAGCGGAGGTTGAAGAACTAAGAGCGGCTCTGGAGCAAACTGAGAGAAGCCGAAAACTTGCTGAACAAGAGTTGCTGGATGTATCTGAGAGAGTGCAGTTACTGCATTCACAGGTGAGCAATGTTTTACATAGGATCAAACTTTGATATAAACCACAATACTAATTGTAACTTTATATTGATCCAGAACACCAGTCTGATTAACCAAAAGAAGAAGCTGGAGGCTGATACATCCCAGCTTCAGACTGAAGTGGAAGAGGCCGTGCAGGAGTGCAGAAACGCAGAGGAGAAGGCCAAAAAGGCTATCACTGATGCGGCCATGATGGCAGAGGAGCTGAAGAAAGAGCAAGACACCAGTGCTCACCTGGAGCGCATGAAGAAGAACATGGAGCAGACCATCAAAGACCTGCAACATCGTCTGGATGAGGCTGAACAGCTCGCTATGAAGGGAGGCAAGAAGCAGCTACAGAAGCTAGAGGCCAGGGTATGTGAAAGTAAATAATAATTTACTGAAAAGTACAGAACTTACAGATATTGAAAATATTCCTAACTTGTACACCACAGATTAAAGAATTGGAGACTGAAGTAGAGGTTGAACAGCGGAAGTCCAGTGAGGCAGTGAAGGGAATAAGAAAATATGAAAGACGAATCAAAGAACTGACCTATCAGGTAAAACAGAACTGCTTGAATTAAATTGAAATAAATTCAAAATTATATGTATTATGTATTATATTGTTACATTTTTATTGTAATTCTCTCTTTTTTTTAGACTGAAGAGGACCGTAAGAACATTGCTCGTCTTCAAGACTTGGTTGACAAGTTGCAGCTGAAAGTTAAGGCTTACAAGAGATCTGCTGAGGAAGCAGTAAGTACACATTTGTTTTAAGTAAGAGATCACATTTTGATATTGATGTTGAGTCACCATTGAATTATTGTCTGTCCAAAGGAGGAACAGGCCAACAATCATCTGACTAAGTACCGTAAGATTCAACATGAGCTTGATGAAGCTGAAGAGAGAGCTGATATTGCAGAGTCTCAGGTCAATAAGTTACGTGCTAAAAGCCGTGATGTGGGTACAAAGGTTGGTTTTTGACTAATTTAATATGGAAAAATTAACATATATAAATATTTTTACTTGTATCAATGTTTTACTTTTTCTGTTCTTATTTACAGAAAGGTCATGATGAGGAATAATGCTGAATCTTTGAGACACTGAGAAAATATGGTCTCTCCTTGAGCGTGCTATATGTAGAAAAAGAATAAATACTATCAGCATCCCAGGAGTCTGCAATGTTTATTAACATATAGAAAACCTATTTTTTACACAAAAGAAAAAGGATACTGCATGCCCTGCACAATTATTATTTCATCAAGAGAGCACAGAATCAAATATCAAAAACTTTGTGATGCATTAGCAAAAACTATATAAAACAGTAAACAAAAGTGATGCGCAAGATGCGCATCAGCTGCTACTGGAAAATACATTTATCACACTGTAGTGTCAGAATAGTTTTAGATAACTGCAAGTTAAGCATTTAGCATTTTATAATCTCAGTTGGTTTACCATTAGCCTAACACAATTGATACTGACCAAATCTTATGGTACAGTGTTGTCATACTATATTGATTGAAACAAAATGCATTTTTTACTAAAATGCTCTGATAAAGCTTAAGTGCTTTTATTACTGTCATTTACCAAACACAAAATACAATTCCAAGACTTAAGTAATTGAGTAATCTGAGGGATACAGTTTTGTATTCTAATTTATAAAATAACATTGAAATCATACCTTACATGTGGATCCGTTCTCTTCTCCTCTTCTCCTTTGGAACATAGATCCATGCACAAATGCACCAGACACTCACTCGAGACACTAAATGAAGGCAAGGTGTGGGGGCAAGGCAAGGGCTAAGAAGGACCCAGAGGCAGGGGTCCAATGCTCAGCACCTTCTCAAACAACAGCTAACAATAGCAGCCTCATTCTAAACCAAGGTTGGATCCGATTTCGGTCTTGAGAGATGGTGCCTCACAACTTCATTTGCTTGGGCTCCATGTGATTATAAAGTCAGAGACACAAGGACAGCTGAGAATGAGGCCTTTAAAAGTGACTGTAATACGGATTGTTTTTACAGAGACTGGAGACTTAACAAGCAAAAGAAAAATTTAAGATAAACATGTTATTATAGATTTTGACCACACATTTTTGAAAATGTAACACAGCTGTCTTTCCATGCTATTAATACTTTACAGTGACATCACATTGGCTTTCTGCATGTATCTTTATGGTGGGATGTTCAGGAGTTACCATGACGCAATGAACACAGTTGCAAACAATGTCAGAAAGTTTTAAGTTTTATTTTGAGTCTGTAAACTCAATCAAAAAATACAAAATGTATACGTATATAAGCATTCATAGTCCTGTTCAGGTATTTAATTTTCAACAAAAAAGGTGAAAGTGACAGTAATTTTATGTGCAAGTAACTTAATAGCACAAATCAGCTCATCTATTGTAGTTTCAACGCAGGTCTTCATAGTTAGATTGTGTTCAAATAAAGCTCATTAAAGTCTAACAGAACTTCAGTTAGCATCACACCCCCAGGGAATGCTGATGACGACAGTAGCAAAGTATCAGTTGTGTAGTGTTCATTGATACTTTGCAGTGAATATTCCACTGGGGGTGTTCTACATGCATGCCTATGATAGAATGTTCGTATTTTACACATTAGCAAAAACATTTTAAGATTGCATGAAAATACAAAATGGATTTAAGCATCACATTTTCAAGAGCCTGTGATCAATATGAGGGTTCATTGTTTGATTTTCAGCAAAAAGGTTCAAGTGACTAATTGAAAAACTGTTGGCTAATGTTAGCTATCTTGTGATTTTAATTTTATGTGTCTATTTTCTGGTCTGGATTGCGTAAGATTAAAAGTCTGTTTACAGTCTAATTTCACTAACAGAGCTTCAGACAGAGCAGTGCTTCCTGTTAGCATCACACCCCCAGGGAATGTTGATGTCATCCGCTGCAAAGTATCAATATGGATCCTGTAATTTAAACAATAAAGATTTCTGGAGATTTCTACAACTTAGAGACTGCCTTCAAAAAATAAAACACTTAAACTCTAACATTTTTGTTGAACCCTCTATCCAAATTGAATAAAAAAACAAAAAAACATTGTTAATGATGGGTTAAAGAAGGCATGGGAGAAAGATTTTAATATAAACTTTGGGAAAAAGGAATGGGCCACATTGATAAAAAATATGTTGACTCCTATGAGAGACGCCAGTTCTAAATTGATCCAATTTAAAATTCTCAACAGACTATTGGACGCCAGTTAAGATGCATAGGGCAAGACTTATCAGTTCAAATCAATGTTGGAGATGCAATATAGAGAGTGGTAGCATAATTCATATGTTCTTCTCATGCTCTAAAATTAATACCTATTGGGAGAAAATTACAGTAATCCCTCGCTTTATTGCAGTTCACTGTTCGCAGCCTCGCTGTTTCGCGGATTTTATTTTTATTTTTTTAAATAGTGTAACATTGTGTTCTGCGTCCTGATTGGCTAAGAGACTAGACCAGGACTAAACGTGGACTAAACCAGGTCTAGACCAGAACTAAACCAGGTTTAGACCAGGTCTAAACCAGGTGTAAACCTGGACTGGTCCTGGACTAAACCAGGACTGGACCAGGTCTAAACCAGGATTAAATCACTCCGTGCGGCTCTTTGCTGGTTTCGTGCGGCTCTTGCGTTCGTTTGTGCATATTTGGTTTGTGGCTCGGGCTGAGAAGACGCGCTCCGGGCGCCATGGTTCGATCTCGTGCTCGCAGCCCCGGTGTACGTGCGGCCTCGCGCCGGTCGTGCTGCTGTGTCACGGATTTGTCCACGATGAGGGGTGCACGTGCCGCGCACTTCTCCAAGGGGTTGGTGCGCGTCGCTTCCCGGGATGTGGCAGTGCTCCTTGCGCGTCCGGCGGGGCTTCCAGGGCTGTGTGTCCCCCCACGTGTCACTATTAATACATTTTGTTGAAAATCTATGAAAGTCTGAGTGTTTAAACGAGAGATAAATGTGAGAAAATGTTAATTCCAGTCTGAGAAAAGCGTATAATGTGTGTGGTGAGGCATTTACAGCCTTAAAACATGTATAATAATTGTAAAATATAAAGTTGTCCTATTTCGCGAATTTCTCTTATTGCGGGTTATTTCTGGAACCTAACCCCCGTGATAAACGAGGGATTACTGTATAACAAAAATGAGCAAAGTTATAGGAGTGAATATCCTCGCTAATCCAACCCTATGCATCTTAAACCAAGTAGATTTAAAAGAAAACTATAGTCATAACAAGGCAACATGGGTAAAGGTAGCTCTAACTACAGCAAAGAGAGTGATACTTAAACACTGGAAGACACCCGAGATCCCCACATACACAGAACGGCTTTTAACTCTGTCTGACACCGCCTCCCATGAGCTCCCATAATATTCAAGGCAAGCTATATTAAAATGGAGTTTTCTACTAGTAAATTTGAGTTTACATCATGGGCAAGTAAACATTAAAGCGCAGATAGCATGTATTGAAAACTTGAAGCAATGGTCACTGTCCGTGGTGCTGACATTACGAGTTCACACATAGCCCCATCAGCAGTGGTACAATTTAGTGTTAAATCTGTACATTCACTCACCTGTCAGTCCAGTAGTCTCATCTTGAAAGACATGCTTGGAGCATATTTCACCAAAATATGAAAAGCACCAAAATTTCAGTAGATGAAAAGGAATTGAAAATTAGATAAATTACAAAAAAATCGTTTGTGCTACTGGCTATGTCCATGTAGATTGTAAAAAAAAACAAAAAACAAAAAACCAACAGTTAACAAGCTAACCGGACTGTACCAAACGCTGTATCAGGACAGTTTAAATATGTACTAAATTAGTTAGTTTATGTGTTGTTGTCGTCATTTTTTCTTTTAAAAATCACGCCCTTTTACTGCCTTGCTTTTCAACTTCCGACAGACACTTACGTAGAGACCTCATGGTCTGGATCTTCTCCAGATCCATGATCTTCTCCCTAACGTTTCTCCTTCTGTCAGGCACGTGACAATATTTTCAGATTCTTAAGTGTGTTACAACATGCCCAGGTGGGGGGTTTACCCACAAGAAAGGCCATTTTTGTCCCCCATCTCCATTTAGTTATCATTATAGGCTACTAATAGAACAGAACTGTGAAATACAAGGCATCCCAAAACAGGCTATTATGGTTCACAGATAAACTCACAAATAAACAGTTCAATTGTACAATAAATCACATAAACAAAATTTTGTTCTTATTTTATTCATGATTAATATTCACATCACTGGTTAACAATCACAATGAAGATCTCTTTCATACCAAATATTCTTGTTTGAGAGGGGGGAAAGGTCTACCTAAAAGGACAATAAACGCTTTGAACAACCAGCAGTTTGTTGTCTTCTGCATGCTGTTGCTATGATGTTGTCATACAGAATTGTAGCCTATAGCACAGAGTAGATCCAC
The DNA here is from genome assembly GCA_036785185.1 of Paratrypauchen microcephalus. Lineage (NCBI taxonomy): Eukaryota > Metazoa > Chordata > Actinopteri > Gobiiformes > Gobiidae > Paratrypauchen > Paratrypauchen microcephalus. Next base: position 6,338,101 of record JAVJIX010000032.1, read on the forward strand.
TGCACAGAACTGAAAGGCACCTTCACTTAGGCTTTTACTTGAAGTAGCAAATATAGTTAACACACCAAATGCCACAAGTGTAGCTATTGTCAATGAATATCAAATAGTTGTTCTGATATACATAGGCCTACTATTGGTTATAAGAGAAAGCTTCATTTCAGTTCCATGTTGCTGACAAGACTCCATAGGTGAGACAAAGGTAGGGCTCCAGTGCATATCTACCAACACTATCAATTGTGATTAAATATGAAATTACTGTTTTACATAGTACTACCACCATTTTCAGTCCGTGCTGGTATAGGCATGGTTAAGGTGTCAGTGATTAGGAGTTGTCTAATACATAACATTGCTGTCTACCATGCTTCAAGGCAAAACTGTGGTTACTGTGTAATACAGGGTTTAAGAAAGGGCTAAGTTTAAGTCAGGTGACCTACAGGGTGCAATTTAAGCCAAAATAGACAACTTTAATTGTTACTGTTATAAGACAGTAATTTGTCAATTACATTTTCAATTTCTCCAAGTCCTTACACACACTGCCACCCTTCCTGTACATTTCCAATCAAGTTAATTAAAAGTATTTTCAAAAGATTTTGCTCAAATGTTAAGTCTTGGCAAACATTCTTGAATTTTTAAAAGCCCTTTTGGATAAATAGACCCCCTATACTATCAAATTTAAATAATACTAGACCCTAATTTACCTTCATGTTGTCCTCATCCACAACGACTTGTTAAGAATTATTTTTGTTTTTGTATTTTTATTTTTATATATTTGGAGTGATATAAAAACATGATATCTATATACAAAGGACAGTGAGATAGCAGTCAATGGACAAAAGAGTGAATATTGCGATAACATTTTGACCAAGCCACAAGATCAAACAGCAACAGACATAAATAATAATAATAATAATAATAATAATAATAATAATAATAATAATAATAATAATAATAATAAATCCACAGTAAGCAGCTTATATCTATGTGCACATAAAAAAGTTTGTCAATGACAAGGTACTGACAAAATTATGATGTTTTGTCCAAATTATACAAATAACACACAGAGACATTCAAAACATTCAAATTCTCCATTAGTTACCCTGTGTCTATTAAGTTAGTTGCCTGGCTAACCTAACTCACATTCTGACTAATACTGTTGTCTATCTTGTCAAATAAAAAAATAAAAAAATGTGAAGAAATATTTACTTTTGCAATTAATAAAGCAGAAAAATACCTTTGCAGGTTGGCCAAAATGTGAAAAACAGCACATGGAACAAGATGAAGGCAGACTGGAGAGTTGAGTTTTAAACCATCATAGCACAACATTGATGACCAAAGATCCACTAAAATCCACTAATAAAGCAGTACTATCCTCCTTAAAATACTAACATAAACATTAAGACTGCTACTTGTTCCTACTTAACTGTATATACATAATCCAATGCCTACACCTATCAAAGTGCTTTCGACCCTTTGTTCCTTCATTACCAAAGAGCAATTCACATTATACTTTGACATATTGGTTTTGTGGAGTTCCCATTTTAGGTGACAAGGGCACACATACTAATTGTACTTATTGTTGTTTATGATGGTTTGTTTGTTTGATTATCATTACTCGTCTATATCTAACACTTTAACATCTGCTTTACTTCATAGAGTATACATATACAATACATAGCTGACAATGTATTACAGTAAAGCGACGTCACTTTAGTGCATCAACTTTCAAAGTGCACAAGACTTGTGGGCAATTGTAAGTTATTATTTGATATAATTTGATCAAGGCTAAATAACTATTTCTAAAGTAATGTAACAGTAATACAGATTATGATGTAGGTTTAATACTGTATCAAAGCCAGACTATCAGTGTTTCACAGGCTTAGGAGCGCCCTCTACAGGATGGATGCAGTAGTAAACACTTCACACATCTGACAAATATGTGCCACAAACACTAATCCTTCACTGTTTCACCAGGGACCACTCCAGTTACAAATGCATGGTGCATAGAGATGCAGTGAGTACACAGGACCATCCCAATAGTACAAATCTTACACAAAACATGTACTTTGTCTGTAAATTAAAATCACATCACAGTGCTATTAGGATTTCTATGCATAAACTGCCTTGTACTTGTTGGTAAAATACATAACTGTTTTTCTTTTCTTACTGTGAATGCAGTATTTTTTTTTTTAAATCACTTTCAAATTTACACTTCAGAATGCAGTTCTGCCTAATACACAAATATTGCTGCATTCATGGCATTTTGGAGTTGGCCAGTTCCTGCTGTCCAGTATAACAAAAACTTTTCTGTGGTCTCATTTATGTAAAAAAAACAAAAAAACAATATGAAAATAATTGGTACAAGCATATTTAAAACAGATATTCCTTCTATTTACATTAAAACGCAAACATCTGTAATAGTAGTATGCTTTCTTTTTACTTTTTGTATATGCAGAGAATTCCAACTTCAGACTTGCCATGAATGTAACATTAACCACTAATACTGGTTCTTTTTTACTTCTGTCACCCTCTGCTCTGCCAGTCTGTGACTCTGTAGGTTTGTTAAAATAAAGGGAGGACTTCTCTCTATTGCTGCTTAGAAAGTTGAATGACGAAATGAAAATGTGTTATGATGTTACAGCCTAAAAGTGTCTTTTTAAACTTAATTTAAGCGTGCATAAGCATGTTTTGTCTAGGTCCTTCCATGTAGTTTAATGACAATACTAGTCAATGGTTTCTTAAGAAGGATATATGTAGCCCCACACTGTCACTAGCACTGCCCTGTCAGTTTACCTCCTCTATGAATGATAATTATTCTTTTAGCACCCCCACATGTATTATATTATGTATTATTCTTGGATAAAATAAATGGAAAGGACTGCAGTGGTATTTGTCTACCACTTTAGTTAGTGTTGTGCTCAGACCATGTGATCAGGACTTGTTACAGCCCTAGTGGATAATGTGGACCATGGACAATCATAATCTGGATCATAATAAAATTTAGCCACACTAAATATAACCTATAGGATTAGATCTCTCTTTTTATATTTAAACATCTTCTAATAACTAAGTTATTGCTCAGTTATACACAGTAAATAAACAAATTACTCCTTGCATGGGCATACGACTGATGTGTTTTAGCTTCAAAGATGAAGTAGACAAGAAGAAAGCAAAATTTGGACATAATGGTTATGTTGAGACCTGCTCACCTAAAAGGACACAGTTTAACATATTTATTAATGTCTCTGAGCCCAAATATTTTGGTGCCTATGTTTGCTAATACACTTTTTATCTGCAATGGATGCAGTGAGACTAGTGTTACATTACAAGTGCATTATCACAAGTCTGTAAGTAATATAACAAATGTTAAAGTTTGAGGTCATTCATTAAATTTATAAAGTTCTGAAACTGCTCATATTTTGAACATCTCTCGACGTTAAATGCATTTTCGCCTCACTTTTACTGCTGACACTGCATCAAGCTGTAAAAGTGATGTGTAACAACAACAGATGGGCAATGTGAAGCACTATATGTAACTATACATATAGTTATAGCACTATATGTAACCAAAACCGAGATATGGTTAGCAAGGAGCAGGGCAGGATGCATGGAAGCAAAGCTGAGTGAACATATTTAACCTGTGTTAGTGATAAAAGTCTACAGTTGCATTTGGAAAATACTAAAGTTTTTTGTTTTGTTTTTTGTTTTTGTTTTTTTAATCACGCAACAAGAGATTTAAGTTAGGGTTATACACATTTTAGAATCTGATTTGGGGATGGTCCCATAATAATGTATGAACACAGACAAACAGCAGATGCTCGTCCCTGTAATAAAAGGGTGTACATGTGGGTGCATTGAGGGGTCATAATTGGTGGTCTAGCAGGAGGCTGGCAGGCAGATGCCCAGAGAAACACGAAGAGATGACCGCTTTATTTGTGATGTGGTTTTTGTGGACGAGATGACCGGAGGGGCGGGATCAAGGTGACTGCGCTGAAGTGAGTCGGCTGATTGGTCATCAGTTTGCAGGTGGGCAAGCGCCATGCGTGGCTCACCAAATATATGAGACACAGGGTTTCAATCTGAGGAGAGGAACAAAAGATTAGTGCGTTTTCAGAATGTTTGGTCGATAACGGAGAGCACTTACTTCTACGACTATTAAATCACAACATACTGTGAAAATATTGTGATTTTTCTGATCTGATAATTGATATAAGATGTGTGGTTCATATTTGAGAGCAGATATATTTCTGACATCTATTAAGATACTATATTTATTCATTTATGATTATAAAATAGTACAAAAGATATGCATAGCCCACCCAGTTAGATTATGAAGCTTGCTTCATTTCAAGTCGGATTCATTCAAGTCCCATGCTAAAAGGCCATTAGTGTCTGGTGCATGGCCTAATGAGTTATGAGCCAAATTACAAAGCAGTCCTGTGTTTTTATTGTATTAACCCCGTGGTCATTTGTCACTTTGGCGAAATCTGCAAACGACTTCACAGAGCAGAGGTCTGGAGTCCCTGTGAACATGAGCCTGGTACTTGGCAAGAGATGAATACAAAAACAAGACATCTTGAGACAAAAGGTCTGCTTATAATTTCATTTAGTGGGAAAAATGGATACTATTTTTATCCACACTCTAAACCAGAGACACAGTGAAAGCTAAGCACTCTCAATGCCTCACAGACCATTCACTATCCAGATATTTTTAAAAAAAGGATTGAAAACAGGTATTGCCCCTAAAATATTATTTTTAATAAGTGACATATTTTTATTTTGGTATTGTTGTCCATGCCCTTTTAGTTTTGAACATTATGTTACACCCACAATAAATAAAAGACAAATAAAAAGCTGTTTTACAGCTCACTAGCTTCAAAGTAGAAGTAATATTTGAGACCGTAAAGACTGATCTGGACATATTGGTTATATTGAGACCTTCTTATCTAAAACCTTGATATGGTTACATAATAAAATAAATATAGTTACATAATAATGATTGAACACCTACTTGTCTCAGTGATGCGTTTGTCTAAGCTTATGGGGTCTCGCAGTCCATCCCCCCCAAAAGGAGTTGGTGTGGGTTCCTTCACCCCATTCTCCTTGGTGCCACCTGGAGGTGAAGACAGTTTCTCCTCCGCCTTTGGATCCTGCAAATACAGAGGCAGAAAGACATGATTACAGGTCTGCCATCTACTGGTGTCAGGGTGAACTCACACCCTCGGGGAGAATGAGTAATAAATGCAGTACTAAACAAAATACAGTACCCACATGTATTTAAATGTTAAAGCCCCACCTCGTAATCTTTTAGTTAAAATATGCTAAAATAAAAGTGTTTCTTAAACTATAATTTTGAATGTTTCTTTAACTCTAAATAACATAGAAAGACATGTCTTTACTCAGTTAAAACATTTGAATTGTACATAAAAAATACAAAATACAAATTGTACATAAGCAATACAAAATATATCATTATTATATATATAAATATATCACTGATCCATAAATAATGGAAATGAATCATCATTCTGAATCTACTTATTGTTAATTGTTAGCATAATATAACTTATATATAACTTAATATATTGTTACTATATATATATATACTATACATCACTAATGTTCACTGATAGATGACAACAAGTTTATAAGGACCTTTGGAGATATGTTTATGCTGTCATGTAAATGGAGACTGATTCTCAATAAAAATATCAATGTAATCTGCTTTAGTCTACTGTGTGATGTCTGACCTTGTGTCCATTGGTCTGTCCATTGCCTGGTCCCACATTATCCAGCGATCCAATTTTAGATTTGGCCTTAACGTTGATCTTATGGGACTCGATTTTCACGTCACCGCCACCTGAGGTTAAAAATAACCAACAAAATAGTTTTAGACCAAGAGAAGAGGTGTTGTTTGAATTATTTTTTAAAGCTGTTGTCGAAGAAAATATCTGACCTGGTCTGTGTTTGATGTTGTCCTTGGAGCCACACTTGGAGGTCACCTTACTCACGTCAACCTTTTTATTCAAGATCTGCACCTGCAGAGTAGAAAATATCATATTGCTTCACCTTTCAGTCATAAAAACATTGCGTTCTTCCATTCTTTTTTAGAAGTCTGACAATCGAGACCAGAATGTGATGGCAGCTGGCACAAGCGTCACTGACAGTATGAAATGAGATCAATCAGATTTGCATTTTTAATGACAAACTCAGCTGGGACCATGGAGTGGTTAATAATGCATGTCCAACTATTAACACAAGTGGTTGCCCTTTGGTACTAAGTTTTTCCTTTTTAAAAATTGACTAAAAACATTCAAGATAAATGCTGAAGTTACAGGACTAAAATAGCTTGGCAGGTCATGTTATTGAAAAATACCAAATTAACCTAATTAACCTAATTATCAAATACTCTAGGGAACCAGAAAGAAGTGCATGTTGCCCATTTTACATTACATTAAGATAGTGTTAATCACAAGATTATTCCTCCAAAGGAAAATGCCTGTCTTTCTTGAAATACATTAATATTGGTAGATAACAGATTATATCATGTGATGTCATACTCCCATCTTCTACCATTTTCTACTGCCACCATACCTAAACCATATTAAAATCATGTTAAAATCTGCATTTTAACAACATTTTATTTAGTTTCCTCCTCATCTGTATTAAATATTGTACGCTTATATAATTATGGGCTGTCATCTCAATGTGAAAGAAGTGACTTTATTGATCTCACACAGGAGATGAAACCAGTAATCACACTGTTATTACCTATTAACAAATATACCTGAACCCACCAAAGATATCACAAGACACCAATGAAAGTGATGGAAGTTGAACACAATCACAAATGTGGCAAAAAAAAGTGAAAAACACCAGAGCTTTTGCAGAAATAGGAGTCCACTCTTCCCATAGTGTGACTTCAGCATGACCATTTACTTACATTGCCACCTCCAGGGACATGTTTGATATTGTCCTTGGAGCCACAGCGAGACGTGACATGGCTGAAGTCCAGCTTTTTGTGCACTATCTGAACCTACGAACAGACGGGCAGACACACAAAGGCGCACAAAAAAGCAAAAAAAAAGGGAAGAAAGGGAGTGGAGGAAAAAGAAAATAGGAGGTAGACACATAAAAAGCAGGCAGTAGAGAAGTGTAGATCAGCTAACGGCTTTGGTTAAGATACAGAATAGCTTCGAACTGTCAATATGGAAGCTTTTCTGTCTTCCAAATGTTTGTACAGCTTGAGGTTCAGAAAAAATAAAATAACATACTCAAAGGTCAACTATTGTAGTTAGTAGTAGTAATGTGGATATATTTGATAGCAACAGAACGCTTCCGTACACAGCTTGAAGAGAAATGTCACAACACAAGTGCACATGCAACACATATTGTACACCAAATGTTAATAGCCAGTTAAAAAGAATGGTGTTTGTGTGTCTTAAAAATGAAATCTGATCTGTATTTGGCAAAAGGTTCATTTTAATTTTGTAGAAAGTATGATAGATCCTTTACAAATGAAGCAAAGGTCAAACTTAATTTAGCAAGACACAACTAAATACAATGTGGAAGGGTAAAATATCTCAATGGTTTAATAAATGTAATGTGTTCTGAAAATTTTATACTGCAAATAGTTTTATTTTCTACTATACTGAAATAAATACATTTTAAGGTGCACCAAATAACTTTTGGAGAACCCACCACCTGATTGCTTCCATGGAAATGTTGCTGCTTTGCCCAGATTGTCCCAGTTTTGTTAAATCTATTTCAACAGATATAAGCAGGTGATGTCATCAGTCGAAATTACAGATTAGATCTGTGGAGAGGTGAACCCGCATAATTTTCAAAGTACTATTTTTAAGCAATTAAACACCTGGAACTGAAAGCAATAACGTTTCCATGAAGACAGGCGGATAGCATTCCCTCCACTCTACCAGTTACATTGTGCAGTTGTAAATGTCATATCCCAAAAAGTGATTTATTCTTTCTCATTTAAAAGACAACAGGTATAATATACTATAGTATAGAAATATAATATAGTATAATCCTCCATGTACAGTGTAGAGCCTTAAAAACAAGGTAAGTTGTTTTAATAAGGCTATAAAACATGGCTGTCAGCTTGATAACGTGCCCAATTCATTTGTGATATCAGCCCTCAAATGGCCACAAGACGCCTTTCCCCTTTCACTGCCTTGGTCTCATTCTCAGGGATGAAAATGGCTCGATGACGCAGGTGGCAGCAGCAGCACAGGATGACTCACGGAATAGTTAGCACACATAGACTTAATATCAGAACACACGCACACATGTATGGTCTACATACTCTGCAGCTTGTATAGTGTCTCTTTCCCATTTTCATCATGAAATAGAATAATCATCTAGAACAAGTGTGGCAGCTGCAAGCCTGTGGTTCATCATGTCACCTAATTTAAGTATGGAGAGCAGTGCGTACAACATAATAGCCTGAGCTTATAGTGCAAGCTGAACTAGATAGAATCCTGGTGCTTTATTGTCTAGAGTTTTCAATATACAACACTAATATCCATAAAGATATTTTATTAAACACTGTGTTGGTTATGTCCCAATTACCATTATATTGTTACCCTGTAAAATTATTATAGTTGTCATGACCTTTTAACTTAGGCTTGAGCTATACAAGTAAATTAAAATGGTTCATTTTTTAAAGTCGCAAGTCATGTAACTTTTCTGGAGGAGGGTTTGCGCCGTGCTGTCTATAAGAGACTTGGATTTTTATGTTTATTATATGTACATGTACACAAATTGGAATGTACATTGATTGGTAAATCCAGTTTTTGGCACACATGTAAGAAACTGTTAAATACTTCAATTAAGATGTTTGAGAATATTTTTATATAACTGTATAATGTATAGGACAGCTAAGAGTAGAAAATAAATTCCTTGTTTTAAATGTATGAAACAAAAAAAAAACAACTAAATAAATATTTGCTTGATGTTACTGTACTGCACATTCTCATAACTGTGTATTGATTGTTGTTCTATAGTGGCTATAGCACCTTTTGTGCATTAGGTTACCTAAAAATCATATATAGTACCTCACAAGAACTTACTTTGGTCTAATGATGCACCACCAGGAATGTAAAAGTATAAACTTTAGTGTCCTGGACTGATGTAAAATGGCGTACAGTATGTAGAGAGACACAGAGCGGGTGGATATTGGGGGTGTGTGGTTGCGATGATGGGACTCACTCTGGCCTTGGCGGGAGGGGTGGAGGGGTCGGATGTCTTGTTGTTCGGGGTGGAGGAGCCCTGGGGAGACAATTAGCCCCCTGGTCAATAATACCTTCAACCAATCACACGCCGCAACACAAAACACAAAGGGGCAGAGCAAAGGCAATGGCAGTAAAGATGTGAGTTGAATTACAGTTTATAGGATGAAGTTAAATATTGTATTATATATGTATTTAAAAAAAAAGGTTTCTTGGCTGATTGACATCTTTGCCCAAGATAGAAGTATATGTATAATAAGACAAAAACTCTAATTAGGTATATAAATTGAATATCATTGAAAATAATCTGAACTACTTATTGCTTATGCTTAATAGTATTTTTTTTTTTAAATTATTATATTGTTTACTTGTTCCCCTGCACTTTTGCAACACTTTTTTTTACCATGTACTATATTGCATTCTATTAGTACTTCTTGACTATCTTAGCGAGTCAACGGTTCCTCTGATCCTAAGCATTTCATTGCATTGTTGACCTTGTGTTGATTCTGCATATGACAAATCAACAATCTTGAATCTTGATCTAATAGCTATACAAGATACATGAGAACATAGTTTATTTCCGTTTAGTTGTACATCTAAAAACATATGCAAGTTAAAAACTACCTATGATACCTGGACATTAAGAAATGGCTTTTTTAGATGTTACAATATATGATAACAGGAGAAGTTCAATTTGTCAACTGGACCAAGTTTGTTTGGTTGAAAACGTTTCGCCGCTCATCCGAGAGGCTTCGTCAGCTCTTCGTCAGCTCATTTAGAGCTGACGAAGCCTCTCGGATGAGCGGCGAAACGTTTTCAACCAAACAAACTTGGTCCAGTTGACAAATTGAACTTCTCCTGTTATCATGGATTCTACCTGGACGACTGAGGGACTTTTCACGCATGTTACAATATACCATGGTACCTCACCTTACGAAATTAATTCGTTCCAGAAGTGGTTTCATAACATGAATTTTTCGTAAGTTGAGTAGCTATTTCAATGGAAAAGGCCTGATCTGTTCCAAGTTTTTTTTTTTATAGTGTAACTTTTTCTTATAGTGTAACATTTGTGTTCTGCGTCCTGATTGGAATAAACCAGGTCTAGACCAGAACTAAACCAGGTCTACACCTGGACTGGACCTGGACTAAACCAGGATTATCCCGGGACATGGCAGTGCCGTTGGAGGAGCGTGTTGCTCGTGTCTCTGCGCTCCTTGTGCGTTCCGCGCTAGAGCTAAGAGGCCGAGAAAGACGCTCTTTCAGCGGGAATAAGAGCGGGGCGGGGCGGGCTCTGGTTCTATCTGACCTCCAGAGCCGGGGGGCTGACACTGTGAGCTAACAGGCCGAGAAAGGTGCTCTATCGGCGGGCAAGACCGCGGGGTCTCGCTCGGGGCGGGCTCTGGTTCTATGTGACTTCCAGGTCTAGACCAGAACTAAACCAGGTCTAGACCAGGTCTAAACCAGGACCGGATCAGGTCCAGACCCGGACCAAACCGGGACCAGACCAGGATTAAATCACCCCCGTGCGGCGCGGGCGGCCTGAGCCCGCGCGGGCCCGTGGCCCTGAGGGGGAGGCACGGCCCGGGCGCCGCGGCTCCATCCCGCGCCGTGTCAACGTCGCTTTTTGATCCTTCGATGTCGGCTCTTCCTATCATTGTGAAGCAGAATTCACCAAGCGTTGGATTGTTCACTCACTAATAGGGAACGTGAGCTGGGTTTAGACCGTCGTAAGACAGGTGAGTTTTACCCTGCTGATGATGTGTTGTTGCGATAGTAATCCTGTGTCTCCGCTCCCCTCGCGCGTTCGGCGCTATATTGAGCCGTGCCCCCCCCACGCTTCACTATCAACACATTCCATTGAAAATCTATGAAAGTTCGAGTGTTCAAACGAGAGAGAAATGCGAGAAAAGCCCAACTCCAGTCTGAGAAAAGCGTAGAATGTGTGTGGTGAGGCATTTACAGCCCTAAAACATGTAGAACAATTGCAAAATACAAACTCGTGGACCTCTCCCACCGCGGGCCACCTCTGGAACCTAACCCTGAGTGTGTTGATAAAGTGTATGTACGTTTTGGGGCGTGCATCTGAGCGCGCATTAATTGAATTTTTGAGATTTCGCGTTTCGTAACTTGAATTTTCTTTCGTATCTAGAGACCAAAATTTGAGGTGAAGGCGTTTCGTAACTTGGATTTTTCGTATGTAGGGTCTTTCGTAAGGTGAGGTACCACTGTATATACAAAACATCTACATCTAAGCTCATTTGTTATGTAAGAGTACTGATGAAATGGAAGGTAACATAGCATTAGCTTAGCCCTAAAACAAATGTTATGAAATGAGTAAATGATCCAATATTAGCACAGAATGAGCATAATAATTAGCCTCAAAAATACCACAGAGGAGAGAACAAACTGAAACAAAAGCTTTGTACAAATCAAATCTCACAATCAGCATTACAATCTGGAGCTCAGGGTGAAAGGAGCCTGCTGAACACCAGTGCGTATTAAAATACACAATTACACAATATCCATAACATAGAAAAATTAATGAGTCAGTGCTTTTTATTGTAACACAGAGCAGAACAGAACAGAACAGCAGAGTGAGGCCTGACACTGCAGGAGAGTGTTGAAAAGTAAACATTGGAAAAATAACAAGGAAAAACTCACATGCATCAAACTACAGTCCCCAGTTACAAAGATAGACTTTTGCATTATAGGCAACAATACGATACAGGGGTATTACAGTGTACTGAGATGTGTGTGAGAGGGTTGCAGTGATAAGGATTTAAGGGGAAGATGTTTTATTATAATGAAAAGGTGCAATGTACCTACTAAAGGAAGTGCACAGTACTTCTCATGTATGGGGGGTATGTGAGTGATAAATGGATTCCATGGGGCTAGTCAAATACAGTTAATGATTGGAATAAATTAATAGAAGAAGCATCAAACTTTTGCCCCTCACAATAGTGTACTAAAATATCAAACTCTACACGGCATAACACTCACACATACCACAATGATAATAAAAAGCTGTTTTTTAAATAATAACAGAAAATAATATTTGTTTTTTTATACTACCATTTGTTTTTATACTCGTTATGATATAGATCTATATTTTTTTTCAAACAATACCTGCTTACACTCAGTATCCAGTTTTGATACTATAATGTAATAATACATAACTAAACTAAAACCATTGCTATTTCATTGAGTTACATTTTCCTGTTTACTGGCCAAGCTGGTGGCCCAAGATCAATGTGGAGGATGCTCTGACCTAGTTCCAATCCAATCTAATCCAACTTTATTTCTATAGCACATTTTATAAACAGAGACAGTTTCCAAAGTGCTGCACATAAAATCAATAGAACTTCATAAAAACAGGTAGTTATCTAGCTATCCCAGTTTGTCTAACTAAACAATCGCTTTCCTTTCTAGCAGATCAGATGACAAAATGCTCCCTCACAATTTAAGCGCGGTTTTGAGACAATGACATGTCAGTGAAAATAATGTCTTGCTTGAGTGGTGTAGGAACATTCACCGTAAACAGCTATCATCGTCACGAAGCCACTATAGAGACAGACAGCTGAGGTTTGGTTTCCTTCACATCAAAAGGGCAGACGTGCATATGATTCAAAGCGACAACATTTTTTAAAGGAATTAATAGATGATGACAGTGGTCTAGGTGTCTGAGGCAGTCCTGTCTATGTGCTTTATCAAAGTAATAAAACGCAGTATGTGGCCGTGTGTGGTGACAGCAGGTGGTAACAGGGTATAGACTGCAGGTCATCTCATGCGTTATCAAGGGTGATCAAGTTCTAGAGCAGTGCATGTGCTGTATTGTCAATGGTTTAATGATCACAGGGAATTTCTTTAAATGTGCACTACGTAAAATTTCAGGTGGAGAATATGATACATGCTTGTGTCAATTGAGATTTTATTGCTTTGCTTGGAATGTTGCATTTTCTTTAGTCCATTAAGCACTGGTAACAAGATAGACAAGTTTGGACAAAATATTAACATCTACATGGAAAAAGTTGGACCCCCCGTTCAAGATAGTGCACATTTAAATGGCTAAAACAAAAGTGTGCTGGAGTATCAAAACATTGAGGTGAGAGGTTAATGACATGCCAATGTAATTCTAAGGCTGTGTCCCATTTCTCTGTCTTACCCCTTCGTCTTACCCCTACCCCTTGGTTTTGTGAGGGCAAGGGGTGTCCCAATTCTAATATTGATCAAGGGCTAGGGCCACGACCGAGGGCTACATACCCCTTGAAACGAAGTAAGCTCTCGACCAGACTTGAAACGAAGGGGTACGTCTACAAGCTCAGGCAGGTTTTGGGATCAGGATGGCAGCGTCACATCGACCAGCCAAGGAGTCTCATAAATGTATTTTCAGGAGTTGTAATTATCGATTAACAGTTTTCTTTCTTATCGTTTTCATCGAGCTTTCATGTATAAACAAGGTAATTTTTTTTCGAGCTAAGGTATCCGATAATACTTGACATTTGTTTACTTTTGTTTGCGTCAGTTGTTGTCGTCTCTGCAGACGTAGCAGCCAGGTAGAGGCAAGGGATGATGACGCAAACGGTAATCGAATGGCGTCCCATTTCTTAGGGGAACATTCGTACCCCGAGTCCTCTCAGCTCGGTATCGAGGGGCAAGACAAAGACGTAGATAAAGGGGTAGGGGAAGGGGTAAGACAGAGAGCCAAAGTCTAACTAATAAGTAGGCTATGACAGATTAATTTAGAAAAGAAAAAAGCACACTTAACGCCCTTGTTCTTGACTGAAGCTTTGGAAGGTAAGGTAAGATAAACTTTATACTGTAGTCTGTAAAAAGAAAAAAAAAAATCCCTGCATCTATCCTTCAATGCTGCTGGAGCTATGTGCAACACCCAAGGTCTCTTCTCCAGATCTTGCATAAGGTTAGGTCTGCACTACCCATCTATCCTGACTATATTTTCTCATCAGTGAAAATCAAAAGATGCTTACTGACAGAAAAAACTAAATTAATATTCTGTGTTCAATAAAATATATTGAAGAGAATTGTAAATGTAGCTGTAATCATTATCAGTTATCACCATGGAGCTTTAAGGCACCAAAGCAATAAGGGTGTGAACCAAATAGCACTTGTCAGCAGGAGAGAGTTTAGTTTTTCTTATGGGGATTCAGACTTATAAATACCATTTGTATCAGCATATTTATATATAGAGAGGTATTAACACCTAATTATCTCTTCTCTCAAACTGATAATTAATTGTGTGCATCTTACCTTCCCTCCGCCGGGCTGGTACTTCATATTGTCAGTGGATCCAATCTTGGAGCGGACATTCTTGAGGTCAGGTGTGGGAGCATTGATGGGACGAGGCGTTCGGGGGGCGCGGGGAACGGGAGGTTTCTTCTCCAGGGGGGTCTGTTTGGGCACCGGGGGTTTGGTGATGACCCGGCGACGCTGAGAAGTACCATCCCCGTTAGTGGCAGAAGCTGGAGTGGTGGTGGAGGCGGGACGAGGGCGAGCTACAGAAGAAAAGAAAGATTTAGAGCAAGAATACATTTGGTTAAACTTTGGTGAAATGCAGTTTAATCTGCCTAGGTCTAAGGCGGGGGGACCAATGTGATCATTCATGTCACAAATGCTCATAAGCAAGTTATTTTCTAATTTTGTAGTATAATAAATGCACTTACAACATTCTTTTTAAGACTTGCTTTATCAAGTTAACTTCCAGTAAATAAAAAGTGTGAGACCTAAATGTCAGCCTTGCCCCAACCTTTTTTGTTGATTATATGGCCACATCATATAATTTTTAATCATGCTATGAACATTTGAGACTTTGACCAACAGTTTTATTACCACAGTTTTAAATAGCCTGAACCAAACAGAGTGTTGTATGTCAAAGACAATCAGATTGATTGTAATGATGACCTGCTTCAAGCAGCAGCTCAAAACTCTGTCAACCTTCATTATTTTCAATTGATTCTATTTTTACTTTTTGAGTGTAAAAAATACATGTGAATGGGACACTACTGAATGCAGTTTTATGCACCTTATGAAGCTTTTTGTATTATTAGAAGTCTTTTACAAATAAAAGGGGTCAAATTGTTGGTGTGCCTCATCAAAAAATCAATATAAATAAGATTTGTATTCATCATTCAGCCCGGTGTCCCTCGCTATTTTCTCATTGTGCAATTTTATATTGTTCAGCTATATATTTCTTGGTTCTAAACAAGAATAAATAATTCAAAATTTGAGACTCCAATATACCTACTTGTAGTTTCAAAGTTTACCTGTACCTGTGGTCTTGGGTTTCTTGGCCTCATTTGTCTTGCTCTCAGTTTTCTCATTCTTGTTAGCTGTAAGAAAAAAATATAATTAGTACAAGATTCTGAGTAGCTTTTAAGTTTGTTCAATTTTTTTTTTATTCTGTCAATTTCCACTAATTGGAAAGGAGGTCACAACGAAAAGCATAATAATTAGTTTCCTTTTCACAGTATCTTGCAGTTAAAAAATCTTCTTCTATTCTTCTTCTATTTCACAACCAATATCAAATCCAAAAGGATGAAATTAGAAATCTGGTTTTGGCACCTCTTCACACATCTCGCAGTGCAATTGTGAACAAATTATTTCGTCTAAGGTGCGCTGCGTCACTCAGTCGCACTTTTTTTCACAAAGATGACAAAATGTTTGAAGTGTGAATTAAAACCTCTGTATCCTGCCTTTGAAGAACAAGAATATAAGAAACAGAAACACAGTGACATATGGTCTGATATTGGGGCCTGTTCCCTCGGGCTCTACCAGTTCTGGGCCAGATTTCCTGTTAGTGCCTTGGGTTTATCTTTCAACGAGGTCATGGAAAGCTAAGTGCATTGTAAATTAAAGCAATTGTTTCTTTATCTTTTTCATACTGTATATGAAAATCGTTCATCCCAATAGAAAATCTATTATAGTACAGTGGTACCTCACCTTTCGAAATTAATTCGTTCCAGAAGTGGTTTCGTAACGTGAATTTTTCGTAAGTTGAGTAGCTATTTCAATGGAAAAGGCCTGATTCGTTCCAAGGTTGTTTTTTTTTATCGTGTAACATTTTTTTATAGTGTAACACTGTGTCCTGCGTAGAGACACTAGACGCAGGACTAAACGTAGACTATACCAGGTCTAGACCAAGGTCTAAACCTGGACTGGATCAGGTCTAGACCTGGACTAAACCAGGACTGGACCAGGACTAAACCTGGACTAAACCAGGACTGGACCAGGACTAAACCTGGACTAAACCAGGTGGATTAAAGCGCTGCGTGCGGGTCTATTTCCTGGTTTCGTTTCGAGTCACGGCTGAGGCGAGCAGCGAGGACTCCCTTCGGGACCGCACGCAGTCTGAGCGCATGAACGAAAGCATGCAAGAGCCGCGGTGGTCTAATCCTGGTTTAGACCTGGTTCAGACCTGGTTTAGACCTGGCGCGGTTTGAGCACGGGTCTCGTGCTCGCGCCCCGCGCCGGGTCA
This sequence comes from Paratrypauchen microcephalus, assembly GCA_036785185.1. NCBI lineage: Eukaryota > Metazoa > Chordata > Actinopteri > Gobiiformes > Gobiidae > Paratrypauchen > Paratrypauchen microcephalus. The sequence continues at coordinate 6,354,835 of JAVJIX010000032.1, forward strand.
TGCTGCGCTATCACACACGTGTCCGCGCGCACACACACACCGCCCTCCATCTTCCCCCCACACTTCACTATTAATACATTTTGTTGAAAATCTATGAAAGTTTGAGTGTTTAAACGAGAGAGAAATGTGAGAAAAGTTTAAATCCAGTCTGAGAAAAGTGTATAATGTGTGTGGCTGAGCGCGTATTATTTGAATTTTTGAGATTTCGCGTTTCGTAACTTGAATTTTCTTTTGTATCTAGAGATCAAAATTTAACGTGAAGGCGTTTCGTAACTTGAAATTTTCGTTTGTTGGGTCTTTCGTAAGGTGAGGTACCACTGTAATAATTTCACTAAAATATATTAAAAGGGCAATATGTAATATTTCTGGTTGATGGCCAGTCACCTTAAGACCTTCATGTATGTTTTAGAGCTTTACCTGGATTATTCCACAAATCGCATTAAACTTATATATATATATCCATGGAGACAGGTAGGTGACACCAAATGTCAAGGTATCTTTTGCAATAAAAAACAAGTAATTAAATAGATGCTTGAAAGATACATAGAATTACCATACTATGTGACATAGTAAGTAATACAATAACATCTTCATGGAGACAAGCAAGTGGCAGACCCCCCCACCATAAAAGTTTCATCAAATCTTTCTACACTCACACTTTTGTTTTTGCTCCCATTTTTCATGAGATGGACTTAAAGATCTAAAATTCATTCCAGATACACAATATTACCATTTCTCTCAAACATTGTTCACAAATCTGTCTAAATGTGTGATAGTGAGCACTTCTGCTTTGCTGAGACAATCCATCCCACCTCACAGGTGTGTCACCTCAAGATGCTGATCTGACATCATGATTAGTGCACAGGTGTGCCTTAGACTACCCACAATAAAAGGCCACCTTGAAATGTGCATTTTTTTTTTTTTTGCTTTATTGGGGGTCTGGGGACTCAGAACCAGTCAGTATCTGGTGTGAGCACCATTTGCCTCATGCAGTGCAACACATCTTCTTCGCATAGAGTTGATCAGATTGTCAATTGTGGCCTGTGGAATGTTGGTCCACTCCTCTTCAATGGCTGTGCGAAGTTGCTGGATATTAGTGGGAGCTGGTACACGCTGTCGTATACGCCGGTCAAGCACATCCCAAACATGCTCAATGGGTGACATGTCCGGTGAGTATGCTGGCCATGCAAGAACTGGGACATTTTCAGCTTCCAAGAATTGTGTACAGATCCTTGCAACATGGGGCCGTGCATTATCTTGCTGAAACATGAGGTGATGTTCATGGATGTATGGCACAACAATGGGCCTCAGGATCTCATCACGGTATCTCTGTGCATTCAAAATGCCATCAACAAAATGCACCTGTGTTCTTCGTCCATAACAGATGCCTGCCCATACCTTCATCCGTGAAGAGAACACCTCTCCAACGTGCCAGACGCCATCGAATGTGAGCATTTGCCCACTCAAGTCTGTTACGGCGACCATCTGGAGTCAGGTTAAGACCCCGATGAGGACGATGAGCATGCAGTTGAGCTTCCCTGAGACGGTTTCTGACAGTTTGTGCAGAAATTGTTTGGTTATGCAAACCAATTGTTTCAGCAGCTGTCCAAGTGGCTGTTCTCAGACGATCTTGGAGGTGAACCTGCTGGATGTGGAGGTCCTGGGCTGGTGTGGTTACACGTGGTCTGCGGTTGTGAGGCCGGTTGGATGTACTGCCATATTCTCTGAAACGCCTTTGGAGACGGCTTATGGTGGAGAAATGAACATTCAATGCACGAGCAACAGATCTGGTTGACATTCCTGCTGTCAGCATGCCAATTGCACGCTCCCTCAATGCTTGTGACATCTGTGGCATTTTGCTGTGAGACAAAACTGCACATTTCAGAGTGGCCTTTTATTGTGGGCAGTATAAGGTACACCTGTGCACTAATCATGATGTCAGATCAGCATCTTGATGTGGCACACCTGTGAGGTGGGATGGATTATCTCAGCAAAGCAGAAGTGCTCACTATCACACATTTAGACAGATTTGTGAACAATGTTTGAGAGAAATGGTAATATTGTGTATCTGGAATGAATTTGAGATCTTTAAGTCCATCTCATGAAAAATGGGAGCAAAAACAGTGTGCGTTTATATTTTTGTTGAGTGTATGTACACATAAAGTTTCATAAATGCTTGATTATATATTCTTGTTTATTTATAAAAAAAAGATGTATTTGCGTAAAGTGTATGAATGCTAATGTTCTTGTGATGTCCACATACCAGCGTTTGAGGTGTTTTTGTTGGCTGTGACGCGAGGAGTGGGAGTAGCTTTTGGCACAGGGGGACGTTTCTCATTCTCTGTGGTCTGGAAGATAAATATAATCAAATGAATAATGATGATGATGAGTGTCCGGAGAGATTTTTGGTCAGGAAAGAAAAAAACAAAACTACCAAAAACCTTACTTTATTTTTGTAATTTTTTTCTGAAAATGTCTAAATAAATTAGTGACACATGAGTATATTTATTATTCAATTCTTTATGTACAGTATATGAGTTTTAGATGAAAGATTTTGGACAGCATATTCCTATCTTCCTTGTCCCCATCTTTGCTTGCCCTTAAATAATACAACACTCACCTTGGCAGCCTTTGCGGTTGCTGCTGAAGGTCTCTTAGTGGTGGTGGGTGTGGTCGCCTTGGCAACTGGGCTTTTTTTATTGGTTGACACAGTAGTGGGGGAGGGCCGTTTGGCAGCGTTAGCCTCATTATTGGACGTGAGTGTGGATGGGCGGGCCTTGGCTGAGTTTGGTTTGGTTGAATCCGCATCAGGCTGGTGTAATGCAATTTAAACAAGTCACAGCAACACAAGAAAATAGAAAAAGGAAGATAAAATAGCAGTAATGGAGTCAGTGATTGCAATGACAGCATGTTCAATATGGCAGCACAGCCTTCCTGAAACGTCTCATTAACTACAGCAAAAACAAAATCAGTCAGACAAGCCAGAAACTAATAAAACTCAAAGGCTAGGATTAAAAGCAGACGTTGACTAGCGTATGATATGAAAGGCAAGCCTCACATGAGCAGGATCACAGACAATTCAAAGAGATCTCTGTGCCGAGCAGCTGAGAGACGGTGACGCAGCAAATAATGAACCTAAAAGTGTGTTTGGCCCAAGGACTGTTTCATTTGTTGTCAGACGCAGCAGCTGTCGAGGTCAAAGCTACAACCCCGATATGAAAGGGCTGTATTTGAGACATCTAGGCATCCTTTGTGTGGAAGGTCATTGGTGAAAGTGAAACGTTTCACATTTACATTTATTGAAATTCATCCTTTTTTAGGTACATCACTTCCTATTCATGTTCAAAAGATTCAAAGTAAACAACTATGTAATTCAATGTAGAGATGCTGTTTTTAAATATAACAAATGTGCATAATCCAAACAAAATAGTTCTCAGTGCAGAACTTTTTGCAAGGACACATATCTTTTGAAACATATAGTATAAGAGATAGTATAAGAGATGTGTGTGTGTGTATATATATATATATATATATATATATATATATATATATATATATATATATATATATATATATATATATATATATATATAATCCCTAATCAGACATATCACATACCATTTGCTATAAAAATAGGTTATATAACAAATAAGTGCTATTAATAAATCAAAACTCTCGTTTGTAGGTAAACATTTCTTCTTTAACTGTAATTTAAACATAGAAATAACTGCTTGACTGCTAATCAACTAATTAAAATAATAATTACAATCTAGTCAAGAGCTAAAATAATTGTAGCTCTATAAAAGAACCCACTTGTAACCAAAATTCTATAATTCTAACTCAAATAGTATCTAGTCAGTGGCTCTCAAATTTTTCATTTAAGTACCACCTTAAAGGGATATGCCACCCCCAGGTCAAATTTGGGCATCTCCCCACAGTCCAGAGACTAAAATAAGTGGTGGAAAGCGTTTTCCTGCTCACCCAGCCATTGTCCGAGTCTGTCGCCACTGACCGCCGCGGTATCTGGTGCTCCTCCGCCTTAGACTGGAGTCTAACGTAGCCAGAGAAAGATTTCGGCCAAAAGGAATTAATTTGCTCGATGCGTTTCCCAATTACTTTGTGTGTAGTGCGCATTCATATCGAGTGCAAATAAATGTGCAAATCAACACGGAGAGCTTGCCTTGGTCATTTTGGGTGGGAACTATTTTCCAGTGCGTAAGAATACAGCCGTATCACGCACCACGTTGTGCAACAGGGGAACTCCCTTCCCGGTGCGTAACAGGGATTCCCCTGGCAGCGTGCTGCGTGATACGGCTGTATTCTTACGCACTGGAAAATAGTTCCCACCCAAAATGACCAAGGCAAGCTCTCCGTGTTGATTTGCACATTTATTTGCACTCGATATGAATGCGCACTACACACAAAGTAATTGGGAAACGCATCGAGCAAATTAATTCCTTTTGGCCGAAATCTTTCTCTGGCGACGTTAGACTCCAGTCTAAGGCGGAGGAGCACCAGATACCGCGGCGGTCAGTGGCGACAGACTCGGACAATGGCTGGGTGAGCAGGAAAACGCTTTCCACCACTTATTTTAGTCTCTGGACTGTGGGGAGATGCCCAAATTTGACCTGGGGGTGGCATATCCCTTTAAGAGTACTGTCATATCTAAACCAGAACTAAAACAAGATCATATCAGATCTAAATTAAGACAGAAACTGCGGTAAAATGGATTAAACCAATCTAGTTCTAAAAGAGCATTAACAAAAGAAGGGGGCAAAAATAGAAACACATCGTCACTAGATTTAAGATAAACTACAGATAAACTGAAGACCTCAAGTACCAGAAGCAGTTCACGTACGACCCATGGTACTCGCACCACTGTTTAAGAAAATGGCATAAACCTTAACACTTTATTGCTGAATGAGTGCCAGTGTGATGTACCTTGCTCTTGGTCTCAGCTCCGGGTGCAGCTTTGGTCCCAGTGGGAGACTTGGCTGGCCCTTTGCCCTTCTCCTCCTTCTTCTCCACAGCTTTCTTCACCTCTTTCTTCTCTTCTTTTTTCTCATCTTTCTTCTCTTCTTTCTTCTCTTCTTTCTTCTCGTCTTTGTCGGTCTTCTCGGGTTTATCCACTTTCTCTGCCTTCTCTGTGACTTTGTTGTTTTTGTCTGCGTTCAGTTTCTCGTTCTTCTCCTCCTCCTTCAAGATCTTCTGGTTTTTCTCCAGGATGTTGTCTTTCTTTTGCTGCTCCTCTTTCTTTTCCAGGGTCTCCATCTTGGACATGATGTTATCCTGTTTGTCCTTATTGTCACTTTTCACTGTAAATAACAACAACAAAAACGGTTTAATTTATAGTTCTCTTGTACTGTACACCAAACACATGATTAGTGAGAGTAGGATGTAATTGTGAAAATGTTATTCTGGAGAAATTTTCAAATTGTGATTCTATCTCTATCTCTATTCTATGCTGAAATTCAGTCACTTTTCCCCACCCATGATCAACCTCCACCTCCGAGTGAGAGAGTGGTAAGAGGATTTGACCAATCAGGAGGAAGTATGAACTCTAAAAAGCAGCAAATAGCTTTTGTTTCATCCTAAAGACATGGTACTTCAATCGTGATGCAACTGAAACTGTGACTTGAATTGTGAATTGAATTGTGATTGTGATTTGAACTTTAAAGCCCCTAGCGGATAAGGATAAAGTAGTGACTGGGAGGATATGTGTAAGGTGTTGCAACATAAAGTGTCCACTTTGTATTCTAGGTTAATGTGGAAGAAAATGGAAAATGTTTGAGTTGGACTAAAACACAATGTGATGGCCAATGGTCATCAAAATGTTCTAAAATCTAAATTTTACGAGAATAAAGTTAACATGTGAACCACAACTAAGAACCTCATAGTTAAACAGAGCCAGAGCTTTATTAATAGTCCTGATGCTGGTGTGGATGAACTTATATAGAGCACTTCCACAGATGCTGCTGAGTAAACAGGTCATGGGTTACTTGGATAGACCTGTTATGCTGTGCTGATAATAAAGTAACCTCAAATATGCAGAGTGGCATTTTAAGATGACTTTTCAGGTCACTGTTAGGAATGCAGCGATCACCAAAATATTGTTAAATGGTGTCATCAAATGCCTCACAATAATATGTGGATCATCACAATACATATTGAATCATAAGTTATTTTGTTTAAATGCTTTGTTTTGTTGCAGCAGCTAAAAAAAAACAGATGAAACTACATAGGTCAGTTAGCAGTTAGTTATCTGGATTATGACAGTAATGACAGTAACACCAAAGTCTTCTGAGGACATTTTAAAAAGTAAGTAGCATTTTTGAAATTCTGTTAAAGTCTCCAAAAAAATCACAATAAATGTCATACTCTGAGATTTGGATATTTTGGCATGTTTATGGACATCTATATGTGTGTTGCCGCTATCTACTTTTACCCTGATTGTTAGTTCATTGTTACAAGGTTGATCTTTCATGACCCTTTTCTGTCAAATCAACATTTTTATTGAAACCCTGTGAGGGGACAGATGAGATTGAGATATTGGACTATATCCAAATAAGTGAACTGAAATGAGAAGCAACCTATCTACAGTACAATGTGATTAATCAGCCTATATTTAGAACTGAACAAACACAACAGATTATTTACAAGATATATGAAGAAATGCAAAACCAAAAAAGCAGGTAGGTATCAATTTCAAGGGAATAGTTCACCTATTGACCCATCCTGGAAATGTAATCAAAATCCAACAAGTCAACTGAGTAATTAGATTTGTCCATTCTAACAGGCAGAAAACAAAACACAACAAACCTTTGGTGCAGGTCAGGTTGATAAAATCCATTCTTGTGTCTCTTAAACACTAATTATGAGTGAATTTAACCTTGCAACATTATAACACCGTTATTCACCCTCGGAAGCCTTTTCAGCACTAATTAGGGTCACTGTGGTCAAACTGGTTTTGTGCTTGTTTGGTCAGTATTGTAACAGTAAAAGACAAACATATTTAAATGAACAAGAGAGATGAAAAACGTTTAAATGTTTTATTCTTCACTTTGATTGTTACTCTGTTGGTTGTAATTGCTATTAGATTAGTATAGAAAAGACTGTGACAAAATACAGGGGGTCCTTGGGTTACGACGGTCTCGACTTACGACGTTTCGTGGTTACGAACGCGCCCCCATAATTTTTTTTTGTTTTTTTTTTCATTCCGTATTACGCGGTTTAGCGTCATAAGCGACGTAAACAAACGCAAACTAGTTTCGGGCGCACGGCGGAAGAATACTGTACGCTTGTTGTGGTTGTAGGGCGAAGAGGACGGCGTCGCTCCCTACGCTCAATCGCAGTACCATACTTTTTTATGTCATTAACTGTAAAGCACTGTACGTACAGTACTTTACAGTATATTTTATACGTTGTTATTATTATACATTATTTGTTATTTTAGTATATTTTTATGTTATTACCGTTTATTTTATATTTTATTGATTATGTTCCGACTTACGACGAAATTCGGGTTACGACGCGTCTTAAGAACAGATCAACGTCGTAACCCGAGGACCCCCTGTATATAAAGTAAAAAGCAGCCAGAACCAGTGAGCCTGTCAAGATAACATAAAAACGGTGCATTACTAAGTGCCATAGAAGGTGCCAGCAGCCTAAACTGAAATAACATAACGTAAAATAAAGAGCAAAAGCGAGATAATGCCAATGATTTAACAGAGAACTTTGACAGCACCAAGCAATGCAGAAATAGCATTATTTATTCATCAGAACTGTTACAGTGTGATCGTCTAATAATATTATGAAACTGTATTTGCTATTATATAATTGCAATGTAATGGTAGACCTGTATCATGATAATCTACTGACCTTCCCTGTAGATTGGATCACCTGATAAGACGAGTTTCCAACACATACATTTTGGTGATAAAATATTCTATGGCTATATCCCACCCACTAACATATGCTATTCATCTAAATTTGTAGTTATACATTCTTCAGCTTTACCTAAAATGGTAAATACCAGCTGTAATGCTGTCTGACAACTGTAATGAAGTCTGCAACAGTAATGCTGTCTACAAGAAGAGCATGAGCAAACTCTACTTCCTGAAGAAGCTCAGGTCTTTCAATGTGTGCAGCAATATTTTTTACTCTTTGTTATTATGTTATATTGTGATTCTTGAGCTATTTTATCCAAATAATTTCCCTTGTGGATCAATAAAGTTTTCTAAGTTTAAGTCTAAATAAGACACTTTCTATACCCAATTGTCATTGTGATTGGTTTAGAGCTGCAATAAGATAAAAACCACAGAGGGCAAAGCGCTTTGTTAGGTAAGAATGTGCGCTAAGAATAAGTCAATGGGCGTTTCACAGGGAGATGACAGGAGCAGATAAGGTTAAAATGCCCAAATGGCCAAAGGTAGACTGAATGGGCTCTGGCTGTGTCACGACAAAAAGAAGTTACGTAACAGTGGACATGTCCATCTGATTCTCCTCACTGCACAATGTTATGCCCAAGTCCCCAAACAACAACAATTAGATCTGACTGCTGCCGTGAGAGAGACAGACTGAATTTAAAATCAAAATATGAGACGATATGAGAAAAAACATGATATGACTGACATAACATGGAAATATTTTGATTTTGTTTTGACCAAATGAAGCAACATCACAATTAAAATTCAACTGGAGAACACCTCTACTCCAGGAAATTGCGACTACATCTAAACTTGAATGATCCTTAAAATGTACTACCAATATCAACAAAATATTCATAATATCTGAAGAAAAACATTTACCGAAATTTTGTATACAATTATAGTTTTCTGTGCTCAAGCAACCACACTGCTCTTGCTGACATATATATTATGTACTATAATAACTACATCTTAATAAACCTTAATAAAGCAGTGGTTTAATTTTATTTTCTGTGGAAATGTGTTTATTTTTCAATGAAACGCTTATCATCTCTCCCCCCCGTGCAAAAACACGGAAATGGATCAGAGGGCACAGCTGAGAGCGGAGAGCGGAGAGTTTGGCCACGCCCCCACCCTCTACTATAGGCTCTCTTTTCTCCTCATTTGCATTCAAGCAACAATGCCCATTATGGACTGTTCAGAGAGAGAAAAATTACTCTTTCTCATCTTATCTCTGTTTCTCATGCACTGAGTGCTGATTTTGAAGAAGGATTCATTTACAGTATTAGGGAACCATTAAGGAGCCATATAAAAGCATCAAGAAGTACCATGTCATGGGATCTTTAATTAAGGGGTTAGGGTTATGAGTTAAGGTCTTGAATATGTAGTTGCTAGTTAATTAAGTCTTTGTTTCTGCTTTTATGAAAGTGTAGTTATTTTAAGTATTACCATATATTGTGATTAGGGATGGGGCCGATCCGATCCAGTATCGGTATCGGGTTCCAATATCAACGTAATTCACGGATCGGAAATTCCTATCCAACCTGCGAAAATTTCCGATCCAGGAGCCATGTCTGTATATACACATTATCACAGCGCTCTCAAGTCTCACGCATTGAGAGTGTGACACACGCAATTCAACGTGTTCACACGCTCACACATGGTATTTCTCACGCTGAAATTTTGTTAAGCAATTCAAAACTGTAGCCACCCCCCCCCCCCCCCCCCTCGTGCAAACTATGAGTGGCGTATGAGAGGCCGTGTAGGCCAAAACACACTGGAATTCTCGCTATCTAGACTCTGTTCCCTCCCCTCCCTAGTGCTCGCGAGGATCCACGGATCCACATGCTCTCCCAACCTTCCACTGTCTCCGCGCTGGTCTCTGGTTCCGGGGCACTTCCTGGTCATATGATAAATAGCGCATAGCGGTGCGCTAAAGGGGGCCACATGACCCGGACTGAACGATTAATGTTAATTTGTGGGTTTATTTTCTTTTCTTAAGTCTTAGTTAATTAAGTCATACCATATGGGGGATTATTTAAGTATTTTCTTTATTATGTTGAATTGCAGGTGTTTTATCATTATGGGTACTGTTATTTGTAGTTAAACAATGATGATAATATTAAAAACAAACAGTTTTGGTATCGGAATAGTATCGGTATCGGCCGATATCCAAATTCAGGTATCGGATCGGATCGGAAGTGAAAAAAATGTGGATCGGTGATGTCCTATTTTTGACTTCTATGTCTTCTAACTTGTATAATTTTCTCTTCAAAGCAGCATGTGTTGCTGTGTGACAAACAGAAAATAGTCTGTGAAATATGGTTTGGTAGGACTCCCGCTGCTCTATCCCTCCTCTGCTGAAATAAAGCTGGCCTCGTCTTGTTAAGCTGACAGTAATGCAAAGTCATCACTTTCCGCAATACCTTCTCAATATCGTTCATACATTTTAATGCCACATCTCTCAACTGTGTGATTTCAACCACATAACTGAGACATCCAACGAGACTGAGTTCATAAGATTGTTTAAATGGCATTTGTTTTACCAAACAAATGTACAACAAATGCATGAAATCTTAGTAAATTAAACAGATATGGTAACAAATATTTAGTTCTCCAAATTGATACTAACACACTTCCTAACCAAAATAAAATATAGGTTGTAGTTGAAGCTACACACACACACACACACTTCACAGCTATCATGAAATGTTGGTATATAATTTGTAATAATACCCATGTTTCTATTTCTATATCTGTGTGGAGTTTGCATGTTCTCCCCGTGTCTGGATGGGTTTCCTCCGGGCACTCCGGTTTCCCCCATCAACCCAAAACATGCACCATAGGTACCTCCAGCTTAGGTCCTGACCAAGCCGAAGCAAGAAGATCATGGAGATAGTCCCCAGGCGCAGTAATGTGCTGCCCACTGCTCCTGATAACAGGATGGGTTAAATGCAGAGAAGAATTTCTCCTGTGTGAGATCAATAAAGTTGCTTCTTCTTCTATTTCTCTATTTGTTCATATTTCTCTTTTATAAATTGCTACAGATTGATATAAAAACACATATGCTTTACTAGCATTTAATACATTTTGCAGTAATCAATGAACATAAAACATAGTGGAGGAGATTAAACTTATCAAATAGATTTCTACTGAACACAGGGAGGGCACCAAACCAACGCACAATAGTGTCTGAATCATTAAAGTTTACCTATGTCTAATACAAGCTTTTGGATTTACCTGTCATGTTCTATCCCATAAAAACAAACGGACACACCCATACATTTTGATCTTTTCTTTAGGAAACAACTTGTACAGTACCTCAACAAGTTTGCTATGTATTTACTTTTGTGTACAATGTATACTATACAATTGTGAGACTTGGACTCTGGACATTTAGGACTAGCTCAATATCTGGAGATGGAGAGTTCCAGAGTGAAACTGTTTCAGAAACAACCGCAGTTCACAGCATATGACTGAACAGAGCAGACACACTTTCGCAACACTACAAAACTTAACATATTTTAATTAATCACTGCATTTATATAGCGCCTTTTAAGACACCCAAAGTGCTTTACTGTTCATTGTTCATTCGCTCCACACTTGGTAACATCAGTACATCTTAAGTACTTCGATTAGTACAGCTATAGTACTCGGGTCCACGGAGATGGTGATGCAGACCAACCACCATCAAGTCCTGCTAATGTTTCAATCATCAGCCCACTTTTTTCACACATTTGATCAACAGTGGTTACATTTTGTACAGTGTTTTGTTAAAAGAAAAGAAGGAATTAAATGTAAAGCAATTAGTACCACAAGGAACACTAGTAAGCAATGTCTTTAATCAGCTTCAGTAATGTTTTAAGATGTTTTGTTTTGATGCCGTTTTGAGGAGTTCAAAAATGCTTGGTGTATCTCTGTAGATATTAATGGTCCCATGGCATGAAATTTTCACTTTCTGAGGTTTTTGAGCGTTAATGTGAGCTCCCCTACCCTGTTTAGCCCCCCCCCCCCCCATGGCTAAAAGTTGCGAAATGTCTAAACTGAGCATTTGCGGTCCTTTTCTGCGTTACACAAAACCAGTGTTGAAACGGGCGAGTTCGGACAAGGCACCTTATTGACGTCAGATCGGCAAATGCAGCTCCAGCCCCTCCCTCTGTCTCCGCTCAGCGTCCCTGTATATCCCGCCCATAGAGTTTGGACTGTGAATGCGCTACAATGCAAAATGCGTTTTTTTATTTGCCTGGAGGCACGTCCGAGTGTTTCTAGGCTCGCAAGTCCCTTACCCGACCCTCTGGGCCTCTGAAATACCAGTGGTTTAATTTTATTTTCTGTATCTAAATTTTATTTTCTGCTTTTTTTCATTGCAAAGTCTCCCATCTGTCTTCCTGTGTTAAACACGGAAGCGAGCAGACAGCGGTGCCGAGCTGCGGGGGAAACCCGCCCCCCCGCTCCTTAGCCAATCTCTCTGTCCTTCTCATTTGCACTGAAGCAGCAACACCCACAATAAAGCATTTTAGACACATATCTAGCCATGAAGACTGTCAGAGTCATATCTCATGCAGTGAGTGTTGATTTTGAAGAAGGATTCATTTATAGTATTAGGGAACCATTAAGGAGCCATATAAAAGCATCAAGAAGTACCATGTCATGGGACCTTTAACATATTTTCAAGAAGTTGACATGATCACCACTCCACTGGAAATGGAGAACCTTATCACTAGGCTCCAGCGTTTAACGATTTCCACTGTCTTGTTGCACAAAACACCGCAAACCATTGTCTGCAGTGGAGGGGGCGATGCTGACTCCATAACTCAGATGGGAATCATGAAAAGCAACATTGCATTATAATCCAAAAAAGTTGGCTCAATGCCTGGTGACATGGACGATCTTGGACTGTTACTTGACAGAGATGAGAGTCAAGAGAACCAAGAGTGAATTATAATGCACATCCAAACAGACGGGTGAAAACAACTGTGTTTTTCACAGAGCAATTGCCCCAGTGTTTAGTAAAAAGGATAATGTGATAGAAACACTTCCGCATCTGTCCATTTCCTCTAACACTGTGAAAGGTGAGAAAACATGTCAGCAGATGGACACCTCCAGTTCAAGTCTGCTCAACAGTGAATGGGAATCTGGAATTGAGGGAAAAGTCCATACGCTTCTGTGGTGGCATCCATGAAGGAGACACACCGTTGCTTGGTTGTGGGGACAACTGACAGAGTGAAAAAACTCTGTAAAGTAAAACTATCTGTAAAGTGAACAACAGGCTCTGTTTATCTGGAAGAAGGCTGTGATCAAAAGGACTTTAGTCCAACAGTGCCTTTACATGGAGATAGAGGACACGGAATATTAAGTGGCTGTGTTTCTCAAGAAACTTATCCTAACTCTATGCTGATCAGCAATAAAACTTTCACTTTTAAAAGTTTTATGAGTGTCTGTAGTTTTATTAGTAAGACAGTAGTGGTTCAAACACATTCACACAGGTAATGGAGGGAGAAGTGTCTATCTCAATCCACTTTTAAGATCACTGCTCAAGCTCATGATTGAAGATGTAGAAGTACTTCCCCTTTAAAAATACACAAATAATGCTTAACAAAATGTAACCACATTTCATAACCACTAATCCGAGATACAGGAGAGCATTCATAATGGTTATGGCTTCAGAGATGAAGGATGTCCTAGCTTGCCGAGTACTGATCAGGAGCATTGTCAGCTACCACTCAGAGGAGAGGTGGCAGGCCCAGGTCTACAGGGGTGCAAAAGGGTGTATTGCAAGCTAATTTAAAAGTGTTTGCACCCTAATTTCAGTGACAGTAATGACAGTTAATGGAAGTGTATTGTATTTGCACCCCTCTGAAACTCAAATGCACCCGCAGTTGGTTTGGTCTGGGCCCAGTGTGACCATCTGAACGCATAAACCTCTCTTTAATAATACACCAGAACTGTTTTTATTGCAGTTTTGCTCCACCCTGTGACACAAGCATTATTACTTACTCACATGAAACTGCTGAACGGGGGACCTATCTAATGCCACGCTACAGTACCTTCGCTCCTGGTCAGAGGAGACACAGCCATGGCTAACACAGAAGGACAGAGATCCCGAGATGAGCTTTTAAACTGGAGGCGGCCCATATCTCATCTCTGTGACATGAAATCCCACTGTATCGACTGCTGTATCTATAACACCATACTGATCGACGGACCCATGGAGTAATAATATACTGTCAGGTCCAATAAAATGGGAAAGGAAAAGACATGTCCTGTATGAGCACATGGTGGTTTTAGTTCGATTACTCGCTCTTATGTAATTTTGAACGAAATAAACAAAAAACATATAATAATAGTCATCATACAATAGCTCAATCTTACAGCTGTGTAGTCCATATCAAATCTCTCTCAAGGTCTGACAAGGGTCTGTGGAAAGAATCCACAAGTAGTCTAATTTTCCTGGACACCACAGCAGTCATTAGATGTAATCAGGTGAACCCACATTGCTTTGGTCAAATATGCACCCCAGTTGACATAGTTGGTGTAACAAGCAATCTGCAAGTAACCCGCTCATAGCAAATACCGAACCTGCCTTGCATTTAGTATAAATCCGGCATAACAGTTTAAACAGAAATTGAAAGTTTGAAATTGATAATGCAAAGAATTAATTGAAATAAAGTGTCCCTTAACCTATGTGTAAATGCTATATTTTTTCTGACAATATTGATGATGAGTTTAGATTTCCAATATATGTTATTACTTCTTGTTACTAGAAGACTGAAATATAATTTATTTAATATGGATAACAATTTCCCTTGTAGATCTAGTTCAATTTCAGAATGTTTGTAGAGGTCTAAACTGCAGGGTTGGCAGGACTTCATTATGGAGGAAGGAGATTTTATTCGATCCAGAGAGGACATTAACCTAAATAACTGTAGCTTTTGCCATTTGATAATGGCACAGTTCATAATATTTCTGTCTGATTGCTCTTGCAACCTCATCATGCTCAATATCAAACATTTCACTGTTGATGGGCACTGTAGATGACATTGGGAGATGATTAAAAAGTTTAGATAGCACCCGTTTTTCACATTACTATTTCTGCACAACACAAAATAAGAAGAAATTGGATATATTATGCATTTTGTACAATTATACAATGTAAAGTACATGAGTATTAATGGAGCACTATGTAACTTTTCTATTGAAAGACTGTTGCCTACTTGTTGCATGGAGATGTGCCTAGTTACAGTACAGCATTAAACGTATCTATCTCCATGGAGACAAGCAGGTGATACTAACAGACAATACCAAATTACATGTCTGATCTGTGGACAGGCATACCCCCTCAGAGAATATATGTTTTCAGTGTATTCTCAAGCAATATGTTTAAAATAGTGCACACTGTAAACACCTCCAGGAACATTAACATATGAGAGAAGGCTGAAATATGTACTGATAAAGTAATACAAGAATCTCATGAATTTGAGAACATGTTTGTAGAGGTATAAACTACAGGTACAACACGTTTTTACTATAAAAAGATGCTTTATTCTTTGCAGAGGACATTCTGTTACCTAAATAACTGCAGTCTTTGTGATTTGATAATGTGTGTGTGTAATGTGTGTATTCATTCAAATGTAGATGCAATTTTTGCCCATATTTTGATTGATATCTCTGCTGGTTGAACCCCCTTGAAGCTGGTTCAAGTGTTGTCTCTGTCATCTGCTGTGTCTCCATCTCACAGTTTAAGTTTTTATTTTATTTTTTTTAATGACATCTTTCACTTTCCCACTGCTTCCTACAGCTGTGAGATTTGTGTGTGCATCCGCCTGTCTATTTCTATTCAGCAGGCATTGCACCCCAGCTGTTATCTGTCTGTGCAACACTGTGCAGAAAAAGAAGTGTGTATGTTTAAAATTAGTCAGATTCACAACACTGGATGCTGCGTGCAATGAAAGACACTGGCAAACGCACATTGCCACAGACACAGAGACCAAAATAGCTGCTCTATATTGGAACCAGAACAGCCAAAGTCAATCTCTAATCAATGCCTCTGCCAACTGCACCAGAAAAAACAGGATTGATGAATGGGATGATCATTAAACATACTGCAACAGCAAAACATGCACAGGAAATAAAAGCTTTCTGCTTTGTACACAGAATTGACTAGAGCAGGGGTAACAAGGGGAAACTGGGGATTGAGTGTGACTGGTAACAGGCTTCAGCTGGATTCTTTAGATGTCGTGATACCACTTTATAAAATCTACAATTTAATGCCTTGTTTGTTACAAAAAGAAAAAAAAACATATTAACATGTTAACAAAAACCTAATTTATGACAAAATAGTTTATTAAGAATGATTCAGGTTTAAATGGTAACTAAGCCTGAATCTTTCTTAATAAACTATTTGTTCATTATGAATTAAGTCTTTCTTCATGCTTTAATTAAAAAGTGCAAGCATAGTTACATTTAAGTTTAAATTAGGAACAGTTCATACACATATCCCTTTATTCCTGATTTGGTTGGAAAATAAAATCGAACAGCACTACTTAGTACAGACTTCTGGTTATTTGCTAATTTTGTCCTAGATTTGCCATAGAAATGTCCTCATTCAGTCCGGGTTTTGGACTGCAGCCCTGCCTAAATCCAGGTTTAGTTCTGATATTTTGCTATAGTTTTAGTTTGTACCCATTGAGACTGAACTGAACTTGGTCCAGTTGGGAAAACGGTAAAAGTTTAGTTCAGTCTGGTCCTCCTCCTTTGCTTCTTACGCCAAACTCAGACAGAGCCATCCAATCAGATTTGTTTATTTGACATGGGAAATCGAGGAGCTAATTAGTTATTGATTATTTAAAACAATCTAAACCCTAACTTCTCTCACCTTTGCTCATTAAATTTGCATTCATGTTTTTCAGTGCTCTGTGATACTATTTTCCTCATAAGCAGCTATCTTTCTTTGATATGATGGGCCATATGGATTGGCTAACCTGTCTATCACATCCATCTGAACTCCAGGAGACAAACCCAGATGACACATTTTTACAAAGTTTTGGAGAAGTATGTCCTTTTGGCTGAAGTATAAAGTCCTTTAGGGTTATCACACTGTTAGTAAGTGTATTGTACAGAGCATGCATGTATGCCTTATACTCACAATATATGGCTCAATAAACATTTGATGCCAATTTTGGTGCCATGAACTATAATAAAACTTTAATACCTGACACTGAGGAAAACAATTGACTGTGGCACCTGGTGTTCCCAGTGGTCTCCCGTTCAAGAATTACTCAGGCCCGGCCTTGCTTCTGAGATGCGACGAGATCAGGCTTTGACAAGCCGGTGTGGCTACAGACCACCATTAGTGCTCATTGTGAAGGCTACAATTGATATACTGTCACTGAATAGGTCTAAAGTACAGGTTTGTAGTGCAGCACATAAATGCACCATGCCCCCATTAGAACACATTGTCCTGGAAAGAATAGGCTACGAATGTAACATGTCATTCCACTGTAATTTATATTTGATGAATGGGAGTTTTTCTAAACTTGCAAATGTGTGCTACTATTTGAATTGATAATGTAATTCTGTGCTTATGCTTCTTTATTTTTCTATTGTTGTAAGGAGAAAAAATACACCTAAAAAAACTACAATTAATGTTACCGTGAAGAATAAATTGTGTTTAACTATGCAAAATGTTCACTGCAGTCAAAATTTAAATATACATGGAGGTTAGATTTTTGGAAATAATGCTTTCACTAATTAAAAAAAAATGATCAATAATATTTGATTTGTTTGGTGCCTATACAGTTGAAGTGAAAAAGACACTTTTTAAAAAGTGTATTGTACTGCATTATACACAGCACACCACTGCAAAAGGATATTAATGAAAAGACTGAGATGGGAAAGTGCAAGTAACCAGTTTGTGTCAGCAGGGATCAGGACTTTTCAGGCAAACATACGCTGTTTAAAGCACAGATTCATCTGCCACTTTAATGACTGTGAGAACAGTATAAACAGTATAATCATGAGCCTGAACTCAGTGCCTCGTGTATCCGTCTGAACTATGGAAACACTCGTACAGCTGTTTGCTGTAAATAATGTGATGGAGCCGTGATGTTTTTTTAAATTGTTGTATGTCTTTTAACTCTGGACTACAAGTCTGCAATAAAGTATCAGTGATGATGATGATGATGATGATGATGATGATGATGATGATGATCAGAAAGGTGTAATTAGATGATAAATTTAAAAAAGTGAGCTCCTGTACCCACTATTTCAAAATACATTATGGGTCCTTACGACCTCTTGTATATAGCTGAATTACATTTTTATCATTTTATTTCTTTTTACTTGTACATATACATGTATATAGTTATGCCTTATTTGACACCAGTCTCTTGCTATTTTTGCTACTTATTTAGAATGTATCCATCCATCCATCCATCCATCCATTTTCTTCCGCTTATCCGGGGCCGGGTCGCGGGGGCAACAGTCTAAGCAGGGACTCCCAGACTTCCTTCACCCCGGACACTTCCTCCAGCTCCTCCGAAGGGACCCCAAGGCGTTCCCAGGCCAGCCGGGAGACATAGTCCCTCCAGCGGGTCCTGGGTCTTCCCCGGGGCCTCCTTCCGGTGGGACATGCCTGGAACACCTCCCGAGGGAGGCGACCAGGAGGCATCCGGAACAGATGCCCGAGTGACCTCAGCTGGCTCCTCTCAACGTGGAGAAGCAGCGGCTCTACTCCGAGCCCCTCCCGTGTGACTGAGCTCCTCACCCTATCTCTAAGGGTGCGCCCAGCCACTCTGCGGAGGAAACTCATTTTGGCCGCTTGTATCCGCGATCTCGTCCTTTCGGTCATTACCCAGAGCTCATGACCATAGGTGAGGGTAGGAACGTAGACTGACCGGTAAATTGAGAGCTTCGCCTTTTGGCTCAGTTCCCTCTTCACCACAACGGTCCGGTACAACGACCGCATCACTGCCGACGCTGCACCGATCCGCCTGTCAATCTCACGCTCCATCCTCCCCTCACTCGTGAACAAGACCCCAAGATACTTGAACTCCTCCACTTGAGGCAAGGACTCCCCACCCACCCGGAGAGGGCAAGCCACCTTTTTCCGGTCGAGAACCATGGCCTCGGATTTGGAAGAGCTGATCCTCATCCCAGCCGCTTCACACTCGGCTGCAAACCGCCCCAGTGCACATTGGAGGTCCCGGTTCGATGAAGCCATCAGGACAACATCATCTGCAAACAGCAGAGATGAGATCCTGTGGTTCCCAAACCGGATCCCCTCCGGCCCCTGACTGCGCCTAGAAATTCTGTCCATAAATATAATAAACAGAACCAGTGACAAAGGGCAGCCCTGGCGGAGTCCAACATGCACCGGGAACAGGTCCGACTTACTACCGGCAATGCGAACACAGCTCCTGCTCCGGTCATACAGGGACCGAACAGCCCTTAGCAAAGGGCCCCGAACCCCGTACTCCCAGAGCACTCTCCACAGGACCCCACGAGGGACACGGTCGAATGCCTTCTCCAGATCCACAAAGCACATGTGGACTGGTTGGGCAAACTCCCATGCACCCTCGAGCACCCGATGGAGAGTATAGAGCTGGTCCAGCGTTCCCCGACCGGGACGAAAACCACACTGCTCCTCCTGAATCCGAGGTTCGACTATCGGTCGAATTCTCCTCTCCAGCACCCTGGAATAGACCTTACTGGGAAGGCTGAGGAGTGTGATTCCCCGATAGTTGGAACACACCCTCCGGTCCCCCTTCTTAAACAGAGGGACCACCACCCCGGTCTGCCAGTCCAGAGGTACTGTCCCCGACCGCCACGCGATGTTGCAGAGACGTGTCAGCCAAGACAGCCCTACAACATCCAGAGACTTGAGATACTCAGGGCGGATCTCATCCACCCCCGGGGCCTTGCCACCGAGGAGCTTTCCAACCACCTCAGTGACTTCAGCCAGGGTGATGAGTGAGTCCGCCCCCGAGTCCCCAGCCTCTGCTTCCTCCTTGGAAGACGTGACGGTGGGATTGAGGAGATCCTCAAAGTATTCCTTCCACCGTCCGATAACATCCCCAGTTGAGGTCAACAGCTCCCCACCCGCACTGTAAACAGTGTTTGTGAAGCACTGCTTCCCCCTCCTGAGGCGCCGGACGGTTTGCCAGAATTTCTTTGAGGCCGTCTGATAGTCCTCCTCCATGGCCTCTCCAAACTCCTCCCAATTCCGAGTTTTTGCCCCTGCAACCGACCGGGCTGCAGCACGCTTGGCCCGCCGGTACCCGACGGTTGCCTCCGGAGTCCCAGAGCTAGTCTCCATGTCCAGAGAGCTGGTCGCCGAGGCCCCTGCCTTCGGCTGCCGCCCAGATCTCTCTGCATCGGCCCCTTATGTATCCTCCTGCGGGTGGTGGGTCCACAGGAGGACGGCCCCACGTCGCTCCTTCGGGCTGAGCCCGGCCGGGCCCCATGGGGGAAGGCCCGGCCACCAGGCGCTCGTTCGCGAGCACCCACCCCAGGCCTGGCTCCAGGGTGGGGCCCCGGTGACGCCAATCTGGGCGACGTAACTGGCCTTGATCTTGTATTCGTCATAATGGGCTTTTGAACCACTCTTGGTCTGACCCGTCCCCCAGGACCTGTTTGCCTTGGGTGACCCTACCAGGGGCATAAAGCCCCCGACAACATAGCTTCCGGGATCATTCAGGCACTCAAACCCCTCCACCACGTTAAGGTGGCGGCTCAAGGAGGGTAGAATGTATTATTACCATTTATATTTTTTCTCTCTCTTTGTTATTAATATATTGTGATGTGTGAGCTACTGTGTAATTTCCCTTGTGGATCAATAAAGTTTGTCTAAGTCTAAGTCTAAGTCTAATTCTAAGTCAACATTTGTGGACTTTCTGTTTCTTTGGATATTTCCTCGAAAAATTGTATAGCTCCCATAAAATTGAATTTGATGTTCAATCTTCACAATTTGGCTACTAATGCAACACCTTGTTCATTTGAGTTCCTGATTTCCTATTGTGCTGGGGAAAGCATAAAAGAAAGTTCAATTTGTACGTTCAAAGTACGCCTGGAACCAATCAAGCCCAGGTTAACCAAATTAAAGGGTCGGTCAGCTGTGAGATCAGAGACTGGAAGACGCCATCCATCAGTGTAATGAGTGTGACCAATGCACTGCTACTGACAAACACAAAGCAACATGCACACACACACACACGTTGGGTTTAAATGATTTTTTGAGACATTGCATTGACTTACATTCTATGACTCATTATCGATACTAACCATTTCAGTTTTTATTGTATTGTTTAGTTAGTTGAAACTAATTTTATTACATTAATTTATTACATTCATTTAGGAAAGGGTTTACTAGTATTATCCATCCATTTACTTCCTTATCCGGCGCCAGGTCGCGGGGGCAACAGTCTAAGCAGGGACTCCCAGACTCCCTTCACCCCGGATACTTCCTCCAGCTCCTCTGGGGGGATCCCAAAGCCAGCCGGGA
Source organism: Paratrypauchen microcephalus (assembly GCA_036785185.1). Lineage (NCBI taxonomy): Eukaryota > Metazoa > Chordata > Actinopteri > Gobiiformes > Gobiidae > Paratrypauchen > Paratrypauchen microcephalus. Next base: position 6,376,261 of record JAVJIX010000032.1, read on the forward strand.
GACATAGTCCTTCCAGCATGTCCTGGGTCTTCCCCAGGGCCTGACTGGAACACCTCCCGAGGGAGGTGAACAGATGCCTGAGCCACCTCAGCTGGCTCCTCTCGACATGGAGGAGAAGTGGCTCTACTCCGAGCTCCTTCCAGGTGACTGAGCTCCTCACCCTATCTCTGCGGAGGAAAATCATTTCGGCCGCTTGTATCCGCAATCTCGTTCTGTTGGTCATTACCGAAAGCTCATGACCATAGGTGAGGGTAGGACTGTAGATAATTCTAGTCAACTAGTCAAACTACTAGAATTATCATTTAGGGTTACTGATTGGCATGAAGAGGTGTTTCTGAAGCAATATATCACACTTCAAAATGTTTTATTGGGACTGTCCAACATGTACTTTAATCAAAAATTACTTTCAAAGTTACACACGTGGACAAAATTGTTGGTACCCCTCAGTTAAAGAAGGAAAAACCCACAATTCTCACTGAAATCACTTGAAACTTACAAAAGTAACAATAAATAAAAATGTATTGAAAATTAAATAATCAAAATCAGCCATTACTTTTGAATTGTTGATTAACATAATTATTTAAAAAAAACAAACTAATGAAATAGGGCTGGACAAAAATGATGGTACCCATAACTTAATATTTTGTTGCACAACCTTTTGAGGCAATCACTGCAATTAAACGATTTCTGTATTTGTCAATGAGCGTTCTGCAGCTGTCAACAGGTATTTCGGCCCACTCCTCATGAGCAAACTGCTCCAGTTGTCTCAGGTTTGATGGGTGTCTTCTCCAAATGGCATGTTTCAGCTCCTTCCACAGATGTTCAATGGGATTCAGATCTGGGCTCATGGAAGGCCACTTTAGAATAGTCCAACGCTTTTTTCTCAGCCATTTTTGGGTGTTTTTGGCTGTGTGTTTTGGATCGTTGTCCTGTTGGAAGACCCATGACCTGCGACTGAGACCAAGCTTTCTGACACTAGGCAGCACATTTCTCTCCAGAATGCCTTGATAGTCTTCAGATTTCATTTTACCTTGCACACATTCAAGACACCCTGTGCCAGATGCAGCAAAGCAGCCCCAAAACATTACTGAGCCTCCTCCATGTTTCACCGTAGGGACAGTGTTCTTTTCTTCGTATGCTTGGTTTTTGAGTCTATGAACATAGAGTTGATGTGCCTTACCAAAAAGCTCCAGTTTGGTCTCATCTGTCCAAAGGACATTCTCCCAGAAGCTTTGTGGCTTGTCAACATGCATTTTTGCAAATTCCAGTCTCGCTTTTTTATGATTTTTTTTCAGCAGTGGTGTCCTCCTTGGTCGTCTCCCATGAAGTCCACTTTGGCTCAAACAACGACGAATGGTGCGATCTGACACTGATGTACCTTGGCCTTGGAGTTCACCTTTAATTTCTTTGGAGGTTGTTCTGGGCTCTTTGGATACAATTCGAACGATCCGTCTCTTCAATTTGTCATCGATTTTCCTCTTGCGGCCACGTCCAGGGAGGTTGGCTACTGTCCCGTGGGTCTTAAACTTCTGAATAATATGAGCCACTGTTGTCACAGGAACTTCAAGCTGTTTAGAGATGGTCTTATAGCCTTTACCTTTAAGATGTTTGTCTATAATTTTTTTTCAGATGTCCTGGGACAATTCTCTCCTTCGCTTTCTGTTGTCCATGTTCAGTGTGGTACATACCTTTTCACCAAACAGCAGAATGACTACTTGTCTCCCTTTAAATAGGCAGACTGACTGATTATGAGTTTGGAAACACCTGTGATGTCAATTAAAGGACACACCTGAGTTAATCATGTCACTCTGGTCAAATAGTTTTCAATCTTTTATAGAGGTACCATCATTTTTGTCCAGGCCTGTTTCATTAGTTTGTTTTTTTAAATAATTATGTTAATCAACAATTCAAAAGTAATGGCTGATTTTGATTATTTAATTTTCAATACATTTTTATTTATTGTTACTTTTGTAAGTTTCAAGTGATTTCAGTGAGAATTGTGGGTTTTTCCTTCTTTAACTGAGGGGTACCAACAATTTTGTCCACGTGTGTACTTTCATCTCAACGAGGCAACAAGAGAGACAACAGGAAGTAATGAACTGTTGGATTAGGGATTACATAATGTGAAAAAAACCCTGACACATGCAACAGTAATGGTGTAATCTTTCAGGCATGAAGTTATGTAAGCTAATAGACAGTGTGAACTTCATATTTATGAGATGTGCATATCTAGGAAACATAAAGCTGCTTCTCTCAGCTCTGTTCATTAAAAGGTAGAGGGCTGTTATATGAGCTCTGGTAGAGGTCACCAGCGCTGCACTGACAGATGGCCATTTGTCTTAATATACAAACAACTCAAAGTGCTCTTCAAACTACCTCTGGATCAAACACTTTTAAATCACAGCAAAAGACCTGTGGATTATTGATGCTATGAAAGGGGATCGCCATGCAAAAAAGGTTGAAAAACTAAATAGACATGTACCAGCTAGAATCTATTGGTTTTGTCAGGTATCTATTATCACATGTCCTATAAACAATTGAACTTCACAATATTAATGGCAAAAGGAGAAATTAAATTTGTCAACTGGACAAAAATTTATTTGGTCAAATAGGTTTCACAGCTCATTCAAGCTGCTTCTTCTCTCTGGTCAGACACTGGTGGACACTGCCTTATATCTACCTGAAGGGAGGAGCTAACTACAGTGAAATTACTCTGAGATTACCATACCTATTTGTTTACAGTTTGTGTTAGTTAGTTAGGCCTATTGAGTATGCAAAGAGTTTTGGGTCTTGTTAGCATAACCATTCTGACAGAAACTGGTCCACCCAAAGGACAAAACCCTGAGCCACAAAGAAAGAAATGTGGTCTACTCTATTCAGTGAAGTGAAGACTGCAGTGAGCGCTACATTGGAGAAACTAAACAGCCACTTCATAAGAGAATGTACCAACACAGACGGGCGAGCCAGAGAGACCTTCATCTCCACCTGAAAGCCACGGGCCACTCCTTTGAGGACAGTGAGGTACAGAGCTTGGCCAGAGAAAAGAACTGGTTTGAGAGGGGAGTTAAAGAGGCTATTTTTGTCAAGAAAGAGAATCCTTCCTTGAACAGAAATGGAGGTCTTAGACATCATTTGTCTCCCATCTATAACTCCTCAAACCTAAATCAAAATAAACAAAGAAAACAATAGGGATAGCCAGATCAGATCCAGAGGTGAAAATACCCATTATGGCCTTTAATGGCTAAGACCCCCCACTCCCCTCCCACTGCATATTTAATAGACTTACCTAACTAACAGAAACTGTAAACAAATAGGTATGGTAGTCTCAGAGTAATTTCATTGTAGTAAGCTCCTCCCTTCAGGCAGACACTGCCTATATTATAGTTCACCAGCGTCTGACCAGAACTGAAGAAGCAACTTGGATGAGCTGCAAAATGTATTTGGGCAAAGTAAACTTTTGTCCAGTTGACAAATTGAATTTCTCCTTTTTCCATGGATTCTACCTGGACGACTGAGGGATTCTACACACTTCACACTAGACACATGTACATATTTTTACCTGTAGCATTTGGTTTCCCATCTGTGCTGCTGTTGACAGACGCCGGCACAGGCAGTAACAGATTTGTCTCTGTGCTCCCATGATGTCGCTTGGGGGGTGGAGACGAAGGCATAACAGGTGTGAGGGGCGTGGCCATCAGCATCGCCACTGCCGCCTCCGTCCCGTCCGTCACCGTGAACGCTCGTCTCACCGCCACATGAGGGTATGGTGGTCTGGGGGGACATGCTGTTCCCATCAAGGCAAAGTTTGGGGTATTTGGTGGAACCATTGCCGGAGAACCCCCCATCCCTGTCGGATACGGGCCAGTCATCACCATGGGAACCGCCAGGTGTGAACAGTCAGACATAGCTCTTCTCACTACGTTCCGCTGAGGCAGCTGGGTAGTTTTAATGTCCTTGTTCAACTCAGTGCAAGATCCAAGTACTTTCGCATCAGCATTTGAATCCTTTGGGTTTGAACTGACTGAGGGATTAGTACTAGATTGAGGCTTAGGAAATACATTACACTCTTTATTACAATCATCCTCTTTAGCTGCATTTGAAGAGAGAGAAATAGAACCCAAACTATTTTTACTTCCTGTTTGCTGCATGGTCGGACGAACATTCAAAACATCATTATGCTTTCCCGAAGATGGTTTGATTTGACTTCCACTTAGACCCGTAATTGCAGCATTCTGATTGCAAAGCAGGTCCCCAAATGTCTTATTCTCAACACTTCTGCTGCTGTCAACAAGTAGTGAATTCTGGTTTGCCTGGCCTTGAGTGATCAGCTGTGCTCCTTGGATGTAAAACGCGTCTGTGCTGTCTCGACTAGCAGCTGGGTTATAATTTTGATGCAAGTTATTGTGCCCAAAGTTAGACTGCGATTCAACTGGTGTATTTACAAAGTCTTTTCCGAGTGATACTGATGGAGAGGAGGGTGAAGAATAGGGAGACAGTGGACTATTTGGGCTATGTCCTGTGCTGCTCAGTAACCCTGCATTCGGAGTCCCTTCATTTCTATTGTTTTTTCCGAATTTAACATCATCGCCAGTCCAGTCCATTTTGGAGATCTCCTGGGTGTCCTGTGTGCTTTGCCCAGAGCAGTGCCAGTCGCTGTGATTATGAGCAGAGGAAGTGATAACATTAGGGGCACTGGTAGCAGGTGAGCTGTTTTGTTTCTGTTGTTGCCCACCGGATGGTTGCATGTAGCCACTGTTGTTACTGCCTAAGATGCCAGACTGCTGCTGCTGCCATGTGGACCCAGAGAGGAAAGACATTGTCTAATTAAGATGCCAGCCTCTTTGTTGTTTTGAATATGTTTTTTGTCTGATGCGAAAATAGCTTCACTATCTCAACTGTTGCATAAATTCTTTTTATCTTGTAGTATTCCTGATCATTCTTCTCCCAGATGGTTGCGAAAATGTTTTTAGTCTCCAACTTGTTGAATGAAGTAAAAGCAAAATATAAAAATTCTTCTTTTATTCCAAGAAAGTGTTTTCCAAAAGAGGAAAAAAAAATCTTTCAAATTGTTGCGGAAAGTAGATGTAACCTTTCTCTTTTAAATCCCTAGTTCTTGTTGGCATAAAAAGTCCATATGCAAAGTGATGTATAAATAACTGAAGTGAGAGAGACAGTGAGCGTGTCCTCTCTGGCTTCTCTCTGAGCGTGGATCAGCTGTAAATTGCACCTTGCTCTCCCTTTGCTTTCTGTCTGTTTCTCTTTATCCTCATCCCTCTCCCACTCTGACATCACACAGTCACGTGACCTCCCCCAAATATTCCCTCATTCGCTGGTGAAAAAAACACACACACGCGTGCACACACGTCAATGCAGTGCCCAGCCTCCTAGCGACAAAGCACTCGCATACATATGGAAACACATGGAGATGATAGATACATAATGTTACATCTAACAGCAGAGAGCGAGATAACCAAGCACCAGTTAAAACAAGCAGCTGATGGGGACTGCTCATAGACAACCAGTGAGAATGAGATTATTAAGACATTCAGTGTGCATATTGTTATCTGATTCCCTGTTAAACCAATACTAAAAAAAACATTTTCAATAGATCATCAATAAACACAAGAATTCACCAAAGTATTCAATGTATTAAGCAAAACAAAATAGCACACAAAGGTCAGAATGGCAAGTGACATAGTCTAATTAACGTAACAATATAACGATTTCTCAATTATCGTCGTTTAGCGGTTTAAGAATTCACTTTACTAGTTAGTTGTAAATCATTTTTCCAATTCCTCAAATACAAAATTTAACAACATACTGCATATTCAAGTTTGGTTGTGTGTTTTTGTAAAAAATACATAACAAACAGCTCTACAATCACAAACAAAATATACCGAGCAGAAACATGGAAAGCCAAGTAAAATGAAATTATTCTTCTAACAACCACCTACACCCACTGAGCATTATAACACAGTAATACTAAATACTGTACATGGCATATTCATTTGCATGATATTTAATAGATAAAAATAAAATGCAGTGAGCCTTTGCTATACTTGAAACATCTTAGATAAACCTTTTAATCTACTGGATAAAAGGGGGATTGTATTTACATTTGAATATGGTAGATTATCATATGGCAGAGGAAGAGTGAGGCTTAAATAAAGATACATGCAGTTCGTTGTGTCTTGAGGTAGAAATTGAGTCATACAGTTGTAAAATGGGTAAAACTAAAAATAACCAGTCTGTAACTGGCAGGATATATTTCAGGTTCTAGAGTATACGATGATGTTACATCATCATGTGGGCAGGAGGCAGTTTTTGTACAATATTTGTACTAACCTCTGACTGGTCAACAAAAATAACTTATTATGCTATAATGCAGACATGTATATTTACTTTAGTTCTAATGCTATTTTGCATAACATAACATCATTATGCCTCATAGACGAAGAGGATTTAGCCATTAATGAACAGAGTGAGGGACCCAAAGCCTAATGACCTCCCTGTAACATACTCATTAAATGCAGTCTCTTTGCTCTTGGTCTTTTCTGAACTTCACAGCGGGGCATTGTGGGCTGCTGCTACTGCTGCACCTGACATATACACTGATATCCATGTGTCTTTTCATCCTATAGGGGACAAACAGTACAGTACCCAATTACACTGAAAAAGGCTACCTGAAGTAGGGATGAGCGATTTAGTAAAAATATCTAACTGAGATTGAAAAGCATTGCAATTGGAATTACGGTTTATTTATGTTAAAAGTAACCAGAAGAATGGACAAAAAAACAAACTAATACAAGGACATGTTTGTACAGATCTAAACTACATGATTAGCAGTTTTTAGAATAAGACAGGATTTATTTTTATTTTTTTTTGTGAAAAAAATATGGTACCTCAAAAATTGCAGGCTTTGCATCTGGCAAATTGCTCCCATTCAAATTGAGATTTTGATTTGATTGCAATCAATCTTGCAGCCCTAATGTGACATTATAGGATGTTTTTTTTTGTAAAAATAAGTGCTTGAGACTAGAGGTGGGAGATTCATTTAGAATAAATAAAATAAATAAATGAATAAATAAAATTTATATTACAATTGTTGTTATTCATGCTTTGAGAGCAAGCAAAACATTTGCAAGCACATTTTAGAACATTCCTAATGCATAGTGCATCTTTTGTTGAATATCGTTAGAGAGAATCCACAAAGATATTACAATATTCTTTCCTCAAGATCACACATCCCTACTTGTAATGTGTTTAGTTTGCAAGGAGACCATTCGCCAATAGTCAAACACAATTTGAGGCCCCCTTTCAAGCACCAGAGAGTGTATAATTTGACTTCAAGGAGTGCAGCCATCTGGACACAAGTATTCTCTCACCAGATTCGCCACTGGAAATAAAAATTAATGGTTGTCTGAGCAATGATTCCGCCAAGGTTAAAGAGGGAAATGTAACATAATAAAATTAGCCTTGACTTCCTGTAGGCATGGTGTGCATTATTGTAGTAAATACTTAAATAAATGCATGAATGTATTTGAACTATAGAGTTGGATGTATGATTTTAATGTTGAAAAATATACATTTGATACAGACAAGTGTTAATCACTGTTGAGTTCCGTTTTAAGAAGCTGCACCTCAAAAAAAGCATTTCTACAAAAAAACAAAAATGAATTAAAAAGTTTCAAATTCTTTCAAAAACTTTCGAGTTATATTTTTGCTTCATTGACACTTGTTTTATTAATCCATTAAAGTTGTCTTCTCTGAGCACACAAAATGCCCTGTTCTTTTAGCTATATAGTTGTGTCACAGGTAAGTCTCCGGACTTTTCCAACGCAGTTTTTTAAGCCCATAAGTCATCACCAGACTCATTCTACGGTCAAACTGTGTTCATAACAAACACATGGTTCTATTAGCATAGCATTCTCAGGGGTAAGGACTTCAAGTGTTGATTTTCTGATTGTTAATTCCTATTGCTGACAGCAGAAAGCCTAAATGCCTACTTGGAAATGGAGGTGAAGTTTATAAAATATATTTTCCAATTGCAGACATTGATTTAAGTTATAAAATGTAAAACATGTATTGACTTATTGACACATGAATTGACTATTTCAAGGTGATCAAATGCATGTTTAAAAGCTAATTAAAGCCAAAAGAATGCATACTATCTGCTCTTTAAAATTCAGCAAATGTTGTGGAAGCCAGTTTCTTATTTTTTTTCTTTTTAAAAATTCTTTTATACATTTGATTTGACTATAAATCAGAGTGTACTTTTGCATTGGCATAGAAATATCATGTCAAGGGCTTTATTAGTTCTTTGCATAAATCTTGTAAACATTACTTTTCAGCTTCATCGCATTAAATTCTTAGACTCTTGGAGAAAATAAATTACTCACAAGCTCAAAGCATTTTTAGCTGTTATCTTGACCTTTAAAATGGCAAATGAATAATCTCCCTCATTCATGGATTCATTGCAAAATCAAGTTGTAATTAAAATGTTTTTAATAAAAAATAAATAAATAAATAAATATATTTTTTTTATGTCAGCAACTTTTGTGAAATATTATTGTCTCAGTTACTATCTGTTGTTTGTTGCAGTGACAGATACCATAGAATAGGATAGAATAGAAGGAAATATATGAAAAATGCAACTTGTAAACCTGCTCTTTGATTTCAAATTTGAACTGTTCGTTGTTGGTGAACTCACTTAGACCGAGGCACAGAAGCCACTCGTCAGGCATGAATGAAAACAAATGGGGTGTCATTGCATAATCCTCCATAAACAATTCGTCTACTGTACGGCAGAGGGAGAGGGAAGAAGGGGAGGACAGCAGAGTGTTATTCATGCTGCAGATATTATGCAATAATGAGGACTTTAGGTCAAAGGTGAGAGGTGATAGGAATATTTGCTGACCTTGAAACTGATCGGTTAATGTATAAGGTACTAGTCATTTAGTGCAATGAAACATTCACAAACAGTGTGTCAGTGTGTTATGTTTCTTTTAGTATTCTATATTGCTTAAAAAGGAAAATAATTATGATTTGAACGTTTCAGTGAATACAACATGATTAGTCAGACGCCTGTTGAATTATACAACTGAAAGCTTAAATGTGTATCTCTGATCAAAGAAATATTATGGTTAGAGACTAAATGATTAAATATTGTCTGGTACTACTATTAAGCCTCCGTGCCTCTCAAATGACCTTCACTCATGTTACTGTGGCTCCACTTGTCACTCCTCCTTGTGTTGTTGAGAAGAAAATAAGTTGTATATTTAGTTTAGGGAAGACTGCGAGAGTGGATCAAATCAAATCATAGTATTGCCTTTCTGTGCGGGCCAGCACTGGAGGTCACCTGGAGCTCTGTTTTTGAAGGTCAAATGGTGAGAGCTGCAGACGAGGCAGAGGAAGCGCAGCTGTTGGTCCGCGGCGACGTGGGGAGAGTGAAGGTGGCTGCTGTGGAGGTGTGAGGAGGAAGGAGGATCTTGTCAGAGCGGTTCTATTTTTACCACTGTCACACCCAGTCCACCATCGCTCACAAGCAGAGTCTACTGTTTCCACAGCAACCGCCTCCTGTGTCTCCCTGACAACCAGCACCCCCCCAAAGGCAACCCCATCCCTAACCCCCCCCAGTCGATGCACAGTGATTATTACAGCGTGGCTGGAGATACAAGGGAATGAGGCGAGACAAAAAGGTCAAAGCTCCTCAGCTTCAAATGAAATACTTCGACCTCATTACAGAGCTGGACGTCTGAGGGCCTCACATTTACATGCATTCAAACCAAATGCCATCAGTTTTACGATTCAATGACTTAACTAACCTTAATTCATATTTAACAAAAAAAACAAACAAACCCAAGACTAAACATCCAGTTAAGGAATCTATAAGCTTGCATTTAACAAGTAGATTATGTTCAACAATTGCCACATGTACAAGATATTTAAACAAATACCAAAGACAAAAAAAGTGCTTGAATAAGGAAAACTGTCAAATGCTATAATAAATATATGTATAAAATTACCTTAACAAATCAATAACTGTAACTGATTGCATTTCAATGTTCTTCTTTCTTTCATATGATAGAAAATTATAAAACTTCCAAGTGATGAACAGGAAAGTTTAGGTATGTTTTTGATAACATTCATACAACATTCTAACATGTAAGAGTCAATTTCACTTAATATAGGGCCTTTAAATTCGCACCATAACTATAGGAAATTGCTTTTTGTGCCTATTAGACAGGAGGGGTAAGTGAAGAGACAGAGGAAGAGAGCAGAGGAGGATACAAACAAGATAAAGACCAAGAAGACAAATGAAGGTCAAATTATGAGACAGCAGGGGTAATGGGGGTGCAAAGCAGGTATAAAGTTTAAAAAGGAAATGATGACATAGAATAGGCAGAATGTGGAAAGGCCAAAAGGTGAAACTTAAGTACAAAATAAACACATTTTATATGAAAATGTAAAGTGCAAAGTTCAAACAGCAGGACAGTTTCTATAGTACTTTAGAACAACCATGGTTTCTAGTCTTGCAGGTAGCTAAATCAGCAATAAACATGAAGCAAAGCAACATTTCCATGATAACCAGAACCTGTCACGCAGTGCATTTTGAACAAGAAATGAATATTGAAGATAATTTGGATCACTTCAGGGATATTGTTTGCACTGTAATCTGTATATAATGTCTTTACTTCAGCTTCCTCTTTCTTTACACAGACACAGGTCACATATTGTAATACATATCCATATAAGGCTAACAGGCAGGTAATAAGGCAAAAGGATGTGGTGTTATCTCTAGCAGAGGAGACATATGAACTTCCTACAAACATAATCAGATTGAAGCCAGTCTAAACACAGCCCATCATAACTCATGCTGAGAAGGAAAATGGGAACTTCTGTTGTGCTATTGATATTAAAGGGATATTCTCACACTCACAATAGTGTCACAATAACAATTTGTGGTGTGAAATAGAGATTCTCTGGAAGAACTTCTCCTGAACACATGCTGCTACCAAAACAAAGTGGTTTATCGCGGTTCACTGTTCGTGGCCTCGCTGTTTGACTGATTTTTTTTTCAATTTTTTTATAGTGTAAATTTTTTTTTACAGTGTAACATTGTGTTCTGCTTCCTGATTGGCTAAGAGACTGTAGACCTTTGCCGATTGATAGATGGGGGATGCGGGGGGACCGGGACCAGACTGGACCTAGACCAGGAACCAGGACCAAAAGTGGACTAAACCAGGTCTAAACCTGGACTGGTCCTGGACTAAACCAGGACTAAACCAGGTCTAGGCCAGAACTAAACCAGGTCTAGACCAGGTCTAAACCAGGTCTAAACCTGGACTGGACCTGGACTAAACCAGGATTAAACCACCACGTGCCACTCTTTGCTGGTTTTGTGCGGCTCTTGCGTTCGTTTGTGAGTGTTTGGTTTGCGGCTCGGGTTGAGAGGACGCGGTCCGGGCGTCGCGGTTCGATCTCGTGCTCGCAGCCCCCTTGTACGTGCGGCCTCACGCCGGTCACGCTGCTCTATCACGGATTTGACCATGATGAGGGGTGCACGTGTCGCACACTTCTCCAAGGGGTTGGTGCGCGTTGCGTCCCGGGACGTGGCAGTGCCGGGACGCGAGTCACTGGATTCCTGCGGATCCAGTGACTCATGTCTCCGCTCCCCTCGCGCGTCCGGCGAGGCCCCCACGCTTCACTATTAATACATTTTGTTGAAAATCTATGAAAGTTTGAGTGTTTAAACGAGAGAGAAATGTGAGAAAAGGTTAATTCCAGTCTGAGAAAAGCGTATAATGTGTGTGGTGAAGCATTTACAGCCTTAAAACATGTAGAATAATTGTAAAATATAAAGTTGTCCTACTTCGCAGATTTCTCTTATTGCGGGTTATTTCTGGAATCTAACGCTTACGATAAACGAGGGATTACTGTATAGCAAAAGAATGGTTGATTTTGAATTGTGTAACCAGATATTGGTTTGGGGACCTACTCTTTGTATTCCTATATGTTTCCTGTGTATATTAAACATTTACTTTGAATTATTATTTTCTTGATTTGTAATTTTCCATATTCTTGTATATAATTATGATTGTATTTTATATTTACTATTACTATTATATAATATTTACTATTTTTTTAATGTAATTTTATGTTTTATAGCACAATTGAGCTACGGTGATCAAGCTATAGTCTAACCTGATGCCTTTACTTCCCTTGTAGTGTGATTGACGCATGTTTGATTAAAGACATTTCACCAGAATATGATGATGATGAGATGTAGTCCTTTTGACAAGATGCAAAGACACGTGTAGATTGTACTCACCTGTTGTTGATCACATTGTTGATGGCAGCAGAGGGAGAAAGCAGGGAAGGGAGAGAAAGAAGGAAATGTTCAGTCACTTCTGCCTCGCTGAAATAAAGTTACAAACAGTTCATTAGAATCACATCCTGAAAATCTAACAATAGTCAAATGCTTATTACTGTAATTCTAATATAATTCATGAATTGCTATGTTAAGTGGGCCAGTATGCAAGCTTTAAAAAAAAGGATTAGACATAGCTGAAGTAGTTGGAAAAAAAGCTGTAGTTTTAGAAAGGCATTTTATTCAGCACAAAAACTCAAGAATCATTGAATAACTAGGATAATTTGGGAGTAGCAGTAATAAAGTAAATTAGACTACTACTACGACAAGAGTGAGGTCAATTGGGTCTTCCCCACTTCATGAATGGGAACTGTTCTTGCCATTTGCAACTACAAACTATGACACTGTTGGTTTGCATTAAAAAGCAGGAAACCCCATCAAGAAGAATTAATAAATTTTGAGATAAGCACAAATATAACTACTATAAACAAATAGGGAACGTGTTTTTGGCAACATAGCTATATAAGTTTTGATGCCAGTCATGAAATTACACTTTCAGCAAACCATTTGGTTTTATTGGTAAGTGACAAAGAGTAAACTAATTGTGTAGTCCTATTATTGCGTACAAATAAAAAAATAACAATAACCATGAGTATTTGATTCATATAGGGAGTAAACAAAGAGAAAGGGGCTATCAAAACAGCAAACCAGTTTAGAGCAATTACATAGAGACAAGCTGAGACATATATCTAGACGCAAAGGACTGTTTTTGAATGTGGGGCTTTAATAACCATTAATGACCAATACACGATGTACAACCATTACTTTGTGTCTAGATATGTGTTTTCGTAAACCGTGCTGTATAAAATAGCATTACGCTGTTTCATGATGATTACAAACACACAACAGATCCAACACCAAGCAAGCCTGGTGCTCGATCAGCAGAAATAAGCCATGCAAACAGGAAGACAATACAATACTAGTTACTTCCTGCTATCTTAACTGACATAATTAGCCTAATGCCTGATTTTGTATTGGGATTCTTCTTTGCAGTTCACCAACCTTCCAGTGGGGGGAGCAGTGGCGACGAGGACTCCTGGTGCGCGGAGGGTGCAGGGTGAGAGGGAGGGGCTGCAGGAGTGATGGAGGGAGGTGCAGTGGTGGCTGGGCTAAAAGATGGGGTAACACTGGTGACGACAGGAGCGGGGGCAAAAGCAGCACTGGCAGGGGTCACGGTGACGGGTGCTACGATAGCAGGTGCCCCAACGGGTGCTATGGTAGAGGACAGAAGTGCAGCTGAGGGGACAAAGGGTTTAGCGTCAACATTGAGACCAGATCCAATAGTACTGGTGCTAGGAGTGGTAAAGATGGCAGACTGCGGGACACTGGTTGTTTCTGGGGGAGTTGTTTTGGCGACGGGGGCAGTTGCGAGCGCCGGGGTGGTGGTCATTGGGGTGGTGGTCTGCGAATCGGGAGTTGAACCAGGAGGGGTCTGGAGCACTGAATCCAGGAACGAGAAAGTTTGGGAAACCGGGCTCAAGTTTTCTCCAGTCATTAAAGCTAAACTACTATTAACATCCCCGCTTACACCAGCTTTATTAGCGCTACTAGCTGCTGTGCTGACATTAGCTATGGGTTTACTGTCTTCTTTGTCTACGCACATTGGTTCATAAGAGCGTGGAGAGGCGTCTGTGGCAGTGTGGGAATGGTTGAAACTTGTGGGTATTGGTGAAGGGGATGTGGGCTGTTCTGGATTAGGACTAGACTTAGAAAGAGGATCAGCCCATGATGGCGCCACAGTTGCAGGTGTAGGGGACACCGGCTGCTGAGGCGCACCCCACTCCTCCGGTAATCTGGCCCGAGTTTTGGTCTTCCTGCCCCTCACCCGCCCCCCACCTCCGCTCTCTCTGATCTCCCACTCCCAGTTTTCCTCGTCGTCTTCGTCTTCCTCCGCTTCCCCCATGTCCTCTTTGTTTTCCTGTCTGTCCAGGAAGTCGTACACCTCATCACGCCCCTTCTTCTTCTTCTTCCTGCGTCTCTGCTTGCCCAGCTCGCCCCCCGGCCCGGACCGCTCGGGGCTCATGGGCTCGGAGGTGGATGATGTGGCGCTGCTGTCATCCAAAGAGCCACTGGGAGAGAGGACAGGAGCTGCCGAGGGGAGGGTTTTATAAGAGGCGAACCAATCACATACTCACTCAAAATCACCTGGTTACCAAACTACTACCTGTGTGACATGATGTTAAAATGATAAATGTGGTTTTATAGCTTTGTCTGGAATATTCTCCTGTAAACTAAAATCTTACACTTATTCAATGGCAGATCCTCCACCAGAGAAATAACATAATGCATCTTTAAGTTTAGTTTTATAGTTACCTGAGTCTAATTACGGGTTAAAAAAAGTCAAATTAGCAGCATATATTTATTTGTGAGAAAAAGACATCTAAGTGTGTTGCATCTAATTGTGGACATGTAACAGAAGCTGTAATTACTATAGCAGACAGCTCAGTCTCCTCATGACTATATGCATAATTAAACCTTAATGAATATTCTTCACCAAACGCATGTAGCAAACAAACTCAATTACTCAAGATAACTTTTTCAAGCATGCCGCAAAGTCACCAGTGTTTGTAAAGAGGGTGTCTTGAAATAATGCAATTTTATTCAGATACTTCATAGCTGTGCATAAGAGCGGTATGTACGATAATGACCATGGTCTGATTGCTTGTAGGCTCTAAATTCACTCAGGCAATAAACGTATGTGATGATCACTAATTTTATAAATACACCAACATTCTGTAGAATGTAATTAAGAGTAGAATAAACCTGCAATTCTATTAGTGAATCCAGTAAAGAAGACAAAAACAAACTATTTTAAACTAGGCTAAGACTCCTCCATTAATCATGGCACTATGGTAACCCTTATAGTACACAGGTGTGTGAATGGATATGGAAACATCTTTAATCACATTCAAATAACAGGGGCAGATCTTATTTTTAGAAAGCAGGCATGAAAAGCAAAACATAACACACAAAATGAAATGTGTGATTCCACATTAGTGCATGCAGTTTGCAGAGCCATACAGAACAAAATGCATGCTCTATACATAGCAAAATAAAATAATGCATTTACATTGAGTAGATCAAAATTTGCACATTTAACCATCACAAAACAGAAGAAACAAAGCATGCTTGGATGCACCCCCAAGAATTTCCTATGCTATAATGCTCCCTTGGATGCCTTGTCAATTACTTCAATGAATTACCTTGCATTTTATTGTAAATTTAACACAATGTATGCATGTATTATTTGAAGCTGGTATTTTCTCCAAGGGCCCCTCTGTTATAAAGGCTCCAGGAAGTCTTTATCTATATTTGATGTAATGAGGTATTAATGGGAGTATATCTTAATCTGGGACTGAAGCACTGCCAAGAGGAATATTACTGCAGCAGCACGCTATTTTAAACACATCTTATGCAACAGTATTTTGAGAGAGTGTTTCTTCAAATTCATGAAGAGAGCTCACTGTTATCTAATCCAAACTTGTTGTAAATGACTGTTTGAAAACGTCTGTGCAATGTTAACTTATATTATATTGTGTCCCCACCTAGTGGCAGACTACAAAAAGAAAACAATCTTTGAAATACTGAATCTTTAAAGTTTTAAAGATATCATAATTGCATTCAGTAGAGCAGCATTTATTATGTAACCGTATGGACGAGGCAGTTAACAGAACACATAGAAGTAGAGATTCTTAAATGTAATAATTATGCATACTTTTCTGTCTCACTATGAAGATAAAACATCAGTGTAAATATATTTATTCTAATATAAAGATCAATACAAAGTAAAGCACATATTTTCAATGACCAAGCAAAAACTAGTAACCTAGGAGTGCAAGAAGCACAGGAGAAGCTGCAGAGAAGCTTTAGCAGAATTAGATCTATAGAAAATAGTGCTCTGCTCTTCAAAAGGGTCAGGTACCAATGTTTTTGTTTTTTTTTTATTCTGTGTTCTCTTTATACCAATTACAATATGCAGGTAATTAATTTAAGGACAGTATAATAGACATAAACATGTTTGTTATTTTCAAAATATAATAGTGAGCTAAGGAAATGAGAATCACAGTAGAAGCTGCAGAGAAGCTTTTAGCAGAATTAAATCTATAGAAAATAGTGCCCTCTATTGTTCAAAATGGCAAAGTACATACCAACGTTTCATATTTTTCAGCATTTTTACTTATTTTTCAGCAATTACAGTCTTTGGCAAGATGCTGTAAGGACCATATACTTGATATAAATATGTTTGTTATTTTTGAAAAACTAAATGCTTTCTTCTGTCAATACTAAAGAGTCATTTAATTTACCCCTCATCTCATTCTTAACATCAGCTACTTGATAATTTGTTGATGTTTATTACGTTTTTTTCTGATTAACAACCAGCTTGTTTTGACTGTGCCCTCTCAGCTGCACATAAAAACACATGCATCATAATAAGTCACTGTTACCTGTGGTGTGGTCTGTGGACGGCATCCCAGTCCCGCCCGTGGAGGGGGGCTCACTTGGTTTGAACAGGCCTCCTCCTGAGCTGTTGGTGTTGGTGGGAGGTTTGGGGTCTGAACCAAAAAGTCCAGGTGATTTCTGAGGCTCCAAATTTGAGGAGCCCAAAGTAGACTGTGCCATAGTGGTCTGGAAAGGGGGCAGTCCGGTACCACCCAGGCCAGACTGTGAGAAGCCTACAAAACAACAACAAAAAAGACTTTATACTAGATTATCTCCTGACAGAAATTTAAATTTGTTGTATATTAATCTTAATCTAGATCTAGTTCTTCTTTCTTCAAGATTATTTGACTTGGTATGATATTAAAGTTATCTTGTATGTATTCAAATAGGGCTAGGCAATTAATTAAAAGATCGAGAGATATCTTTGGGGTTTTTGAAATGAGAGGACTTTTTGCGTTAAATTGGACAGAAGTCTTTGCTGTTTATGTTCATGAAATCAGCATCAGCCATTTTAATTTTGCTATTAAAAAGACTACGTAACCTCTAATGTGTTCCAGCCCTATATTCAATTATAGTAAGGTGTTTTTCTAGTTCAAAAACCTTGCATTCTCACTGTGAGCACAGTCACCACTCCACAGATCTGACCTGTGACTTGACCTGATGTCTGTTGTTTCTATATCTTGCTCTTTATATAGCCAAATAATACACTATCAGTCAAAAGGTTGGACTGATCCTCTCATTCAATGTTTTTTTTTCTATACTTTCTACACTTGATATACAAACAAGAGTAAAAAAAAAAAATGAAGTAAGATGTATGGAATTATGTAGCAAAGAAAATAGTAGGTCACATAAAACTGAATTATATTGGAAGTATATTTGTTTTGATAAAGAGAAAAGGACCTAGAAAAGAGTCAGTCATGCTGCTGTCCTTGGGCTTGTTTGGGCTCCACTGACCTCCCATCCCTCCCATCATCGGACCTGAGAAAGAAGAGAGGGCAGACAAGAATAGAGACAAGGCTCAATAATGAAAATAATAAATAATTTTAAAGCTGTAATAGTTATAAATCAATCCCTAGATACAACACTGTAGCATAGGGGTATAGGAGAGCTAAGAGTTTATCAGATTATCCTTTTACAGTTGTTTCTTTTCTTTAACTTTGTCAATGTTTTTTTTTTCCAATATCAAGGAATAAAAGACACCTCTAATATAATGCTGCTATTTAGGTCATATTTAAATGCTTTTTTAAAATGCTTTCATATTTTGTTGAGTGGTTTGACCAGAAGCAAAATGAAAATTTAGTTAATCTTACTAAAACACATTTACAAAGTTTACTCTGATTTATTGATTTTGTACACTGATTTTAATGTTTTTAAGTTTCAGTGTGATGTCACCAGGTCCAAAACAGGCAGAATTGTGGCAAAATTTAAAAACAAAAAACAAAAACAAAGCTAGAACAGCCGTGAAATTCCCATTTGGACGGGGAAGTAACATCTTCACTTAAAGGGACAGTGTGTAAGATTTTTACCCGTTAATTACTGAAATTGAAGATACCCATTCAAAAATACATTGTTTTCCAAGCCTTTTCACTTCCATCATGAAATCAAAATATTCTTTTGGACTTAGATATAGTCACATAAAAGGGGGATCTTCCCCATATAGAGGCAGCCATTTTGAATACGAGAGCCGCAGAAGGACATTTGGGCTCATCCTTCGCCGAGGCTCCTGCTAACAGCTGCTCAGCCGCGCTGCATATGGCTCCCCCCTTCCCCCCTCCCCTTCCCCTTCTCTCCTTCGCTCCTCTGCTCCCATATGCAGCCAGGAGCGAAGGAGAGAAGGGGAAGAGGGGGGAAAGCCTCGTGTAAAGAAGCATGCTGCTGGATCACACATCGTAATGGATATAACACGTATTTTGGACTAAATTGTTTTATTGGATTTTATTCGCTGGATCCTTATGGACAGATTGAGACCAAGTTTATGGTGAAATACAGAGTTTGACCTGTGCAGAGCCTTCAAAGGTAAGCTAAGTAAGCTAAGTTTTGTGCTTTTCTGTATAAAAGCCCCATGTGCTCGGGGAGTGATTGTTTTGCAGGGAAATGAATTGCATAGTCAAAAAGAGGAGACTGTAAGGTTTCATTTGATGTGTAGATTGTCATGAATCATGATCGGGATTGTGTGTTTTCATGCGAAAAGAAAAAAAAAAAAGTGTTTTATGTATACAGCGGTTCGTGCACGCGAGCTGGCGGCGCTACGGCGCGCCCGGGTGACCCTCGTGGTCTGCCATAGCCAAATGAGGAAGTGGAATAGCTACTAACCACCTATGCGCCACGAATCCTACACACTGTCCCTTTAACAAAACTTTTCACTATTCAAAAGATAGGGTTTTTTTTATTTGAATTATGAATTAATTTGTATTTTGTTTTTAACATTGTTTACTTATTTTTTTTAAATCTGAAATATTCCTCACCGGTCAGATAGTCCGAACTGAAGGCAGGCTGTCCTGGAGGGTCTTGGCGCCCCCCTGTGGACATTAAGGAGGACATCATTCCTGGACCTGCAAGAGAGCACAAAATAACAGCATTAGAACATATGTAAGTAAATATTGTATTAAAATAACCACAATTCAATATAATTCTTACACATGCTAACACATTATGGGCCTACAACAGCTTATCTTCAACAATTTGACCTTTTTAATCAATATACGTCAGTAAGTCATCTGTTCAAATCTGTTATCCTCTTGTCTACCTGCATTGCTCTGTCAATTTGAGTATTTGTATTTCTCAAATGCTGCTGCCTCCCCTGTGCACTCTCAGCGTCTAAATCTTTTGACAGTAAATCGCCCAGACACAACAAGCTCTGCCAGGCTGTCGCTATGGTAACGGGAAAAAAGAGGACGACATCATCAACATCATCTGTGTCTCCCAGGGCAACCGAGGCGCCAGCTGATCAGACTTCAGGGAACAAGTGCCAACCAGGCTAAAGTTTATCAGCACAAACAAATAGAAACATCTGTTATTATCCATATTGCAATTATAGTTGAATAGACCTAGATCATTAATTCTGGCCTCTAGCCCAAAACCAGTAAATATAGAGCAGTGGGAGGAGGTAAGGGTAGGTGAAAAAAATAAATAAATAAAAACATGAATTATACATTAAAATACAGCATAATTTTGTCAGTGGGTGGTTGTGAATCGTGCCTCTTTATATAAGACTTCTTATGGATTTTTAAATTGCTTCTATAAATATTCAGGGCTGTTTATTTTTAGTACTCTGAGTACATCAGTGTAATAGTGAATGTTGTAAATAATTAAACGTCTTGAGCATTTACTGCGAGTTTGAGGTGTCCCCTGGTGTTGCATTCTGAGCAAAGACAAACCTATGCCTTTCTTATATTTCCTGTACAATGCAACCTAAAGGAGACAAAGGTATAATGTATGCAGGTGCAAAATATTTATGTTGGTTTAGTAATTGATAAAATGCAAGTGCTCTGATCAGACAAGAGACAAAAGACAGGAATATTACATACATATCTTTTCCTCACTGGTGCCTTTGAATCCCCTTAAAGTTTATTCCACTATTAAGGAAGAACTTGCCAAATTATTCAATACCAAACATATGGCTTTGGGATTTAAAGAAAAATATCTTTTTGCTATCTGTTTGCTATGTATGTTATTCTATTGTGTTATTGTGTTATTGTAAAAAAAAAAAAAAAAAAAACCGAATAAAAAGCACAAACAAACAATACAATAAAACAAAATAAAACAAAATAAAAACAAAATCAGAGTGGAGTGATTGGCTGAGAGGTAGGACAGTCTGAACAGGTGGGTTTTAAGTCTGGATTTAAAGAGAGGGAGAGAGTCTATATTACGGAGGTCAGGAGCGAGAGAGTTCCAGAGCTGAGGAGCAGAGCGGCTGAAGGCTCTGCTCCCCATGGTGACGAGACGGGCAGAGGAGACAGAGAGCTGAAGAGAGGAGGAAGAGCGGAGGGTGCGGGATGGAGTGGCGATGTGGACGAGGTCAGATATGTATGGTGGGGCTAGGTTGTGTATTGCTTTGAAGGTGGTAATGAGTATTTTGAAGTTAATTCGCTAATGGTTGTTAACCAGGTCTAATCTTTGTGACAAACTCCAATCCAATCCAATCCAACTTTATTTATAAAGTGCTTTAAAAACAACACAGTCGACCAAACTCAATTTTGTTGAAGTGGATAGCTGTCAGAATATACAATGCATTCACACTTGTATTGGGCTAATAAAAGACACGTGGCCCACCTTTTGAGTCATTTGTAAAATATCCAATAATCCAAGCAATAGTCACAGGCTGCAACAACAAACTTACATAACTTACATAATGTAACATACTACAAAGATCAAAGTGCATCTTGTGCTTGGAGAGCCCTTAAGTGTATTTGTAGTGGACACCAGAGAGAAGTAAAAGAACTACAAACCACGATCCACACAAACATGGCCGTCTCCACATGACGCCTGCACGCTGCTGAACTGACCTGCATCCACTATTTATAAACCGATGTCTCAGGCCAAACTCAGTGTCAAGATCTACTCCCAGACTCATGATATCGTCAAGTAAATGCCATACATCGACTAGGTTCATTTCTTTCATTACAATTACATTATTAGAATTCCATACGTAGAATACACAGATTTACATCTACAGCTCTGGAAAAAAATAAGAGACCACTGCATTTTTTTTTTTTTTTTCTGAAATCAGCATCTCTACATGTATTACAGCCATTCCATTCCAGCATCTGTTGAATTCCAACACAAACACAAAGCTGAGCTACTTCAGTTCTTGCACCAGGAGTGGAATAAAGTCGCCCAAGAACAATGTGAAAGACTTGTGGAGAGCATGCCAAGACGCATGAAAGCTGTGATTAAAAATAAAGGTTTATTGCACCAAATATTGATTTCTGAACTCGTCTTAAGTGTAAACATTAATATTATGTTGTTTTAAAATTAATTTTATCTTATTTCTTTGCATTGTTTGAGGTCTGAAAACATGTATCTTTTTTGTTATTTTGACCATTTGTCATTTTCTGCAACTAAATGCTCTAAACGATAATATTTTTATTTGGAATTTGGGGGAAATGTTGTCAGTAGTTTATGGACTCAAACAAAAATGTTCCTTTTGCCCAAACACATACCTAGAAGTAGTAAAATCAGAAAAACTTATAATTTTGCAGTGGTCTCTTATTTTTTTTCCAGAGCTGTATATGTCTTTAGCTTATCTTAGATTAGATTAAGCCTTTATTGGTCTCACACACAATGACACATGGGAGAAATTTGACTTCTGCATTTGACCCATCCTTTTCAGGAGCAGTGAGCAGCCATCTTTTTCGGCGCCCGGGGGGCAGTACCGTGAAGGGTCTTGCCCAAGGACCCACACTGGTTAGCTCATTGCCTGGGGGGGATTTTGAACCCACAACCCCCAGGGGGAAAGTCAGTGACTTACCAGTTGAGCTAACCAGCCGGTAGCTTCATAGTAATACAAAGTAGAAGTAAAATTGGTTGCACAGGTAAATTATCTGTAAACTGTGACAAAAAAGTACATTGTTCTATTGTAATTTCGCTCTTCACAAATGAAAATAAAGTTAACTGAGCAAAGTAGTAATACCATTTATTTACAGAAGAGAACAAAACATATGGTACATATGCAAAATGCAAAATACTGTCGCTGTGTCCTTAGGCAAGACACTTTACCCACATTTGCCTAGTATGAAAGTGGTGTGTGCATGAGTGTTGGAGGTGGTCGGAGGGGCCGATGGCGCAGATTGGCAGCCTCGCTTCCGTCAGTCTGCCCCAGGGCAGCTGTGGCTACAGAAAGTAGCTTACCACCAAGTGTGGAGTGAATGAACAATGAACTGTAAAGCGCTTTGAGTGCATGAAAGGCGCTATATAAATGCAATGAGTTATTATTATTATTATTACATTATTAAAGACAAGCCATTGTATTTTCCAGGTGTGTGGGCATAGTACAGTAGATTCTCTCAAACACTGTGGTTCCCCTGGGAGCTAAACTGTTTTCTGAAGGATATTACAGATAAGCCGATGCTGCCATTTGGTGTCAAGGTTACAGTAGCATTGTTGGTGGGGCGTAACCAAAGTATGCCTCTAATACAATTAGTTCTATGATGTAATAATAATGGAACTGTAGTGAACTGATCGTAATGTTTCAGTTAATGGGCTTAGTAATCATTACATTCAAGAATATGAGATTCTTCAAAACTGATTTATACAAATTGTTTTTAGTTGTAGTTTTTTGCATCGCCCAAGTCATGTGGCCTTAGTAATCTATACTTTACATTTTGTGGTGAGATTCAAGTAGAGCACTAACAATGAATTAACCAAATAGTTAAGTTAAAAAGTTAAGTTTATTTTATTTTTAATTAGCTCTTTCTTGTGTTTTTAATATTTAAAATTATGCATACAGCCCTGTAAAAAAAATAAGAGACCACTGCAAATTATCAGTTTTTCTGATTTTGCTACTTATAGGTATGTGTTTGGGCAAAAGGAACATTTTTGTTTGAGTCTATAATCTACTGATAACATTTCCCCCAAATTCCAAATAAAATATTATCATTTAGAGCATTTATTTGCAGAAAATGACAAATGGTCAAAATAACAAAAAAGATACATGTTTTCAGACCTCAAATAATGCAAAGAAACAAGATCAAATTCATTTTAAAACAACATAATACTAATGTTTACACTTAAGAAGAGTTCAGAAATCAATATTTGGTGCAATAACCCTTATTTTGAATCACAGCTTTCATGTGTCTTGGCATGCTCTCCACAAGTCTTTCACATTGTTCTTGGGTGACTTTATTCCACTCCTGGTGCAAGAACTGAAGTAGGTCAGCTTTGTGTTTGTGTTGGAATTCAACAGACGCTGGAATGGAATGGCTGTAATACATGTAGAGATGCTGATTTCAGAAAAAAATGCAGTAGTCTCTTATTTTTTTCCAGAGCTGTATACTATTTCTGCATAGTTCCAAAACAACCATTGCCATATTGTCCATTTTTCACCCACCTCCTAAAGTAATTTTTCCCCATTAACTGAGTGACACACATATAAAACCCCAACATCATCACTTCTGTTTGTGTAGACTCTAACTCTAACCAGGCCCTAAACCCAGACACTGTTGTTGAGATGTGGCAGCGTCATCACATCAGTCTGGGAGCTTTACTTCAGAAGTGCTCCTCTTGCATCATATTCCTCATTCACATATCTGCCTCCCCAGCACACACAACACAGAGTAACCTGAGTATAATCTGAGTTATACGCCCTGACAGCGAAGGTGCATGGGACCACTGCAGTCACATGTCACTGCGGAGTCCTGGAGCCAGCTCACTCTCAGAGGCCCTTAATACACCACCTGAATATCCTATCTCTCTGTGTGTATACAGTATATGGGTATGTGCTCTCGTTTATCATTATCAGTGAGGAAAACAGTAAGGGAGGTGGCACTGCAGGGAGGAAGGCACAGCAAATGCAATTGGGATTCTAAAAATACCAACAGAACAAAAGTAGACAAATGTGTAAATTCACGATTATATCATGACTGATGTTGTCAATTTTAGTCTTCTGGGGCAGTGTCTAAATAGAGATGTTATTGCTTTGTCTTGAATGTCCCATTAACTTATCCATGGAGACAAACTTATCCATGGAGACAAGCAAGTGGCATAGTGCACTTTTAAGTTAGTTTCAGTTCAAAATTAAGGTTATATTTAAGGTTAAGGTACAATTTGACCTACATGTCCATACTGCTGGGTGAACCTGGCAGGAGCAGTGGATGACTGCAATGTAACCAACCCTTCTGCAGGTCTTGATCTTCTATAGGTTCAGGGTCAGGACTACATAGCTGCAAAGTTAACCTTTTGACCTGTAGTGTAAGATGTAGGTTGATAGTGAACAAAAGTAGAGCCAGAGGAACCCACAGGGACAACACGCAAACTCCAGGCAGAAATTTCCTTACTTACTTAGTATTTTATCTTAACACATGTGACAGTATACATTCCAGACATGCAGACACAAACAATACATGCTGAGAATGTGACTATATTTATTTATTCTTTATTTAGGACTTAAGACTTTAGGATTTAGATTTATTCTTTATAGGGACATTGCATATTAATGAACATCTACATAATTGCAGTAAATACGCCAGATTATAGCAAAAATGCTAATTTCCATCTGTAGTCCCTATACTACATAGAATAGCATGCCTTACAATGACAGGATGACTTACAACATAATTTCAAAATGGCAAAATTTCACTGTGACTGTGGGTGCTTTGTTAATCATTTTTACCTATTGTCTCTCTCAACACACTAAATGATTGCTTATTGCACTCTTTTCCCAGAATACAAAAGTATAAACATAAACATTGACATTTTAGTGGTTTTCTCTCCACAAGAGTCTTCCTAAAAAAGAATACAAAACAAAAAATACATGCCATACGTTTTAAACCAGATGTCCTGTCGACCTAACCCTACTGTATGTGGGTTTAGGAATGGTATGTCTAGTACCCTCAATAGATTATATCGATTAATTGTCAAATACATATTCATTCATGATGCTTTAGGATATTCAGGACAGTACCCACATGCACTTTTAAATTTAAATTCACATGCTTTCTGATATGTAAATGAGAAAAGCCCCATGGTAAAACATCTGCTCTACAGAATCACACACATCTCCCATATGGCCAATAGAAAATACAGCCAACAGCCCTGTATCCACCATCGCTGTCTCTAATATCGTACTGCATAGCCTGAAGTCACAGCTCTGTTTGTGGATCATAGCTGTATTGTGTGTGTAGGACTTGTCAGGCTCTATGAGATGACAGTATGCAAAGGGAATGAATATTTAGCCATGAGTAGATAGTGCAGGCACATATCAAACCAATCATCAACCAATCCTTTCAGAATAGAGTGTCTGTTTATCACTGCTTATGATAAGGGATTGCAATGCACATTACTGAACAGCTCTTATATGTTTTTGACTTTGTTATGTTTTGTTGTTGTAATGTGAAATCAAAATATTGTGTGTGTTAGTGTGTAAGCCTCTAATAATATTACAACAGCTTACTAACCACTGTATCCTTCTTATGGTTTAAATTCCCCCTAGTCCTGGACACTTTGATGCCACACAATGAGGCAGGTTAACATGTAACTCCCAGCACAGAGATCTGCCATGAGCTAAATTTGTACATGGCAGTATAAAGGCCACCTCAGCAGTGTCTCAGCTGACATTGCAAAATTCATGCACTTATGAAGGGCAGTGAACAGCAAGAATATATGACGGGGCATTTTCTGTCTAATGCTTTAGTGGTTAATACATCTGCCAAGTTTGTAACTAGATTAATTCACTTTTAAAAAAGTTAATCAGACCCTCCAGGAATTCGCGATGTTGCGATTTGCAACTTCAACGCAACTTCAGCCAATCCCCGTGAATTTAGGGCGGTGTTGCAATTTTGACCAATCACCGCAATTTTGACTAGTCATCGGCGACGTATTGAACTCACGTTGATGAACTTCCTTCTGCCTTACTTCCGTGTGACGAAACAAAACTGCGGCCGTGTCCCCAGTTCGTAGCGTGGTTTGAAGGGGGCTCAGACTGCAGTCAAGGCGGTGCACACTTGCTCAGCCCTGAGTGCACTCCGCGGACCGCATGGCCGTCTGCGAAATGCGACAGGTCTCGCAACTACGGGAAGCAGCCGCCGACTCCATTTTCTCCCGTAGAAGAAGTAGCGCGTGGTGCATGCTGGGATGTATGAGTGCATGAAGCGTGCTTTTTCACGGGCTTGGTCCACGCCCCGATTTCCATGGAAACGACTGCGGTCTGCGAACGCGTGCTAACTGCGCATGGGACAAAAAAGAAATGACGCACATGCCCTTCAAACCACGCTCTGAACTGTGCACTCTGGGAATTGGGACACGGCTTCTAATGACAAAGAACATGTCTGCGGCCAGCCATTTGCCCACAAAAATAACAGCAAAAGACCGGGCGAAACAGTTCCCCTCCAGTAGTAATTTATTTTCGATGTTGGTAAGGTTGTTTTAGGACCATATCTGTGATCTCTGTGTCCTTGTATTATTCTTTGTCAGTAATAACTCAGTATTCAAAATATTACTCAATTTTAATTACAAAAAGGGAAAATCGCAACTATTTATCGCAACTTTCACTTCCTCCCGCAACAAAATCGCAACAAAAACCTTAAAAGCACCGCAACTTTCATCGCAACTTTTTGGAAAAGCTCACGCAAATTCAGGCATTTTAGCCCGCAACAATCACAAAAAATGCCCGCAAAATCCTGGGGGGTCTGGTTAATTAGAAAAACAAAGTGCGTCATTGTGCAAGCTACTTTAAATACTCCAGTCACTCATCATATAATGTGTCATTGTTGTCAAAATTTGTCAAAAGAAAGGTAAAGTTGTATAAAACACACTGTAAGTACTCTGACAACCTGTAAAGGTACCAGTCTTGCCATTATTCAGGAGGGAAAAGCTAAGTAAGTACTTGTTTGTTACTTGGGGACACATGCTGAATGCATAGTGTTTGGGCTCACCACACTTTGGGTCCTTCCCGTCAAGCAGGGGTCTGTAGTCACTTTTGGCCACAGTCTCTCCCACCTTGTCGTCATAGGGCTCTTTCTCCAGAGTGGACATGAAGTCTCTCTTCAGCAGGGCCTCAGCGGGAGCCCCCCCTGGCACCCCCCCTCCACCTCCTCCCAGAGCATCTCGCAGGCTCAGGTCCATAACTCTTTATCTGTAGAAGAAATCAGAAATTACATACTTTATACTGTAGGTATAAAATCAAAGGAACAATTTTTTTTGCAGTGTCAGGAGGAGGATCAGGTTTTAGATATACTGACTTTTGCTATGAGAAAATGACATTTGGAATATCTTAATATAGGAAACAAGACCCGAGGAAAGAAAGTATATAATGATAACATCCCAAAACTAATTAGATAGCTGTGTTCTTAATTATAAAGTTTGTTTATGACGCTGACCAACACATTGCATGTAAACAAAGAGCAGTAACAAAAATCAAAAACAAGCCATATTTCATTACTTGGATCTTGAATTAAGCAATGCAAGAAAAGACTAGGCACCAGTTTGTATTGAGGTTTAAGGTTTTAAATAGCTTTTTTGAGCCCACTCAACTGTGATCCAAGCTCAACCATAGAGCTACTGTCCCGACATTTTGACAGTGTGACCCCTGCACAAACTCTTCTTCTCTGGCCCTTTCTTTGTGTTTCTGTTTACGCCATCGCCCCTGCTCCCAGTGAACAGGCTGCCATTGTCTCACAACTCTCCCAAGTACACACAAACACACACAACTGCAGAACATGGAGGGGAGCCAGAGCTTGGATGTACAGTAAGGAGTTAGTGAAACTGTAGACCATTGTATTCAAAAAGATAGGACTACACTTAGCACTGTACTCAGCAATTTTTCTAATGCAGCTCCTAAAACAGAGCATCCTGATCCCCATTTAATTATTAATAAACCTAATAAATGCTATGTTTATCACTCCATTAGATAAGTTTCATAAAGCTTTATTATAATCACAGTGTTCACAGTGTTCCCCTCTTAATAGACAAAGAATAGAACAAAACATTGTTTAATATTCAATGTTCAGACTTTGATAAATTATGGACTAAAATGGCTGACTAACACTTCTTAACATAAAAAATTGTAGAAACCTCATCTATAAGCAGCATGGATCTGGGTCTGCTAAAAACATTATGTAATGCCTATTTGTGACTGCAAGTACAAAAAGTCAATGAGTTCATGTGGCACAGAGGCAATTGAAAATTATGGAAATATTGAAAATAAACAGGTTCTTCCTGTCATTCTGTTAGTAATAATTTGCTTATTGGCAATGGAATTTAAAGGTCTTTCATAGAGTATATTCTATAAAGATTGTTTCTATTTGATATTTTATTACATGCTTCTCTTCATATTATTTATCTATTTTAATTTTTGCATGGTCTTGGCATCAAGGGTGGGCAGCAAAGTAATAATTTAATTGTACAGGGAAACATGTTTCTTTACTGTGCATATGACAATAAAAGCTTTGAATCTATGGGACTGCATTTATTCATCTCCATAGAAACAAGTTACAGGTCAGATCTGCAGAGATCTCACTCACAGCAGTATATTTTTCAAGGTGTTTACAGTATTTTTAGTCAAAAAAACACAATAACAACTTATTTTGCTATTATTGATAGATGCAAGATGAGTTTAATACCACACTGTGTAACATTCCCGGCAAAGCAAGAACATCTCCATGGAGACAAGCAGGTGGCAGAAAAGTTACACCTTTAAAGATGTAATTTATAGTCTAAAACAATACATGGCATTATTATATTTATTATATATTGTATACATTATCATTTCCATACTGATGACGTGTTTTCTGGGTGGGACAGATGTTGCACTCCTAAGGATTAACAGCATGTTTACCCACAATCCTTTACTCCTCCTCTACATGAACTCATTGCACCCAGCACATAAGACAGAGGGTTAGCTTAGATTTGTTTTCTATTAAAACAACAACACAAACATGACCAA
The DNA here is from genome assembly GCA_036785185.1 of Paratrypauchen microcephalus. NCBI lineage: Eukaryota > Metazoa > Chordata > Actinopteri > Gobiiformes > Gobiidae > Paratrypauchen > Paratrypauchen microcephalus. Next base: position 6,405,729 of record JAVJIX010000032.1, read on the forward strand.
ACTTTCAACTCTGCCTGCGGTGAACCCAGTAGCAACAAACTGTCACATCAGAGGAGAGCGGAGGCAGGGCCTATATTTAGCACAGTCACAGCAAGCTCCCTGAAAAATGGAACAATAACTAATACCTGCAAACTTCTATTCAAGTTATGACAATAAGACAGAAAAATACACTGAGGTAGCACTGGCTAGTAGAAAATAATTATTCTTATTATTCATTGTTCATGCGAGAGATGTGTGAGATTTTTATCCCCATGTGTTTACAAATGGATTGGCCAAAAAAGGGTTAAGTCATGGCTAGCTATTTGCAAAATATTAACTTAAGTACATTTTTTACTCTAAATAATGAAAATGTTAATATTTTTGAACTAGTCTAAGTTCAACTTTGCTACATGAAAATTGAAAACCCAATTATAATGTGTCTGATTTGGCCTAGATTTGGAATGTTTTGTATCTCTGTTACAGCTGTAACCCAAAGCATGACTCAGCCTGTCCCCGCAGACAGCTGTTTGCCCCCTACACTCACTATAATCTAATCAAATCAAAGTTTTTCTGCCGCCCTTGGTCAGCCAGGCCTATGACTCATCAGAGAATCTGACCATGTCCCGGTGACGTAACAAGAGTCTATCACCACAGGAAACATCACTGTTGCTGGCTCAAAAAAGCAGCTTAGGTCCGTTTCAGTGGTGTGGTAATAACAGTGAATGTGCAGAATTAATGTTACTGAAGATGACTATGCATTTAGGGGAAGGGGCGATAAAGCCAATACTTGGCAGTTAAAAGATTAGGAATCAATTGTAATTTGAATGGTTGCAATTAACACTCTATAGACTACAATTAATTGAATCAGGTCCTAAAATATAATATGATTCTTGTAGTTTAGCAGTTCATATTTCACTCAAACTTTGAAGATTTTTATGAACAGGTCATTTTGGAACATATTGGTCTTAACTACTACTACTACTCAAATCCTCTGATGATTTGGGTCGCCTGAGCCTTTCTGTGTGGAGTTTGCATGTTTTTCCGTGTCTGGGTGGGTTTCCTCCGGGCACTCCGGTTTCTCCCATCAACCCAAAACATGCACCATAGGTAAAATCCTCCAGCTTAGGTCCTGACCAAACCGAAGCAAGAAGATCATAGAGATGGTCCCCGGGCGCAGTAACTGCTCCTAATAACAAGATGGGTTAAATGCAGAGCAGGATTTCTCCTGTGTGAGATCCCCGCGACCCAGAAATGGAAAAAGCGGAAGAAGATGGATGGAGGGATGGATGGAGATCAATAAAGTTACTTCACTTCACTTTTTTCACTCTTTTAACGTTCAAAGAAATGCATCACAAGACCAGAAACACATGCTTGAACACATTTGGTGGTGAAGAAAGCTGTGTAGTATTTTTATGTGGCGTGTAGGACTGCATTTAGCTACACCTTCTGCAGCTGTGCTCCACTTGATGTGCTGATGTGTCTTCTTTAAAACTGCTTTACTCATGAACTAAACCAGGCACAATACTGCTTATTTACAAGATCCTGCAAACAAAACAAAGATAGAAATACTGTGTGCATTTTAAATAAGTAAGTAATTGCTGTTTTCTTCAACTGAAACACAAACCAACTTGATTGATCTATGAGGGAAATTACTTTCCATAATCAATAAACCAATATAAATAAGAGTATACAGTGAACCCTCGTTTATCGCGGGGGTTAGGTTCCAGAAATAGCCCGCAATAAGTGAAATCCGCGAAGTAGGACAATTTTATATTTTACAATTATTCTACATGTTTTAAGGCTGAAAACGCTTCACCAGACACATTATACACCTTTCTGAGACTGGTATTAACATTTTTCTCTTGTTTAAACACTCAAACTTTTGTAGATTTTCATTAAAATATATTAATAGTGGGGGGGGGGGGGGGGGGGCACGTGACACGCGGACACGTGCGCGCGGACACGTGCGCGCGGACACGTGTGTTTGTTTTGGTACCACATATCCATGCCATGTGCGAAAGTCGAGTGGAAAGCGACCTGGATATCATTTTGGGCAAGACTCAAGCCACTGCTAACAGTGCCGAACCGCTAACAGACGCCTCTGAGCACCACAAGACCAGGTAAGACCAACCTGCGCTCACAAGAGTTGGTTGCATTTCACCCCGGCTCCAAAATCAGACCGCTATCAATGCGTCGCCAATACTCCACAGCTCTCTAGGACAGGGTCGGGTTCGTGAGGGGAAAAGACCCACTGTCTCCTCTGTGCGCGCGAGTGTCCTCCCCCCGCTGCGGCTCCCCCGGACGCCGCGCGGCGTCCGGGCCAGGCTCATCCATGTTCTTGGCTCTTCCATGGTCCGGCTCGCACTCTCTTCCATGGCTCGTGCAAGTAAACAAAGGCCACACCTCCTGTCACCCAGGCGCTCTCGTGAAGAAAATCAGAGACTCTGTCCCTACCATCCCTGGTCTAGACCTGGTTTAGTCCTGGTTTAGACCTGGTTTAGTCCTGGTTTAGACCTGCTTTAGACCTGGTTTAGTCCTGGTCTAGTCTCTTAGCTAATCAGGGCGCAGGACAGAATGTTACACTGTAAAAAAAAGTTACACTATAAAAAAAATTGGAAAAAAAAAAAAAAAAAAATTGGAAAAAAAAATCCGCGAAACAGCGAGGCCGCGAAGAGTGAACCGCGATACAGCGAGGGTTCACTGTATTTGGTTTTCTGAGTACCACCAGAAGTAAACAAGTACCAAAATGTGGATACAACTTACTCCACATAACAAAGATTAGCTTTATTTACAGTAAATACAACATTTACAACAACCAAAGGCAACCAAAGCGCTGTTCAGTACAAAAAGGAAATAGTGGTAAAATATAATTAAAATATGATTAAAAGATGGAGCAAATTATAGCAAAAACAAAAAGGTTTATAATATAATAAAGTAAATCATATATAAAAGTGAGGATGAAGCACAATATGAATAGATGAGCTACATATTTATCACATAAGGGTGTCATCATGCAGTACCAAAACCAGCTCGACCGTCATGGCCGCCAAGCCCGTCTCCATGGTGACTCAGCAGCTCACTCACTCCGTCTCACTTGCTCCACATGAGACGTGCTGCTGTAGCTCTGTGTACGTGCGACTTTGATGAGAGAGTTCAGATTACTGCTGACAACACTGCCCACCTCTGAGCTTGGACACACGAAAAATATGCACGCACTATTCAGCCATACTATATTAAGAACTGACTACAATATTTTTGTCTACAACAAAATACAGCTCTGGAAAAAAATAACAACTGCATTTTTTTCTGAAGTCAGCATCTCTACATGTATTACAGCTATTCCATTCCAGTGTCTGTTGAATTCCAACACAAACACAAAGCTGAGCTACTTCAGTTCTTGCACCAGGAGTGGAATAAAGTCACCCAAGAACAATGTGAAAGACTTGTGGAGAGCATTAAAAATAAGGGTTATTGCACCAAATATTCATTTCTGAACTTTTCTTAAGTGTAAACATTAGTATTGTGTTTTAAAATGAATTTGATCTTGTTTCTTTGCATTGTTTAAGGTCTGAAAACATTGTATCTTTTTCGTTATTTTGACCATTTGTCATTTTCTGCAAATAAATGCTCTAAACGATAATATTTTATTTGGAATTTGGGGGAAATGTTGTCAGTGGTTTATAGACTCAAACAAAAATGTTCCTTTTGCCCAAACACATACCTGTAAGTAGTAAAATCAGAAAAACTGATAATTTTGCAGTGGTTTCTTATTTTTTTCCAGAGCTCTATGAATCTCTATCAGCTAAACCAAAACAACCACATTTGACCTTCCCGTGGGCATCCTGTCTCACAGAAACGATCAGCATCTTTCAAGTCAATATCCATTATCCCTCATCTGTACAGGGAGTTAAATAACACTAATGCCTTACTATGGAACATTCAAAGAAACTGAATAACAACTCCTTAGATACAAATAAGTTAGAAAAGTTACATAGGGCACTTTATTATTATTTTTCATTATCATTAAAGTATGGCTGCTACAACAAGAAATCTAACAAACCACAATTAAATGTTAAACTATTTGGTTCATGCAGTAAAAAAAACTATGTTGCTAGCTTTCTGTAGTATTCGCTTTACAGCTGAGCCACCAAAGTGACAGAAAGAAAGTTATCTAACCAGTTAACCAGTGATAATAATAATTTATAGGTAACAATTATGGGATCACCAGCCTATTCTGATGGCATGATATGAAATAAAAATAACTCCCAGTAATTACCTCACCAGTATAAAGCCTAGCAGAGGCAGTAATGGAGTGGGAGGAGTTGAACAAGTACAAATGCAACAGTTGATGGCTGAAATTGTCTCATGTAAAGGGTAAGGTGATACTTCAACAATGACCATTTTGTTTCCTTGCTTGCTGAATGGAAACAACCATCGCTAGTTACAGGTATGCAGGATGATGTAGCAAACCAATATTGTTATAGCAGTTAATCAAAAAGAATACCATTTATTTCAGGATACAGTTATTTTAATTTATTTTATTTTACTAATGAAAAAGGCTAATGTGTATAGACATACAGCAATACACAATGCAGTGTATTGCTCCCATCTGACATAATAAGTGATAAGATTTATACATCAATCACTGTCCGGATAATGATTCAGCATGACATAAAAGTTCCTATGAACAAATATATTAAGCTGTCCTTTAGAATCATTCAAAAGGGATGGACAATATTCAAATTAAATTTTCATTATGTTAGTATCGGTCAGACATTCAAAAGTTCATAAATATATAGCACTGAAAGTTTCCTTTGTCTTTTATTTGTATTAATTTCTTGTTGTATTATTTATGTATTTTAAATCTTATTATACTGCAATGTCTGTGCTACTGTGTCCAAGTCTAATCATGAATTATTAAAAAAAAGATATTAGATATCGGCACCGATACTGAAAAAGTTGCTGAATCAAATATCAGCTTGATCTAATAAGACTGTTCAGTGGTCATAGTCTGCGCAGAAAATCTCTAAGTGTTTGAATTTGTATTAACTGTTCTGAAGTTTTGTTTTATTTTATTTTTGTTTTAAGGGAGTAATTGCAGTTTTTAGTGCCTGCATTGGTATTGGGTGATTGGGTGATGTCAGCAGATACTAAAGCCATAGCGTCAGAATTGGTATCAAAACTGAAAAAGCTGAATTGGTGCATCCCTGGGGGGATTTATATTAGTCATCAACTCAAAGGCAAATTTAGAAAAAAATCCGTCTCATTCACTCAACTTCACTGTACCATCATCATATGTCAGGGCTAATCCTCGTCTCCGACAAAGGGACAGTGAAGACCTTTAAATGGAGCTGTGAGCTGGAGGTCATCTGACCCTCCTCCACGTCAGGTCAGATGTGACTCCCTCCTCAGTGGGACAGAGACCTTTGTGGTATTGGTCTCTTTGATCGGCTCATAGACATCGCCACCACGAGCCCTGAGATCAAAGGTGACAAATGTGTAGGTGAAAAGGTACATAGTACATAGAAGCAGGGACATAGTATCTCATAACTATTACAACATTTTGTTTGTGTTCACTTCAAACTGAGATTATTCATTAGTAATCGGTTAATCAATTACAGGCTGTAACAGGCAGCATTTAGAGAAACTGATGAACTCATAACTCTGCCAATATTTTTGGGCCAATTATAATTTTGATTATTTCCCGCAAATTCTTTAATTTAAATGAACTACAACCAGCAGAATAGTTGCATTTTGTGCAGATATCTCTTCGCACTTAAATGTTCAAATTAAGTTTTATGCATATTCTTTACAGCAGGTCAGCCAAAACAAATATCCCCCTGTGCTGGAGATTTAAGGCCGATTTAAGCCAATAAGATAAGATAAGATAAGATAATCCTTTATTTGTCCCACAATGGGGAAATTGCAATATGCTACTCAAAGGATATAAATTAGATGTTATATAACAAAGAAGCTCTAATGGTCATATTGCTGTGATGGACAACTACTTTTCTTTTGAATAAAGCAGCTATATGTCACTTTTCTGGTGGAGTGTCTCTGCAACAAGTGTCTCCGGGGAAATGTTGCTTTGACTGGACTGTTCAACAATATGGCGTTAACCTTGGCTACAGAGACAAGCAAGTGATGCCACTAGGCCAAGTTATGGGTCAGATAATTAGAAAACTATGTCCACTCACAGTAATAATGCATGTTTTTATTGCAAAAATAAAAGTGAATACTGTGGAACATTCTAGACACAACAATAACATGTGGAGACAAGTAGGTGATAGAACCTCTTTAAATGGATGTAATTTCTCAGCACATCATCAGGGATAAAGACGTAAGATAAAAGGCTATATTCATTCAGTTTGCTGATGTACCTATTCAATCAATTCCCATCCCACAGGTGCCATATTGACTGCAGGTAACTGTGGAAACCATTGGCCTGTAAACCCAATGACATATGGCTCAATACAACAATACTCAGAGGGCCGTGCAATTTTTAGCAACTGGTTCTTAGACTGTGCCAAGACCATCTTCTTCACATCATTACACCCCCAGCCTCCAGCTACACTGTGTCCTTTAAGCTGCGGACCATTAATATCAATTCATGGCACTATAACTTCAGCAGGTTTGAGTTAGCTATGACAGAGTTCAATGAGTTGTACATTTTATGATTGACTATGCAATTAAACCGATGAATAGAAAACTCTTGCCACAATAGGAGGAGTTCAAGAGATCATAATTATATAGATGAATAACATTCTAAAACCATTCAGGAAAGTTGAAATGATGTTCAAATACAATCCCATTACTACAAAAGTATCAGGTAAGCAATGCCAATTTTGATACAGAACAATATCTGACCTGACAATTTGGCAATGGCATAGCAAAAGATTTTATGAGGCTTCAAATGATTTATTGCAGCCTCTCCACAAACTATTGCTTACACAAATCCATGTTTCTTTTACACTGCAGCACTTGGGCAATAAAGCATCTTCTAACAAATAGCTTGTTGAGCACAACACTCACTCATCAATAATGGAGAGAAATTACTTAGAGCAGAGGTCTTCCATGCAGGCCGTAAGAGTGACAGGGGAGAGATTCAGTGTGAAGAAGGTGAATCATCGTAAGGTATTAACATGTACTTAGGCCTGGAAAATATGAGTCCTTAACAAAGTGTCTGCTCCATTTTTATCTATCACCTAAAGATACCAAAAAACAAATGTAAAGGTGCAAAATGTAACTTTTCAGGTGAACAGTCTGCTATGTCCTGTCTCCATGGAGATGTTATTGCTTTGGCTGGCATGTTCCACAGTTTGTCATGGCTATTGCCGTGAAGACAAGGAGATGTAGCTACCAGGCACAGATCTGTGGAGAGGCAGTCCTGTACAGTAAGAATGTATGTTTTTGAAGTTTTTGTTTTTAGATTTAGATTTAGATTTTAGAAGATTAAGCCTTTATTTGGTCTCACACACAGTGACACATGGGAGAAATTTGACTTCTGCATTTGACCTCCATCCTTTTCAGGAGCAGTGAGCAGCCATCTTTTGGCGCCCAGGGGGCAGTGCCGTGAAGGGTCTTGCCCAAGGCTTGCCCACACTGGCTAGCTCATTGCCGGGGGGGATTTGAACCCACATACCCCCGGGGAAAGTCAGTGACTTACCAGTTGAGCTAACCAGCCAGGCAAAGCTATAATATTTCCATTGAAACACCCATCCATTAAAGTTACATAGTACACCTTTGATATAGCAACATTAACTCCATGCAGAGAGAAGAACTCTAAATAAACTTTAGCCTCATGCTAAATGGTAAAAACAGTGAACAGCATCCTATGTCTGTCTGTCTGAGTGACTGTTGACCCATGTCTTGACTGACCCTCTGCTAATCTGGGTGGGATTGTTGTGTGTAATCCAACCAATCCCTAAAGCAGAAATCAAGGCATCATCATCACAGCAGCCATACCAAAATCCCAGATTATCTCCCATACTTCCTGTTCATTGTCAACACTAAAAGAATGAGTTGCATGTTTTTATTTTTGTCCACACATAAATTAACTAGCTGATAAATGCAATATGCTAACTCACTTTAGGATAGTGACTTATCTTTAGGGGTGTGCAAAATAATCGTCATGACAATGCATCGCGATACTAACTTTCACAATATACTGCATCGATTCTTGATGTCAAAAAAATCGATTTTTATTAATTAATAATTTAATATTTAATAATTTAATATTTAATATAAATAAATAAATAAATACATAAATTATTAGTTCATTTTTTAAAATAAATCCTATGCACTTTTTTCTTTGTGAAAGGGTATTGTTTATTATGATGGTAGCTACCTCCAAAATGGCAAATGTTTGAACATCATTTTTAGTTTTAGAAAAAATCCTATGCACTTTTTTTGTTATTGGTTTGGTTTATTTGTTTTTGTTATTCAATAAATTCAGTTATGAATTGAGTTGCTCAGAGTTATATATGAATTGAAGACACTACCCAGATACACAGCCACTGATATTTAAGTTATCTTCTTTTTTTGGGTACATTTTCACTGAAGTATGTCGAATATATTGCAATGCATCGCAATAATTCAAGTATCGTGATGCATCGTGATAGTATCGCATCGTGGCATATGAATCGTGATTCGAACTGAATCGTGACTTCTTTGCCAATACCCACCCCTACTTATCTTATCTTAATATACCATATCTCTTATTAACATCAATGGTATTTAGATGTGAGATGGGCAGGAGAAAAGATTTTGACAGTACAGTGGTACCTCACCTTACGAAAGACCCAACAAACGAAAATTTCAAGTTACGAAACGCCTTCACGTTAAATTTTGGTCTCTAGATACAAAAGAAAATTCAAGTTACGAAACGAGAAATCTCAAAAATTCAAATAATGCGCGCTCAGCCACACACATTATACGCTTTTCTCAGACTGAATTTAAACTTTTCTCACATTTGTCTCTCGTTTAAACACTCAAACTTTCATAGATTTTCAACAAAATTATTAATAGTGAAGTGTGGGGGGAAGGGGGAGGGGGGAGAAAACTGCGCGCGGACACGTGTGATAGCACAGCATGACCCGGCGCGGGGCTGCCAGCAGGTCTAGACCTGGACTAAACCAGGACTGGACCAGGACTAAACCTGGACTAAACCAGGACTAAACCTGGACTAAACCAGGACTAGACCAGGTGGATTAAAGCGCCGCGCGCAGGTCTATTTCCTGGTTTCGTTTCGAGTCACGGCTGAGGCGAGCAGCGAGGGGGACCGCACGCAGTCTGAGCGCATGAACGAACGCATGCAAGAGCCGCGGTGGTCTAGACCAGGTCTAGAGGAGGTCTAGAGGAGGCACGGTTTGAGCACGGGTCTCGTTCATGCGCTCAGACTGCGTGCGGTCCCCCTCGCTGCTCGCCTCAGCCGTGACTCGAAACGAAACCAGGAAATAGACCCGCACGTGGCGCTTTAATCCACCTGGTCTAGTCCTGGTTTAGTCCAGGTTTAGACCAGGTTTAGACCTTGGTCTAGACCTGGTATAGTCCACGTTTAGTCCTGGGTCTACAGTCTCTACGCAGAACACAATGTTACACTATAAAAAAAAACTTGGATCGGGCCCTTGGAACAAATCAGGCTTTTTCCATTGAAATAGCTACTGAACTTATGAAAAATTCACGTTACGAAACCACTTCTGGAACGAATTAATTTCGTAAGGTGAGGTACCACTGTAAATATGACCTACTTTTTGCACCATTATAGCTGGGTAGAGTGATCCAGTGATTTAAATTGTAACCTTCCAGCTCAAGTCAGCATAGTCTTAATGAAGGCTGGGACCTTTAATGCCTTGTTCACAGTAGAAGTCACTCCTGTACTTAGATACAGATTTCAATTTCCTTCAATATTAGATGCTGCCGATCATCATTTGGATAGAGATATGAGGGCTCTGCTATTTTTAGTCTGAAGGTATCACTGTGTGAGATTCAAAATATAATTTTGGTTGTTTGCTCTGTCCACCTATTGCAGCTCTGCTGTCACCAGGCACTCTAACTCTTCATTTCCCTTTTCTGCACCTTTAGCAGTTACACTGAATACGAGGTGCCTGTTCTGTAGATAGGACTGTCAACAGACAAATGGACTGTCCCAAAGGTAATGGCCCATTTGCCAAAACGTGGCATCAACAATATCATGTTGGTATATCACAAATTAAAAGTTAACTTTAGAGTAGATAGACTGACTCAATTGACCAATCATTGAAATCAAAATAAAAGTATAATTTAAAGTCATTCAGAGATAAATAAGTGCTTATTTTACTTGTTACATGAGGTAATGCAGTACATTGTGCACAATGTTTGAATAAAGAATAATGCTGCACCTGTGTGAAAAATATACCAGTTTTCATAGTTATTGTGTCCAGTCAAATTACTGTGTGAAACTAACAATCTTGTGTCCAATTTTCACATGTTCATCTTAACATTTTACAGGGGGAAACCATCTCTCTTAGCAAGGTCTTGTTCCAGTGTTACTCGTTACATATGATCTGATTTATACACTTGTGTTTGTGAAAATATGAATTGGTTATACAGTCATCAGGTTATCCAGTATGCTACTGGACAGTATGGTTAATGAAGAAACTTTCTTGTAAATCATAAGTCCTTCTGAGGATGCACATTCTGAGATGGTTCCAGTCCCTTCACTATGCAAACAGGTGAATTCAGACACACGGATGTGTTAACCAAAACTAAATCAGACAATTCAGAAGCATTGAGCTGCTGAATAAACCCCAGAGATGTTGTCTCTAGGGTTTATTCAGCAGCTCAGTGCTCAACGCTCAATGCTATTTGCAAGACTTTTGGGGTACAATAGATGATAGTCCCAATTTTGATGTGTCTTTACAGTAGGTAACAGCAAAATAGACTTAATATAGTTGTCTGAAAAAGCAGCAGACAGGCACACAAATGTGCTTAGGTAGAACGATGTGTATGTGTTCTAATCGACACAAAGTAGGAATGGGGAGAAGGAGGGGGGGGGGGGGTGTATTGTATAACAACCAGCTTCATGGAGCATCACTTTGAAATGGGCCATAACATTTGAAACCTTAACACACGAGGGATGCTATTGATAACATGCCTTACTGCACTAAAATGGGTGCCAGTGGAGTTTCAGTCTATAACAGGCCACAGTGTAGTCTTATGATCACGTGATTTGAAACCTATAAGTCGTGCAGGACTAGGCCACTACAAATGTGGTAAAAAGGAGTGCACTGAAGAGTATTATAGAAAGGCCAGGGCAGTGTGATCGGGACTAGGGTGTACCATTCGGACTGCGGCACCACCATAACAAAGAGACACGGATCCACAGAGCCCTGCGTGAGACGAGGAGCACCCCACCAAACCTAACACGCCCACTACCAGCTAACCAGCGCCTGGGAACAACAAACCAGGACATCGTCGTACAATAGGCTAAATATAGGCCACATGTCTTTAGCTTAACCGCTGCAGCGAGACAGACCACCTAGTAAAAGGATAAATATATGACACGGATTTCATCATTCATCTTTGGGATGTCGTCGTGCGTAAAATGGCACCATGACACCTGATAATAAAGATGTTATAGTCGTATAATAGTAACTCACCGTTATTCCACGTCCCGTTAGAAGTGTATTTCAGTGTGGGTCAGTCAGACAGTAAATGTGATGGGGAAAATCTCTCTCCACCTTTCTCCAAGCAGACGAATGCCAGGACTCCAGACGCACGGCCCGCCCTCTGTGAGATCCCCGCAGCCAATGGGAGCGCCAGGAAGAAGAAAGCGCTTTGTACTCGGCTGCGGCGGCTCGTAGGCATGGATGTGTTAAGCTGGAAGGCGACTGGGATGCTGATGATGCTGGCTGGTTGTATGCAACGGATTTAGATGCTATGGTATGCTATACAGCTCTAGGAAAAAAAATAAGAGACCACTGCATTTTTTCTGAAATCAGCATCTCTACATGTATTACAGCCATTCCATTCCAGCGTCTGTTGAATTCCAACACAAACACAAAGCTGAGCTACTTCAGTTCTTGCACCAGGAGTGGAATAAAGTCACCCAAGAACAATGTGAAAGACTTGTGGAGAGCATGCCAAGACGCATGAAAGCTGTGATTCAAAATAAGGGTTATTGCACCAAATATTAATTTCTAAACTCTTCTTAAGTGTAAACATTAGTTATGTTGTTTTAAAATGATCTTGTTTGATCTTGTTTCTTTGCATTGTTTGAGGCCTGAAAACATGTATCTTTTTTGTTATTTTGACCATTTGTCATTTTCTGCAAAGAAATGCTCTAAACGATCATTTTTATTTGGAATTTGGGGGAAATGTTGTCAGTAGTTTATAGACTCAAACAAAAATGTTCCCTTTGCCCAAAAAATATACCTATAAGTACTAAAATCAGAAAAACTTATAATTTTGTAGTGGTCTCTTATTTTTTTCCAGAGCTGTACATTGACAAGAGTAAGTTTGAATAGATCAGATCTTTAATCTTATGATGTTGGCTATATTTTTTTATGGAAAAGCTCTATTGAAGAGTAAGACTGTGGATTTGTATTGGCTGTTCTTGGGCTGATACAGTGAGAGTCATGCTAATTGCAGTCATTCTTTAACAATCAATCAAGTGAAAGATTAGGAGTCAAAACAAATCATTGGCCTTGGCAACAGATTGGCTGCAATAAAGACATTCCCCAAAAATAGGATTCGGCCTAGATTCCATAGGCCTACATCTGTTATAGTTCAGTGCATGTTTTCGTTCATCCTGATGTTCAGGAATGCTTCTTTAAAATGTACTGAGATAACTTAAACTTGCTCAGCAGCAAGTTTATGCAGTAAATAAGAACAGATGGTACTCTGAAAATTACTAAAAAAAGAACTGGCAAAGATATAAAGTTGCGGACAGCCTTAATTACACAACCACTCACTTGACACTAGTGAACACTATGTTACAAAGCCTACTCATGGATGTTATCGGATCTTATTCGCCCAAATGAAGTGCTGTCGCTGTGATCACATGACATGGGGGTGTCAGACAGGGAGATGGGGGGGGGGGGCTAACCCAGGGACTGTTTCTAATTTCTTCAATATCGCATAAAAAGACACTTAAACAGACGTTCACAGTTCACATTTACTGCCACACTGAATTTAATTGTTAATGAGGTTTCAGTACAAAGCATAGACTGTATGCTACAAAGTCAGTAGTCAAATCAAACTCAGGATGTTTCTATCAGGCGCAATACATGAAAATGGAATCAACAATAAAACATATCCCTATTACACATAGTTTCATGTGAAGTCTGTTGTTACTTACTTCACCCTAACCCTATATTATAAGTCAAACTCTTGTCTCGTTTGGAGTTTATTGCTACATTGACTGATTGGTATATAATCTGTACATTAGTGTAATTAAACAGGTATTGTAATCAACTATCAACTATCAAATGCTTGTATATTTTTCCATTTTAGCTTCAGCTTTGGCCAGTTGAAATGTGCACGTTCAGCTTTGAAAATTTGTGTAAAACGTAAGACATTTTATTTAGTTAGATTTGATCTTTGAATACTTTTAGCACAACTTTATAACCAGAAGTGTATATTTTATTGCGAATTATAGTCACAAATAATATAATCAAAATTGGCTATTAGTAAAACTATCACCAAAGCCAGAAAGTGGAATTAACTGGTCCTCATATGTAACCTATATTTGCTTAAAGGTGCAATATTGATTCGAAGTATAATCATTACCTTGAAAGTACGGATATGGTAAGTTTAATTCTTGGCACTGTCACTCGGATTGGTTGGGAGGAGTCAGTTCTCAGAGTTCACACACTGCGTCACCACAGCCTCACTTTCCCATCAGCCCCTTCTCCCTCTTCTTCTGGTCTCGCTCAGTGCATTATGTAATTTCTGCCTGCATCATCTCTTCCTGTGTCTATCTGTGTGGTACCAGCACCGCACCTGTCCGACTGACTCTTTCATCTTCTTCCTGTGTCATATACTCACAACATTTTACAGTGACAATGAAATAATATTAATAATAATCAGATAATCCAGGAAGATCTCAATTTTGGTACATGTTTAATACTTTACATGCACAAAAGAAATCTGACTATCACAAAAACACATAGTGGCAGTTAATTAGTAGATTTTTAACTATTACAGTAACTTGTACTTGAGGGACAAACTGCAATGAATTTTAAAGCCGCACTTTCAATCTGCAAAATTTACTTTTAATTTTTTTTTTGTTTTTTTTTGGTCAAAACAGATGTGAACAAATAAACCAAATGATGCACATCAAATGTAACTGTTTACATAATATTTCAATAATCTGGCATTTGAACATAGCCACTGTGCCATCTGTCCCATAGTTGTAAAGAACAGCAATGTACACAGATTTAGTATTGCGTCTTTGCAGGCCTATAAGATAAGAGAACCTTTATTTGTCCCATAAAGGGGAAATTCCAATGTTGCAACACGCAAGAGAATAGATAGAAAATTAGATTTAAACACAACACTGTGCAATTATAATATAACACAGCACAATACAATAAAGGGCAGATTTAACTGGTCAATCAACATGTTTTTTATTTTTTTATTTTAGATAATTACGCTGTTACATAAAGAATCGATATCTATAAATAGAAGAGGCTACAAAAGGTGTTCAGGGATGCAGTGTGTTCCCAAGCCCACACACATGTATAATAGATGAATATACTCTGCACTGCCCTTGACTCACTCACTGGGCACATGCCAAGGCCGGAGCTATTCCAGTCTGCTATACTGTACCTATAAAATGCAACCAAACATATGGAAATTTAAACACATCAAACATTATCAAGGTACATTTTATCAATATGTGGCAAATATATAGTATTTAGAACAAGTAAAATTATCTTTCTCAATTTTGTTGTTGTAAAGGAATTGTATGCATGTTTATTTACAGTTTCCTAAGTACAGATACTACTACTACTACTACTACTACTACTACTACTACTACTACTACTACTACTACTACTACTAATAATAATAATAATAATAATAATAATAATAATAATAAAATTAATCTGGCTAGTTCAGGAAGTAAAATAAAAGCAAACCCATAAAATTGAAATAAATAAATTAAATAATAATAAAGATAAAAATAAATAAACGGCACATGCTGAAGTTTAAATATTCAGATCAGAGAGTCCTCAGGTCTTTACTGACTAAGGGAACAGCAGTCCAAAGTGATGGTAATACAATACACAGTATAGAGGTTTGAAGAACACATTGGTGATTTATAATGGTGATGTGTCATATAATAATCTATAACTCATCCTTTTACTTGCTTTTAAAGGAACTGATTTAGATTCTGTGTTCCCAACTTTATTTTTGCTTTATTCTTAATTACAAACACATTGTACATGATGGCTGGTTGTTCATATCATTTTGGTTCTCAAGATCATTATCCAATCAGCAATCAGAAAGCATTAACCCTTTCAGCATGACCTAATTCAAGAGCGGACCCCTACAGCGTGTGCACGACATAGTAGACGAACTGACATTTCATACTTCATCACATCATGTTACCAGTGGACAACAACTGTAGTTTAATATTTTTTATTTATTTGTACACTATTAATTTATTAGTCATTATCAGTGCAGAATTGGGCAAACCAGAGCTGTACATGACCTGTGTATATTATTTTTAGTGCTGTAAGGATTTGTTTTGAGGTTGGGGGATTTGGGCTGGAGCAGAGCAGGGGGTGTCTGGGTTACCACACGAGGGAGAGTGGATGGGGGTTAAATATATGGATGTGAGGAGCTGGTTGCCTGGAAGAATCCATGACTCATCGCTGTACCAGCGGCGAGTCTGGTAACGCTTGGTCCAAAATGCGCTGCTGTTGCGCTTAGACAGACAGCTAAGTGAACCAATCAGAGAACAGTTAACGGACAGCGACGTGAACCAAGCCGGTAGGAAGCAATGCAAAAACATCATTTTTGAAAAGAAAGGCCTCTAGAGCTATCAGCTGCTGTGGTTTTAAGGAATCGATGTGTTTTAGGTCATTTAAGACCAATTTTACAGCTGAATGGAAGGGACGTTGCGGGCAAAGGCGGGTGCCCTGACGTCACCATCTTTGAACGAATCAGAATCGCGGATTCCGTTGTTAACCGGGGGAGCGAGGGTGGAGCGAGGGTGTCCAAATGGTATCGCGCTGTATAGGAAATACAGAGAGATATCATTTGGCTGGCCAGGTAAAGGAGCTGGAGAAATAGATGTGGAAATAAAAGCAGTGTGACCTCTGCACAGTGACCTTTGTGAAATGTTAGGTCTGATCTGGTGAATACTTGTTCTCTACAGCGGCACATAGAAAAGACTGCCGTTGGCTATAGCCTTTGACTGTTTCTCATTACTTTTATGCGTGAAGAGTCCCTCAGTCGTCCAGGTAGAATCCATGATAAAAGGAGAAGTTCAATTTGTCAACTGGACAAAGTATGTTTGGTTGAAAACGTTTCGCCGCTCATCCGAGAGGCTTCGTCAGCTCTAATTAGAATGCTGGTAAGACACTTGCTTATATCTTGCTGCAGGGAGGAGCTAACTAGCTAACTACTTTCCGAAACTATCTCATTGGTTTCCGTCTGGTACAAGAGGTACAAGAGGATGTACCAACACAGACGGGCGTGCCAGAGTGGACCGTCATCTGCCGTATATCTTCACCTAGAAGCCACGGGTCATTCATTTGAGGACAGTGAGGTTCAGATCTTAGCCAGGGAAAAGAATTGGTTTGAGAGGGGAGTTAAAGAGGCAATTTTTGTCAAAAAAGAGAATCCTTCTCTGAACAGAAATGGTGGAGTCAGACATAATTTGTCTCCCATCTATAACTCTAATTCCATTCTTAAGCCTAGATCAAGCAAACAGGGGAACAATAGGGCTAGCCAGGTCAGGGCCAGAGGTGTGAAAAACAGGCGTGTAGGGATGAATAGGGATCGTTATCTAGACGCCAGAGAAACAAAAGACGGAAACCAATGAGATAGTTTCGGAAAGTAGTTAGCTAGGTAGCTCCTCCCTGCAGCAAGATATAAGCGAGTGTCTTACCAGCATTCTAATTAGAGCTGACGAAGCCTCTCGGATGAGCGGCGAAACGTTTTCAACCAAACATACTTTGTCCAGTTCAATACTTTTATGTTCATGTTCAGTTTTTATTGACTGTTGTCCAAGTTGAAGCCATCTTAAATTAAACCTGCTCTATGCAGCTTTTTCTCGTGGAGGGTCCTCCTTGTGTCTGTGCAAAGGTTATTTTGCATGGAATGGTCTAGCATCAAACATATCTAGAAGAAGGTGGCACTATACCAGGCCAAGTTACACGTCAGATCTGTGGCGAGGCAAGTCTTCCTTGCGATTCAAGTTTTCCTTGCGATTCAAGTTTTCCTTAAGCAATAAAACACCTAAAATTAAATAAATGCAAGTTTAATGGCATAGCGTGTAGTCAGGCAAAGCAATAATGAGCCCACGGAGACAAAGACGACGAGAAAATGTGCAAAGTGCAAATGAAGGATGAACTTGTGAAATGTAAACAATGGGATAACGCGTGGGAGTTTATTTTATTTATTGAAGAGTGCCATCTGGCGGAAAACATATGTACTACAAGATGTGTGAAGAATCCCTCAGTAGTCCAGGTAAAATCCATGATAAAAAGAGAAATTCAATTTGTCTCTGCAGCTAGATATAACCAGTGTCCATCAGCACTCTAACCAGAACTGACGAAGCAACTCGGATGAGCTGCGAAACGTTTTCGACCAAATCAACTTTGTCCAGTTGACAAATTGAATTTCTCCTTTTATCATATGTACCGCAAGTTTATTCAGTTACAATCAGTGCATTTTGCAAGAGGATTTTAAACACATACCGTGTCAAACAGCCCTCTATCTGTAGGATTTACATTACACATTTCTTGATCATTCAGCTATATTTAAAGAAGAACCATGATAGTCAGTTCACGATAATAAACAGATGATACATATTATTCCAACAAACTGTCTAACACTTCAACACTTCAACAGGTTCATTGATAACCTGTGACACCATATGCTCATATATTCAGATGACTTTATTGTGATAGCAGCATAACAAGACAACACAAACTCACCAATGTGCACCCATCATTATTTAAAGGTTATAATTTAAATATTTTTAGAAAACAAGATTAGACTGTGGCCATTTCCTTGAACCATTTTGTGTTGAATCCAATGTCTTGTCCGTTAGTCCAGCCTCTCTGTACTATCCCTCCATCATCGGCCCATTCATCCAGGCTTCCTCTGACTCTTGTTGTTTGTATGACTAAGACCACTGCTTTGTGAGTGTGCAGCCACGCTGTATTGTTGAGTCATTTGTAGTTCTCTGCTTGTCACCACTTTCAAACCTTTTACAACACTGCAGCCCAAATAGCACCCAAAGGACTGTTCTCAGGTCACACGCGCAGACAGACGAACGCTGTGATTCATGTAAAGTTTCCTCTTAAATGAGACCAGGAAATGAATTAATGCGTTTTGCCATTGTTACCAAAAGCATTAGCAGCACGTTAAAGAGTGTCTCAGTGACATATGAGACATTAAATATAATAGGTTAGTCATATCATTGGGCTGAAATATGGCAAAACAAAGAAAAATAAACAGAAAATCTACACTGGAATAATTCATTTGTAACCTAATCACAGTGTATTACAATGTGTCTTAACTAACATGTATGCAAAGTAATAAATGACAATTTGTGATTATAGAGTGAGTGACTTACATTGTGATTAAAGTGATGTGTTCCTCTATCACATACACAATAACATAACAAATCAAGATGCTTTTGATGGACCACATATGTTGACAATCCTGGAAAAAATGACGTACTCAAATGTTTGTTCATAGAAGTGTGAATATGCTTTGGAATATACATGATGTGACTGTTATTGCAATGTGCTCAAGTAGAGTATAAAGTTTTATTTGGACCATGCCATTAGTTGAAACTGGAGTTTGCCTAAGAAACACGTGTAAAAGTTCAGTTCAGCTGTTACCACACGCACACACACTGGCACACTGAAATGTAATCTGAACCACTCTCTCTCTATAATGTGTGGCCATTGTGTGGCCACAGGAACTACCACTGTTTCCTGCCTACATCTGTGTGCATTACTATATATCCAATACAATGCAAGACATTAGTGAAGATTAAAGGAGCACCTCATGGATTTGCCACTTTTCCTGTTGGCCAGACAGAAAAACATTGCATGAGGAAGCACTGGATGACAGAGACACTAATGTACTCAAATGGAACGGTTGGTGGAAATTTGACTATTTAGTTCTACAAGCAAGCATTAATCTTGCAAGAGCTAATATTTAATTGTTTTGAAGAATGTTATCCTATATGTTTGTGTTTTTTAATATTTAAAGCTGTTAGAGAAATTGCATTGCTGAGCTGTACCAAGGGCAGTCACTGCCAGCCCAGCCCTTGTTATCTTGGCATACAAGGTATAATACTCCCTACAACTGAGACATAGTCAGACTAAGACTGGAATGGACAATACTATCACAAAGTCTTAAGAGTTCATGTCTCCGGATCCTGTACTGATGGTAAATAAACATCTCCTGCGTTAGAACTCAGTTCTAGGGGCAATACTATTTGTCCTTAACTGCTCTACTTTTTTCTACAGTGAATGTGAAACTGTGTGTGATTTTTTTTAAAATTGAAATAAGTGATTGCAATGAAAATGTATGGAAAAAGCACAAAGTTTCTGCTACCAATGCATACAAGACATCATTGTTGGTCCAAAAAGTCTTGTTGTGTGAATGGTTTTGACCCTTGGCTTATGCAGCTTGGTCTGTGGGGTGTAACAGGATTTCCTACCAGGGCTACATAAACACACAGGGTCCCCAGGTCTTCCCTTTCTCCTCCTCGTCTTCTCTCCTGCCCTGTCTGCCCGGGCCTGTCCCTCTGCAGCCCTCTTACCCTTTGTACCTGGAGCAAATTCCGATGTTTGGGTTTGACATCTGACAGGAGCTGAGACTGTTTGGATTAGGCAGCACCCTGGTCTCACTGTTACAAGACAAATTTCACAGTTTGTCTGTAATAAAACAAGATTATTGGCTAGGGGAATTTTGCACTCAGATTGAAAGCTGTAGATTCTACTGTGGATGAATTTAAAAAAAAAAAGTATTATGACAAATACATATGCAGTATAAGTTAATAAAGTTAATATATTAAAATAATTTCTTGTTCTTGTTATTTTAAAATGGGGAATCTGTTTTGGTATCCCACAACAAAGAAGGTGGCTGAGTGTCTAACCCTCTCACCGCACATTTTGCATGTTTCTCGCCATGTTTGTGAGTTTCCTCCAGTTTTACCCATCAACCTAAATATGCACAAAAAGTTTAATCCTTCAGCTAAGGTAGTTCTGATCAAGTCTAGCTCAAGATCTAGAGATGGGTCCCAGGGCACAGCACTGCTTCTCTCACTGCTCCCGAGAGATTGCCCCAGCTGCATTGAAGGATGGGTCAAATGCATAGATAATCTTGAATACTTAAATTTCTAAAATGGATGCCATCCCGAACATGCCACCTACAACCATTTTGTGACATGCAGCTCCTCATGTAGATAAATGAGGTACCAGTGTTGATTATGATGAATATCGATGCCATAAATCAGAAACAACATGTGTAGTCTGAACAACAGTGTGCAGGTATTGGCAGTGTAAGTGAATGCATTAGCTGAAGCAGACAGGGCCTCCCTCACTTCCTCTGTCTGTGTGGCTCTGAGCGTCCCACTTGGCCTAACACCTCCAGACACAGACAGGAAATCCATGTCAGCACAGTTTTCATTCAGACTAACTGACATTTGGATAAAATGTGGCTTTGAACTATTTTAAATTCTGTGTTTCCCCCTGGATTTCAGTGCAAAAGGTACATGTGCTGTGTTGTTTTATTAACCGTTTGCATTCTTGTTTGGTCCTGGTTTACACCAAATTACATCCTGGTTCTAGTCTGCATTTAGTCTTGGTATTGTCCACTTTTAGTTCCAGTTTAGTTCCAATTTTGATGAGGTGTGTGTACAAATGTAAACACACCCATATTATAAAGCTCTGGAAAAAATAATTATCAGTTTTTCTGATTTTACTACTTGTAGGTATGTGTTTGGACAAAAGGAACATTTTTGTTTGAGTCTATAAACTACTGACAACATTTCCCCCAAATTCCAAATAAAATATTATCGTTTAGAACATTTATTTCCAGAAAATGACAAATGGTCAAAAAGATCCATGTTTCAGACCTCAAATAATGCAAAGAAACCAGATCAAATTAATTTTAAAACAACATAATACGAATGTTTACACTTATTTTTAATCACAGCTTTCATGCGTCTTGACATGCTCTCCACAAGTCTTTCACATTGTTCTTGGGTGACTTTGTTCCACTCCTGGTGCAAGAACTGAAGTAGCTCAGCTTTGCGCTTGAGTTGGAATTCAACAGAATGGAATGGCTGATTTAAAAAAAAAAAAAGGCTGATTTCAGAAAAAAAAAATTAAAAAATACAGTGGTCTCTTATTTTTTCCAGAGCTGTATTAGTGGGTGAATATGTTATGTTGTGCATTTCTTTTATTTTACTGTAAATAATTGAATGCTGCCCCAGAGTAGCTAGCCTGGGCCTGGACAAGAGAACAAAATGCATGAATCACCAGTGCAGTGATGATTGTATTACTGTATTACAAATAATCAAACCATCTTAGTAGTAAAAGCCAAACCTTTTTCATCTTGCACTGAAACAAGTCCACTAGCCATTAATACATTTCTTAAAATCAGGAAATACATTGCAGTAGTTGATCATGCAATTTAGACTTCAAACAACAAAATACAAAAGACAGCTCTTATTGTGAGCGCATGCAGTTTTTTCCTTCTCCAATTAGTGACAAATAAATACATAACAAACAGAAACAGATGTAAAGCTGTTTTTTACGCTATAATATAATGAAACACAATGTGACAGTATTGTACTCTGATTGAGCCATTAAACAGAATAGGATACATTTTAATTCAGGTAGTCTGTATTGTGTAACTGTTGTTTGTATTGTTCATTGGATTACACGTGTTTAAGGACTCCAACCAGAATCTCCAGAAGCTATTGTTTATGCACCACCCAACAAACCAACCGGGCATTTAGCTCCTCCATTACCTCTGTGTGTTTACCTCTGCCGGCCGCTCAGAATAACCTGTCACTCATCAGCCTCTGTTCACCCGCTTCCTCCAATGGCGTGACTCGAAAGGGGCAGGGGGCGGGAGCTAAACTCAAACAGGATAGAACCAGGAAAACAAGATGTGACAGAGAGGTGGGCTTTACAAAGGATCGGAAACACAGAGGCATGAAGGACAGAATGGGGAGATGAATTGGAGATACAAACACACGGATACAAGAAGAGTGCTGTTAACAAGATTAGAAAATATATTTTGTGTTTAAATGGGACTAAAAATAAGTGTCTGTAACTTTAAGTGATGTTGGAAGTCCTCTTTTAGAATCAAAGGCCATCCTGTGGTAGTTATGATATTATTTGATAAACAGGGGTGTCCAGACTAAAGACATGATGAAAGTTTAGTGACAACAACAATGACTCAGAGCTTTTAGTTTTTATCAGAGGACTGACTGAGAAGGCTTTGATCTCAGCTTTATCTAATAAGAAGCTGATAAACAATGTACGGAATAGTATGAATAATAATAATAATTAAAAAAAAGGAAAAAAAAAAGCTTGCCACAGGAGTACATGTTCTGTGCTGTAAATATTTGAAATACTGTACTAAATATTACAAATCTGATGTAAAATGTAATCATCCATGTGGCAAAGAAACAGAGCATTCAATAGGCAAAAAGGAGGCAAATTTTCAAATGCCTACTATGCCGCATGTGTGTAATTAATTTAGCATACAAAGAATAGATAGCATTTAATAGTGTACAGTTCTTGGCATTTGGTTTCAAGGTGCATTATGCACATTTTGCCTGAAGGGCTCTCACCTGGTTGTCTCCATGGAGATGCTATTGCTTTGCCATGTTTCTCAGAGTCAGTATAGCATTAAACTTTTTATTTTCATGAAGACAAGCAGGTGAAACCACTAGGCCAGGTCAGATCTGTAGTGAGGTGGCTCCACTCACATTAATGCCAGAACACTTTCGCTATAAAAAGTAAAACCATCACTTTTGCCGGGTAATAAATTTTACATTTTATTATATAATATACCCAACAAAAAGTACTAGAAAAATAGTAGAAGAAAAATAGATCAAAATATGACAACACATGATAAATTAGCGTGTTTTTCATTTATTTTCAACTGTGGTATGTGTAACAAAAGGAAGGAAGGAAGACCCTAAAAATATGCTCCAAAATTACTGAAAAATTAGGAATTTGAGAACAAAAAAATTCCTAAAAAATAAAAATAATAATAAAAATAATGATACTGGAAACTTGGTCTTTGATCCACCTATTCCTGGGACATGTGAGACTTCCCTGGTGAAGGCACAGACTCCTTGACACGTGAACAGTTGCAGGAGAGAGGAACAAAACATAATGGCAAAAGGAGGAATTCAATTTGGCAACTGGACAAAAGTTTATTTGGTCGAATGCGTTTCGCAGCTCATCCAAGCTACTTCTTCAGTTCTGGCTAGAGTGCTGGTGGTTTTTTCCACCAGCACTCTAGCCAGAACTGATTCTACCTGGACAACTGAGGGATTCTTCACACAACAAAATTTTTTATTTTTTCAGTGGGTAAAAATGACCAATTGACTAAAATATTGTTTTCACCATAAGAATTCCCTTTGAAATCACCACTTTGTGATATTTATACATAGCCACTACACTAAATAAGGATAGATACACATTCCAGGACCACTCTTACTTATCTATTTTTTTACATCCTCTTCCATTAAATTCATTACATTCTTACATTCCTCTTTCACTATAGCCGGGTGAAAATCACCTGAAAGCCTGTAGGAAAAAGTGGGCTTTGGGGTAGGGAAACGCCTACACCTTCAAAGATGTCAAAAACAATGGTGAAGCCAGGGACCCATGACACTCAGAAAAATGCATTTCACCCGGCGATAGTGCTCTAGGGTTAAGAATGTGTTATATTTCAAACTGTGGACCATCCCAGACAAGGCAATAACATCTTAGAGCCAAGCTGTGTCAGACTCCCCAACGGACACAGATGCAGGTATCTTTTCTAAGCAAACTGTAATTTTAAAAGATAAAACTTAGAGAGATAAAAGAGATATTATTTTGATTAAAAAAGACATTAATGGCATCCAAACATGTGAAAATACAATATATATCATACAATATGCCACCGAATAGTATCCTGACCTCAGCTTGCCTGTGTGAATGGAGTTGGTGTACTCAATAGCATTTGCAGAAATCGTGAAAGGAAACCCAAGCTAACATTGTGTTTTTGTTCCCACATTTGATTTGTTGTACTCCAACTGTGAAGTAGAAGTGCGTGTGACAGAGGAGGAATAGTGAAAGTGGTCTGTCAGCACCAAACCAGGCTCTCAATGCAGTTGGTGTTTGTGTTTTAGGAGTTACTGCCAACGGAATGACAGACGGATCTTTGAAGCCCTCAACACAACTGTAACACAATATACAAAACACTATTGACAAAAATATCTGTGGTTTGGATTTCAACCTGAAGGATTTTGTACTAAATGTACTAATATTTAAATTTGTCTAGCCACACAGACAGGGAACCACAGTATATAGAAAACAAGAGCTTGAAATGGTACTGGTAGTAGTAGTAGTTACCATATAATATTCTGCCAAGTTGTACTTAGTTAGGCCATTTTGGTGAAGTTTATTGGTAGTTTTCAGATTCTAGATACTCTCAGATGGGGACAAGAGCCCTATCCCTCTGTGCATTACCATGAAATATCCAAAAGGTAAATGCACAGATGTTGAACCTGGTATTTTCAATTAGTAACTAAACTCAAGAAGTCACTGTATTACAATATATTTTTTGCATTTTAACAGTTTTAATTTTAGCTGCCCCCAACTGTATTCATTAATAGTGTCCTACAGAATGCTGTGACGTCATTTGAAATGTCCAGCAAGAATGTTGAGGTAATTCTGTTACCTTAAGCAACTACATTGTAAACAAGGGCCAGAACTTTGCTCAACACAATATTTATTACTTGACAAATAAAAAAAAAAAATGACAACACATTCATTTCATTAAATGAATGTTTAAGATGTCAGAAAAATGTGTGTCTTTTGCACAAATTATCCCTGATTTTTTAAATGGAACTGCATAATGAAGAATTCATTTTTAGAACTGAGCTTTTATTTTTGTATTTTTTTAAAACTCTCTTTACACAAACTGTAAAACTACGGTGAAAACAATGTAATAATAATTAATAAAACATGAAAACCTGTCAGCGCTAAACGTTAAAGCTCTTTCTCAGTCATTGTTGTTCATTGGTGCCATTTGCTCTGAAATGCATCTGACCCAGGAGGCTCAGAAGTGCTAAACTCAAATATTTAATAATTGTACAAACAGCCAAACTTCACATGTCAGCAGACAGCTCGATCCATTATTCATATAGAAACCATTTGAGCTGTGACATCAAAGAGAACCATTCCACAGACCTGATGCAGATCTGAACAGGGACCATGGGCTCTCAGTGGAGTGTTAACACGCTATCTTACCCTCCGAGGACAAACTGGGCCTTCCTCTGGAGCTGAGGGGAGCAGAGGCTGAAACAGAGAAGACGAGATGGAGTCTGTTAGGGCTGGTAAAGAAAACTACCTTACATCAGATAGCGTCACACGTAAAACTGAAAACTTGTGAACCATTTAGTTATATGTATAATTGCATTGTAAGTATTTGAAACGCCTAGGTTAGTGTGACTAAATGCTTGCTACAATATTTTTTTTCAAACTATGTCTGGAAAAAGGTTTGTATTATATTTCTTAAATTTTGCTAGCTTACACCATTTATTTGGATATTGCAGTTAAATAAATAATTTGTCAAGTGTGTGTACTAATCCCTACAAACTTGTTATAGGAAGTCAAAGACCACTTGTGCCTACCACCTGCTGAGCTCCACTTCAAAGCATTAGTGAACAATTATCAACCAAACAGCTAATGGAGCAACGTAAATGAAAGCAAAAATACACTCACTTGAATTCATGACCTCACCACATATTCTTGTATAAAACCGTAAAACTGTACAACCATATTAGAAATGTAGATTATACAGTATATATGAATCCCTTGAAATGTACAAATGGCTGGGGGGCCTACAGGAACCATCAGTTTTTGTGGACGATGTCATTTCCTCCTCTGTCATATTGGACCACCTTCAGCCTCATGTTGCGTCGCCGGGCAGAATATAACTCATCTGTCATTGGCCACTGATACTAATGCAGCCCAGATGTGGCTCCCCCAGACCTGCTCATTTACTCTTTGTTGTCAGAGAAATACAGTACCCAGAATACTCTTGTTTATTTGGGTTGTCATGGTGATTGGTGATATTAAGGCTGGAGGAACTGTGGACAGGAAGTCAAAAATGAGGCACTTGTAGTCTAATATGCTATGTTATTTTCTATAATAGCATGCCATTTTTCCTGGTGAATAAAAATGTTGTTTGTTTATAAGACATTTTTTATGCATAAAGCTCTATTCAGGCCAAGAATTCATCAAAAACTAAACTAAAGCTTGTCAAATCCAACTGCATGCTATTGTACTTTGTTCTGCCAGTATGCCAGACTATGAACATATACACAGTGAGTAAAGTGGTCAAAAAATGTACTCAAATAAGGGATACTCCAAAATAATATTACACAACTAGAAATATTTACATTTATGTTCATTTGAAGTTAAAGTAATTAGAACTATAGAACCTGAAATGCACAAAATGGATTTCTTTATGCAAGTCATATCTGAAGGAACAGTGCAAGAAGCTCATTTAATATTGTCAACATAAAGATTTGTTAATCATAAACTTACTCACAGTGGTAAAAGTAACCAGGTTTTACACAAGAAAGAGTATTGTTACACTATAAAAGTAGTAGAAGTATGCAGTCTGAAAATTCTACTCCAGGGCAGCTCAGGACACAGAAGAAGTTTATGGTGGAATAGAATGAATGAACTATGCACATAAAGGCACAAAGCTAATGCATTATTATCTATTAAGTCATTTTATAAGCACTGGCACCAAGTTGAATAGCATACTTACTCTTAAAGAAACCATACCATTGTGTACATTATAAAACCCATTTGATTTGCTTTTATTAATTCAATAGTTCACTGATTATGCATGTCTCTGTATTTAAACCCAAGCCTTAATATAGACCTTATAGGCTCAAGTATCCAGTAGAAAACCTGGTGGTCTCCCTCATACATACCACATGTACAGTCCAATCTAATCTTAACTTTGGTATAATCAAACTGAACAATCTTAAACTCATGCGAACAGTGACACGCCCGCCCCACTGCACTCCGCTCTCTGAGATAAGTCTTTTCTAAACTGAAAGAAACAAGCTTTAAACCAAAAACAACTGTGTGTTTGTGGGATGCTCGGATGTTTTCAGCTCAAAAAGGGAAACCAAACCCAGAAACAAACATGGTCCAAACACACGAACTATGACGTAAGGATGATAAAGCACTCAAATAGGCCCGTACCTCAAATGTATCCCACAGTATAGACTATTTGAACTAATGTTTGAACAAAAATAAAAAAATAAATAGACAAATATGAACCATTGGGACAACTAAACAAAACACCAACCATCATCAAATCTTAATGATGTTCTTCTGACATGCCTGAAGCAAACAAAACGTCTGCCAGAGGATAAAGCACTTGTTTCTAAATTGAGGCAGGTGTCTTCTTGAGTGTGTAATCCAGGGTTCTTAGACTTATTTTAAACCCTGCATTTAACGAAGTAGTTGACATTTGAGTGCCCCATTACACCATTTGGCCTACTGTCTATATCTAATCAATATTAGGCATATATTTTTTTTCTTTTATTTGGATTATGTAAATTGGATTATGGGTAATTAAAATGTAGTATTGTGTTTAGTGAAATCTGATCATGAATTAGCCAAGGCTAAACACTATGATACCAGATACATGTTTTCTGTATGATATCTGTCCAATAAACAAATAAATATGCACATTTTCTTCATTAACCATGTGTCTAAAATCTCCTGATTTATGTGGACATACTGCAGAGATAAGTCTTACTCCTCTGGTCACTTACTACAGTCGAGTGCTCTCAGACATGTTCATAATCAGGGTCCATTGACTCAGTCTGCATCTGCCATCACCCTTGCTCCAGTCTGAGGTCTGAAGAATAGAGACCCTGTCAGAATAAGAGCACTTCAGTCACATCTCAGTAATCCACATACAATTGATTATTTCATTGTACAAATAATCACAACAAATAATTCAACATTTACCTGTAAGTATCGGGAGATAATGGGTTGATGGCCCAATATTTTGACCCTGCATGGTACCATGACATGCAATAGCACTTTACAGTGTATTAGTGGAATAGCGTTATATAGGCCTAGCTAGTACAAATTTAGCAGCAAGGTTAACATCACTAGTGATGTTAAATAATTCTGCTGTACTACAGGTCTACTTTATGCCCACTACTATTACTGCTACTATAATACAATTTCTGCTATCATTATTTGCATCCATTTTAAAGATCAAAAGCTGATGGAAGTTGAAAATAGTAGGCCTACCTGCACCTGCACCTGTATTCTTGTATTCTTGTAAATTTATTAATTTAAGTTTTCTACTTTATTTTATTCTATTTTATTCCGCTCCAAGTACCGAAGCAATTTCCTAATGTTGTGAACATGTTCAAACATATGGCAATAAAACCTGATTCTGATTCTATAGCCCATGTTTACAGTGTCAGGCTGTACTTTATTTCTAGGAATTGATTTTATAACAAGCCTATAGGCTATTGGAGAGTTATTACGTTATATTTGCTAGCACTATTGTACCTTATTTAAGTTACAGTTCATTACATTAGAAGGGCCTGTGGTGGGAGGTGTACAAGTTCATTTGGCCTGGTTGAAGTGATGCTGCAGCGGGCTGGGCCTAGGAGTGGGGGCGATGGGAGGTGCAGCCGACCGTGAGCGCAACACACGCTCTGCTTTAAAAGTAAAAGGATTGAGGGGGTAAGGACTCACCACACTCAAACCTGAGTCTTTGGGAGGACATTGGACTAACACGGAGCTCCCGGTCTCACGGTGCGGCAGCTGCGAGACAAGAACATCAGTCTGACGGGGATGAAGTGAGGAGGCGCACGGAGATGTTCAACTCGGTCCCCAACAGCACGGTAAGACAGAAAACACCATTTTTTTTATTTAAGTAACAAGACGATTAAACTTAGATGAGCATGGTGCATGGCTTAGGCTTTTAAATAATATTATGGTAAAAAACAAAACAAACATACAAACAAAAAATTTAGAATAAAAAACAAAAACTTTTCTTTGACGTAGGCCTGTGTAATAACGCATAACTTCAATTAGCCTTATCGGCCTAATAGAGAACTCACTATTTGTCTAGATCTAAAATGACTATTGGTCTCTCATGACCTCCAGTTTTACAAAATTTAGAGTGAAGAGAGTAAAAATCCAAAAGTTTAATAAAAGTTTAATAAAAGTTTAAAGTTGAATAAAAGTGTATCTGTGGTGTTGTGCTGCTGATCGCGCGCACCTGCGGGTCCTCATCAGGCCCAGGTGCGCGCGGCCCGGGGCGGCGCAGGTTTTGTTTATAAAGTCTAAAGTCTCAAGTCAAGTCCATATTTCGACTCTAGTGATTACAAAGTCATTGTTGGTGCAAATTTTTTTAAAAAAGTTCTCAAATTAAATGTATTTGGGGGAGTGATAAATAAGCCAGTGGTTGCCCTGGTAACATGGCCTAGCCCAGGACCTCGTTTTTGAGTCCTGGTCCAGACTTGGGCTTCGGCCTCAGAGGCAATGAACGAGTTACAAGACTCAGGCTTGGAAGACGTTTTTTCACTGCACCAGCATGAAGACGACAGCCTTTTACTCGACGCCGTAGGTGCAAAGTAACCCAAGATTTCCAAAAACA
This sequence comes from Paratrypauchen microcephalus, assembly GCA_036785185.1. Classification (NCBI taxonomy): domain Eukaryota; kingdom Metazoa; phylum Chordata; class Actinopteri; order Gobiiformes; family Gobiidae; genus Paratrypauchen; species Paratrypauchen microcephalus. The sequence continues at coordinate 6,435,840 of JAVJIX010000032.1, forward strand.
CATTTATTGATGCCGTCTTCCCATAAAATTAGCTTAGTTTGCTAACTGTAGAGTAAACCGGCCCGACGAGCAGCTCAAACTCCAGCCTTTAACTGACTCTCATTTATGACAGAGCTCCTCGGGCCCGGATGATATTTTCGAGGAGGACTTGTACTCTCCCTCGTCTCTGTCCAGCTGTTCCTCCTCGGCCCTCGCAGTGACCTCTGTGCGGGGCAATCCTGTGTGCTCCTCATGCGGCCTGGACATAGTGGACAGATACCTGCTCAAGGTAACTCTACATGTACACAAAACATGGAGGAAACACATTTACAGTAGGGCCGATTAATACAGCATTATTTATTTTTACAAACACTTTCCAGGAGTGGTGAATGGTTCTATTGCATGCCAGTAAAAAAAGCTCATAGGAGTATAAAAGAACACAAGATATCAGCAGAAAAGTGCATTACTGTATATAATGTGTATACAGTTTAAGAATATGCAGTCTGTGGGTGCACTCTGTCATCACCTCTATAATTGTTCATATTCTTGCAGCCAACTTCCTAAAGTAGCACGTTTCTGAAGTATATAGGCTAGTGCTTTATTTGAAACAAACAATGTAGACCTAGAATGGTTAATTATATGTTGATGCATGGCTTTATTTATAGAGCTGTTTTAGTTCTGTGTCTATAAATGTATTGTAGCCTATATTTGAGTACCATGAATCAGTTTAATGGTTGGAAGATTTTCTTGTCCTCAGGTAAATGATTTGTGCTGGCATGTACGCTGCCTCTCATGCAGTGTGTGTCACACATCACTGGGCCGTCATGTGAGCTGCTACATCAAAGACAAACAAGTCTTCTGCAAACTGGACTACTTTAGGTAGGTTGAGCAATGTATGATTTTTATTTATTAATTGATTTATTTATTGATTGATTGTCAAATTGGTCCATGCCTCCTGGAAGTGAGCCCATAGCGATTGAATATTGAACATGTCTTTTCAGGAGGTACGGGACTCGCTGTGCGCGCTGTGGCCGCAATATAAACTCCACTGACTGGGTGCGGCGTGCGAGAGGCAGCACTTTCCACCTGGCCTGCTTCTGCTGCACCTCCTGTAAGAGACAGCTGTCCACCGGGGAGGAGTGCGGACTGTTGGAGAACCGAATCTTCTGTCGAACTCATTATGACATAATGATGGACAACATAAAGCGAGCCAGAGAAAGTGGTGAGACAAAAATGTTTACATTAATTGAATTAAAAGATTTCAGTTTAAATATATAATTAACACAATAAAATACAAATTAAACAATCAGTCTCTACATGCTGTAACAGAGCAACACAGAACTGAAGAAGAGATGTCGGACAAGGATTCAAACTCTGTGCCCAGACCAGCTAAAAGAGCCAGGACCAGTTTCACTGTTGAACAGTTGCAGGTAGGATTTCTCTTGACCAGTGGCCAATGCCATTTAATGCTTTGTAATAGGAGATGGGTGTGTATTTATTTTTTATACATTTCAGATAATGCAAAACCAGTTTGCCAAAGACAACAACCCTGATGCCCAGACTCTGCAGAAGCTGTCTGAGCAGACTGGTCTCAGTCGGAGAGTTATACAGGTGTGGACTAATGCACAACAATTTGCAATAAAACTTAAAGTGTTGTATGTATTTGATTAATATACATTTGTTTTTGTTAGGTTTGGTTTCAGAACTGCAGAGCTCGTCAGAAGAAGCATGTCAATCCACTTCCTGCTACCCCCGCCCTGATGACTCTAGGTCCTGATCAGCTGAGCCCTCCTCTCATGGACGATCTCCAGTACAGCACATATCTGTCTTCAGATACTCCACTTCTCACCACACTCACCTATGTGGACGGTACACATCCATTTACTTGATTATTTTACGCAAAATTACAAGGTTAATTTGTAAACACTTTTTTTTTCCTTCAAGTCCCTAATCCAGATCCACTGTTGCTGCAACCGCTCCTCTCCCACTCTTTGACACAGCTACCAGTCAGCCACGCTTGAGACTACTCAGAGGATTAATAGTACAGCCATAATGCACCCTTTCTTGAAGAAGTCTAAGGCTTTTATATAATCTGAATTGAATTTCAGTTTAGAACTCAAGATGATATTATTTCAGTTTAACATGAATTAACAGGTGTGTTTATTAATGTCAAGCCAAATATGGATTTATACTTTATACAATGTATGTGTAAGATATTTAATTTATTTTTGAATAATATAATGAAATTAGGCACTTTGTTTGGAAAATGAAGTAAAACTTGAGTGTACATTTAATTTAAGAATTTTTTTTAATTTAAGAAGGGTGTTGAAGATAATTTTCAATTTTCACATGGTAAATATAAGTATGAATGTCAACCAAACAGCGACTGGCTTTTTCATTGTGGTCCTAACAATAACCGTGTGGTTCTCTGGTATTCTCATGTGATGTCTGATGAAAATGTAGCTTATGTAAAACATTTGAGAAAAATATCTGCATATTATTAAATGATAATTCAAGAAACCTAACACAAAGTGAATAATGTAAATCAGACATTTATTAGCGTTGATTCCGATTGATTCCCAAAAATGCTGATCTAGCCCCATCTGCTGGTCAAAAGCTGATCATGCACTGCGCACTGAAGTAAAACATTGCCGATTTCCACACCTGCTGCGTATCAAAGTTTTGGCTAGAGTTTTAAAAATCCCAAAAGGCATTTACTTCTGTCGAGTACAGGGTCATTCCAGAATTGGAGGACATTTTACGTCCCACGCATCAAATATTAAATAATCCACATACAAAATACTAAAACATACAGTTTCTGAGTGAATTTACTTGTCCTGAGACCAAATCTAAAAAAAAACTAAGAGAAAAGAATGCTTGAAAATATTTTTTTAAATACCAAATAAGTCTGGGGTACCCCCCAACCCAAAATGCCATTTTCCTCTTGTCCCACCCCTCTAATGGCCAAATTGAATCTCAAAACTGTTAAAATTGAATTGAAATTTCTTGGTTTTTTTCTATAATTTGTTTCATTGCCATCTCTTGTAACCGTGGGAACATTTGTTTTAATAGATATAATATTTCAAATAATTATTATTCATGGAACATGTGTCCCACAACATGCACGCAACCCTGTTACCCGAACATTTTTAGTCTGGTAGAAGAAGAAGAAAGCAGAACCACATGATCCCCTGGACTTGACATCATCAAACAGTTTTCCAAAAGAATAGGTAGAGCAAAGGTTTATCTTCTCTTCTATTTTTCATATTTTTATAAAACAGTTAGCCTTGATTGAATGTCTCACTCTATCTCATGCAACCCTGTTATGCAAATGATCAGAATAAGACAATTTTTTTTTCCTTTACGTATTTGCATAAATAAGTTTTTCCTCTTGATTAGTAATAACAGCTAAACAGCTACCTTCTATTCCTGAGATAAAGCTAACATGAGTGTGATTTTGCAACCCTGTTACCTGCAACCCTGTTACTGTGATTAGAGTAAATAAATAAATCATATAATAAAATTTTTACCATTGACCGTCAGCTGAGCTAATCAAGCATTTGATATATTATTACCTATTATTGATGAATATGTAGCAGAAAATCAGAAAAGTGAAGGTTTATTTTTCAAGAATTTTAAAGCCAAAATGTCCTCCAATTCTGGAATGACCCTACAACTGTCGAGTTGTAAAGATGTTTACAACAATTTTACAGTCCATACTAAAGAATTACGTCATAGACTGCAGGGCTCTCAAGTTTTGAGCGGGGTCGTGCGTGTGACTGTAATTTCCGAGGGGGGGTGCGAGTGAACAATTTTTGGCGCTTGAATTGCGTGAGAAATGCCGTGTGAGCGTGTGAACACGTCGAATTGCGTGTTGAGAGCCCTGTTTGTCTAAAGAGCAAACTTAAACTACAAAGCAACTAATGAGAGTTATATAAATGAAGTTATTACCTGATGGTTCTCCGTTTGTTTTATCATCACCGCACTTTGTCAGTGCGCGCTGAGAGGGGCGGGGAGGAGGGAGCGGGACATTTTTAACGGATTCATGTAAGAGTCTGGTCAATGCACCGGGCCCGCGTCTCACCGCGACTCATCACGTCTCACCGCGACTCACCATGGGCAGTTCGGCTCTGGGCCGCGCGTATTCCGCGCGTAAGCCGTCGGGGGGGACACGTTACGCACAGACGGAGACACCGGGACCGGAGTCGGTGCGTCTCAGAGGAGACGTGGCACCGGGACTGAGGCTCAGGACGTGCCCGGGGGACGGTGAGCGGAGCCTGCATAAACTAAGCCACACAGACCGATTTTCTGGGCACAAAAAACAAAACAAAAAAACAAAACACTAATCAGCGTGAGAAATACCATGCGTGGCGTGTGCGCGTGTGAATACGTCGAATTGCGTGTGTCACACTCTCAATGCGTGAGACTTGAGAGCCCTGGACTGTATAAAGAAGCGAGGGTGACGTTCAGCGCCACTTTCATGAAGCTCGCGATGTTATAAGCAAGGCAGCGCCTGGTTAGTACTTGGATGGGAGACCGCTGGGAATTCCAGGTAGGGCGCCAGTTGCACAAAAAAAAAAAAACTGTCTTTGTGTCCTTAGGCAAGACACTTCACCCACATTGCCTAGTATGAAAGTGGTGTGTGCGTGAGTGTTGGAGGTGGTCGGAGGGGCAGATGGCGCAGATTGGCAGCCTCGCTTCCGTCAGTCTGCCCCAGGGCAGCTGTGGCTACAGAAAGTATCTTACCACTACCAAATGTGGAGTGAATGAACAATGAACTGTAAAGCGCTTTGGGTGTCATGAAAGGCGCTATATAAATAGGATTAGGATTTTTGACGGAGAAAATAGCGAAAAACAAAACAAAACACCAGGATCATGTAGAGCGGGTTAATAGGAAAATTTAAAGACCAAAATGACAAGGCTCACAGCGACAGTTAAAGAGAGAGGGACGACAATATTCCAATGTAAGTCAAGTCAAAGGAAGCCAGTGTCAGTAGGAGCCGAAAGAGCCGCATGTGAACTTCCTCTGTGGAACGCGGCAGCAGGGCGTTAGTATGTCCATTCATATTTATATACACAGACTTTGGCCGTTTCCCAATTCACCGACGGCACGCTTGTTAGCGTCCTTGGAACGGGATATGCGTCATATCCGGCGCGACAAGGGCCGTTCCATTCGTTTTTTTCCCCCTGCACCGTCAAGACGAGCTCTGAACGGCGCCGTCGTTTCCATGGAAATCGGGGCGTGGACCAAGTGTGCAAACATGCACGCTCCGCACACTTAAAAGCCCCAGCATGCACAGCGCGGGACTACAAAGACCGACTCGCCAGCGACATCCACAAGTGAGAGTTGCGACGTCACTAAAATATACGTACTGGTTCACCTCACCTACAACTATGCTACATGAAACTCTTCATAAACTACGCTAAACATGTGTGACGGTCGCCGTATCGGCATGTCACGGCACCTGTATTACCGTTCACATGCTTTTCCCCTTACACTTATATTTCCTTTGCTGTTGTAATGCTGGATATTCTACAGTATCGCCATCTCCAGCGTTTACTCTAAGCTGCGCACTGTTCGCACATTCTCAGCGCACAAGAAAACTTATGCAGCGCACTGTAAATCAGGGATGAAAGAGCTTTTAGCGGATCTCCACTTTTTATTCAGCCGCGGGGTCATTTTTTTATATCTGCAAAGTGCGAGCCGCGCAGGGGGGGTTCATTTCGGATGTGGAGTTAGTGTGTTTGCTCAGACACATTAAAAATTAGGGGGAACATTGGCCATGTCCCAATTCCAAGTATTACTAGTCGCAATAGTATAATATTTTTGTCTTTAGGGAACAAGGAGCAGACCACCCGGCTCATTGAGCTGAGGCGGGACCTGTTCCAGTTCGCAGACGGACATGTGAGAAACGTAGTGCACTAAGGACAGAGCGAGTGTGCGCCGTCTCGACGACAGCCCGACGGCACACTCACAAGCGTGCCGTCGGTGAATTGGGAAACGGCCTATGGTTTTTTTACACTTTTATTTTGAAAGCGTTCTACCCGGAAACGGCGCTTGTTCTTTGCGCATGCGCAGTTTAGTGGGAGGAAAACCATCAGAGCTAAACGTCGGCATTAAACTGTAAACATTAGCAATCAAAGCGACTTCTGTCCACCGCTGAAATGGAAGCACAAGGTAAGATTTGTTTTAATCATGTCTGTGTCACAGACGGCTGGATTTAGTCAGTAGCTACATCATTTTTATGTACGTGTTATTCAAAGTTACCCCCAGAGGGGAAGTCTAAATATTCCTCCTGTGGCTCTGTGACAACGACGAATACACCGATCAAATGATTGTCAAATGCTCTTTGGAATAATCAGAAGCAGGTATTTTTCTTGCTAGTATTTTGTGACTCGATTGATTAGCTTTAGATCGATCTGTGAGTTTTATCAGTGTACTGATCTGAGTAACTGTGTTAGCTTCTGGAGTTAGCTAATTATTAAACACTATTTAATGCTTCGTGTGTTATGTGTTATTTTTTACTTCTACTGTAAACACGTGTGTGCCTAGATTCTGCTTCTGTAAGTACAATATGTTCTCTCACACAGTTGTGTCACGATGAAGCACAATGCTGCGTTTCTTATGTGTACACTAAATGTTAGCATTTTCTGCCAACAGCAGACAAATCAAGACCTCAGTCTAGTTCTAGTCAAAGAGAAACGCAGAATTTCATACAATTAGCATTTAGAGTACCAGCATCAGGGACAGAAATACCGTAACTACTGCCAAATGTCTTAAACATACTCCCTGGTGCTGTAAAGTTACCAGGGTTAAAGACTGAAAGGCAGTAAAAATGAAGTATACACATTTGCATAGCAATATTAATGTCATATGAAAAAGTAAACGCTTTACATTCTCAATTTCATGCATTCAGTATATTTTAATTCATAATTTATATATATATATATTTTTATTATTTTTAAGGTTAATTGCAAAGTGCGGAGCTCAACATTGTTCTTTAGTGAATGGACGCAAAGCCAATGCGCAGGTAGGTGTGGCCTTTTAAATATTTCTTTTTATTGAAAGAATGAGCCTAATCTTTTTTGAACAGCAGGACCGGTCCCTCTTCGATTAAATGTGTTTCCCTTCCTTGCACCTTTTCTCACACTTATGTAACCTCTACAGAGCAAACATGTGCTACTGTCTGTTCAGTATTTGAGCAGCAGCAGCCATAAAAACAGCCTTGTCCTAACTCTCTCTATAGAAGGTGGGACTAACCCCAGGCCTCTGGCATGGCTGATGGCTCAATAATAGAGCTTCTGTTCGGTGTCCACTCTGACAGGTTAATGGCACAGGCTAAGAGTGGAGTTCCAGTGGGAGTCACCAACTCCCTTTTTTTCTATTTATAAACAGTGAAAGGCTCTTCTTCTAAAAATATAGTAGGGCCTTCTCTGCAAGGGGAAACTACCTCAACGGATCGAGTGACCAGGGAGGTTTCCAACCCTTGGACCAACTGAGGCAGAAAGAAACTAGACACTTATGCTCAGAATACTTCAATTTCATAAGAATAATAATTTGTGGTTTTTTTTGTGTTTTTTTCCTTACTTGAAGAACATGTTTTGATCATTTTGCACAACACTCTTTGACCAGAGGATCAATTACTAAATGTGCATTTACTTTTTGCGTCCAAATATAAAAAATGCAGTGTCACTCTTTCCCATCAATAGACCACCATACATATCATATTGTAAATGCTATACATGAGTATATTTAAAATGTGTAACTATGCACATTACAGATTTTACAACTATTTACATTTGATTTGGCATTAAATTGTGAATGAATGAATGTCTGTTGTTTATCTTATATAAGGGCCACCAGCGCACGCCAAGACGCCACTGGAATGGACATCACCAGCCGCTGTACTCTGGGGGACCCCAACAAGCTCCCTGAAGGGGTCCCCCAGCCCGCGCGCATGCCCTATGTCTCAGACAAACACCCACGGCAGACTCTGGAGGTGATCAACCTACTGAGGAAGCACCGTGAGCTCTGTGACGTGGTGCTGGTGGTGGGCGCCAAGAAGATCTACGCCCACAGGGTCATTCTGTCGGCATGCAGTCCATACTTTAGGTAAAGTCTTACAGTATAATGGAGCTGTACAGACATTTATTTATGAGTTATGGCCTTGACTTGATTTGTCTACAACCAGGCATGAAAATCTCTCACCTTTCGGTGAAATTCGCTGTTTCGAAGCTAAATCAGGTGACCTATGTAAATTGTGTAGATTCTATGAGAATCCCCAGTGCATGGCTTGTCTACATCAGCGTGTATCACAGGACAGGTTACACTTTTTAAAACATCCTACCTGTCCATCTTTCTCGTGTCAGCGTGCCCCTCCTCGCCTTTTCACACTCTCTAATCCCTGCGTATATTGGCTTGGTTGTGCTGATTAGAAGGGGAAGATGAAATGCAAAGCAAAAACTAATCAAAATTTAGCTACAATGTCACCACAGCAGGTCTACTGCGATATGTGGGCTGAAGTTTACTTAATAAAATGCCAAATCAATCAATCAATCAATCAATCAATCAATCAATCAATCAATCAATCAATCAAACATTATTTATAAAGCGCTTTTCATACAAAATTGTAACACAAAGCGCCTTACAGTGATTAAGGCTTAGAAGATTAGAAGATTGACCTTATTGATCTCACACAGGAGAAATCGGTTTCTGCATTTGACCTCGGGACCAGTGTTTGTCACGATGTGCGTTTGACTTGGTAAATGTGCAGAGGCTGCTAAATACCACTGTAAAATCAGTAAGATAATCTAACTCTAGTTAGGAATTTGAAAAAAACAAAAAAAACAAAAAACAAAAACAGGTTTAGAAATCCTACCCACTTTATTCACTGAAGCAGTTTTCTGTAACGTGCCATGGGAAGTTGTCTTAAATAAGGGGCTCTCAAACTGTGGGTGAGTGTTCAAAAAAGGGGCATAGAGTGTTTAAGTGCAGTACAGATTGCTTAAGTTAACATTAATCAGATGAAGTGGAGATAGATTTATAAAAACATTGATATATATGTGCCAAAATAACTAAAATACAAAAATATAGAAAATGGCAAAGATGGTCTCGATTGGGTCTCGATGGGCCATGCTCTCTGCTTTGTCTCGGTCTCGACCCTCAGAAGACTTAGTCTTGTCTCAGTCTCGGGACACTGTGGTCTTGGACAGGTCTGGGTCTCAATTAGTGCAATCTTGACTACAACACTAGTGCATATACTGGTGAATTGGCATTCATTTTGATAAGGCCTGGTCGAAATAGATGCCCCATTGGACCCAGTTTGCAAAAAAAACCCCCCAAAAAACAACAACAAATCACATCATGTGTACTCTATACTTCAAAATGAAATATTTAAATATCTTTTCAATAGGGCTATGTTTACGGGGGAGCTGGCAGAGAGCAGACAAACTGAAGTTGTGATTCGTGACATTGACGAGAGGGCCATGGAGCTGCTCATTGACTTTGCCTACACCTCACAGGTAAATAAAATAAATTTTTAAAGAGCAATTTCTCATACGCATTTAAACTTGCTAGAAAAAGTGATACAAATAACATTGTAAAATACTAAATTAAGTGATTTATAATTTGTTTTGAAGTAGATACCAAATGGTAATGCGCTGTAAATACAGAGTTGCCATAATGTGTTGTTTAGATGACTGTTAAGCTGTTATGCTACCTGCTTATCTCCATTGAGATAATTTTGCGTTGCCTAGGATATTTCAGAGTACAGCATTAAATTATATTTTACATTTATTCAATTATAGTTGTTTTTATTACTCAAAAATACATTGAGAATATAATTTTATTATAATTTTTTTTTGTATATAATTAAGTCTCATCTGACACAGGTCTATTGCTCTTTGGTTGCATTTCCATCTATTGTTTTTTTCTTTTTACCCTCTGCTATATCTTATATATTATATATTATACACTATATTTGATGAGTGAGCTACCGTACCCAAAACAATTTCCCTTGTGGATCAATAAAGTTTGTCTAAGTCTAAGTCTAAACATACATTCTTACAGTGGGCCAGGTCACCTCTCCACAGATCTGTAACATGTACTTGTAGCATCATCTGGTTGTGTCCATGAATAGATATGATTTTGATATGATTATGCCTTCAACCAGATAATTTTAAAACAATAAAAAGCAATATAAGAAGGGAAAGTTTCACTGGTGCCATAAGGGAACTTGGGAACTTCATGTTTTTCCCCATTGTTACACTTTAGTGTGTTTAGTACAGTTAAGTGCCTGGCTGTCCCATAGGTGACAGTGGAGGAGGGGAACGTTCAAACACTGCTCCCTGCTGCATGCCTCCTTCAACTGGCTGAGATCCAGGAGGCATGCTGTGAGTTCCTCAAGAGACAGCTGGATCCCTCCAACTGTCTGGGAATCAGGGCATTCGCCGACACACACTCCTGCCGCGAGCTGCTCCGGATCGCTGACAAGTTCACCCAGCACAACTTCCAGGAGGTGGGCTTGCATTTTAATTGCATTTAACTATTTTGACTGAATGATGCCTAATTTTCTGTACAGGTTCCTGAACAACCTATTCCTGTATTAACCATCTAGCTAGAATAACAAACCAGAACTACAATGTTCATACATTCCATTAAACAGTATTACTTTGTATAAAAGCAGTTGTTTTTATTGATGATGTATGACAGCACTTTCTTTAGCGCTCTCACTGGACCCACTTGGCCTCCAGTTTAGTTTGAACCGAAGAAAAAGTATTCTTTCAGTACTTTTTCTTTTCTTTTTTTTTGTACCTAAATATTTTTATTTGATACTCTACTGATACAGATTGGTTACATCATTATATACCGGTAATAGTAATTGGATGGGCAGTAATTAAGATAATTGGGGTTAAGATTGTTGTCTGAAAAGATACAGCAACAGTTCATGCATAATGGCCCTTTGTAAAATAATGAATGAATAGAATCCATTATTTACTGTTTATTTAAGTTTTCTTTACATCTATTTTATACATGATTTTTTATTAAAGAATAATAGCTGACATTCCTATATTTGTTGTCTTTCACTGTTTGTAGTCTAGTATCAAACTAAACTTGGTCGCTTGTCAAGTGAAATTAGTTCCCCAGGATTTGTAAACATAATTAACACAGCTGTTGATATAATTTTGTGTTTGTCATTCATTTCACAGAAATGGCAGCAAATCAGAAACCCGCGCAGCATTTAGATATGTTATTTTAGATGCTAATTGCAGCTATTATGCTATTCCAAAACACTGTCTTGTCCCCTACCCTCAAGATGTCTCCTGAGCTTATTGTCCCCTTAATGTTATGAAGGAGAAAATCTAAAAAACAGACCTCACTCATTTACATGAATAACTGCTTCTAGTTATTCCATGAATGTATCTTTGTGCCAAGCTGCTGATGGTCCGTTTCTCTGTGTTCTGTTGCAGGTTATGGAAAGTGAAGAATTCATGCTGCTTCCTGCCAATCAGTTGATCGACATCATCTCTAGTGACGAGCTCAATGTGAGAAGTGAGGAGCAGGTTTTCAACGCCGTGATGGCCTGGGTCAAATACAGCATTCAGGAACGCAGGCCGCAGCTACCACAGGTTTGACATATGTAGTAGTACTTCATTTTATGTTTTATGCTAGACTTAAACATTTACAGCCACATTTAAGCATATTGTTCAAAAATGTTGGTATCGAGATATTGCAAAAGAAATTTCTTTCTAGTAATATTGGCCACCCCTATTTTTCCGCATTTACAGATGTATTGTGTTTACAGGTTTTACAGCATGTCAGACTTCCCTTACTGAGTCCTAAGTTCTTGGTCGGCACTGTAGGATCAGACCCACTTATAAAAAGTGATGAGGAGTGCAGGTGGGCATGCATTTATAGTTGAAAATGAAATGCTTTCCTCTGCAGTTGTTTCTATTTCTTGGCATTGACTTAATGCAATGTTTCAGAGACCTGGTTGATGAGGCTAAAAACTACCTGCTGCTGCCTCAGGAGAGACCGCTGATGCAGGGACCCAGAACTCGACCCAGGAAACCCATACGCTGTGGAGAAGTACTGTTTGCAGGTCAGCTTAAACCGTTCCATCCCGATAATAAATTGCATTACCAAAACTTTATATTAGTTAATATTATATGCTCAGGCTTGCTTGCAACAAAATGTAACTTTTGCAAACTGATGATATTATTAGCCATTCTAACTTTTACTTTTTAAGCTTTCATCAGACTGTTGTTCTAACAATAAAAACACATGAAATGAAAGAAGTCATGGATCTGTGGTAACATAAAACAAATATTTGTAAAATAATAATGAAATTATCTAAACTATTCAGTGGGGTGACAGTGACTTAGTGCTTGAAGCACTCATCCACCACTTGGACCTTTTGCTTTTATGTCTTTAGGCAAGACACTTCACCCACATAGCTGAGAATGAATGTGGTGTTTGAGTGAAGATTTGCATCCTCCACAAAAGTAGCTCAGCTTAAAGGTCCCATGACATGGTACTTCTTGATGCTTTTATATGGCTCCTTAATGGTTCCCTAATACTGTAAATGAATCCTTCTTCAAAATCAAGACTCAGTGCATGAGAAAGAGAGATAAGATGAGAAAGAGTCATAAATATCTCTCTGGAACACTCCATTATGGGCGTTGTTGCTTGAATGCAAATGAGGAGGACAAAGATAGGCCAGAGTAGCGGGTGGGGGCGTGGCCAACCTCTTCGCTCTTTGCTCTTCAGCTGTGCGCTGTGCGCTGGCCCCACTTCCGGGTTTTTGCGTGGAGGAAGAGATGAGAAGCATTCCATTGGAAAAATAAACACATTTCCACAGAAAATAAAATTAAACCACTGCTGTTTCAGGTGTCCACAGGCTCAGATAAAGGACTTCCGAGCCTAGAAACACTCGCACGTGCCTCCAGGCAAATAAAAAAACGCATTTTGCATTGCGTAGCTCATTCGCAGTCCAAACTCTCTGGGCGTGATTTACAGAGACGCTGAGTAGAGACACAGACGGAGGGTGGAGCTACATTTTTCGATGTGACGTCAATAAGTTTCCTTGTTCAGAATCGCCCGTTTAAGCTGTGTTTTTTTTCTAACGCAGAAAAGGACCGTAAATGCTCAGTTTAGACATTTCGCAACTTTTAGCCATGGGGGGGGCCCTAAACAGGGTAGGGGAGCTCTAAACAGGGTAGGGGAGCTCACATTAACGTTCAAAAACCTCAGAAAGTGAAAATTTCATGCCATGGGACCTTTAATGAATGTGAGAGGTTTCGACAAGCCTGTAAAGCACCTCTTAGGGAGGAAATTTGTCGCTCATAAGAATTTTATTTGCTCAGTTGGTGGCTGGTGCAGTGGAGATGCCATTTCCAGTGTGGAGAGGTATGACCCTCAGACAAACGAGTGGAGGATGGTGGCCTCCATGAGCAAACGCAGGTGTGGGGTCGGGGTCAGCGTTCTGGACGACCTGCTGTACGCCGTGGGAGGACATGATGGGTCATCATACCTCAACTCTGTAGAGAGGTCAGAGGTTCTAAGTCGTTGCATTTAAGAGGTTTAAAACTACTATTTGCAAGAATTTACTTTTACTTGACATTGTACACCTAAACTTGACCTGATTTTGAAAACTTTGAATCATCATTAAAATATAGTAATAATAGTAATTTTTATGTTCATTTTATTATATTTACTATAGCTTCCTAACATGTGTTTACCATTTCAGATATGATCCTAAAACCAACCAGTGGAGCAGTGATGTGGCTCCGACCAGCACCTGCCGCACCAGTGTGGGCGTGGCTGTACTTGGAGGTTACCTGTACGCAGTTGGTGGACAAGATGGAGTATCCTGTCTGAACATTGTAGAAAGGTCAAAAGAACTGTGCTCTTTATGCACACACCATGTTTCATAACACTACACTTATTACGAATGGGCTTATGTCACAGGTATGATCCAAAGGAAAACAAATGGACCCGTGTGGCCTCTATGAGCACCAGGCGGCTAGGTGTGGCAGTGGCAGTGCTGGGAGGATTTCTGTACGCCGTAGGGGGATCCGATGGGACGTCACCTCTGAATACAGGTAGGTAAAAGAGGTAAACTCTGTAAATCATAAGTTATTTTATTGTAACACTGTAAGCTTATTTTCTATAGAAAGATTTAAAAATGATGCAGAAAGCTTAGCGTAGAACAGATATTGATTAAAAAAAATATGAGCTGTGTTTTAGAGCTGTGTTTTAAAAGCTATAGTCCAAATTATAATACATTCAGAGGAGAGCAAGAAAATTAATCCATCCAATTCTTTTTTTTACAGTGGAGCGTTACAATCCACAAGAGAACCGGTGGCACACAGTCTCTCCGATGGGCACCAGGAGGAAGCACCTGGGCTGTGCTGTGTACCAGGACATGATCTACTCTGTGGGAGGCAGAGATGATACTACAGAGCTGAGCAGTGCAGAGCGATACAACCCCAGGACCAACCAGTGGTCTCCGGTGGTCGCCATGACGTCCAGAAGAAGTGGGGTGGGTGTCTGATGTGAAATACTCAAGTTCAAAGTCAGCTTTATTGTCAATTCTGCCATATGTGTTCAACATACAGTGAATCGAAATTTCCTTTCTCTCTGGCCAAGCAGTGCAAAAAGACAGTGTACAAAATACAATATAAAGACAAAACAAAAACTTCTAAGACAAAATCTAAAATCTAAAGCAGTGCAAAAGAATAAATAAATACCTATTTACAGATGTCCAAAATGTGCAATGTACATTAAAATGAGCAATAGAAGATGCAGTCGTGAAATGTGCAGTAATGTGCAATAGAATGTGCATTGAAAGTAAAGATAAAACTGCATGAACTGATTGATTTCAAGATTTCAACTGTAACTCGGGAAGCAATTTGAATCTTCACAATCAGTCTTTTTAGGCCATATAATATCCCATTGAAAAGATGGATCGCTTGAGATGAATACTTTATTGATCCTGAAGGAACTTCATTCAAGTGAATGGGTTTAGCAGGTTCAATACATAAAATTACATTACATTACTAATACAAATATATTCTGGATATAGTAGCTCAGTTGGCAGAGCGTTTGTTCAGTGATCCAAAGGTTGGCAGTTCATAAACATGAATGGTCGAGTGGTCAGATCCATTGACCCACTGGTTGCTGTTGCGATTCTAACTCCCACAGACAAATGTTGTCATTGTGTCCCTGGGCAAGGTATACGGCCCTTGTTGTAAAAGTGCCTTGAAGGTGGAAAAGCCCTATATAAAAATGTCTTAACGCTCTGTTTATATATAGGTGGGCCTTGCAGTTGTAAATGGGCAGTTGATGGCAGTAGGAGGTTTTGATGGGACAACGTATCTAAAAACTATAGAAGTATATGATCCAGATGCAAATACATGGAGGTAAGTTTTTTACTATGCATGCAACTTCATAAATAGTAAATCTATCTGTCTATTACTGTGAAAAATTGTAATGTATCCAGCTACAGTGGTAAAAAATTACAAATGTGCAATTCCCTAATTTTCTGCTTTTAATGGTAGTTTTGTCAGTAGTGAATATGTAGTCAATATGTATTTAACCCAGTAATCAGAACAGTTGAACCAGAGATGCTATCAATCAAAACCAAAATCCAGCTCAGCCATAATCTGATTGGTTTGTCTATGTTTAATATTCATATACGTTTCTGTTTCTATAAGGTTATACGGAGGAATGAACTACAGGCGTCTTGGTGGAGGGGTGGGCGTGATCAAAATGACTCATTGCGAATCGCACATCTGGTAACATCTGCTCCCCCCGCTCTCACACTCCTCCCCTGTCCTCTGCTTACTGTGCGGACGCCTTTCTTCGCTGACTGTTGTGCCTCTGAGCACAGACACTGCTTTCTCATGAGAGCCCTGTGTGAAAAGGGGGGATAAGATGGACACCGGAACGAACTTGAAAAGAATCTTCAACTTGACTTTGTGATCAATACACTCCAAATGGGGTCTACTCGGATTGGATTTCCGAAGTTTTTATTGACACAATTTAACTTAACTGTGCTTGTAAAGTCCTGTGATTGAGAACTGCCTTAGAAGCGAGTATACTATGAAGACTTTTTTTTTTCAGACAAGACATTTTTCACTCTGAGCATCAATGAAAGCCCATATTGTTCTTGTTTCTTAGTTTGAGATTAGTTTTTTTTTTAAATTTCCAACCACAACAAAGATATCACTCCATGGTATATATAAAACAAAGGTACAATTTTTACATTTTCATTCTAGACTAAACTAGAGCATACACTACAGGATTTGGCTGTTACCTCTTGGACTTTGTGTAGCATTCAGAAAGCTGCCAGGCAGTTTTCTTATTACGAAGCTGTTGATGTGATTTTTAAAAGCAGCAAAACAAGTACTACGACAAACCATGGACTAAGATTTGAACAACGAGCCCGCAGTTGTTTAATCAGGCTGTGAATACTGGATCTATAAGAATGCTTTGGTGAAACTGGTAAAACATTTCAGGTCTGATAGTTATGTAGAAATGGAAAGTTGACAATGCTTGAGACAGGAATAGGAACAATTATAATGGCCCAAACACAATTTGGGGGGGAAAAAAATGCTTCTTGTAATGACTAGGTGAATTTGGTTCAGAAGCTTTCAACATCGACCAGTTGTTATTATTGTTTAGTTTTGAGAAATTGCAAAAATCTCTTTATATACTCCATACATGTTGGCTTAATGATCCCTGTAAAGAAATGGTGCATCCTGCCAAATTGGCCAGCGAAAGCTCCATATAATCAAACCACCTGTATGCACTTCTTAAAATAGAAGAGGTGTGCTAGGAATGGCGTCTGTCAACTTAGAAACTGCATCACTTATGTAGCATTATACAAGCATTAAAAGGGATCATAACTGCTGAGTTTTGGACACTAATCGTTGCATTTATTTGACCTCAAAATGAATATTAGATTGATGCACATTGCAAAATATTTTACACTGGTTTAAGATGAAGCTCTGAAGCATTTTTGACCCATGGTTTTGAGAAAAATGAGGGGATATGACATGGATATATAGTTTATAATTGCACTCCAGTTGGGAATGTTTTTTTGTTTGTTTTTTAAATTTCTTTTAATTTGATGAGTGGGTAGGTGGAGATAGGGCTCAGTTTGGTGCGTTCAAGTGACATTTCAGAGAAAATGATGCAAAACAAAGAGCTACTCATTCAAGACATTCTGCACTTTAAGTTTTGTGCTCTGGATATGAATGCTACACAGATATTTTTATGCATTGTGCCCAGTGTACTGTATAATAGGTCACATAAATAGCTTTTGTTTAATGCTTTTAAGTAGTTTGATATTTGCATCAATTGCTTCTGGAAAAAGTAACATCCCACGCTATTCCAAAAAGGTTCATTTGATTATTAACAACAGACCAGTTTGTTTGACCTTCATGTTTTGACTTCTGTCTGTAGTCATCATCAGAAGAGTCATATTATGTTGCTATGATGTGTCTTGCCAGCTGATTTCTGGCGCAGTCTTCCTTTGATCCATCTCTGGATAAAAGAGGCAATAGAAATCCGAAAACATGCCCATAATACACTAAACCGAGACGAGGGGGCGTTCTCGCTTCCCCACTTGGGATATGTTCTGAAGAAGTCAGACTGTAGAGGGTGCTGATGTCCTTCCCCAGATCAGGGAGAATGTATAAATCAGCCGACAAGACCCGTCATAGCAACATCATGCGACTCTTCTGATGTTGACTGCAGACAAATATTCGAAACATGTCAAGCTAAACTGATCTGTTTGTGCAGGGGATGGTTACTTTTTGTTTTCATCTATCTTTACTGCCTTCCAAGTTTACAAGTGCTATGAAAAAGTTGATGATACTGTCACGATTCTTTTAGTAGTTCAGTTGAAAATGAAAGAACGTGTTTTCCATACAGAGTGAGGTATTCTATTTTTGTTTTGAATGATGAGCGATAACAACAGTAAATGAAGTTTAGCATGATTATGACAATTAGGAACTGTCACTCAAGGTATGTTGAATATGTGGTAGATTACATTTTACCCACTTTGAAACTAAAAATAATTTATACCTGGTAATTATAAAATCCTCACTTTAATACAAAATGTTTTATACAAGCTTGAACAAAATTGCATTGGCCTTGCATAATTTGTTGTACACAAACTTGGAAAACCTTTGGTGTTTTTTTTTGCCATCTGTTTTACATTTCCCACTCCAGTGTAATTGTATTAAGCAGATAATGGTCCGTTTTTTGTAGTCTGTAAAATGTATTGACAAATGCACACACACATTAGTGTATAACCATATGGCACTACAGCAACAGCAAAATTAAAAATGACATGAAACTGGTCTATGCCTGATTTTAATTCCATAAATATTTTAAGTGATGACTGCAATCAATGTTGAAAAGTAGGGCTAAAAATATGTACCAAAAGTGGTATTTAAAATACTAACTTTGAGTAACTGTATTCTGTATTCTGGTACATTTTCAATTGGTAGTATACAATATAATTTACTTCCTAAAATCAAAGGAGTACATGGTGGTACTTCATCAGGCAAATGGGCTTTGAAGTGCACAGCATTCGTGAGAAAAAATAGAAAAGATTACGCTCTTGTGTTATATACATTACAACATTTAATAATAAATGTCATGTTTTTACAATATAATGCAACTCAAATTCACATTGAGTTCATGCAATATTGTGGAACACTCGAGACAAAACAAATAATCTCCAAGGAGACAAGAGGGTGGCGGACCCTTCGTTGTTCATATTCACTACCAGTCAAAAGTTTGAACACACATTTAGGTTTCTACTTTATTTTCATGATTGTTTACATTGTGGATTCTCGCTAAAGACATCGGAACTATGACTGGACACATACGGAATGTAGCAAACAAAAAATACACTCAAAATAACTCAAACGTATATTTACATGGACATCTGTACATTATTCTATGTGACTGGATGTATTGGCAAAGTGGGGATGGAGACTGCAGTCCCTCTCCTCTGCTCTGAGAAGGTCGCTCTGATTATCATGATGAGTGGTGATTAGGGAGGACGCTCGAGCAGTCTGGGGTCAATCAGAATAACAGCGCCAAATGAACAGTGGACATTTGCACACAGGAAGCTGATGGAAAACACAAGGTTTAAACTTCTTGGTGAAAGTACCTAAGAAGACAAAATTAACAACTTTGGTTTAAACACAAGGTTTATTATTGTGGCTTTTTATAGTGTTTGTGGGTTACAAATAATGTAGAAAAGTGAGACAATACAATACAATAATGATGTGATCAAAAGGCTAATCACATACATTTCTGTAGGGAAAAATAAAATAAGAGGGTAATACTTGTCGTAACTGTCAGCCCAGTATAGTATAGCCCAGTACAGTTGTATCTTCACATTTTAGTTTATGCGAAGTTATTGTCACTATAAATGCATTTTTACCAGGTTATGCTGAAACTTTTATGTATTTATTTTTGCGCTTAATATTTCAAAGATGTCAGATTTTGCTTGTGTGCAACACATTTGACAGTTCTGGTCACTGCCTAGTCAGTCATTAAAGTCACTTATTGAAGCCCTAATTAATTTGAATTAGTTAAACCCTTCTACTTGGTGTTTTAGTCAAAAACAAATAAATATTGAAATTACGAAATTCACATTCAATCAAATTGTCAACAGTGAACATTTCTCCACAGATAATTGCCACGTTATAAATATTATTATAAAACCTTATCAAATCCTGAGAACACATACCATAGCCTACACAAACCTCATATTTGTTAATCTGAATTCTAATGTG
Organism: Paratrypauchen microcephalus; assembly: GCA_036785185.1. NCBI lineage: Eukaryota > Metazoa > Chordata > Actinopteri > Gobiiformes > Gobiidae > Paratrypauchen > Paratrypauchen microcephalus. Next base: position 6,455,643 of record JAVJIX010000032.1, read on the forward strand.
TTTTACTAGACAAACATTAGACCCCTCTTCCCTCCACTTTCCGGGGTTTTGATGAACTAAAACTTTTGATTGAGTTTTATCCCTGAGAGCCGCTCCCTGAATGACGGCTGACATTTTTGACTCCTGTCGTGAATCCACTTCTGACCTTGATAAAAAAATCCTCCATCACAAATCAACTCATTCTACACACAAGCTAACCCCACCCTCCACGGACGAGTATGCACTTTGATTTTCTGCCTATAGACCACCGTCAAATCTCAATACGCTTTGATTTCCTGAACAAAGTTTAATCATGTCTTTTTAAGCGGGATTGACTCTGCATTGTCTGACTCTTATTTCTATTCTGTGCGATGTGAGCAATCAGAGCAGAAGGAGGGGTGGTAAACAGCAGATAAGAGTCCATTATCAGAGATGCTCAGACTGTTGTGGTCACAGCATGGCTTCAGCTTTATGTTCAAACTTCTCCAAAATGTTGCATGGTTAGTAAATTAAATACCATCTGTCCAATAATTTAATAAGCATTGATAATTTTTGATTCATTTATCACTTTACTTTGTTTGATTAGCGCCAATGCAAGGCCTTTCGGAGCCTTGAGCAACCACAAATCAGGACTGCGAGAGAAATCTTTAGAAATCATAACTAGACAAAAATCTAGTTTCAGAAGTCACAAGGGGGCAGTGTTTCTATGTCAGTAAATATGCATTATTTTGAGCACTGCAGTACTGGTTTGGGTGAGTCTTTGTCTCACCATAAACCATTATTTAGCTTTTTCATGACTTGCCAAATACAGCTGCTGGGGTCTTAACTGTCCAAAATTGCTCCTTAGAATCAGTGAACTAGTAGTGTGTGTCTAGCCTGATTAACCCTAGAGGACTATCGCCGGGTGATTTTGACCCGAGCCAAATTATTTACATGATTTTCAATATGTTACATTTTTCTGAGTGTCATAGGCCCCTGGGTAGCTTTGCCATTGTTTTTGACATCTTTGAAGGTGTAGGTGTTTCCCTACCCCATAGCCCACTTTTTCCTACATGCTTTCGGGTCACCCGGCAATAGTGAAAGAGGAATGTAAGAATGTAATGAATTTAATGGAAGAGGATGTAAGGAATAGGTAAGTAAGAGTGATCCTGGAATGTGTATGCTATCCTTATTTAGTGCAGAGTTTGCTTCACCAGGGAAGTCTCACATGTCCCAGGAATGGGTGGATCAAAGACCCAAGTTTCCAATATCATTATTATTATTATTATTTTTGTTGTTGTTGTGTTTTTTGTTTAGTTTTTTTAAAGGATTTTTGTTGTTTTTTTTGTCCTCAAATTCCTAATTTTTCAGTCATTTTGGAGCATGTTTTTAGGGTCTTCCTATGTGTTTTTTTTTTTCATTTTGCTACACATAACACAGTTGAAAATAAAAGAAAACCACTCTAATTTATCATGTGTTGTCATGAAAAATAGATACAAATATTACAAGTACTTTTTGTTGGGTAAATTATATCGGGTAAAAATTACCCGGCAAAAATGATGGTGTTACTTTTTATAGTGAAAGTGTTATAGGGTTAAAGGCATCAGCATACTCCAAGCTGCATTTTGACTGTTTCATACATGTTTGAGTAATCCTGTATTGTCCTGCATTCGAGGGTTTAAGTGCAGAATGGACAATATTGGTCCTGTACGCAATATGTGGGTGTGTTTTCTTAGATTGTGTATTTGCAGTATTTTCTTTCTTTTCTACTGGTATTCTAGCTACACGAAAAAAGACCCCAAAACCATTAGTATTGAAAATGTGACCCCTTCTTTACAATATAATCGTTTTCACACATTGGCCAGTGTGAGTCATACAAAGTAGCTTAATGTTTGAAAAAAAGCGTTTGTTTGCCTCAGCAGTCCTCCCACATGTGCAAGTGAGAAAATGAAGATATTTGACGTGTGAATAACTGGGAGGAGGAGTGAGGCTTCATAGTGTAATGTGCACTGACATAAATCCTGACAGACAGGCCCATAAATATGGCTATCAAATGTCTACATGCTGCTAATCTGTATTAGACAAAAGAGCCACTAAGATTACAGGATGGGGAAAGCATAAGCAAATAAAGTCATTAAAAACACAATGGTGCATTTTCCTATAATATATTGTGTATACATACATTTTGCATTTGTTTACTTTGTTAGCTTGTCTGGACTAATGGGTTCCTATCAATAAACAATAAACAAACAAACTTGACCCCTTCTCATACACATAAAACCAGATAAAAAGTGAAAAATAATAACAAAAATAAAGTGAATAAATGTGTGTCTTTTATGTGGACTTATATAAAATAATGTAATGTAATTATTATAGCACGATCTTCTAATAACAATTATAAGCATAATTTTCTGCCCTGTAACAAACATGCATTTCAAATTTGATTGTGGAAGTAACCATTGAATAAAATCTGAATAGATTCAAGATTGTTTATTTGTCATATGCAGAACCAACAGGGTCAACAATGCAATGAAATGCTTAGGATCAGAAGAACCGTTGACTCGCTAAGATAGAAGTACTAATAACATGCAATAATAGTACATGGTAAAAAAGTGTTGCAAAAGTGCAGGGGAAGAAGTAAACAATATAATAAAAATATGTAATAAAATGTAATAAAAATACAAAAAATACAAAATGTACAAAGGTGCAGGTAGGATTAAATCAAAGATCAAATAAGGTATAAGTAGAGTATTTCACAGATTGCACATAATATGGTGTATAAGTGTTGCATGTGGATTTCGTATTGCACATAGTATGGTATAAATATTGCACAAAGGTTATTGCACAGATTATTGCACAGGTAACAGTAGTTTACAGTGAGGTAGTGACATGATACATTCATACAGAGCAGCAGCAGTAAACATATTATGCATAATGAAACATAGTTTAGTGCAGTATTATTGAGAGTTCAGTATTAGAGTATTATCCAGAGTTCAGTAGTCTGACAGCTTGGGGGTAATAGCTGTCTTTTTGTGCGTGCTGGCAGGCTCCTGTATCGTCTACCAGAGGGTAGCAGACGGAAGAGTGCTTGTGCCGGATGATAAGACAAGATAAGATTTTATTGATCTCACACAGGAGAAATTTACTTGCCACAGTAGCTCCAGGATATTTGGACAAGAAAGAAAGTGCATGCAGGCAGGAATGGGATAAAGTAGTATGGTCCTTAATGATGCTGCTTGCCTTACGCAGACCCCTGCTGTGATAAATGTCCTGGATGGAGGGGAGTTGATGTCCTCTGCCGCTCGCACCACCCTCTAGTGCTTTGCGGCTCTGAGCAGTGCAGTTCCCATACCACACTGTGATGCAGCCCGTCAGCAGGCTCTTGATGGTGCACCTGTAGACGTTTGTGAGGATGCTGGTGTTCATACCAAACTTCCTCAACTTCCTCAGGAAGTAGAATCTTTGTCGGGCTTTCTTAACCACAGTGTCTGTATGTAGTGTCCAGGACAGATCCTCAGTGATGTGTACCCCAAGGAACTTAAAGCTGCAGACCTGCTCCACCTCAGTGTTGTTGATGAAGATGGGGGGATGCTGGTCTACACGCTGTCTCCTGAAGTCCACAATCATTTCCTTAGTTTTGCTGACGTTCAGAGAGAGGTTATTTTCCTGACACCAGCTGGTCAGTGATTTCACCTCGTCTCTGTAGGCGCTCTTGTCGGTGTTAGTGATGAGGCCTAGGATGGTGGTGTCGTCGGCAAACTTGAGGATGATGTTGGAGCTGTGCCTGGCGGTACAGGCATAGGTGAACAGGGAGTACAGGAGAAGGCTGAGAACACAGCCCTGGGGTGCAGCAGTGCTGAGGACAGGTGTGGAGGAGAGGTGGCTGCCGATCCTCACTGCTTGTGGCCTGTTGGTGAGGAAGTCCCATATCCAGCAGTAGATGGACGTCCCCAGGCCCAGGGCGGTGAGCTTAGAGACCAGTTTGGAGGGGATTATGGTGTTGAATGCAGAGCTGTAGTCAATGAAGACTACATGACATATGTGTTTCCTATCTCCAGATGACTGAGAGAGGTGTGGACTGCTAGAGAAATGGTGTTGTCTGTAGACCTCTTTGCTCTATATGCAAACTGCAGGGGGTCCAGGGTGTCGGGGAGGGAGTCACAGATGTGTCTCTTAATGGTTCGTTCAAAGCACTTCATGATGACAGATGTGAGTGCTATGGGCCGATAGTCATTAGGACAGGATGCTGTGGGGGTCTTTGGTATGGGGACTACAGTGGAGGTCTTGAAGATGGTGGGCACAATAGACTGGCTCAGAGACAGGTTGAAGATGTTGGTGAACACCCCGGCGAGTTGGTCAGCACAAGCCCTCAGCACCCGTCCGGGGATGCCGTCGTGTCCTGGTGCTTTGCGGGGGTTCACTTTCTTGAACGCCTGTTTCACTGTGGCGGTGTCTATACAGAGTACAGCGTCCTCACTGTCCACATGAGGTCTGGTGACAGACGTGGTGTTATCTGCATCAAACTGGGCGTAGAAGGTGTTGAGTTCGTCCGGAAATGATGCGCTGGACAGTTCCACTGGCCCACACCTCCCCTTGTAGTCAGTGATGCAGCGTAGTCCATGTCACACCCATCTCGGGTCACTGCTCTGCTGGGCAGACTCCACTCTCTCCCTCTAGTCCCTCTGGGAAGTCCTGATGGTCTTTCTGAGGTCGTACTTGGCTGCTTTGTAGGCTTCAGGGTCTCCCGAGTTGAAGGTGGCGGTGCGAGCTCTTAGTTTAGCACGCACCTCTGGTCCCGCTCAAGGTTTCTGATTAGGGTAAGTGCAGATGGAAATTTTGGGCACCGTGTCCTCACATTTCCCTATGTAGCCTACAACAGAGTCTGTGTACGCATTAATGTCACCATCCGCTGCGTCTGCAACCATCTGCACAGACTCTGTCGTAGGCTACATAGGGAAGTGCATTGAGATCGTGGTGCCCAAAATTTCCATCTGCACTTACCCTAATCAGAAACCCTGGGCCATTGACCAATTTATCCATTCATTTTCTTCCATTTATCCAAGGCTGGGTCATAGGGGAGCAACAGTCTAAGCAGGGACTCCCAGACTTCCCACACCCCAGACACTTCCTCCAGCTCCTCCTGCGAACACAAGGTGTTCCCAGACCATCTGGGAGACATGGTTCCTCCAGTGTGTCCTTGGTCTTCCCCAGGGCCTCCTCCCAAAACAGATGTCAGAGCCATCTTAGCTGGCTCCTCTCAATGTGGAGGAGCAGTGTCTCTACTCCGAGGTCCTGCCGTGTGATTGATCTCTTCACCCTATAATAAATAATAACAATAATAAATAATACAAATAATTTTCCCAGTTAAAGGTGCAATATGCAATTTCTGGTGGGGGGTATGCCACCTGCTTGCCATCATTTTCTTCCTACATAATATCCCTTTAACCTGTTACATTAACAATAACTTAATAACTTTATTGCCCACCTCCTTTATGCTTTTTCATGGTTTTGTAAATACTAAACGTTATATATTTGTAAACTTTTAAAGGCAAATTAAAGTTTTTTTACAATCTGAGCCTTCTTTCGGCAATAAAACAAGTAGTTTTACTCACCCATAGCATTTTTCTGTCAATTGGAGCAGTATCGCAGAACTTATGTTGAGCCGTTCTGTTCTAGTAATGATCCCGTATCTTTTAACATGGTGCTGTATCATTTGCTCGGGGCTTTACTTTGCGGTGTCCAAATAACACAAACTTTAGCACTTTTCAAATCATAGAAGCTCTTGACATAAGAAACATCAGTGGTTGAAGCGGTCAGTAATCCGAGACTGACCCACAGGTTGGTTGGTACGATTCCAGCTCCCACAGATGAATGCGCGTTGTGCTCCTTGGGACCCAAACATGAAACGCAAAGCTGAAAACTATGGATAAATCTCGGATTACACTGGTGTGTGAATACGATGTGTGACATTGGGTGATTGGGCTTCCTTGATTTGTAAAGTGCTAAAGTTTGGGTGCCTTGAAGGTGGAAAAGCGCTATATAAACAAATGCTAATTTACGCTATTACATAACTTTCTTCAAACAGCTCCAAATGACACGAACGTGATATGGGTGAGTCAAACGACTTTTTCATTACCGAAAGAAGGTTTTGTAAATACTAAACTTTATATATTTGTAAACTTTTAAGGTCACTCGCACTTTGGCAACCTACATAAAACCATTAAAATAAAAAAAAACGCCACAACAAGACAGGTGCAGTACTAAATGCATACTCCTCATAGAGCCCATCTCCCTCTTTTAGTCTCACTGCATCAAAAAAATCAAATAATGTCAAGAACTTGCTGTTCATTTTCAAGTGTAGGAGTGTATTTGCCTACGTGTCGATGACATTGAATGTGCTGCAGTGTACAGGGCCATCAGGTGCAAGTCTTTGAAACAAGCGTGTCTATAAAAGGAGTTTATTCAGAAACGAGGCACAGGTAAATATAAAGGCAAAAGTGGAGTGAATAGGTGGTCATTAGAAACAGAACTGACAAATAGAGAGCAACAAATGCACACATAACGAAGGTAAGACTAAGACTAAAGAAAATCAGGGAAGAATATTATTCTACCAAACTTTTACGTCAGTCTATCTTCTTTTGTTGTCATGGCTCTTTTTCTGGTTGGTTCTGTTAGAAAACCCCCTGTTAATCCTATTTACTTATTTCTGAATGCTTAAAACATGGACTAACAAAGAAACACCAGGATTGAATAAATACAAGATCATTTTAATGGAATATTCCAGGAAACCAATTATATTTCCATGGTGAGATCAGCTTTAACATCTTTAACACTTTCCGTTAAAGATGTAGTATGTAACTTTTCTGGTGGAGGGTCAACCCCTTGCTTGTCTCTATAAAGATGTTATTACTTTGGCTGGGATGTTCCACAGAATGGAATTTTGTGTATGGATGAGCAACTCATAGGCAATTCCAGACAATACATTCAACCAATATCTCCATGGAGACATAGATCGCGGGCCCCCACCAACAAAGTTACATGAGCACCTTTAATTTACTCTGCAAAGTACATCTTGTTTGACCAATACAATGTTCTTACGACTGATAACACAATATTGTATGCATTAGTTTATCAAAGCTTGTGGTCCACTGCCTTTTTTACTTAGTGGCTCAGTGATTCTTACCTAATTGATTAAGTGATTAAGCAATCATCATCTCCACTTTTTCATTGCAGAGTGCTCATAACTTTTAAATTCATGACACAGCAGACTCCCGTCCAAAGTGACTCATGGACATTCTCACAGACCTCCTCTATATCTCCACACCTGCTCGCTCTCTGCGCTCCTCCTCCTCTCTCCAGCTCTCTGTCCCCTCTGCCCGTCTGGTCACTATGGGGAGCAGGGCGTTCAGCCGCTCTGCTCCCCAGCTCTGGAACTCTCTCCCTCCTGACCTCCGCAACACCGACACACTCCCAAACTTCAAAACCAAACTCAAAACTCATCTGTTCAGACTGGCCTATTCACCTCAACCATAACTGCACTGTCCTTTTAAATGTTTTAAATGTTTTACTGTTTTTAAAAGTTTTATTGTTTAAATGTTTAACTGTTTGTTTTTAACTGTTTGTGTTTTAACTGTTGCTTTTAACTGCTTTTAACTGCCTATAATGTATATTGTACTTGTTGTAAGGCGACCTTGAGTGTCCAGAAAGGCGCCTAATAAATAAAATGTATTATTATTATTATTATTAAATGACGTGAAACGCTGTTCAAGCACAAATCTGTAGTCATGAAAGTACAAAATACACTTAAAGGACACATATTAGGCTATATAAAATTAACTTTTTTGAACTTTTTCTCATGTTATAAACAACAAACAAAAACAGTTTTGAAGTTTCCAGGTTTGTTATGTCACAGGAAAAAGTCTCCTACACAGTTTTTTATTGCTGTTGCTATACAATGAGGTGACACTGTGATCTAGAAAAACAAACAAACAAACAAAAACCATATCATCCATGGCACTAAAATGCTGTATTTATTAGATAGGGAAATGGCCACACATTCAGTATTGCATTTCTTCCCATTCATTGAAAATGAATTTCTTGCATACCTTGCTGATGTTGTGCTGTAAGAACAAGATAGATCAATGACATTGATCATTTTGTGACTGTGATATTTGGTGTCTTTTAAATGAGAAAACAGACATACCAGACAGGACAGAACTACCAAATTCAATACCTGCTTGTACTATGTGGTCTTGGGGGTAAATTGTTGTCACTGTTTTCTTTTTCTTTCTTTTTTTTTTTTTTGTTGCCGTTTTGCTGAAGCTAATTTAAAGCTAGTTGTATCATGTTCAAGGCTGAAGAAGATTGTGACCCAAGTGAAGTTTTGAATTCTCTCCAATGGTTATTTTTAGTCAGAAATATCCACCATAATATAAAGCACAGGGCTTTCTGAACGTCAGCTTTGAGTCCTGTGCTTTTATTCAATGCAGGGATATGAGTAAGAATGACATGAAGGTCAGCTTTAGCTTTGCTGAGTCACACTGGATTTACCACATCTTATTTGGAAGATCATTTTATATCTATTATATAAGAGAAGGTCATTTTGTGATGCAGCCTTGTATAAGTTATTGCACTGTGTCATAGCAAGTTTAAAGGTGCACTATATAAATGTGCCACCTGCTTGTCTCCATGGGAATGTTAATGCTTTGCCAGAAATGTTCCATAGTACTGCAGTAAACATATTTATCTTGTGTTTATTTCATTATGGATGTTTTATTGCTCAACGTATTCTTAGCGTGAGTGAGCTGACCTGTAACTTGGACCTGGTGCCATCACCTGCTTGTCTCCATGGATATATAATAGATATAGATATAGATATAAAGTTAATAGATATAAAGATAAGAAGAGTTCAGAAATCAATATTTGGTGCAATAACCTTTATTTTTAATCACAGCTTTCATGAGTCTTGGCATGCTCTCCACAAGTCTTTCACATTGTTCTTGGGTGACTTCATTCCACTCCTGGTGTAAGAACTGAAGTAGCTCAGCTTTGTGTTTGTGTTGGAATTCAACTGATGCTGGAATGTAATGGCTGTAATACATGTAGAGATGCTGATTTCATTTTTTTCCAGAGCTGTAGATCAGAAAATAGCATAATATAGGCCCTTTAAAAGTGCACTATGTAGCTTCTTGTGGAGGACTGGTCACCTGCTGGACATCATTGAGGACAACATTGTTGTGTTCCACACTATAGCATTAAAGGGATATGCCACCCCCAGGTCAAATTTGGGCATCTCCCCACAGTCCAGAGACTAAAATAAGTGGTGGAAAGCGTTTTCCTGCTCACCCAGCCATTGTCCGAGTCTGTCGCCACTGACCGCCGCGGTATCTGCAGCTCCTCCGCCTTAGACTGGAGTCTAACGTCGCCAGAGAAAGATTTCGGCCAAAAGGAATTAATTTGCTCGATGCGTTTCCCAATTACTTTCTGTGTAGTGCGCATTCATATCGAGTGCAAATAAATGTGCAAATCAACACGGAGAGCTTGCCTTGGTCATTTTGGGTGGGAACTATTTTCCAGTGCGGAAGAATACAGCCGAATCACGCACCACGTTGTGCAACAGGGGAACTCCCTTCCCGGTGCGTAACTGGGATTCCCCTGGCAGCGTGCTGCGTGATTCGGCTGTATTCTTACGCACTGGAAAATAGTTCCCACCCAAAATGACCAAGTCAAGCTCTCCGTGTTGATTTGCACATTTATTTGCACTCGATATGAATGCGCACTACACAGAAAGTAATTGTTTCTTGAAAACATGAATCTTTTTTGTTATTTTGACCATTTGTCATTTTCTGCAAATAAATGCTTTAAACAATATTTTTATTTGGAATTTGGGAGAAATGTTGTCAGTAGTTTATAAACAAAAATGTTCCTTTTGCCCAAACACATACCTATAAGTAGTAAAACCAGAAAAACTGATAATTTTGCAGTGGTCTCTTATTTTTTTCCAGAGCTGTATGTTATAATGTTGTTTCCTCATCACATATATCAAATATCATCACAAATATAACTGGAGTTCTTCTCTCAAACAGAAAACACTCTATTCCACCTTGTGATGTCATGTGGTAAGCACTCCATGTGTTTTTAATCTCCATATACCTTCATTAGAATCATTTGGATAATTTCAGCCCTGGAATTTCCCATCTCTACTGAATAAAAGGTAAAAGGTAGCTGTCTGGGTATGTTTTTGAGAAGGTAACAACAGCATGGCTCTAACTTCTAACATGGCTTAAAGCTCATGTAGCTAAACTTTCCATAATATAAGGCCTTTACTCTTCATGATATTTAATAAATGAAACTGACATAATTATAAGAATGGATAGATAAAGCACTGTTTCACTAGTAACATATCTGAAAGTTGATTGTGCGTGCACCAGGCCACTGCGGCACTGTGTAATCCTTTCCACAGGGGATTCGGAGCAATATGAAGAAATGCTAAGACTGAGTTTGATTTCATTTTCTCTGTTACACTATAAGCACTGGGATTTGCCATGGTCTGCTATCATTTCACAAACCTTAGGCAATTCAAACTCTCCCAACTTTCCCCCCAGTACGAACTTATAATCCATTAATTTAACAACCGACTTTATTAGGTTGACTTTTATCCCCCATTCTCTGTAACTAAAGGAGTCTATTTCAACTTTTCTTTTTATTTCTATATGCTCTGTTGAATCTGCAGTGATCTAAAGTGAGAGAGAACGGCGTCCTCTATATCTGAACTAGAATGGTGAAAAATACTGTAGGTTCGACAATAACTTCATGCACTGGGAGCAAATGATCCATCAATACACCCACGGCTGCCAAACACCTCAGAACTCATAAATATCTTTTATGTATGAAAAGAGAAATAAACCTTGAGGAAACCTATCCATAAAAAAATGTGGTTGATGACAAAAATAAATAAATAATAATTCAGTTCTATTAGTGTTAACACAATATTGACAACAAAAACACATTTAAAAAGTCGGCTCCCTTCAAAACCATTTATAACTGATTTTTATGTTAAAAAAAAAAACATACAGAGGTACACTATATCTGCTATCCGCCTGTCTCCATGGAGATTTTATTGCTTTGCCTGGAATGTTCCACAGTATATTATTAAATGTATATATTTTTTTACAGGTGTTTTAATTGTTTATCAGTTGAGGATGATGATGAGGATGTGGATAATTCCAGGCAAAGTAATAACATTTTCATGGAGACAAGCAGTGATGAAAAGTACCACTGTTTTTAGCACATGACTCATGGGTTGACCCTCGATAGTGAATTATGTTGTCGTAGTGCATGAAACAAGAATAGTTTTTGGTATTGCACCTCGGCTCATCCCCTTAATCCTACTCCCAGTCTTACCACCAGGGGGCAGTGTTGCTCTCCTGTACCTCTCTGGTTTAGTGCTGTTTTCTGGGACAGTGTGACATTAAAGGAGGCAGTAAAAGGTTAAATACTTTTCTCTTGGGTACTCTGAGCACCCCACCTTGCCATACGGTGTACCCTCCTCACCATACGCTCCACCCTCACCATACACCCTCTGGGCCTTACCATACTCTCCGGTCCTCACAAGGGACAGGCCCACAGGACACTTTAACTGCAGCATAACGACGCAGACTGTGACACCTCTGTATGCAAATCACCACATGGAGAGAAATGATTCTGTCTGGTGGATGTTAGAGGGAAGGGCAGCTGTAGTTCAGACCACTGCAATATCATGCATTTCTCTTTTAAACAAGCTCTATTCAACTTTTCAGGTGGAACGCCCATCTGTTTGTCTCCATAAAGATGTCATTGCTTCAGTTTATCTCCTAAATAGGATCTGTGGAGATGCGACCCCGCTCACAGTAGGAGAACTGTTTTCCAAAGTATTTTTAGGGCAACTGCCAATGCATATTATGGTTAGAGTAGTTTAATGCCACACTTTGGAACATTCCAGGAAAAGCAAAAACATTTCCATGAAGACAAAGGTAGTAACCCTGCATCAGAAAAGTTATACTTTTAATTTGATCTGCTGAATTGTGTTAGCACAAAGATTCAGGATTGATTTTAGGTCTTGAGATTGATAGCTTTTATTTGTCAGTATACAAAATATACTTCAACCATACAAGATATAAGGTTGGATAGATCAATCGATAAATACTTCATCGATGCAGTTCATTCATACAAAAGCATACTCTAAAAGGTTAGTCCTGAGCTGCTGTTTTGTGCCAAACTGAGTCACATTTTTGGAGCTAAAGCATTGAACCATAGACCAAAGTCTTTAGCACTGCACCACTGTGACACCAAGCTGTAACAATAATGTGGCTGGATAGGGCCTTTTGGAGGCTAAAGACTGAACAGAGGACAGTTTAATTTTTGAATAATACTGTGGAATGACCAAATGCTGTCTTGCTGTTGTAAAACTGTTACCACTTGCACGTATTTCACTTTGTGATGATAATTATTCTACAAAATCCTTAAGCATTTTATGCCTTAGATTCATGTTCTGATTGCTCATTTCTCTGCACATTTCCCATGGTGCACCAACCATTATTCTGCATCCTGCTGTGCATTAAACCCTTTGACTTTCACTACATGACTAATTCAGTAGTTTCACCACATTTTCACAGATTATAATCCTATCTCCTATAGAAAGGTAGTGCTTGTTTTTGCATTCATTTGCATTCCAGAATCCTGCTTGTTGTTTAACTGAGTAGTCCTTTACTTTGCAGCATCTTGGACTTGGACTCAATGTATTAAATAAATGAATGAATGAACAAATAACAAGTAATTAAAGGCCGCTACACACTACAGGAGAAGTTGCCTGATTTAGGCAACATCTTATCACTATTATAATTACTATCATATTATTATTATTATCATTATTATTGTTATTATTATTATTATTATTATCATTATTATTATTATTATTATTATTATTATTATTATTATTATTAGCAATATGGGCAGGGATTTGTGGTGATGCAGCGTGCAACGGTGGCTGCCGAGTGTCCAAAATGAAGACAAAATGTCAAAAATAAGGACACATAACATAAATTCCGGACAGAAGGCTCTAAAACTGGACTGTCCGGCCGAAATCCAGACAAATGGTCACCCTAATCACCAAACATTAGCAATGTTTTGGTAACAGCCAATAAAACAGCACGTCAGGGGCAGAGGAGTCATGGACACAGAAACAGAAGATACAAACTCGGGATATAGTGAAAAGTTGTAAATATAAACTGCAGTATCTCATCCACATTATCCATTGAATTTGTCCTCTGCAAATAATGACACCCAGTCCACAAAACAGCGCTGTTAATCTAGTTTGAGGCGCTCTTTGAAATTAAAAAGGGCGAGAGTAGCTCCTCATGCATGTCTGTTTACATCCACACTACATGTGCACGGATCGGGATGAAGCTGCAGATTAGCGATTGAGACTTTAGTTCCTGTATACTTTATCACCAGCCTTCTGTGCATTTGCAATTGGAGATTTAAAATTTTAGAAACTTCTCCTCGTGTCTGTGGTGTGTGCTTTTTGATGCATATTTATCATTCAAGACAGAAAAATCCTGTAGTGTGTGGCGGCCTTTACTAAATAAATACTGTTTTTTTTCCACTGTATAGTTTCTTGTTTTATTTTTATGTATTTTCTCATATTGTGTAATTTTGGAAATAAAATACATTTCAAAGACTGAAATAATTTCTGTTATATTCAAAAATAAATGATGTGGTTTTCTTAAGTAAGTAAACATCTACAAGCAAAATATCCTACCAGCCAAATAATCTTTATCAACAATGATCAATCAGATCAATAAAAATATGCACATTTAGTTTTAGTATAACCTGAATAATTGCTTGGTTTTTAATGCCATCACAACAATCTACAGGCCTGTAATACAGATGGGGCAGCTAAAATTAATATAAGACTTTTATTTTTATTATTATTATTATTATTTTTTAATAGATAATAGAAAGTTCTAGGGTCTTTTCAGAAAAAAAATCAAGTTACCTTTGGATTTGGATATTTGAATACCATATATAGGAAAAACTGTCTCTTATTACATTCTACTTTAACATTTTTGGAAACATTTAATAGGGCTTGTTTGTTCCAACTTCCTTATATCAATTTGGCAAACCATGTGCTATGGGACAGGTTTGGAGTTTGCACCGTAATTACAAATTTTACATTATGCAAATGAGCCTTTCATTTCAGACATAATACCAATGCCAATTACTTTGACAATAAGGACAGTCATTCTCAAAATAAAGTACTGCTTCTGGTTTCAAGACCCATAAAATATGAGGCTATATACCAGGGGTCGGCAACCTTTACCACTCAAAGAGCCATTTGCACCCGTTTCACACCATAAAGAAAACACTGGGAGCCACAAAACCCTTTTGAAATTTTCAATGAAATAACACTGCATATAATGTCTTTTTTTTTGCCTTTATGCCATAGAATTACATTTTGAAAATGAATTAACTAAAATAAAATACATTTTAATTAAATACAGTGGTCCCTCGCTATATTGTGGTTCACTTTTCGTGGCCTCGCTGTTTCGCAGATTTTTTTATTCCAATTATTTTTTTAAAAGGGTATCAACGCGCATTTCTGCGTCCTGATTGGCTAAGGGACCGTAGACCTTTGCCGATACGTCAGTCATTCTCCTCCGTGTCTCCTGTACAGAATGCGTTCAGATTGCCAGATTTATATAAATGTTCGATCGCAGTGTGACTCTGAAGTGCTGTATGTTTGCAAGTTTTCTCCCACACAAAACCCGGCACAGTGAAGCGGTCATAAGAACTGTGACATACACACGAAATACACTTTGGTTTCGTTCTCTAAAACTGTGCTTTTTTGTTGAAAATCTACGAACGTTTGAGTGTTTAAACAAGAGAGAAATGTGAGAAAACGTTATTTCCAGTCTGAGAAAAGTGTAGAACGTGTGTTGTGATGCGTTTACAGCCTTAAAACATGGAGAATAATTGAAAAATATAAAGCTGACGACTTCGCAGATTTCGCTTGTCGTGGGTTATTTTTAGAACGTAACCCCCGTGATAAACGAGGGACCGCTGTACTGAGCTGCATCAGAGGGATCAAAGAGCCGCATGTGGCTCTGGAGCCGCGGGTTGCTGACCCCTGCTATATACCTGCTATATATTTATAATTCTGTAGGGTATATATGATTTTACATGGTTGAATATAACTTTCTGGCACTTTTTTATTGTTCAATACCCCTTTTAGCATAGCTCATTCCAGTTGTCTAGACACAGGACGGGCACCATGATATAGACAGAAATGCTGATAGTGATGAATAGCGGTAGTGTCATTCAAAACGCTACATCAAGGAACCAATCACACATTCATACACCAATGTATGCAGAGGTGGGTTAAGTGTCTTGCTCAAGGACACAATGGCAGCATTCATCTGTGGGAGCTGGAATGAGTGGGTTATCGATCCGATGGGATCTAGCTGATCAACCAATGATGTCGAGAAGAGGATTCAAACCGCTAACCTTAGATAAGTGAACAAGCACTCTCCCAACTGAGCTACTATCCCGAACATAACCAACCATAACATTAGTCAATTACTTTATGTATTACAGTTTATCACCTTATACTTTGTACTTGAGTAATGAGTACATACATTTAATCTAGCAATGCCCTTAAATAGATTGGAAAATATAGGAATCTGTTCATTTGCACATTTTGGATGCACACTGCACATTTTGGACATCTCTTAATAGGTATTTATTTATTCTTTGCACTGCTTTTAAATTTTGTATTTTAGATTTTGTCATAGAAGTTTTGTATTGTCTTCATATTGTATTTTGCACTTTTTTTTAATACTGTCTATTTGCACTGCTTGGCCAGAAAGAAACAGCATTTTGATTCACTTTATATCAATATGATACATATGGCAGAATTGACAATAAAACTGACTTTGAACTTTAAACTTTTTGGTCTGTCTGATTCCATCAATAAAAAAAACATATCATACTTCATGTTCAAACAGTTGCTTCACCAAAATACTTTTTTACTACTAAGCATTATTTTAAAGTGAGTACATTTGGCTACAACCTCCTTTGGCTTGGGACTAGCTCACTCTGTCTATCTGTCTCACCATTTCCATATTTTACATTAATTGAACTCACATATTTTAAACAGATCATCTTGAAAATATTTTTTGAGTGTGGTTTTCGTGTACAAGCATTATACATCCGGGACTACAAAACCTCTTATATCGTTTGTCTGTGTCTTAGGTGCTAACTTTCACACAGGGAGATTTTGGTGTCACAGGAGGTGCAGCTTGTTACTGTGGCCTTGTTACCACAGCAGCACATAAAGGCACAGACAGCCGCTCTTGGGCATACGATCATGCACCATTGCACTTCCCACACTCCTCTTTTAGATCTTCTCATTAGGAACACAGAGCCAGCACAAAGACTATAGATCACACCAACTTTTCCTTTTCTCTTCCACCCAAAAATGGTGGGTGTCAGTTGGTGACGGCAGGCTGTCATCTCACCTTACAAAGTGCACGGGTTTTTGATAGTGATAATAAGAGTCGTATGGTAAGGGAAAACTACAAGAGAGATTTTCAGAAAGAGTTCGTTAAAACGAGGGAGTCTAGGGACAACTTTGCACGGATGTACTTTTAAATAGACAGCAAGCAGCAATAATTTATCAGTTTGACCCTACAGGCACTTGCCAATGATCTGTTATGTGTCTGTCTAAAGAGGAAGAGCAGAGAGGGGGGGGGTTGTTTCATTTACATGTGTAAATGAAACAATCTCCTAACACTCCTAAATCGAAGCAGATACTTAAAGGGATATGCCACCCCCAGGTCAAATTTGGGCATCTCCCCACAGTCCAGAGACTAAAATAAGTGCGGAAGAATACAGCCGTATCACGCAGCACGCTGCCAGGGGAATCCCAGTTACGCACCGGGAAGGGAGTTCCCCTGTTGCACAACGTGGTCCGTGATTCGGCTGTATTCTTACGCACTGGAAAATAGTTCCCACCCAAAATGACCAAGTCAAGCTCTCCGTGTTGATTTGCACATTTATTTGCACTCGATATGAATGTGCACTACACACAAAGTAATTGGAAAACGCATCGAGCAAATTAATTCCTTTTGGCCGAAATCTTTCTCTGGCGACGTTAGCCTCCAGTCTAAGGCGGAGGAGCTGCAGATACCGCGGCGGTCAGTGGCGACAGACTCGGACAATGGCTGGGTGAGCAGGAAAACGCTTTCCACCACTTATTTTAGTCTCTGGACTGTGGGGAGATGCCCAAATTTGACCTGGGGGTGGCATATCCCTTTAAGAGTTACTTATCTTACAAATGCAAATATAAGAAAACATATTTATTTTGTTGAAAGCATGTTTAAAGTAACAGAAAAAAATTGTTTCTTGTGTGTTAAAGGTCCCATGGCATGAAATTTTCACTTTCTGAGGTTTTTGAACGTTAATGTTAGCTCCCCTACCCTGTTTAGGCCCCCCTCCATGGCTAAAAGTTGCGAAATGTCTAAACTGAGAATTTGCGGTCCTTTTCTGCGTTACACAAAACCAGTGTTGAAATGGGCGAGTTCGGACAAGGCACCTTTTTGACGTCAGATCGGCAAATGCAGCTCCAGCCCCTCCCTCTGTCTCCGCTCAGCGTCCCTGTATATCCCGCCCATAGAGTTTGGACTGTGAATGTGCTACGCAATGCGAAATGCGTTTTTTTATTTGCCTGGAGGCACGTCCGAGTGTTTCTAGGCTCGCAAGTCCCTTACCCGACCCTCTGGACCTCTGAAATACCAGTGGTTTAATTTTATTTTCGGTGTAAATATGCTTTTTTTCATTGCAAAGTCTCCCATCTGTCTTCCTGTGTTAAACACGGAAGCGAGCAGACAGCGGTGCAGAGCTGCGCTTCCAGCGGGGGAAACCCGCCCCCTCCCGCTCCTTAGCCAATCTCTCTGTCCTTCTCATTTGCATTGAAGCAGCAACACCCAGAATAAAGCATTTTAGACACATATCTAGCCTCATGAAGACTGTCAGAGTCATATCTCATGCAGTGAGTGTTGATTTTGAAGAAGGATTCATTTACAGTATTAGGGAACCATTAAGGAGCCATATAAAAGCATCAAGAAGTACCATGTCATGGGACCTTTAATTGTGCTGAACTCTCACAAATCTCCCTAGCGTGATGTCATCAAGATGTTTTCTACTTCCTGTAATTTTCAATATAGGCCTATTATAAAACCTTTTCTTAGCAGACTGCTTCATTATTGGTGTAAAATTATAACTTATATTTACAACACGTATTATCACACTAAATTAAGTCAAAATTTGTGAATCATAAAAATCTTTCATACACACTGTTAGCCACTTAGTCTCGTTTCTCACTCTTGATAATAAACCATGAATGAAAGATGTAGCTGGACGAGATCCATGTACGAACAGCTGTCTGGGAATTGATAGTAACAGAATGTTGTTTCTTCGTGGTTTTCACTCGTCCATGAGGTTGATTGGACAAAAACACCCCATGCAGATGCTTCTATATAATATTCTGGCTGTTATATACTTTTCTTTCATAAATACAGTGGTACCTCACCTTACGAAAGACCCAACAAACGAAAATTTCAAGTTACGAAACGCCTTCACGTTAATTTTTGTCTCTAGATACGAAAGAAAATTCAAGTTACGAAACGCGAAATCTCAAAAATTCAAATAATGTGCGCTCAGCCACACACATTATACGCTTTTCTCAGACTGAATTTAAACTTTTCTCACATTTCTCTCTCGTTTAAACACTCAAACTTTCATACATTTTCAACAAAATGTATTAATAGTGAAGTGTGGGGGGAAGGAGGAGGGCGGTGTGTGCTCAGCATGACCCGGCGCGGGGCTGCGAGCAGAGACCAGTGCTCAATCCGTGCCAGGTCTAAACCAGGTCTAAACCAGGTCTAAACCAGGATTAGACCACTGCGGCTCTTGCATGCGTTTGTTCATGCGCTCAGACTGCGTGCGGTCCCGAGGGGAGTCCTTGCTGCTCGCCTCAGCTGTGACTCGAAACAAAACCAGGAAATAGACCCGCACGCGGTGGTTTAGACCTGGTTCAGACCTGGTTTAGACCTGGCACGGTTTTAGCACGGATCTCTGCTCGCAGCCCCGCGCCGGGTCATGCGGCGCTATCACACATGTGTCCGCGCACACACACCGCCCTTCCCCTTCCTCCCCACGCACGCAGTCGCTGCTCGCCTCAGCCTCAGCCTCGTGAGGTACACCACTGCTGCTTGGTCTAGACCTGGTATAGTCCACGTTTAGTCCTGGGTTTACAGTCTCTACGCAGAACACAATGTTACACTATAAAAAAAAAACCTTTGGAACGAATCAGGCTTTTTCCATTGAAATAGCTACTCAACTTACGGAAAATTCACGTTACGAAACCACTTCTGGAACGAATTAATTCCGTAAGGTGAGGTACCACTGTAATACTTTAACACAGTATTGTATTTATGTACATTTATCTGTTTTTGCAGTTTGATATTTGCTTGACCCAAATACCATGATTTATACCCAATAAATTATGATTGATTGACCCAATTATGATACCCAATAAAAATAAAGTTCAAGCAGTATCAGAGGAGGCACAGCAGGTTTTATGTTGATTGAAGGATCTGAACATATGGGTCTCTATAATGTCATGTATTTGTACAAGCTTTGAGAGTGTCTTGCAGATGGAACAGCCATCAATAAACAACTCGCTTCCTGAAAGCTCTCACCTCATTCTCCGCCTCTTTGCAGAGCCAGAGCCCCATATGTACAAGCAAAGACAACACTATAGGGACTGTAAACATGAAATATTACAGCGAGTGATGAATCACAATGCTGCAAGTGGAAAACTCACAATGACCGGATTTATGCTGCAAAAGGACACTTAAGAAAAATCATGGCTTGTTAAAATAATACTACTCACAAATGTAGAATGCCAAATGTAAGTACAGTATACACCCAGCCTGTACCTCTACCACTAAATACTACAAAGACCTATCCTAGTACTTCGACTACTTCTGCCACTAATAATAATAATAATAATAATATTTAGTGCTGTCAGAGGATTAAAATAATTAATCAAATTAATTATAGGATTTGTAATTAATTCATCTAATGAATCGCGTTTTAAGTGTGTGTGTGTGTGTGAGAGAGAGAGATTGTGAGTGAATGAGTGAGCGAGCGAGCGAATGAACTAACCCACTTTGCGATTGAGTTTGTCAGTTTTTCTGCGATCGCTTTGCTCAATCGTTTCCCAAATTCTGCAAACGTGGTTTGGTGGTTTGGTGACGTGCGCACTATCACCGGTAACGATGGAACTTGTCCGGATGTGTTTATCATTCAAATGATCTGTCAGGCTGGAGCAGCTTTGGTGATTGGAAAATTCTTTTTTATAAGAAGTGACTTAAAAGCTACAAATCACCGCGTTCTTGTTGATAGTACCGTCTTTGTTCTTTTTAGAAATAAACTTTAATTAATCTAATTAACGTGTTAAACTGACAGCCATAATAATAATAATAATAATAATAATAATAATAATAATAATAATAATAATAATAATAATAATAATAATAATAATAATAATAATAATAATAATCGGGTGCCCGCCTGGCATGCCACTCTCTCTTCCCGACAGCCGCCCAGACCCACAGCTCCAGAAAAAAAAAAAAAAAATGCACCTTTAAATATGCACCTTTTCTGTAGGAGTCAGTGCGCCCCTGTTGGCGAACCATGAAAAATGCCACATGTCCAATATATGTTTTTCTTGTAATTCATAAAATTTAATCCCCAAATTTGCACAGATCCATCAGGAATTTACATAATGCACCTTTAAATTGTTTTGGGGAGGTCTGTGTGCCCCTGCTGGCCAACTGTGGAAAATGACCCATGTATATAATTGCTTGTAATTGTGCATGTAATATATTCCCCAAATTTGGTCCAAATCTGATAATGTTGTTGTTTAATTTCTATGGTCGGGGGCGCTACAGTTTATAGTTTCACTTTTCATATACTGTATGTTGTATTATCAAGCATTAGTGATTCAAATTTCATCGCGATAGGACAAAGCATATGAGTGTAATATATTTTAAACTATTTTTGGGGGGAGTATTTGCACCCCTGCTGGCCAACCATGAACAATGACCCATGTCTGTAATTTATTTGCTTGTAATCATGCATACAATTTCCCTGAATTTGGTCCAGATCCGATAATGTTGATGTTTCATGTCTATGGTAGGGGACGCTATAGTGTTCACTTTTATTATATTTCATATTTCATTACATTCGGGCCGGAATCACTCAGTTGTCATTTGAATTTGAGCTCTCTAGACCAGTGCCTATGAGTGAGAGGTCATCAAAGAAGTATCCTAAAACAACGGTTGACTTTTGTGAACCCGTGTCTGTAGCTCATTTGGACCAAAAACCAGGGACATGTGTCTTTTTTTTTGTGTGTGTTATTTGGAGACCGCACGGGGCATATTACATGCTCGGGGAATATATTATATGCCCCGAGCTATGGCTAGAAGTCGCGCTAGGCTAACGCAAATCTAAAACATCTCTGGAAGTGCTCCATATGACACCAAAGTGCTATGGGTGAGTAAAACAACTTGTTTTATTACCGAAATAAGGCTCAAATTGTAAAAAACATTACTTCTCCTTTAAGCTTATCCTAAAAAAAGGTTAACTTTTGTGAACCCGTGTCTGTAGCTCATTTGGACCAAAAACCAGGGACATGTGTCTTTTTTTTACACACGCAATCAAAACAGAGGTAATTTTTTGATCCAATATGGCCGACTTCCTGTTCGTCATAGGGGCGTGCTCTAATTCATCTTTTGGCTTGCCTCATTGTTCTTGTTCTTCTCATTGAATTTCATCTGCCTGTCCCCACTCGCTTCGGGCGTTGTCGTGATGCCCATTTCGATTCTATACCCCCATGTGGGACTTTTCGTCAATGGTCAAGGGGTAAAAAATGCGAAGAACAATACCCCTCACCATAACTGGCGAGGGCCAATAATGCTACTTTACCACTTCTGTTACAGAAAAGAATTCAAGATTCAAGATTCAAGATTGTTTATTTGTCATATGCAGGATCAACACAAGGTCAACAATGCAATGAAATGCTTAGGGTCAGAAGAACCCGCTGACTCGCTAAGATAGTCAAGAAGTACTAATAGCATGCAATAATAGTACATGGTAAAAAGTGTTGCAAAAAGTGCAGGGGAAAATGTAAACATAATAAAAAAAATATGTAATAAAATATAATAAAATACAAGGGTACAGGTAGGATTAAATAAGTGTTCACTTCTTAGATGTCTTCCTTTGTAGATTATTTTGTTCTTCTTAAATGTTTGTGACCTGTAACTTATAAAGCAAGTACCAAGAAACGGCATGATTTTTAAAGGTGCATTGTGTAACTTTTCAGGAGAAGTTCTGCAGCCAGTTTGTCTCCATGGAGATGTTAATGCTTTGGTTTGAATTATCCACAGTATGACATTAAACTAATCTGTCTTGCATTTATTTAACCACAGGTGTTATTTATTGCTCAAAAAAATCTTCAAAAACATGAATCCTTACTGTGAGTGGGGTCACCTCTAACCTGTAATTTGGCTGGCAAGTGTGGAGATTCTTACATTTATGGCCATACTGTGGAATATTCAGGGCACATGTCCATAAAGACAAGCAGATGACAGACCCTACACTGGACAAGTTACACCGTTCCCCTTCAAGAGTGCATTGTATTTCTTTTCTGGTGGAGGACGCCCCTTAGGCACCACAAGCATGCGTGTGGGTGTAAATATGGATGTGGTCCGAGATGTACTGTGGGGATGGTCCATTCAAAAGTTTAAAAACAAACAATAAAATCTTAAAATCAACTCTAAAATCAACTGGAAGCCAATGCATCAAGGCTAAACTCAGGGTAATGTTTTTTGGTTCCAGTTAAAAGAATTTTGGACCTAGTGTAAGCGAGAAAGTGCATGGTGGCTAATGCCAGTGAAAAGTGCTTTAAAGTAGTCTGAACAAGATGAGATAAAAGCATGCGTGACCTATTCAAATGATTTAAAAGATGAGAAGGTTTTAGATAAAAGCTGCAAATGATAAAAGCCAGATTTAACAACTGCATTCACTTGTTTGTCAAATTTAAAACCACTGTCAATAGTGACGCCAAGGTTGGTTACATGCTGCTGTGTTACATGCTGTTTCAGTGGACCCAAGTCAGTGAAGAGGTTGATATTAACACACCATAACACAATGACCTCAGTTTTGCCCTCATTCAGACTTAAACATTTCTGGGCCAACCAAGCCTTGACATCACAAAGACATTCAAAGAGAGGTCAGGGGAGCAGAAGCAAGTTTTTAAAGTGGCAGGTAAATATGGCAATCGTCATTGTAAAAGTGATATTGAATGTCATGTTTTAATAGATTTCACTCAGTGGAAAGAGGTACAGAGCAAAAAGAACGTGTGCAAGAATAGAACCAGGGTAAAGGCTCAGCAGACACCACTGTCTCCACCCTCAGGAAGCCTTTTGTTGTACTACATGTCCTCAAACGTAAGTTAAGTTGATTAGCGCAAGTCTGTGAAACAAAAGTCACTCTGCTTTGATATGTATGTAACTTGATTTCTGTATAAATACTCAGAGGTCAGATGCTTTAGGGGGAGATGGAAAGAAGGGACTTGGAGGGTAACTGGAGAGAGGAGACTCGTGAGAGATTTGGGTTTCTGGTCAGAGCAGGCCTATGCCCTGTCCATATTTGCTATAATAAGAATACACTTTTGTCTGTATTCCAAAAACTCATGGGGCTTCGCAAATGGATAAAAATAAAACAGCTCTGAAGCCCCACGTAAGTACGCACCAGTAGCGGTGCCAGGATGTAATTTTCTCCAGCTGTTGAGACCAGTCAATAAAACGTTAGGCCTATGTATCACAAATAGAAGTACGACAATTTACGGCTC
Organism: Paratrypauchen microcephalus; assembly: GCA_036785185.1. NCBI lineage: Eukaryota > Metazoa > Chordata > Actinopteri > Gobiiformes > Gobiidae > Paratrypauchen > Paratrypauchen microcephalus. Next base: position 6,479,620 of record JAVJIX010000032.1, read on the forward strand.
TGCATGTACATGTGCTTCCTTGCAAACATTGTCACTATGCCTGCATTTATCATCCTATTTCCAAATAAAAGAAGGCTTTTTATGCCTTGAGTAGCCTATGTTCCATGCTATATTTTGGACTAGTTTGTAGCCATGTCCCAATTCCCAGAGTGCACGGTTCGGAGTGTGGTCTGAAGGGTGCTCAGACTGCAGTCAAGACTGTGCATACTTGCTCAGCCCTGAGTGCAGTCTGTGGACCGCATAGGCGTCGGCAAAGAAGTAGCGTGCGGTGCATGCTGGGATATATGAATGTGCGAAGCGTGCTTTTTCACGTGCTTGGTCCAGGCCCCGATTTCCATGGAATCGACTGCGGTCTTCAGCTCGCGTGTTAACTGTGCATGGGACAAAAAAGAAATAGAACAGCAGCTGTCATGCCAGATGTGACGCCCTTCAAACCACGCTCCGAACTGTGCACTCTGTGAATTGGGACATGGCTTGTTTCATGCTGTTGGCTATGACCCTCCTTCCTTCCCCTGTGTGTGGGCGGAGTCTTCACCTGCAGCTACTCACCTATGTGTAATCTGCAATCAAGCCTGAGTCCTATGATCCTGAGCTCTGACGACAGCAGCTGCCTGTGTTCCGTCTTATTAGTGACTTTCAGTCAGCAACATGAGCCGTTTCCCAATTCAGAAAGTGCACGGTTCGGAGCGTGATCTCAGCCTGCAGTCAAGGCAGTGCATGCCTGCTCAGCCCTGAATGCTGTCCATGGACCGTATGGGCGTCTGCGAAATAGAACAGGTCCTGCTTCAGCTCAATGAGCTGGGTGGTCTGCTCCTTGTTCCCTAAAGACAAAAATATTATTCTATTACTACTAGTAATACTTTGAATTGGGACATGGCTATACTGTAGAACAGGGGTCTTCAACGTTTTTCAGGCCAGGGACCCCCAGACAGATGGCGAACTAGGCCAGGGACCCCCTACTATATATACGGCATAGCATGATGCGTTTATTTCTCCATTCGCTATGTACGCATTAATGTGCATTTTAAGACATCAAAGAGGGTAGAGGGACAAGGGAGAAATTGATTGGGGAAAAATGAAAAAATATATTGTAACCAGAGCATATGTGATCTGGGCATTCTCTCTGACTCCCCGCTTGCTATTTATTCAGTTTTTCACATCCCTAGGTACACGTGGTCAGTCCTGCTCATAAGGGGTGGGGGAACATGTGGCAGGACAGCCGACAAAACATAATCATTAAAACCAAAACATAATCATAAAACCCAACACACTTATAAGATAATTCCCAGATATGACATCTCTCACAGGGACAATGTCACTGTGACTTAGATACTGGAGGAGCCAAGCTGTCTGCTTACGTCTCCCCTCAGATATCTGGCCTTTCTGCAACTCAAAACATATGATCACAAGTCACATACACACTTTTAAAACTTCATTTCTAAAAATTAAAGAATCACAAAAGTTGATAACAGGAGAAGTTCAATTTGTCAACTGGACAAAGTTTGTTTGGTTGAAAACGTTTCGCCGCTCATCCGAGAGGCTTCGTCAGCTCTAATAAGAATACTGGTAAGACACTTGCTTATATCTTGCTGTAGGGAGGAGCTACCTAGCTAACTACTTTCCGTAGCTCCTCCCTACAGCAAGATATAAGCAAGTGTCTTACCAGTATTACCAGTATTCTTATTAGAGCTGACGAAGCCTCTCGGATGAGCGGCGAAACGTTTTCAACCAAACAAACTTTGTCCAGTTGACAAATTGAACTTCTCCTGTTATCATGGATTCTACCTGGACGACTGAGGGACTTTTCACGCAATCACAAAAGTTAATAATATATAATTATTCCATCATATTGTTTAAAAAAAAATTAAAATATAAAATTATATTATTTTAAAGTGAAATCAAAAGATTTCGCGACCCCCCCTGCAGTACCTTCGCGACCCCCCTAGGGGTCACGACCCCCCTGTTGAAGACCTCTGCTGTAGAATATCCAGCATTACAACAGCAAAGGAAATATAGAAGTGTAAGGAAAAAAGCATGTGAACGGTAATACCGGAGCCGTGAACTATGCCGTTGCGGCTACAGTCACACATGTTTAGCGTAGTTTATGAAGAGTTTCATGTAGCATAGTTGTAGGTGAGGTGAACCAGTACTTACATCTTATAGTGAAGTCGCAACTGTCACATGCCAATGTTGCTGGCGAGTCCATCTTTGTAGTCATATATCCTGCCACACTATGCATGCTGGGGCTTTTAGAAGAAGAAATTATTTTATTGATCTCACACTGGAGAGATCCTCCTGTTATTAGGAGCAGTGGGCAGCACATTACTGCGCCCGGGGACCATCTCCATTTTTTGGTCATAGTCATAGTCATAGTTTGCTTTATTGTCGAAAACAATCATGTACATGTACATAGAGTGAATTCGAAATTTCGTTTCTCCACTAACCAGGCAGGACAGTGATAGAGTGGGCTAGGGGAGGGGCCGCTGCGCATGCGCGCGCCGCCGACTGGCAGATGCAGAGTAGAAAAGATGCAATACACTCAGTGACAATTTTACTACATGTAATGACAGAAAAACAATTGGAGATATAACATACGGTGATCTTTTTCTTTGGCAACATAATGAAGGGCTGTGGGGGGGTCAGATTGAAAATCAATTAAATTGATTGAACCGAGAGCAGAGATCAGACCTTTCTAAAAGACAGGGAACATTTTACTCAGTCGTGTCAGTGTCAGTGTGCCAAATAGTGTGTGCCATGTTTATGTAGAGTCCATGATAACAAACCACATCTGTGGCCTTGGAGTGTTTCTTGCAGGGAGGCGAAGTCAAAACACAGATAACTGTTGGAGACAGATTTTCACAGGCAGACATAATTTGCAGAGGGATTAATTTAGCATGATGAAATACATTTTTAGAGACCCAGGTGAAGAATTTAGATTGAGCTTGGGTTTTGCCAGACCCCCATCTTCATATCGCCATGAAGATTCATGAGAGATCTCATTAGTTCCTCTTGGCGCACAGACTGCGCTGCGTTGGCTTTACACAGTTCTGTAACCATGCCCATGATGATATCCAAACGTCGAGATGTGTCCTTCGGTTGAAATCCTTCCAAAAGGTCCTCAACCTGTCCCACTTTCTGATGTAATCCTTTCACGAGATCCCCCACGGCTTCACAGTGGCTCGAAATTGCTGCAGACAGCTTGGGGGACTCTTTACTTGCTGCCAGCTTACACATTTTGCGATAGATCATAGACAATCCCAGGCCAATTAACAGATGTCCAGCTATCAGAAATCCGAATACGTAAATATCCTCCACATCCTCCAGGTACATTGGTGCCAAACATATGACTTGCCACGCACGATACGAGTCCCTCGCATATCCAGCAGCAAAAGTACCATCCGGACACACCGCTTCTCCCGGAGCGGCACTCCTCCGTGAAAAAAGAGTATCAATCGTGCTGAGGGTCCAGCTGATCACATCCATATTTTAGGAATTTGGAAAATCTGCTCTAAAAAGCGAGAAAATGACGAAAAACAAGAGAGGCACGCAGACAACGGAGCAATAGATAGATAGGAGAGGAAAAGAAAACACGTCCGCTCTCTCTCACGGTCAGAACAACAGGTCAAGACCTCAGCTGGAGGATTTTACCTATGGTGCATGTTTTGGGTTGATGGGGGAAACCGGAGTGCCCGGAGGAAACCCACCCAGACACGGGGAGAACATGCAAACTCCACACAGAAAGGCTCAGGCGACCCGGGGATCGAACCCGGAACCTTCTTGCTGTGAAGCATGAGCGCTAGCCACTTAGCCACCGTGCCGCTTTTAAGTGTGCGAAGCATGCATGTTTGCACGCTTGGTCCACGCTCCGATTTCCATGGAAACGACTGCGGTCTTTAGACCGCGTGTTAACTGTGCATGGGACAAAAACGAAATGGCAGTTGTCGTGCCGGATGTGACGCACATCCCCTTCAAACCACGCTCCAAACCGTGCACTCTCTGAATTGGGAAACGGCTTTGAACTTTTTAATACTTACTTTCCTTTTTCTAAATCTCCATACTTGCCTCTGTCTCCTGCTTTTTCCGCTTTCTGCCTGCTTACCTGCTCCAGACACTCCACCTGGAAACCTAGTTAATACATTTTACCCTAAATTTTCTGTCAGTTTCAAGTCTATTCTTTGGATCCTTCTTGTTGAGCCTCAACAAGTTTGATATATATGGAACCTGATGACGCTGTAGAGGTGAAACGCGTTGTTCACTCGAGCCTAATAAAGAATAAAGTCAAGCAAGTGTGTGGTAAACCTCTTTTTTTGAAGTTTGATATTTATTTGAACAATTCTCACCGTTCCCTGAATGCGCCACACCCTCAGTTTGCTCCACTCCACCTGATATTTAGGCACAAAACACCTCTTGTTCAAAGCTCCACACCCCACGCTCTGTGTTAGCACTGACATTATACAGCACATTATCTCGCTAACGCTATTCATCATCTTTTTATAGGACAATGCATGGTTCTGCACAAAGCACAGGCATGGACTATACTGACAAATGATTGACTCAGATTATCAGAATGAGCCCAATGACAGTGATCCAGAAGACATGAGCTAGAAATGAGCTAAAACTGCATGTAAGTGTTTTGGTAAAGGCACAAGTTTCACACACATTTTTCAAGGGAGATGACACAGAAGGTTTCTTTTTCTTGCAGCTTTTTATAATCTATTAAATAGCTGAAGTTTATTAATTTCAAATAAAAGTGTCAGAATTCACATGTTCACTGTCATTTTCTGTTTATTCAATTTAATCTGTAGCCAATTAAAGCTTTTATGTCCTCTGTAACTTATTGGGGTATTTTAATTGTTATAAGAACATCTTGCAGAATATAACTTGTCACTTAAAGTACACCAGATTTACTTTATTTTTGCTTTGCTCAGTGTGATGTTATTTGACACTTTTTGCTCTTGTTGTTCACTCCATCAGATGGGTGGGAGTCTACACTGTATTTCCTGGTAACACGTGCTCTATTTCGTGGATACTTTAATCTCAGGAGACCACAGCCACACCTCAGGTCACCTCTCCGAGCTGAGAAAATGAATTATTCTCTTCAGAATATAAAATTTGCCTGGATTTAAAAAAAAAATTAAATATATTTTCTATTGAATGTCACGGTGAAATTTGCAATGCAGGACTATAATGAATATTTTATCAGATCACCACGCTTTGTTCAAATGGCCAGTACCTTTGAGATGGTCTAGAATTTTAAATAGATTTGGAACATGAATTTTACCGTGAGGTCTAATACGCCAGACAATGTTTTCACCTTTTTTTCTGTTTAGTTTAAAATCCACTGCAAAACAAAATGCAAATACTAACTACATAATTTGGCATCCCCAAACTAACTTTCTCTGCGAAACAGGTTTACAAAAAAAAACACAACATCTACTTTTGGAAAGAGGCTCTCAGGGTGTGACAGCGCGATGGGGATCACCTGCTGTGTCGCTCACGGAACAAAGATACAAAGTTTTCCTCAGTTTGGATAAATGCCAGAGTTAGCATTTCAATAACAGAATTTGTTTCTTGGGAAATGCATGACGTGGTTAGTCTGGTTAACACCTGACCATATCACAAGTGAGATATGGGTCTGGAAACTCGCTTCGAAAAATCCCGTAGCGGAGGTGTGGTTAGCGATTGCCAACGGCCGTTTATTGGGCGTTATGAATGTCTATCATTGAGCGTATACGTAAGTCCATAGCCAATCATGTCAGTTGTCAGTTCAAACTACAAGCTTCCGTTTGTCATGTAGTACGCGTCACCGTCTTGCCACACCTCCCCCGCTCTCTGATTGGGGCCCTAAATCTGGGACTCTCGCTTGGACGAGTTTCCAGGCCGCCTTCCAGTTCGAAACGAACGGAAGCGGCCTGGGAATTCCCAGGCTATGACGTGGTTGGATTAGATCATGTGACCATACCTAATCTCGGTGGGTTGAGCTGGTTATTACTTGGACGGGAGACCGCTTGGAATATCAGGTGCAGCTTGTGGAAACTGTTAGTGTGCCCATGTGCAAGACCCTTTATGAATGTAGTGTGTGGGTGAGTGTTGGTGGTGGCCGAAGGGGCCAGTGGCACAGATTTGCAGCCTCACTTCGGTTAGTCTACCCCAGGGCAGCTGTGGCTACAATAGCAGTTTACTGCCAACAAGTTTGAAGTGAATGAGTAAAATGTGGTTGGTGTGTCATGAAAATCTAATACATTGTTATGACTGCAGATGTTCTTATGTTTTTACAGTATTATATACTTTTACACCAGGGGCTGAATACTTGTTTGGTGGTCTGTAGTCATCCATAAAAGTTTAGATTTTCTGTGGGCCAATCACAGCACCAGGTCGTGCTCCACAGATGTTACAGCATTGGAAATTCCTCAGTCAAAACATTCATTCAATTCTTTGACTATTGCACTTTTTCATGGACAAAGCTGCAACACCTGGCCACACTGTAAGATGTTCTTGAAAAGTCCAGTGACTATCTCCACTCATTCTGAAGAAAGAACAGGTGCACATGTCATGTCAAGTACCACCTTGAAAATTACATTTAAGCAGCTCTAGTCTGACTTTCTGTCCAAAAGATAATGAAAAGGTCAAATGGCTGGCTGTGCTTGGTCACATCATTGATTTTGAAAAGCTATGTTGGTTGTAAAATCCATGAATAAGCATGACACAATGAAACAGACTCATTGACTTGCATCACTTGCATATCACAAGTGTTTCTGAATACAAGGCTAAGAACATCTGCAAATGTTTTTAAGTCCTCTAAACAAAATTATCATATTGTTAATCCTACTGATTCCTAAAGACAATCAACCCGGGGAGGGACCATACATAGTGTTGAATACCTGATATTATTATGATATTATACCTGATATTATGCACATATATTTTAAGGAGGAAATCTGAACATTTGCATTGCACTGGACAATATTCTAAGTCACAAACAATGGTGCTGAATCCTGCTGAAGTCTGCTAAAAAGTTTCAGAGGACAAAACAATATCCAGTACTCTCACAAAGCCATTCCCCAGAAATTCTTCCTCATGTTGCTTAGCCAGATGTGACCCAGTCCATATTTAAAGCACCTTTTAGAGAACCTAGATCTTATTGGAGAACTATAGAGTTGAAAAATAAAGACAAGAAAAAGTGGTGAATGCTTTTTCAGGATCAATGCTAATCTAATCAGAGTGTGTCAGAATAACAAGCAGCAAAAGTGGCAAACTCAATAGTTGCACTTTAAGTCATTATCATCCTCAGACTTCCAGTTGCACAACAGCACTCTTGCAAAACATGAATCTATAAATCACTGGACAAGTACTTTCTGAAGTAAAACTTGAACATGAGGAGCTATATGTCTGTGAGGAAACCAATCTATTTTCTTAACTACCTGTGCATGTGACAGCTGTATATCTGAGTTTCTGGGATGACATGATTTGTGAGCTGTCTGCAGTGCCAGTATTTCATCAGCTCACAGTAAGATGAATGTGCTAGCTACTGTTGGTAACATGCACACATTGGTCAATTCCAGTAGCCACAAGCAAATGCCTTTTTGTGTTGACAAATGCAAACAAATATGTCATTCATTGTAGCTGTCACATTATTGAAAGCATAAGCACAAACACACAAATGATATAACAAATGAGATTTTTGTTAAAAGTGTACTGTAACTTTTCCAGTGGAGGGGTCTGCAGCCTGCTTTCCTCTGTGGCGAGATTATTACTTTGCAAGTAGTGATAACTCTAGAAGTATATTTGTCTGGGTTGCTTCTTTATTAGCAAGTCGTAGCAAGATTTTTCATGAAGAAAATGGGAAGACTGTACATTCCTTGCACTTTTAATGCACTCTACAGTCAAAGCCTCTCAAAGCATCACAAGTAATTTTCCGTTCACTCCACACTTGGTGTACTTCTGTAGCCACAGCTACCCTGGGGCAAACAGAAGGAAGAGAGGCTGCCAATCTGCACCAACACATTCATACATTCATAAGTATTCAGAGGGGAAACTACCTTCAGGTTGTTTGACAAGTGCTGTCATCAAATGCAAAATACATTAGACCTAGTCAAGGTGAAATCTGACCAACGCAACATACCTTGCCTTATTCAAAAGTACATTTAATTTTAAACTTTTTTCACCACTAGAATCTTATCTTTCATCTTTTCCTCCCATTTGATATTTTTGGACATTTGAGTTGTCCACACTTGTTTCATAGAGGAGTCTTTTTCTTCTTTTTTATCATATTAAAAGCAAACTCACTTTTCTTTGTCTCTCTCCAGTTTCAAGATCTGAGCCTGTGTTTGAACTGAGCTGATTATCTTTCATTTTGACACCCACCCTTGTTTGGCTCTGTGTGTCTCCCTCCTCCCCTGACTCATTCTGGGCATTCTGCATCTAAAACACATCTCCTGCTTTGTATTTTCCTTTATCTACAGTAAAAGCACAAAACGCTATAATTTATGTATTTAAAGGGACAGTGTGTAGGATTCGTGGCGCATAGGTGGTTACTAGCTATTCCACTTCCTCTTTTGGCTACGGCAGACCTCGAGGGTCACCCGGACGCGACGTACCGCCGACATCGCGCGTGCCCGCGCACGAACCGCGCACCGCTGTATACATAAAACGGTCCCCCGTTCACTTTTTTTTTTTCTTTTCGCATGAAAACACACAATCCCGATCATGATTCATGACAATCTACACATCAAATGAAACCTTACAGTCTCCTCTTTTTGACTATGCAATTCATTTCCCTGCAAAACAATCACTCCCCGAGCACATGGGGCTTTTATACAGAAAAGCACAAAACTTAGCTTACTTAGCTTACCTTTGAAGGCTTTGCACAGGTCAAACTCTGTATTTCATCATAAACTTGGTCTCAATCTGTCCATAAGGATCCAGCGAATAAAATCCAGTAAAACAATTTAGTCCAAAATACGTGTTATATCCATTACGATGTGTGATCCGGCAGCATGCTCCCCCTCCCCCCCTCCCCTTCCCCTTCTCTCCTTCGCTCCTGGCTGCATATGGGAGCAGAGGAACGAAGGAGAGAAGGGGAAGGGGAGGGGGGAAGGGGGGAGCCATCTGCAGCGCGGCTAAGCAGCTGTTAGCCGGAGCCGAGGCAAAGGATGAGCCCAAATGTCCTTCTGCGGCTCTCGTATTCAAAATGGCTGCCTCTATATGGGGAAGATCCCCCTTTTATGTGACTATATCTAAGTCCAAAAGAATACTTTGATTTCATGATGGAAGTGAAAAGGCTTGGAAAACAATGTATTTTTGAATGGGTATCTTCAATTTCAGTAATTAACAGGTAAAAATCTTACACACTGTCCCTTTAACGAAATGTGTTGGCACCAATTCATCCCTTTTCATAATTTTGTTTCTGCTGCTCCATTGAAAAATGGCTCAAAAGAAAAGAAGTTGATGAGTTAGCTTACATTGTACATCTAGAACACTGCTAAATGGGTAACAGGAGGGGCACAGAAGAGCTATAAGGATGTTTAAAAGAATGTGTTATGCAACTAATGGGAGAAAGTCTTGGCATAAGTGGTTTGAGTGTGATTGGTGGTCTGATGGGCTGTTGGTGTGGAATGGCAGCCTCGCTTCTGTCAGTCTACCCCAGGGGCAGCTGTGACTACAGAATTAGGCTGCATCCCATTTCTCTGTCTTACCACTTCCCCTACCCCTTTATCTACGTCTTTGTCTTGCCCCTCGATACCGAGCTGAGAGGGCTAGGGGTACGAATGTTCCCCTAAGAAATGGGACTCACCGTTTGCATCATCATCCCTTGCCTCTACCTGGCTGCTATGTCTACAGAGGCGACAACAATTGACGCAAACAAACGGAAACAAATGTCAAGGATTATCGGGTACCTCAGCTCGACAAAAAAACTAGCTTGTTTATACATGAAGGCTTGAGGAAAACGATAATGTCGGCTAAACAGCAACAACAGTTCACTAAAAGTAACGTAGAACATAAGCGTCATAATTGTAAACCATGCTTAACTGTTAATTGATAACTACAACTGCTGAAAATACATTTATGAGACTCCTTGGCTTGTCAATGTGACGCTGCCATCCTGATCCCAAAACCTGCCTGAGCTTGTAGGCGTACCCCTTCGTTTCAAGTCTGGTCGAGAGCTTACTTCGTTTCAAGGGGTATGTAGCCCTCGGTCGTGGCCTTAGCCCTTGATCAAAATTAGAATCGGGACACCCCTTGCCCTCACATGAACGCGCAAAATCAAAGGGTAGGGGTAAGACGAAGGGGTAAGACAGAGAAATGGAATGCAGCCTTAATTCACCCCTGAGAGGAGGTGAATAAGCAAAATTATAAAGCAACTTTGGGCATGGCTGTGCTGTAAAGCAAATGGTTCTTATCAATATAGGCTCATTTGGGATAGGCCTGAGCAACAGCAACCCAATGTTTACTGCTGCTTGTTTGCAATGTCAAATAACATACTTTTGCTATTCCTCTATTTGATAATGATTTATAAGACTACATAAATGCATGCATTTAGTGTAAAGATTTCGTTCAAGAAGGGATATTTTACATCTATGGCGTATTAACTGTGAACACATAACATATTAACATACCGGTAGATCACCGTTTTACCTTTTATTGTTTGAAAATGCTATAGTTACTAAAAACAACATATTTCATATGCTCTGAGTCCCTCCTCCCTTTGCTCCCTACACAAAGCCTCTACTGCACAATACCCTCTCTTTAATAGACAGAGACAAAGCCATATTCTTGGACAGAAGATTAGCATAGCAACTGTAGCTGGTCTGTATTTCCCAATGCAAATGTACCATCACTGTTGAAATAGTGCTTTTTGAGGATCCTTGCTCTGTTTAACTCAATGCTTAGACCTAAATAATGGAGCTATAACCTCTGGCAGCTCTGCATTTTTATAGATGGCATTGCACACATGCTGTTAACTATACGTGACTGAATGGTAAAGGTTTTTTTTTCACTACATGAACCTTCAAACAGAATCTGAATGAATTAAACCCACTTGAGCCCCCCATGCTGTATTTCATGTGCACACTCTGCTCCAGTCTTTTGTGATCAATAGCTGAGACCTCAGGCCTTTTCATACTGCACTTAACCCCATTTAACCCCACTCTCATTCTTTCTCTTTGCAGCTGCTCATCAGCGACGGCTGGGGTACGACAATGTTAGGACTGCAAATATTACATACATTTCATAACTCTCTCTGTTTTGCTCTCCTTTCCAACATTTGTCTAATTGTGGATGCTTGTTTGTGCTCACGAAGTAGCAGGGTTCTTTTGGACAAATTCTTAATAGCTAATGAGGTTTGTTACTTTTCAAAGCTTTAAAATGTAATAATGGTGTTCTCTCACCGCTATTTTATGCAAAGTTGCAGTTACATGATTTATGCATGACGTAAATGAAAGAACGCTGCATGCTAAGATGAGACACAATGATAAAGATGCTTATTAAAAAGTATAATTTTTAAAGGCCCTATATTACCCAAAATGAATTCTTGTGAGCTTTAAGCCATGTTAGAATGCTGTTACCTCATCAAAAACATGCCTGGAGCTGTTTTTTATTTCATTTACATGTGAGTTTGAGTAACCCTTGATTATTAATCTGTATTATTAGTCTGTCTGCATCTCCAAAGCTCAAAATGCTCTTTTCCACCTTGTGATGTCATGCAGTGGTAGTTTTCAGTGGTAGTTAACAGCTACAGTTTACCTTGTTCATTAGAGATGGGAACTTCCAGGAACTTCCTAATGAATGTGTATGGAGTTTAAAAACACAATGAAGCACTTCCTGTTTTACCACATGACATCACAAGGTGGAACATTGTGTTTTCTGTTTGAGAGAAAAAACAAATAGGCAGTTTGTATGTTAAACATGTGAATGAAACAAAACACAACTCTAAGTATGTTTGGGATGAGGAAACAGCATTAAAACAGATTAGAAAATAGCGTAATATGGGACCTTTAAGGACTTCCAGGATTTGAATGGATTGAGCTTCCTAAAATGGAATTGGATAGATAATTTCTTTGATTTACACTCAACAAAAATATAAACGCAACACTTTTGTTTTTGCTCCCATTTTTCATGAGATGGACTTAAAGATCTAAAATTCATTCCAGATACACAATATTACCATTTCTCTCAAACATTGTTCACAAATCTGTCTAAATGTGTGATAGTGAGCACTTCTGCTTTGCTGAGATAATCCATCCCACCTCACAGGTGTGCCACATCAAGATGCTGATCTGACATCATGATTAGTGCACAGGTGTACCTTATACTGCCCACAATAAAAGGCCACTCTGAAATGTGCAGTTTTGTCTCACAGCAAAATGCCACAGATGTCACAAGCATTGAGGGAGCGTGCAATTGGCATGCTGACAGCAGGAATGTCAACCAGATCTGTTGCTCGTGAATTGAATGTTCATTTCTCCACCATAAGCCGTCTCCAAAGGCGTTTCAGAGAATATGGCAGTACATCCAACCGGCCTCATAACCGCAGACCATGTGTAACCACACCAGCCCAGGACCTCCACATCCAGCAGGTTCACCTCCAAGATCGTCTGAAACCAGCCACTCGGACAGCTGCTGAAACATTTGGTTTGCATAACCAAACAATTTCTGCACAAACTGTCAGAAACCGTCTCAGGAAAGCTCAACTGCATGCTCGTCGTCCTCATCGGGGTCTTAACCTGACTCCAGATCGTCGCCGTAACAGACTTGAGTGGGCAAATGCTCACATTCGATGGCGTCTGGCACGTTGGAGAGGTGTTCTCTTCACAGATGAATCTCGGTTTACATTGTTCAGGGCAGATGGCAGACAGCGTGTGTGGCGTCGTGTGGGTGAGCGCTTTGCTGATGTCAATGTTGTGGATTGAGTGGCCCATGGTGGTGGTGGGGTTATAATATGGGCAGGCATCTGTTATGGACGAAGAACACAGGTGCATTTTATTGATGGCATTTTGAATGCACAGAGATACCGTGATGAGATCCTGAGGCCCATTGTTGTGCCATACATCCATGAACATCACCTCATGTTTCAGCAAGATAATGCATGCCCCATGTTGCAAGGATCTGTACACAATTCTTGGAGGCTGAAAATGTCCCAGTTCTTGCATGGCCAGCATACTCACCGGACATGTCACCCATTGAGCATGTTTGGGATGTGCTTGACCGGCGTATACGACAGCGTGTACCAGCTCCCACTAATATCCAGCAACTTCGCACAGCCATTGAAGAGGAGTGGACCAACATTCCACAGGCCACAATCGACAATCTGATAAACTCTATGTGAAGAAGATGTGTTGCACTGCATGAGGCAAATGGTGGTCACACCAGATACTGACTGGTTCTGAGTCCCCAGACCCCCAATAAAGCAAAAATAAATAAATAAATAAAAAAAAAAATGCACATTTCAGGGTGGCCTTTTATTGTGGGCAGTCTAAGGCACACCTGTGCACTAATCATGATGTCAGATCAGCATCTTGATGTGGCGCACCTGTGAGGTGGGATGGATTATCTCAGCAAAGCAGAAGTGCTCACTATCACACATTTAGACAGATTTGTGAACAATGTTTGAGAGAAATTGTAATATTGTGTATCTGGAATGAATTTTAGATCTTTAAGTCCATCTCATGAAAAATGGGAGCAAAAACAAAAGTGTTGTGTTTATATTTTTGTTGAGTGTATATTATTGTAAGACAGCTATGAACTTTAAAAACTTTAAAACATAATGACGACTAGCTCTTACATGCAACAAGATGCAAGTTTTTATATTATCTTATTTAAGGTTTTAGTTAAAATGTGTATAACGTGTCAATAACTCAGTACATCAGTAATAAAATAATAGCTTTATTTAGATTTTTCCCCCCAGGAATAGCTTTTTGCTTTTCCTCATCAACACATTATTAAAGTGTAAACACCTAACACCCATGTGAGAGAGAGGCGATCGTTGGTGGTGTATCTGCTTAGTGGACACTGCATTGGAGAGGCTTCATCAATACTAATTCCAGCTTTCCGTATTGACTGAAACAGCTGTTAATATTTAATCAAGGGCCACGGATGCTCTTATTTACAGGTATAGTCCCTCTGTATCTATTTTTCAGGTCAAAGAAGACTTTATGGTGCTGTAAATGAGATGCTTTTCCATTAGTGATGATTGTTAGGGAATAAATATCACTGTATTTAGCATCAGGCTTAACGGACAGCCTCAATAACGTCATGTGCTGTAACTGCTCCCGCTGTAACACCAGTGAGGCCAGAGCTAAAATATATGCAAAACAAATCGATTACAAATGTTATCTCAAGTTTATCTCAAGTTCAAAAACACAACAAATTAGTTTTAGCTGAGACATTTTGTATGCTGTAAATACATACTATTGTTTTTATTTTATTTCAAGAGTCAAGTGTCTCTTAATCAAAAAAAAGTCATTTTAGACTAGCACAATGTAAGTCCAGAAATGGATAGGGAAAGAAATAGATGCTTTTCATTTGCACACATGATTACTTAGAAGGACTTCTTCTGTGTGTATTCTTAGTACTGGAATTCACATATGTTTACGCTTCTGTCAAAGAGTCTAAGAGAAAGAAATACAGGCTTTCGATAATTAAAAAACCTTGAACAACCCCGTGCTGTATCCTTGTGGAAAATCTGCCAGAAATTGAAAGCAAAATTGATCAAAACATTCTTGAATATAACACAGTTTCCCTTAAATAATGTTATTAAAATTATTAAGTGAAATTATTTTCTTTCAAACTAAAATATTTCAGTGGCTCTCTTACAGACGGGAGCTCAGTCGACCCCGAAAGACTCTTCAAGGGCCTTGTAGCTTTGTCTATTAAACTATTACACCAAATCCATGATGTAATTTGCTTAAAGAGGTCTGCCCTATGGGACTACAGTAATACAGTTAAAGGAATGCTTGGATTTTGGCCAAAGTTGCTGCACAGTGTAAAGTACCTGTGTATGGGCAACATTAAGTATAACCTCCCAAGTAACTCCATGGCAACTTAAGCCTGTAGGGAATTAGCGATAGAACTGAAAGCTATCCATGTATTTTTCAAGAATACTACTATATATCAATTCCCTTATATTGTAATAATGTATATAGTCTCCGTTATGTGATAAGTGGTGACTAAGGATGTAAACTGTTCATCATTGCTGGAAAAATATTTGTTTAGTTGTACATTCCTCCCACAAATGTGAATGCACCAAGCACTCCGGGCATAATACATTTATTGATTTACAGTAGGTGTAGTGACGTCTTTCGAGAATAGCAGATGGTATTTGTAGTTTGCAAATTAGATACCATTTTTTATTTTATTTATTTATTTATTTATTTTTTAATCAAATCACATTATACTAGTATTTGGTTAATCAGGTAAAATCCTCCAGCTTAGGTCCTGACCAAGCCGAGCAATAAGATCATGGAGATGGGTCCCCGGGCACCTGAAAGACGAGCTGCCCACTGCTCCTGAAGGATGGGTCAAATGCAGAGATATAATTTCCCTACGGGGATGAATAAAGTCTGTCTTCTTCTTCTTCTTCTTCTTCTTCTTCTTCTTCTTCTTCTTCTTCTTCTTCTTCTTCTTCTTCTTCTTCTTCTTCTTCTTCTTCTTCTTCTTCTTCTTCTTCTTCTTAATCTCCTAGCCTGACCATTGATTTCACTATTTTCTATTGGTGTATTCAACTATTTTCTTTAGTCTTGTGAGGAGACTGTGGTCGTGATTTTGGCCAATACTCAGACTTAGACAAACTTTATTGATCCACAAGGGAAATTATTTGGACACAGTTGCTCACACATCACAATAAATAAAATAACAAAGAGCAAAAACAGAAATGGTAATAATACATTCAAAATGAATAGCACAAATAGAAGAGAAAAACAGGAAACGACTGTGTCAAATACAAAAATACAATACAAAAGTACATGGAATTGAATTACACTTATGCTCACTAATATCCAAAATCATGAGTCATACACATTTGAAAAAACAAACAAACAAAAAGGAATGCATTTCACAATAAGAAAGAAAGTAGTACTTCACAATAAGAAAGAAAGCGTTCCACTACAACTACAGTTCAGTCTTTTAGATCAGTTTGTATGCTGTTTTTATTTAAACTTGTGGACAGCAAATCTTATAAACCACTTGCCCCTGTTCGAGGACACATATCCATAAGTCTCTCTGCTTTGGTCAGTGAACTGAAAAAATAAAGTTGGGACATGCACTTTTTGTTGGGAGGATGTCCTAAATCCTACACAGCTCCGAAGTGAATCCAAAATGAATCCAGACCTTGAACAGCTGTTTGGTGTCATAAGATAGGGAAACAAAGAATTAAATGAGCACGGGACAGGCTGCATTAATCATTTGGTGTAGTGTAATTTTTAAGTAATATAAGAGTTAAAATAAGATTAATGCAGTGCTGTTCCTTTAATGAAAAAAGTAACCTTTGCTAAGCCATATGCTGAAGTGGCTCCGTGTGCCTCTTGACATAATCTGATATAAGTATTCACAGCGGCACTCTTTTACTACGAACTGAATTTTAACACGGAGAAGAAAAATGATGGCTGACTGCTTTTGGAGGACTAATTCTTTGAGAGGACAGTTTGAGATATTGAGAGGCTTTATTCCAGTCCTGCTACACTAAAAATCAAATTATGATTCTTACAAAAGAGGAGATATGTGATGCTGTGATGTTATGCTAAATAATAGTAAAGGTAAAATGTCCAGCTTAAACACACAATACAAGTTTCTCCTGTAATATATTTGGGTATGATGTGAAATATTCTGTATAAGACTGCCTCTATGTCTAAAAGTCAAATGAATAATTATCAAATCAAACCAAATTGCTAAGTCAGCAGCAAAACTAATCGTGAATGTAGGCCCTTACGTGTAATGCAGTTGTTACATACATACACTATGTGCATAATTATTAGGCAAGTTGTATTTATGAGGATTCATTTTATAACTGAACAACTACAGTGCTCTCAGTCAATCCAAAACATTAATAAACCTCAAACTTGAATATTTAAGAAAATAAGTGAAGTTGTGGCTTTCTTAGCAGAAAATCTGTCTGTGCAGAATTATGGGGAAACTATTAATGTGGAGAATTATTATGCAACTAAATGAACAATTTTCCATTTGTACTTGTTTATTTTCATCTGTCAGATTAGTAAAGAACTCAATATTTACAAATAAAAAATTCTGACAAAAATAAATGAATAAATCAGTGACCTACAAAGCCACCCTTCTTCTCAATAACGGTCATGTGCCTTCCATTCATGTGCCCATTTCTTGATCTGTTGACACTCAGCTTTTTGTGCAGCAGTAACCACAGCCTCTCAAACACTGTTCAGAGAGGTGTACTCTTTTCCTTCACCGTAAATCTCCGTTTAAGAAGAGCCACAAGTTCTCAATAGGGTTTAGGTCAGGTGAGGAAGGGATTCATAGCATTATTTTTTCATCTTTAAGGCCTTTACTGGCTAGCCACGCAGTGGAGTACTTCGATGCATGTGATGCTTTGTTCTGTACAAAAATCATGACCCTCTTGAAAGATGCAGACTTTTTCCTGTACCACTGCTTGAAGAAAGTGTCTTTTAAAAACTGGATTTGAAGTTAATTTTGAGTCCATTTTCAACCCGAAAAGGTCCAACAAGCTCAACTTTAATAATTCCAGCCCATAACAGTACCCCACCGCCACCTTGCTGGCGTCTGAATCGAGTTTTGTGCCCATTACAGATCCAGCCACGGGCCCATCCATCTAGGGCAGTGGTTCTTAACCTGGGTTCGATTAAACCCTAGGGGTTCGGTGAGTCAGTCTCAGGGGTTCGGCGGAGGTCAAGACACACACCCAACTCATATGATTCGTGAAAGAAATCACACTGATTTGCAGTAAATATTCATTATTATTGTTGCCTGATGGAAATTAGGTGATGGGTGTGTGTGTTACAATGTTAAAAATAATAAATAGCATAAATACAATAAGTTAATTATTGGAATACATAAGGTTAAAAATTAAAACCATTTCAGTGTGGTAGTATTAAAAAAGGTCATGTCTTTGTGAAAATGTATGTAATTTGTTGTGAGTTCATGCATTGTATTGGTTTTGTTGTTTTGAACACAGTAATGTTAATGTACGGTTCATTTAGTGCACAGTAAAAGTCATGCTTGTTGTTGATTTGTGTGTTTATTAAACCAAAAATTTGTTTTAGCATTATACAATTGGGAAAATAAAATGAATGCAAAGTGCTCCTTGGTAATACTAATAAGTTAAATAAAATATTCTCAAATAAGCAATAAGTGCGTTGTTCATACATGGGCAGTTTGCAGAACAGGGGTGATGTGATGGGCAGTCACAGTTATGTAGCTCTTGTTAGCTCTGGATGTCTGTTCATCAGTTGTGAGTGCTACTACACATGCTTTTGACAATTGTGGACGGCAGAAGATTTAGCTTGTTCATAAAGGTCTGGTATTATTTTCTGGCTGAAGTGCGGATGAGTGGGTACTTCATACCGGGGCTTAGTCACCTTTAGCATGTGTTTAAAACCAGCTTTTTCAACAACTGAATATGGTCATAGATCCGAAACTCCAGTGGATGCTGTTATAGCTTTGGCCTGATCTGAGTTGGCAGGGAGAGGCTGCTTGAATGCCGACATCAGCTGCGTTTGTACAGTTCTTTTCTTGTCGTGGTACCGGTGATATGTGCCGGTGATATCTGCACCGGGGTAGTGCTGTTTCAGGTGAGTAAGCATGTTTGACGCGCTGCTGTAAACATACGCAATCTCAGCTGAACAGTGTTGACACACCGCCCTCGTTTTATCCACCTGTCTTTCTCCTTTGCAATATTGCAATATCTTCAAGCTGCAGGTGGTCGCTTGCAGTAGCCATGGTTCAGGGCACACAAGTTTTTTTTGCAGTGTGGTTTGGGAGGGCTCTTTTATATCCACGAGGGAACTCGTCCATGATTGGTTCGCCGTGAGACGTCACCTCCACGTGATCTCAGCGTGGTGTAACTACACATAATGTAGTCATTCAAAGTGTGACTCTTGTGGTGCCTGGTTCAAACTTGTATTAAAGCTGTATTTTTCCTCATTACTTTGGTGCTAGATTCTGTACTGCATCCTCTTTATCTGTTTTAATCAGAGAGATTTTCAAAATTCAATGACACCAACAAAATGTAGTTAGTCTACATGTTTAATTTACAATATGTGGAGTTAATATGATTAACTGAGATTCAGGAGCAGGACCGTGCCTCAACCGCCTTCTCCTCACCAACAAACCAAAGCTCACCGTAACCACACCTCTAACTTCCTGGAAGCTATTTGTAGCAGCTCATCCCATAATTCCAGTTCGTCTCAGTTAACTCGACCCCTCCCTCTCACCCCCTATCTCGTATTTCAGCCATAAGACATCTCTAAAGGGTGGTCCCGTTCTGGCTGGGCCAGTTGATGATTGAGACAGAGCCCCCACCCTGAGTCTCAACCCAGCCATCTCTACCTTATTCATCCAGTCATCCACCGCTATCCATTAATAAATATCTTCATCGCATTATGTTGTTGGCGTGGTCCTTGCTAGTGAATTACAATATGTACATGAGGTAACTATATACATTTTTACAAGTTTGCGCAACAGATGCAAACACAAAGAAAAAAAGTCCTTTACAGTATGTCTGTAGACCAAGAAATCAATCAATCAATAATAAAAGTCCACAGTCTTCAGTGTGAGCTCAGAAGGCCGAAGTGGCGTTGACAAACCACATGTGTCTCTCCAGCTCCTCCAGGCTCATTCTTTTGGAGGGATCCTCTTCTAGACAAACCTGGATGAAATCTTTCCCCTCTTCAGATGCCTGGCAGGTTTTCATTGATAGTTTTTCAATGAGCCAATCAATGGTGGCAAAATTGGTCCCGTCTCCGTTCAGGAGTTCATATACGATGACTCCAAGCTGCCACACAGAAGTAGGACCATCCCTGTACCTCTCCTCCAGGAAGAACTCCGGGGGGCAGTAGTTTTTAGTCCCTATGAAGGAGGTGTATGGAGTAGCGCTAACAGTGCAGCCACATCCAAAGTCAATGATCCGGACTCTGATGCCGTCGTCAGTCTCTTGGATCAGGATGTTTTCAGGCTTCAGGTCTCTGTGGAACACCGTCTTCTGGTGGAGGTCTTTCACAGCCAGGACCAGCTGTCTCATGATGTCCCTTACCGTGTCTTCGGGCAGAGGGTCATGGAGGGCACTGTAGAACAGGAGGTCCATGGAAGGGTTGGGTCTCTCCATGACGAGAAGGATGTGGGTGTCCAATGTGAACCAGTCGAGGAGGGAGACGGCGGGGCTTTGACCGACCCTGTCAGCACCGCCCGTCACTCTGATGTTGTAGATGATCCCACAGCTCGCCAGGGGGATGTAGTCCACCTTTTTCTTTGGGACATGCTTGATGGCCACCTGCAAGTTAAATCATAGCGTCACAAACCAGGAAGATGTTTGGAAACATGCGATGACAACTTCCGGTGTAGTTACCGACACTGGGCTCACCGGCCGACTGTGATAAAACCCATTGGAGTAAATGTCATCAGTGGTAAAATGAAGACGGCATACGCATGTGCTGTTTAGAATCATCTTGAATTCGGTGCCCTCGACCCTTCTAACCGGACGTACCCAGCGCGCTCGGAGTTGTGTGTCAGTGGGGAAGTTATGAAAACTGAGGTACGGTTGTTGATTAGCTGAACATAACGGAACGCTACAATGACTTTTAGATGAAGAAAACTGAGCCATTTTCTAATTTTTCCTAGCTTTTGTCAAACTTGCTACAGAGCCCGCCAGAAGTTGTCATCGCATGTTTCCAAACGTGTTCCTGGTTTGTGACGTAAGGGTGGATTCAGTTAATTTGGTACTGATGTATATATTGATGAGGTATATTATACCTATGTCTTAAATTTGAAAAAAAAAAAAAAAAAAATAAATAAATAAATCTATATACACTATATTACCAAAAGTATTCGCTCACCCTTTCAAATGATCAGAATCAGGTGTCCTAATCACTTGGCCTGGCCACAGGGCTTGGCCCCTTAGTTCCAGTGAAAGGAACTTTGAATGCTTCAAAAACATTTTGGACAATTCCATGCTCCCAACCTTGTGGGAACAGTTTGGAGCGGGCCCCTTCCTCTTCCAACATGACATAAAGACATGGATGACGGAGTCTGGTGTGGATGAACTTGACTGGCCTGCACAGAGTCCTGACCTGAACCCGATAGAACACCTTTGGGATGAATTAGAGCGGAGACTGAGAGCCAGGCCTTCTTGACCAACATCAGTGTGTGACCTCACCAATGCGCTTTTGGAAGAATGGTCAAAAATTCCTATAAACACTCTCCTCAACCTTGTGGACAGTCTTCCCAGAAGAGTTGAAGCTGTAATAGCTGCAAAAGATGGACCGACATCATATTGAACTCTATGGGTTAGGAATGGGATGGCACTTCAGTTCATAGTATGAGTCAAGGCAGGTGAGCAAATACTTTTGGTAATATAGTGTATCTATATCATCTTATTTTATTTTTCAATAAAGAAGGGTTCGGTAAATGTGCATATGAAACTGGTGGGGTTCAGTACCTCCAATAAGGTTAACAACCACAGATCTAGGGCCTCATTTATAAATTTATAAATCTGTGTTTCGTAGATCTGTACTACCAGGAAAATGCTTGGTGAGCCGGACCACCTCAGACCACATTTGGGCCTGATTTCTTAATTTAAATTAGAAAAACACAGATTCAATTACTGTACATCAAAATATTTAGGCAGCATGTCTTTGCAGATATGGCCAAATTGTTTTTCACCTTTGTGATACAGGGGACACTGAAGATGGGACAATTTCATGCAATTCAATTTAAACAATGGGCTTGTCTCTTATTCATCCTTTATGAGGACAGGAAAGGGACAACAGGAGAAACATTTATTTACATTTATATACATCCAAGGAGGGAAATTTATCACAATGATGATGCGTCTAGGAGGGCACATGCGACCTCTAGTCGAGCCTTCAAGACTTCTTTCGGGTCTGTCTTGATTGACATTTTAAAATCTCTTCTGCAAACTTCAAAATGCAATTTTAGGCATTCAGTTACATATAACTGGATAGATATCTGTCTTCCGTTGAACAAACATCCAGCTATTGTTGTACCCCTGAAAATGGGGAGAATAAATCACGAGAGTGATTGTGCGTTGCTTCTCTCATGCCGGAGTTTATTGCAATTCCCATATAAATGCAACAGTGTTTTACATCTACTGTCAAATGTCCAACGCTGAAGGAACATCTTATTGCTAAACAAAAATAATGTTTTCTAAATTCTCATGTAAGATAAAATGGCAATGGCTTTGTAACATTAGCGCGTGTGGACACAAGATGGCGGCGTACGAGTTCACAGTGTTGAAAAAAAGGTCTGACTGCGCAATATAAAGCAACAAATTGTCTCCTTAGCTTCACTCTAACATGTTCTTTTTGATAAACAAAATGTCTCAACAACGTGCACATTGCAGGTATGACATCTGGCAACCCTTACCTGAAAATGGGGAGAATAAATCACGAGAGTGATTGTGCGTTGCTTCTCTCATGCCGGAGTTTATTGCAATGAGGAGAAGCAGCGCGAAATCCCCCATGTGGTCGGTGAAGGCATTACCAATCACTAAAATACTGGATCTCAGACTTAGTAGCCGATGACAGACGCAATCAGTTTCTTTGACCAAAATAACAGGAACATTACAGAAAAATAATAGAATAATTATTTTAGCACACTTTTAACCGTATTTAACTTATTTGTCTTCAGGGCTTACGCAAATTAATATTAGAAACATTTTACTGTTTTTACCCTCTTGAACATGAAACCACATCATGAACTGCATTACTGTAAATAGGCACAGAGCATAGTATTAGGGGCATATAGTACCATTCTAACCTATCACACTATCACAGCACTGACCTGATGAATGTGTTCCTGTTAGAAAACAATTGTGAAATGAAAAAAACTGTACTGCAGGGAACATTAAACAAATGTAATGAGAACATAATATAACATATATACAAAATTTTCTACGTTCACATCACAAAATAACAAAATACGATGGTATGAAAACGATAACGATGCAGTCAAATGTTAAATCCAAACTATTATCATCTGACGTAGGTATTCTGCCGCAAATCTAACATTCACACATCGTTCGTTACATGTTTAATTGGTTAAAACGTAAAAACAATACACTGTTGCATAAAATGTTACTTACTTGCGTTGTCACTGTTGATAACCACTCCATTTCTGCCTCGAGAACTCATCTCCACGGCATTTAAATGGTAACAACGCGTAAGGGGTGGTGCACATGTGCAGTAGTGCTCATCTTGACGTCATCTTGACGAAGCGGCCCATTTCGACAGTACACCGGATCAAACACTTTCGCAAACTCTCTTCATTTCTGGTCCTCTCCACGAGTGTCAGTTTTCCCCGTGTCCCCAGACTTTGCGGAGAGCGTACGGCAGGGTCCTAGCTGCCGTAGAGATAAGCAAAGCGCTATGCTTAGGAGGAGTTGTGTAAATCCTGCAGTTGGCTTAGAGGGGTTTCAGCCTTCCTTACCTTAGCCATGTCTCTGTGCCCCGAACACCTTGTACTTCTGGGCACTCCAGGTAGGTTGGAGACAGTGCGGGAGGATAATGAGTTCCTGGTAGCTTCATGTTTAATTCTTCTCAAATCTCTTGCAGTTAATTTGTGACTTTTTGACAACACATTTCTTGTGACAATATTGACTATTTGCAACAAAACGTTTGATGGTTCTATGATCACGCCCCAATATCTAGAGTGTTGATCTCCTTAGGCCACACCCTTCCTCTTTAGAAATACACATCTCCGAATATATGTAAATCCAGTAAGAATTCAAGTTAATACAGCTTGGAGTTGGAGAATATGCATAAAAATCATGATATGGTCAAAATACGCACTTGCCTAATAATTGTGCGCACTGTGCATGCCAGAAAGGTAGCGGTGGGGTACTGGTAAGGGCTGGTATTATTAAAGGTCCCATGGCATGAAATTTTCACTTTCTGAGGTTTTTGAACGTTAATGTGAGCTCCCCTACCCTGTTTAGCCCCCCCCCCCCCCCCCATGGTTAAAAGTTGTGAAATGTCTAAACTGAGCATTTGCGATCCTTTTCTGCGTTACAAAAAAATCGGAGCTCAAACGGGCGAGTTTGAACAAGGCACCTTATTGACGTCAGATCGAAAAAAGAAATGCAAATGCAGTTCCACCCCCGTCTGTCTGTACTCAGCGTCTCTGTAAATCACGCCCAGAGAGTTTGGACTGCGAATGCGCTAGGCAATGCGAAATGCGGTTTTTTATTTGCCTGGAGGCACGTCCGAGTGTTTCTAGGCTCGGAAGTCCTTTATCTGAGCCTCTGGACCTTTGAACAGCAGTGGTCTAATTTTATTTTATGTGGAAATGTGTTTATTTTTCAATGGAATGCTTCAAATCTCTCCCCCGTGCAAAAACAAGGAAATGGATCAGCTGTGGGCTCTGAGCTCTGAGCGGAGAGTTTGTCCACGCCCCCACCCTCTACTATTGGCCATCTCTTTTCTCCTCATTTGCATTCAAGCAACAACGCCCAGAATAAAGAGTTTGAGAGGGATATTTATGACTCTTTCTCATCTTATCTCTGTTTCTCATGCACTGAGTGTTGATTTTGAAGAAGGATTCATTTACAGTATTAGGGAACCATTAAGGAGCCATATAAAAGCATCAAGAAGTACCATGTCATGGGATATTTAAAGTTGAGCTTGTTGGACCTTTTCGGGTTAAAGATGGACTCAAAATGAACTCCAAAACCAGTTTTTAGAAGGCACTTTCTTCACGCAGTGGTACAGAAAAAAATCTGCATCTTTCAAGAGGACCATGATTTTTGTGCAAGACGATGTTCACTCACATCGAAGTACTCCACTGCATGGCTACTCGGTAAAGGCCTATATAATGCCATGGTCCCCTTCCTCACCACACTGTAGTTGTTCAATTATAAAATAAATTCTCATAAAAACAACTTGTCTAATAATTATGCACACAGTGTATAAAGTAGAAACTGAAATGTTAACACCAGAGTTATATTAAGGTGCACTGACCTTTCTAGTGGAGTATCAGTGACCTATTTGTCTCAGTGGAAATGCTATTGCTTTGCCTGGAAGGTTCAACAGTATGGAATAAATGTAACTATCTTTCATTAATCAATTACAGGTATTTTTAATGGTAAGAAAATATTGGTTTGGTCTGGTCTCTTGTTTGTTATTACATTACATTACATTTTATATTCCAAAACAACAAGCTTTAAATTATGACTTACTTTCAAAATTAAAAGGCTCATGATACGACAAACCAGAAATACTGGGCATTTATTTGCTGAAATTTTGATTAGATTCTAGATTAGTCACTTCCTTTAGTAATCCAGCCCAATTACAGCTGTTTTATCCAGCCTTTACTCTCTTGTAAAGGAATGGTAAATTGTAGAATCAGTTCTTTGTGACAGAAACTGAAGTCTGACCACTATGTGAATCTAGTGCCAAAGGGTTTGAACTCTAGGATCTAGTTAAACAAATTTACCTTGCACAGATTTAAAACATGTAGCTTTAACAGTAATCTCTTGTAATTACCTCCAGTGTGCAGTGTTGTAATTACCTCCAGTGTGCAGATCTTAGGTAAAGATTGTACAAACCAGCGTTTACAGCTCCCATGTGAGTTCACTGCAACACATTTTTAATCTGACTCCATTGATCTGAACATTTGGGTTCCCTCTCTGTATTAGTTAAACACTAAACCGTAATAGGCCTAAAACTACAGAATAAGACTCTCATCTCAAATGCATGATTTGAATTACAAAATAGTTACTTAGAAGAAAACGTGTCTTACTCAATCTGAACTCACATGTAACATTGTCACTTAATTAAAGAAGCTAACATGAACTACACATGCTGTTATGGATCTCAACAGTGACTGCGCATCTCATTTCACATTCATTTTCCCCATAGACATTCTGAAACCATAAATAAATAAATAAAAGTCTGAAAGCCATGTCAGATCTCTGGAGATCCAAGCCCACTCACAGTAAGAATGCTTGCTTCAAGATAGGTAAAAACATGTGTGAATCCCAAGTAGATTGATTTTATAGCAATCCTAGACATTGGAATAATCTCTCTATGGGAGCAGGAAGGTCCTCCCGTGGACCCACCACCCGCGAGAGGATCAATGAGGGCTGGTGCATTGTGTTCTGGGCGGCAGATCTGCTTGGATTGCTGCCCCCGTGACCCAGAAATGGAAAAGCGGAAGAAGATAGATTGATGGATGGGAGCAGAAGGAAGCACACCGCCCACCAGAATAGCTACTTACTGAAGCTTTAATATTTCAAAATCACTGTTACTCTTCCCACACTATCCACCAACATCCGAAGGTGGACTGTACATATCCAATGTCCAATGTCCTGATTTCAGCCAAGTCCGCCCAAGCTGCCAATGACTCACTACATCAACTCTCTACAGCTATTAGTCTTACCTCTCAGTTGTTCACATATAAGGCAGCATTAGTAAATCATTATTACATGAATGTATGGTTCTTTCTTTCCTCTCCACCAATCTTGCCCTGTCTGAAAATCACCACCTCCAGCTCTGGCAAAGGTCTGCTACCTGTGGTTTAATCTCTCCAGTCAGTTTGAATCGCATCAATCATTGAGGTTGCTGGCAGGTTACTCTCTCTCTCACACCCACACCCACACAAATAGACGCACATGGACATAACATGATAGATCTGTCATCGATTTGAATGTTGTAACCGCTGGATTCCTGACAGGAGGCGATTTGAAACGTGACTCGGGTTTCATCAGCTGTGAAGGTCAGATCAAGGTCCAGTGATCACTCCCAGAGCCCGGAGTGACAGAGCACATGTTTTATAGAAGTGTGGGGGTTTACGTTGCGTCTTCACTCAAACATGGATTCTGTCATCAGAGAGACAGCTTTATGTGACAGCCGCTGATGGAGGAATATTGACTCAGAGTATATAGAACTGTGCAGGCACAGTGGGTTGAGAGTTCATCCACCAACCACATGATAGTATACGTAGATGTCACATAACAGCATATTGTAATGTTGCTGTGTCGTTGAGCAAGACAGTTGACAAGAGCCACATCGGTCACATCCATGTTGTTGGTTGTGACAGGAAATAATTTGCTAAAAACCTATACAGTAGCTGTATTTAGTATTGAATCATCATTTTCAACTATTTATTTCACTGCCCTTGATCACACATCTGTAAATTGCTTGAAATGAAACTCATTAACTGGTGAATAAGAAAAAAAATAAGTGAACTAAAGACTAAACAAATGTAATCTGAACATGGGAGGAACACCAAAAGGAAAGCCCAAACTAATTAGTATTTAAAAGTGCCATATGTAATAAAAATAACAATAAAAATAATACTTGGCCTTTTTGTGTCACCTGCTTGTCTCCATGGAGAAAAACATGAATAAGATAAGATAAGACAATACTTTATTGATCTCACACAGGAGAAATTTACTTGTCACAGTAGCTCCAGGTAGGGACAGTTTGAACAAGAAAGACAAGTGCATGCAGGCAAAAATGGCATAAAGATAGGTAATAATAATAATAAAATAAGTAATAAATCAAATAATAATAGTAATAATAATAATAAAAACATACAATACAAGAAGAATACAAGAATACAAGAATACAAGAATACAAGTAGATGAGAGTACTGGAAACTCCACCAGTGAAGATGCACCTTTAATGCAGGTTATATAACAAAAGAATTACTTGAAACAACTACAAGTTTCAAAACCAAAGATGTTTATTTTGTCTTATGTACTTTAACTTCTTGGGTTCTCTTTTTTTTTTTTTAAAGACAATACAGTCAGTAGTCGAGTTGTAAAATGAAACCAGGGGGGATGGTGAAATTTTTCACCAACGGGGGGGAGGCATCAAGCTAAGCCCTCCCCCATCACTGACATCACTGTGGTGTTTCAGGGCAGGGCAGAATTAGAAGGTACTTTGTTAAAATGGAAATGCTTTTTTAACAAAAAGGCCATATAATCATTCAATAATTCAATAATACACAGGATATATGTTATCACACACGTACACACACACACACACACACACACCTTAGTCCTGGTTTAGTCCTGGTTTAGTCTTGATTTAGTCCTAGTTTAGTCCCGGTTTAGTCCTGGCTTAGTCCTGGTTTAGTCCTGGTTTAGACCTGGTTTAGACCTGGTTTAGACCTGTTTTAGTCCTGGCTTAGTCTTGGTTTGGACCTGGTTTAGTTTTGGTTTAGTCCCGGTTTAGTCCTGGTTTAGTCCTGGTTTAGACCCGGTTTAGATCTGGTTTAGTCTGGGCTTAGTCCTGGTTTGGACCTGGTTTAGTCCTGGTTTAGACCTGGTTTAGTCTTGGTTTAGTCCTGGTTTAAACCTGGTTTAGTCTTGGTTTAGTCCTCGTTTAGATCTGGTTTAGTCTTGGTTTAGACCTGGTTTAGTCTTCGTTTAGTCCTGGTTTAAACCTGGTTTAGTCTTGGTTTAGTCCTGGTTTAGATCTGGTTTAGTCTTGGTTTAGACCTGGTTTAGTCTTGGTTTAGTCCTGGTTTAGTGCCGAAATAGATGCAGAAATAATCTGATAATATGACTCACCCATAAGAATGCGGTCAGATCCATTCTAACAGTTTGCCGGAGCTCCGGAGAAAAGGACATAATCCCGAACGTATCCCGTGTCCCGAGGCGAGAGTTCCTTCTTACGTAGCATTAACTTAGCAAGTTAAGGAATCTTCTTCTCTTAGAAATGCCGCGTAAATATCAGGCTCACAGCTGATCGGCGAACAGGCGCAAACACAACAGCGGCAATCGTCATGATTGGCGGGAGCGCGTATCGGTGCGTAATTATGCTGCAACATGATTGGAAGCTGGAGCGCACTGGCCATTTTGACTTAAAAACTGCGAAATTCGCCAAAAGTTTAGGGATTTTCATGCCTGATTGATAAAATGCCATAAGGGATGGAAGAAGGGATGCCCGTTTTAGAAGAGGGATGATTTTGACAATTTTTTCCCACAGGGGGGATGCCACCCCCCCCCCCCCCATCCCCCCTCAACTCGAGTACTGAATACAGTAACGTGTATTTACCCTGTTGACATGTTTCGGCTGCTAGTTGCAAACCATCTTCAGAACTGTCCCCGGTGTTGGTTGTGACGTGTTGTATATCAGCTGCAGCGGCATGGTAGCTGAGTGGCTAGCACTCACGCTTCACAGCAAGAAGGCTTTGGGTTCGATCCCCGTGTGGGGTGGTATGGCTGTAAGATTTGGATCGCCCGAGCCTTTCTGTGTGGAGTTTGCATGTTCTCCCCGTGTCTGGGTGGGTTTCCTCCGGGCACTCCGGTTTCCCCCACCAACCCAAAACATGCACCAGGTAAAATCCTCCAGCTGAGGTCCTGACCAAACCGAAGCAAGAAGATCATGGAGATGGTCCCCGGGCGCAGTAATGTGCTCCCCACTGCTCCTAATAACAGGATGGGTTAAATGCAGAGAAGAATTTCTCCTGTGTGAGATCAATAAAGTCACTTCTTCTTACTTCCTGTAGGTGTGGTCAGTCTGAGCAACCTGCCGGGTCCATCAGGCTGACCACGCCTACAGTGCTCTCTGGAGGCAGGTGTTCCAGGGCCAGGTGTGTGAAAGGAGGAACGCGCCGTCATCACGTTTAATGCTGTCTGTGTCTTGTTTCCCAATTTCAGTGGCCTTCCTGATCCAGTGATTGACCTTGTTGTTTTCCGATCCAGTGACCTGGTGACAGTTCTGAAGATGGCTTGCAGCTAGCAGCCAAAACATGTCAACAAGGTAAATACACATTACTGTATTGTCTTTAAAAAAGACCCCAAGAAGTTAAAGCTACAAGTGTCATTGCTAATACATCTGCTGTCATGTAATGGTAGTTTTCAAGTTACACTACATTTTATCTTACCTTGTTTTACCTTCATGTATGTCACTACCTCAGTGTAAATACTACTGTTACCTGTGCAATAACCTGCTTCATAACACACGTGCAATGCTTATACGATACTATATTATGTGCAATACAAAATCCACGTGCAATACTTATACTATATTATATTATGTGTAACACTCTACTTACACCTTATTGAAAGGACAAGTAACCTTTTTACAATATGGACCTTATTTCAGTCTTAAAACATCATTTGCTCACCCATTGTACTTTGGTGTCATTTGGAGTATTTCCGGAGATTTCGTAGTTTCGTAGATATCCGCTTAACGTGTCAATGTGTTAGTTTACACTTTCATTTGAGTCAAAAGTGGCCTGTAACCCAGTCATGGTTCCGATTGGATGACGTCATCAATAAGGGCTGCGCGCAGGTATTCATTCCGCTACTTTGCTTAGAAGACGCTCATAACTTTTTTGTTGCAAGTGAGACATGGCTGAAGATTCGGACTTCGAGACTGAAGAGTACTTATTTGAGTATGATGGCCGTCCCTATCGTTTTGAGCCTGAGTATACGGATGAGGAGGTATTAGAAAGAAGGAAGCGGAGACAGTTTGAGGAGCAGCGCACCAGAGAACAGCCATCGGTATTGCATTACTTCTCAGAATAGTGTGCTGAATCCGCTGGCCTTCTTTCTTTTTTTTTTGGTTAAAAAATTATCAGGACTGAAGTGGGTACTGCAAACAAGATGGACCAAACGTCTTACAGCTTTGCCTTTCATGTTTGGGTCCATTCTCAAGGCAACTAGCCACAGCTTCAATAACTCCGGATTGTGATGAGGAAGCCTGTGAAAACTCAACTTCATCCAAGCTGTCATTTTGTTTTCACAACCGGGATAAATGCATGTTCGCACCATTTCGGGTTTTCTAAGGCGGGGATGTTTTCTTCTTCTTAGCTTCTTTATAACCATAACTGAGAGCTGAGAGCGTCATCTTATCTGCAAATCAGATGTGAATGCACGCACGGTCCTCGTTGATGACGTCATCCAATCGGAACCATGACTGGATCACGGGTTACAGGCCACTTTTGACTCAAACGAAAGTGTAAACTAACACACTGAACTTTTGTCATTTGAAAAGATAAAGTTTGTGTTATTTGGTGACTGCAATAACTTGTTCCGACCACTCACGTTAAACGGATCACCAAACTCCGAAATCTCCGGAAATACTCCAAATGACCCCAAAGTACAATAGGTGAGTAAATGCTGTTGTTTTATCACTGAAATAAGGTCCGGTAAAAACATTACTTGTCCTTTAATCCTACCTGTACCTTTGTATTTTATTATATTTTATTACATATTTTTTTATTATATTGTTTACTTTTTGGGGCCAAGCACCAAAGGTGCTAGGCACCATAGGGTGAGGGGCTGCCTCCTTGCGCCTCCTCTTCCCCCTCCTCCGTCGCCTCGGGTCGGGACAGTGAGCCTGTCCAGGATGTTGTGATTCAGAGTGCACGGGCACTCGTGATGGCGAGGGGTGAGGGGCTGCCTCCACGCGCCGCAGAGCCCCCTCTGAGCCCAGCTCCTTTAGCCGTGGCGGCGGGGGCTGAGCCACCACCGCCACGGATACTGCTGCGGTCCAGCGCCTCGCCCCCGGAGCGGGGGGAGCGGCGCGGCCCGGGGTCCGGGCCCCCGGGTCTCGCCGCACCCGGAAGACGAACGGGACGAGGCTCAGTTCTCAGGCCGTGGAGGACGAGTCCCTCCGGCCCTCGTCCGCTCCGGCTCCGTGTGATGTGGTCTCCGCTCTGGGCCCGTGTGATGTGCTCTCTGCTCCGGGCCCGTGTGATCAGATCTCCGCTCCGGACCCGTGTGGTCCGGCCGCCGCGTGCCCCTCTGGGCCCGCTACCAGGTGTGCGGGCGCAGTGGGGGAACAAATGGACTTCTGCAGTGGCGATGTTGAAGCGGACCTTGAGGTTAGACAAAGCGTTAAGAGGCTCCGGAGGTCCTCTGAGTGCGCCGTGACACCGAGGCGGCCCATGGACTCGATGACCCTGGACTCTGGTTCTGCCTCTTCGGCCCTGCCCAGCAGCAACCTCGAGGGCCGGATGCTCCCATAGTCAACTGGGATGCCGCCCGCCTTGTCCTGTCTGTGGCCAGATATTCGATCTTCGCGGCACGGAACCGGCGCCTCCACGACGGCCACGCAGCGGAGCACTGGCCGCTCTTCACGGCGCTCCTTCGCGCCCACGTCCGCCGTCTCCACGACGCAAGAGAAACGGAGTTTCGCAACACCTTCATCCCAGACAATACGCTTTTCTCCATCTCCCGAGCCGGCTTCCCTCGGTTGGACTTCTGACCCCTACCCCCCTCCGCTGTCCCCCCTGGTCCCTAGCGCCTGGGCCTTCCCTGAGTGCTGCGTCGCCCTTGCTCTCCCCCAGACCCCTTTCTTCACCTGGACCAAGCCCCTTGGTCTTCTACACTTCCCCTGTTCCTCTCAGCCCAAATGCCCGGTGGTGCTTATCCCCGTACCCACATCCCCCGATGTGTTCTCTGAGCGCTTTGCGAATGTATGTACCTTGTGGTGCATTTCCGTACCACGGGGTAAATCTTTCTGAAGAGAGAAAAAAGAAGTGCTTTGTGACTGTTACTGTGGTGGTGAAATCTGTACTATTATGTGCCTGAAATGTGTATTATCGTGTACCTTGTAATATTAAAAGAAAAAAAGAAAAAAAAAAGTGTTTCTACTGATGAAATATGTACTATTATGTACCTGAAATGTGTATTATTGTATACCTTGTAATATTAAAAGATAAAAAAAAAAAGTGTTTCTACTGATTCTTATTATTATTATTATACATTATTCTTCCGCCTCTGGGAGTCTATGGCAACCCCTATAACTGTCTGGTAAAAAGTTGTGAAATTTTGCATGCACATTCCAGCCAGTCTCCTCATTACCCACAGCAATTTATAGGGCCCCACCCCCAACTGTCTAGTGCCACCAGCAGGTCAAAGTTGCAGGAATTTTGAGGAATTTTCTGCGAATTTTCTGCGAATTTTCTGCGTTGCCACCTGCGTGGTCTGTCTTTAATGTGTCTTTAATCTAGCCGAAGTGAGCTCATATCTCGGGAACCCTTCATAGGAAGCCTGGGAGCCTGGGAAGCCTGGCTAACAGACCCTGTTAGACCCTGTTAAACCCTGTTAGACCCTGTCAGACCCTGTCAGACTCTGTTAGACCCTGTCAGACTCTGTTAGACCCTGTCAGACCCTGTTAGACCCTGTTAGACCCTGTTAGACCCTGTCAGACCCTGTCAGACCCTGTTAGACCCTGTCAGACCCTGTTAGACCTTGTTAGACCCTGTTAGACTCTGTTAGACCCTGTTAGACCCTGTTAGACATAATACATGCTGAGGCTTACATGCACGTTCGGTGCTTGGCCCCACATTGCTGCTTGCAGCTATATTTTCCACCTTGTATTTTTATTGCATGCTATTAGTACTTCTCGACTATCTTAGCGAGCCAGCGGCTCTTCTGATCCTAAGCATTTCATTGCATCTTTGACCTTGCATATGACAAATAAACAATCTTGAATCTTGAATCTTGAATCTTTGGCAATTCCAGGGCTGAAATTATCCAAATGATTGTGGGGAAGGTGTATGAAGTTTAATAGCACAATGGAGCACTTCCTGTATTTTACGACATTACAAGGTGGAACAGAGCGTTTTCTGGTTGAGAGAATTGAGAGAAGAACTTGTAAATATGCAGGGTTTGTGTGTTAAACATGTGTGAAGGAAACAGAACAAAACTTCAGGTATGTTTTTTATTGAGAACAACATTATAACATAGATAAATATCAGAAAAGAGTGGAATATGGGCTCTTTGAATGTCATAGTTTGCTTAGATTTTCTTGAACAGTTGTGTGACTTTTGTTATGAGGACAATTGGTTATCCTGGATAAAGAGTTTGATTTGAGTGTTGGCATGAGATCCAGATTCTCCTCTCCACTCTGAGAGAAGAGGAGCTACAAAACACAGTCATTTTCTACATGAGCTGCCTCCGCCTCCCCAAAAAAACATTAGTCATGGCACAGTCCCACCAACAGTGATTAATTTGGCAGAGATGGAAATTCATTACTCTGTTGTGTGGGGGGAGTTCAGGCCAAAAAATCAGGAAGTTTGGTTTCGGCATTGCAAGAAGATGAAAGTTTGGGGCTAGTTGAAGAATACGTAAAAGAAATCAATAAAGGCAGAACATTTGTCCACATATTTGAACAGTGGACAACAGTGGAGTTCAGGCCAACAAATCAGGAAGTTTGGTTTGGGCATTACAAGAAGATGAAAGTTTGGGGCAAGTTGAAGAATACGAAAAAAATCAATGAAGGCAGAACATTTGTCCGCATATTTGAACAGTGGACATTAGACAAAAAGTACTACACGAATAAGTGTCCACAATAAAACTAAGCCTTTGAACCCAAAATGAAAATCTCCTTGGGTTTCAGGCATAGGAATTTCATCTGAATGAGTTGTCATGGCAACAGTTTTCTGTTGTTATAGCAATAATGCAATCCAAATCAAAATATTACCTTTTAAATGGGGAAAGGTCATCACGAAAGTCCTTGAAATCAGAAAGGAATTAATGGCTTGAAACCCATGAATAGTTGCTTTATCTAGACTATTGAGTACAGGAGAGCTTAGGTTTCTCATTAGTAACCTTTAAAACTTAAGATATGCTTGACTCAGTCCTCTTAAGGTACTTTAAATATTTCCAATTCAATGTCAGAAAACAACAACAAAAAACAAAAAAATTTCTTGGATTACTTTTCAACCATGCTTTGCAGAATAAGATAAACATGGCTGCATGGAAGTATGCACTAAATTGTACTAAACTAACACAAATACAAAAACTGTCTTAAATAGCCAAAGATAAATATCAAATCTTCTCAATGAATTGCTGTCTATCTCTCAAAAGTCTTTCAATCTTGGCTTTATTATATTGAATTTTCTGTCAGATATTCTTTATTTAAAAACAGTTTTGACAGACGCCAGATTCGATAATGATCCTCAAATTACACTGCCGATGCATTTTTACTATTATCATGCAACAGTAAAGCACAAATAATGACATAATGGTGTTATGTATTGCTTCCATTCATCTTCAGTTCAAACAAGTTCAGACAAACAGGGAATGTCTGGACATTTTTATCTGAAATGGAAATGATTATGTAATTTGTCTGATCAAAAGAGAAACTCAAACCTGAGTGTACAGGCAACAACAATTTACATAAAAGCTAGTGTAATTCAGCTAAGTGCCTGCTAAAGATGATGCAACAGTTTAGTGAGATGAAATGTATAGCAACTTAAAATATCAAAATGCACAAAAAAAACAACCATTATGATTATTGCATTTCCTATGTGAAGTTCCTATTGTAGACTGTTTATGCATCCATTTGTACTCTTCATTCAATTTACTGAAGCACAATATTAGTTCCATTATAAAATTAGTCTGCTAATATAAGCCTCGCTAACTCTGTGTGTCTTTATGTAACGCATGGCTGGTTTTACTTTCTACATGGTCCAAAAATCAATTAACAGAGCTTTAATGAGAAAAGCTTGGCCCACACAGGTTAAAAACTAATCATTATTTATGATTGGTTACCCACATTATTAATGGCTCGCCAGTGTGGCATACATAAATATTGCAAAAATCTTGTACAGGATGCATTTATAAGTGACCACAAATCAAAGTGCCTCTGCCATTCTTTCATATCTACAAAGAAAAAGCTGGGTAACAGAAACCCAAAACATACAGGATTAGTGCTCTTACCTCACAGCAATAGGGTCCTGGGTTTGATTCTGGCTTCTGAATATGGCATACGCATTTTACAAGAAGAAACCATTGTTTACGGGTTCCTTTCTGTAGGACCTGTGTTGCTAAATTTTCTTTTGTTCACAAAGGTGCAGTGCTGTGGAATGACATTCAATATCTTACTGAACCATGTTTTAGCTGGAACTGTGAGAAGAAACTCTTACGACCTCGTAGAAGAAATGCAGGAGTCTGAGCTGGTTCAGTAAAGGCACTTTTAATGTTGGATCAGCAGAGGATACAGGCATGATTAGTTCAGGATTCACTAGCGTCTCTGTCTTGGTACAGAACTGAGGTAAATTTAATCTACAGACTTGTTAACCATTAACCCATTACTAGGACCCTTAGGTATTGAACTTTATGCAGACAACGTGTCATGGTGGTACATAACATGGTAATAAAACACAGGTCAAGTCCTAGTTTAAGAAACAACACACAGACAAAGTCCAGTTTAAAACACCACGTCTCTAGTTTTTTACTGAATCAGCATGAGTCAGCAGTTTTAATCACCCATAGTTGTCGTAAACCTCAATGTATTAATAACTAAAGATTATAACACAAAAACAGGACATCAGGAGCATCAGCGACCTTAGATGAATTAGACAAACAAAATTATTTCCTCACAGAACCACAATAGGTGAGCTGATTTGTGCTGTTAAGCATTAGCCACAAGTTTGTTTGTTTGTTTTTTTTCAGTAAATCACTATCACCTTTTTGTTGACGGGACTATGAACACTTGTATTGATCACAGGCTCCTGAAAATGTGTTTTTAAAATCAATTGCGTGTCTTTTTGTCAGTGTTTGCTAATGTGCATTGTGTTACCACGGTAACTTCTAACCTTTCCACCATTAGAGAT
Organism: Paratrypauchen microcephalus; assembly: GCA_036785185.1. Taxonomy (NCBI): domain Eukaryota; kingdom Metazoa; phylum Chordata; class Actinopteri; order Gobiiformes; family Gobiidae; genus Paratrypauchen; species Paratrypauchen microcephalus. The sequence goes on from JAVJIX010000032.1 coordinate 6,516,358, forward strand.
ACATGTAGAATACCCAGAGCAATATGTCACTGCAAAGTATCAATATATAAGTACCGTAGTATGTCTATATGATAAAGTAACAATGCATGTTCCAAAGGTATTGTTTTGGCAGTAAAAACACATGTTAGTGAACAAATGCAAGATAGATATGTTTAATGCCATACTGTGGAACATTTCAGGCAAAACAGTAACACCGTAGAGACAAGCGGATGGCGGATATCTTTAAATAAAGAAAATGAATAAATACAAAATCTTATATTGGTGCAGCTATGTAACCCACAACTCTACCATTTTGTCCTATAAATCCTGTGCTATACCACTTATTTAAACAGACTAACAAAACAAGTAAATGAATGGTTTTAGTAATTGTGCACAATATGAAATATGCATGGAGCGTATGCTAAAACTGTGTAGGATGGGAACTTGCAAATGTATTCAGCAGTGGACCACAGCGACCTGGGGAATCGACTCTTGTGTTTTCCTAGATGAGTTTGGAGAAAAGACTGGCCAGAGGACAACTGTATGAATATGGACAGCAGGCTTGAGCAGTGTAGATCATTTGTTTTCATCAGCACAGGGACCAAGATATGATAGAAGAACTTGAGATCCGGTGGACAACTTTTGGTAGATGATTTGGAGATAAAGGACATGTTACATATCGTCTGTGCATGTATAAAGAAGGGTAGTTGAAATGGTGGGTTAGGATTCATCAGAGCTGCTAACCTAACACCGAGCTGATTCATGGGATTCATGGTTGAAATTAAAGGTCCTACATTACACAAAATTGACTCTTGTGAGCTTTAAGCCATGTTTCTCAAACCATACCTGGAGTTGTGTTTTGTTTCATTCACACATGTTTGAGTAATCCTTTATTATTAGTCTGGCTACATCTCCAAAGCTCAAAACGCTCTGTTCCACCTTGTGTTGTCATGAAGTTAACAGCTACCTTTTGTTCAGTAGAGATGGGCAATTCCAGGGCTGAAATGTTCTAAATGGTTCTAGTGAAGGTGTATGGAGTTTTAAAACACATTGAAGCACTTTTTGCATTACCACATTACATCACAAGGTGGAAGTGTTTTCTGCTTGAGAGAAGCATACTAAAAATGCAGGGTCTGATGAGAAAACATTATAACGTAACATCGGAAAATAGCTTAATATGAGTCCTTTAAATGAGATATTAACTTTTTTGTGAAGATCAAGTAAAGAATTATGAGTTGTGCCAGTGGAGTTTTGGATTGTCCAACCGTAATGGATTTGAAAACCAAACTTTGACACAATCTGTTCCCAGCCTTAAATCATGGTTACTCAACCTGGTTTCCCTATTAGACTTGATGGTTTGGGCTTATAATAGATTCTGCCTCTGTCAATTAACAACTTTCTGCACAGCGAGTAATTGGCCCCAATATAAGGTTCAATTACTTCCTCAAATTGCAGGCTTTAATTACTTCTCCAAATGCAATCACTTCTTAGATTAGACTCATTCTAAGGTGGTATCAACAGCATTAATGACATTAGAAAACACCAGAGGCTTATGTGAGCCGCTCAAGCCTCCACTGAGACATGAGTGATGAGTAGGTTATAAAATATATCAATGACTATTTCACCTGTTTAAGAGAGTTAGACTTGTTATAGTACCATGTATTTTCACCAACTACCAGTATACTAATAATGCAATGTTTATTTACCTTTCTAGCAATTTCATCATAGTTTTGAGCTATTGTAAACCTTAATGGAGAACTGATTCATTTACTTGCTAAACTTACTAACAATACTATAATAGACCAGTGTTGTATAAAGTACTGGAAAATCAAACTCAAGTAAAAGTATAGGTACCCCTCCCAAAAATGACTTTGGTAAAAGTCGAAGTCACTGACTGAAATATTACTTGAGTAAAAGTCTTAAAGTATCTGGAACTTCTTGTACTTAAGTATGACAAGTAATGTAAAAATAAATGTACTCAAGTAATGTAATTAAAAGTACAAGTAAAAGTATCAAGCATAGGCAGTCTGAAAGCTAGGTAGCCTGTTAACTCCAACATCGTCAAATACGCTTTGTGTAACCGAAACAATGTCACACAAAGTTAATTTCTACATGTTATGCTCAAGGTTTCACAACGGTGTCTAGAATGTCCATGCTATGGTTACTGAAATTGGAATATAGACGCTAACAATTTCATTAATTTAGAACTTACCTCGATGTGTTTCTTGAGGTTGGACGGGGAGTTTCTGTAAGATAGGATTTCCACGTTTCTTGGAAGGCACAAGAGGTACTTCATTCGATAGGACTTCATATCAGCGTAAGAGAACATTGTGTTTAAGTACGGCCAGAGATGCTCATCGTCAGGTCCCCCTTCATTTGTAGCCGACGTGGACGCTGTCTCCTCTTCCATCAGGGATGTTGGTTGATTAAACTAGCTGCATGAAACCAACAGGTGTAGGCTGATTGTCATGCGCAAGTAGCGAACAAGCCCAGTAGAGGTTTTTTTTGTAACGAGTAACTAAACAGCACATTGAAAATGTATCGGAGTAAAAGTATGCAATTAAATTCGGAAATGTAGTGAAGTAAATGTAAAAGTTATCTTTTAAAAAAAAAAACTCAAGTAAAGTACAAAGTCTCCCAAAATGTACTTAAGTACAGTAGTGAAGTATCAGTGTTGGGGAGTAACGGATTACATGTAACGGCGTTACGGTAAAAGGATACAAAATAAAAGTAACTGTAATCCGTTACAGTACAAGAAAAAAACGATGTAATCAGATTACAGGTACATTCATTGAGAATGGGGATTACTTAACAGGATTACAATTTGTGCTGCTGCGTGGTGTTCCGCCATTTCTGCGAGCGGTGTCGGCTGGTCCCTCCTGCCTGCCGCGCTCCCGTGTTTCCCCTCCGCACCGTAGTGTCGTAAACTCCTCTCGGTAGAGCTCCCGTATCCTCACCGTGCAGTCTACAGCTCTTAAGGTAAGCACTGCTACCCTCCACCACTGATAAGATGTAACTTGGCCCAATGCCACCCAGTCGGAAACCAAACGCTTCAGGCCAGTTCTGATTGGTTGGAGGGAGGCCCAGAACTAAGGCAGTCAAAAGTTAGTAAATTTGTGCATTTAGGGCAAACTGCTCATCGTTTCTGCGGTATGGTTTTGGCTTTTCGTCGGCATCCATTACGTAATGACGACAGTCGAGTCGTAGGCCGTTTCCCAATTCACCGACGGCACGCTTGTTAGCGTCCTTGGAACGGGATATGCGACATATCCGGCGCGACAAGGGCCGTTCCATTCGTTTTTTTCCCCCTGCACCGTCAAGACGAGCTCTGAACGGCGCCGTCGTTTCCATGGAAATCGGGGCGTGGACCAAGCGTGCAAACATGCACGCTCCGCACACTTAAAAGCCCCAGCATGCACAGCGCGGGACTACAAAGACCGACTCGCCAGCGACACCCACAAGTGAGAGTTGCGACGTCACTATAAAATATACGTACTGGTTCTCCTCACCTACAACTATGCTACATGAAACTCTTCATAAACTACGCTAAACATGTGTGACGGTAGCCGTAACGGCATAGATCACGGCACCTGTATTACCGTTCACATGCTTTTCCCCTTACACTTCTATATTTCCTTTGCTGTTGTAATGCTGGATATTCTACAGTGTCGCCATGTCCAGCGTTTACTCTAAGCTGCGCACTGTTCGCACATTCTCAGCGCACAAGAAAACTTGTGCAGCGCACTGTAAATCAGGGATGAAAGAGCTTTTTATTCAGCCGCGGGGCATTTTTTTTTATATCTGCAAAGTGCGAGCCGCGCGGGGGGTGCATTTCGGATGTGGAGTTAGTGTGTTTGCTCAGAAACATTAAAAATTAGGGGGAACATTGGCCATGTCCCAATTCCAAGTATTACTAGTCGCAATAGTATAATATTTTTGTCTTTAGGGAACAAGGAGCAGACCACCCAGCTCATTGAGCTGAGGCGGGACCTGTTCAATTTCGCAGGCGGCCATGTGAGAAACGTAGTGCACTAAGGACAGAGCGAGTGTGCGCCGTCTCGACGACAGACCGACGGCATCTGAGTCTAAAATGTGATCTAGTGGTAAAGTCTTTGCCTGATATCAAGAGACCCGTGTCCAATCCAATGTGTGAAACCTGACAGCATTGCTGGTCTAAAACAGTGATTGTGTAATTTTACAAGCAAGGGTGTCATTGTAAATGTATGAAGTACCGTAATGCAGTTAGCTGGCAGTCAGTGGCTAGAACACTTGACATTGGGAAACTGTGTGAAACCTAAACATGCGCCATAGGTAAAATCCTCCAGCTTAGGGCCTGACCAAAGCATAAATAACAAAACAAATCATGGGGATGGTCCCCGGGTCAAATTTAGAAACAACTTCTCCTGTGCGAGATCAATAAAGGTCAATCTTCTAATCCTTGACCACTGTAAGGCGCTTTGTGCTACAATTTTGTATGAAAAGCGCCTTATAAATGTTTGATTGATTGTTTGATTGATTGAAAATCTTACAAGTCTGGTGCAGGCATCTCTTCTTGTGGACCTCCTGTGATTGCCTGTCAGCAATTCCCTCCCAGTTTAGTACTCTTTTAAGGTTCACACTGTCAGTTCTCACAAATAAAATGTTGAACATGGGTTTAATGCTCATTTAAACTTAAGTAATCCAAAAGTAATCCAAAAGTAATCAGTTACATTACTTTGTAAAAGTAATCCAAAAAGTTACAGTACAATTACATTTTAATCAAGGTAACTTGTAACTGTAACGGATTACATTTATAAAGTAACTTACCCAACACTGTGAAGTATTATTACTTCGTTACTATGCAACACTGTAATAGACCTATGAATTTTGAAATGAATCTCACAGCAACAAGGTCCTGGATTCAGGTCTGGGTCTAGTTGGGTCTCTGAGTGTTTTCCTCATGTATTTCTTGGTTAAAGGTGCACTATGTAACTATAGTAGTAGTGGAGGGCCAGAACCTGCCACCTACTTGTTTCTATAGAGATGATTATGCCTTTTAATGTTCCATAGTATCAATCCATCTCCATAGAGACAGGCATACGATGCTCTAACAGGTAACAAGTTACATGAGGATGTGACACCACTCAAATTAAATTTGCAAATACATTTATTATTATTATTATTATTATTATTATTATTATTATTATTTGCTTAATGCATTCTTACTGAGATCAAGCACATCCCTTCACAAAGCTGACCTGTAACTTTCTCTGGTTGTGCCATATTTTTGACTTAAAGGAAAAGTAACGTTATTTTACAATCTGAGCCTTCTTTCGGTAATAAAACAAGTCGTTTGACTCACCCATAGCACGTTCGTGTCATTTGGAGCTGTTTGGTGAAAGTTATGTTGTAGCGTATCCGTTAGCATGAGTATTCGGGGCATTACTTTGCGGTCTCCAAATAACACAAACTTTAGCACTTTTCAAATCATAGAAGCCCGATGTCTTAATGTAAGATTTCGTTTGAAGCAAAAGTGGCCTGTAATCCGAGATTTAGCCATAGTTTTCAGCTTTGCGTTTCATGTTTGGGTCCCAGGAGCTGATCGCACAGTCCGCGCATGCGCACTGGCGTCCTCATCTACTCGAAACTATGGCTAAATCTCGGATTACAGGCCACTTTTGCTTCAAACGAAATCTTACATTAAGACATCGGGCTTCTATGATTTGAAAAGTGCTAAAGTTTGTGTTATTTGGAGACCGCAAAGTAATGCCCCGAATACTCATGCTAACGGATACGCTACAACATAACTTTCACCAAACAGCTCCAAATGACACGAACGTGCTATGGGTGAGTCAAACGACTTGTTTTATTACCGAAAGAAGGCTCAGATTGTAAAATAACGTTACTTTTCCTTTAATCATTAAATTTATTTAAATTTAAATTTACATAGAGTCTTTCAAGATACCCAAGCACTTTACAGTACATTATTTATTCACTCGACACTCGGTGGTTGTAAGCTACTGTTAGCTACTGTTGCCCTGGGTCAGACTGACAGATGTGTGGCTGCCAATCTGCACCATCAGCCCCTCCAACCACCACCATCACTCATGCACACACCACTTACATACTAGGCAATGTGGGTGAAGTCCCATCCATGACGAGCCAGTACGGCTGTAAGTTTGATACTGTTGAACAAACCAATAACATCTCCTCCCGAGGAGATAAGCCGTTAGCAGACCACCAGACAAAGTTACATACAGCAGCTTTAAGGCTCAAACTCAATAATATCTTCCTAAACTTTTAAATATTGCGTGCCCCACCATACTCCCCTCTATAACACTAAATCCAGTCTAGCACCGCTGATTAAAACACGTCTGTGCAGATTACTTGTGCGTGTAGGTGGTCCGCTCCCCTGTCTTTCCTGTCTCTGTGCTTCCAATTTCTTTTTCATGTCTCACTGTGACCTCAACGCGAATTACACTGACCCTGACCATTGATTGGACTGGAACGTCATTTCTGAGCATCCCATAATTAACACAGGAGTTAATCCCTCCTGTATCCTGTCCCCAGGTCCCTGTGTGTTAGCTGACCTTAGCTATAGATAAAGTGAGCACCTTTCGTTGTCTCATTTGCTTCGACACTCCTGAGCTAAGCTGATAAAACCCACTTTGGACGAGACTTTTTACTCCGAACCTTTCTGTCCCTCAGTCAATCAGAAGTCAATTAAGGAATACGTAATCATGCACCTCTCCAGCCAATATCCTCCTTGTTCACTTGGAGGACGCAGACTCAACCAGGTTGTAAAGCCTTAGTACAAGATAAAAACAAAGTCTGTTGCTTTTTGTGCATCAGCTAAAAATTAATAGAAAGCAAATAAGGAGGTAATGTTTTTGTTAGTGAAAAACGGCTGAGATAAAATGCGTAAAAAGTACAGATATTTTGTATAAGCAGCTCTTGAGGTCAAAATAAGTCAGCTCTGTTTTGTGTGAATTTAATTAGAAAATATTGTCAGGGAATCAGGAAGTGTGTGTTTAGCATGCTAGTTGTTGTTAGCATTACCGCAACTAGCTTCTGAAAGTTGTTAAAGTGCTTATAAGCTCATCGGGGTGAATAATTAGGATGCTTGGAACGCATAGGGTAAGGAATAACATTGGTCCCCTGCAAATGAACCAGTTCTATTTGTCACATTTTTATGAAAGTAAGCTACAGTGCCTTTAAAAGTCTAAATACATGGTGCAAGTAAAATACCGTTGAGGCCTTTTTAGGAAGTATTGCTTTATCTTGTGACTTTTATAAGCATGAACCTTCTGTATAAGCTGAATAATCAATAAAATGTCACAAGTGAGATAAATGACATCCAGACTCTGAGGGAGTTTGGCGAGGGCCCATCACTCAGTGTTACGTTTATCACAGTCACATCTTTTATACTTAGAAAGAAACACAAAATAACATTAAATAACTATTTTCAAGCAATTGCAGCAAATGTAGTATATTTTACCATTTTAGAGCTCTAGAGTTGTGTTTTATCGTACAAAAATAGCTATCCACTTGTATAATTTAGTTAAATACTTCTTTATCTCAGTGGGAAGGAGTATTAGGCCCCATACACATTGATCAAAATGAATATTATTTTGTGTTAAAAACAAGTAAAATGACAAGTAAAATGAGATTCATTATTCATTTTCTAACAAAAACAATACACGTTTCTAATCATTGCCATTCAACACAAAAAACAGTCAATGTTTGAAGTCTGCTCCTAACCACTACTTTTACTGACAGAACATTAGCCGTGAACCTCTTGATTAAAAAGACCCAAGATGATCATTAACGATTAGAAATGACAGGAGCTTGGTCTCACTTAAATTTAGATTAATTACAAAGCGCTACTAATAATGTTGCAGTAAATTGAACCCTGTAAAGCATACTGTTGCAGAATTACAACACCAATTTAACTATTTGTAAAGGACCCATTTCACGCTCTTTTCTGATCTATGCTATAATGTTGCATAGATCTAATGTTCTCAAACAGAAAACACTTGCGATGATACAGGAAGTGCTCCACTGACAAAGCCCTTAACCGGAGAGGATTTACACCACTTAAATGAACATTCCAAGTTTCAGTGTCAGCATTAGACTATTTTACAGAGCATAAGCGAGCCTGTCCAAACTTTTAATCTTGCTTTATGACCGCTCACTCCCCTCGTATCCCCTTGTCAGTATGTGAGGAGGGCATTGGTTTTGTCTCAAGTCATTCGCTGAATAATAGATCATCCAGTCACAATAAAGGGCACACTGTACTTTATTAAGTCTTTACATGTGAGCCCTAAAATATATATTAGCTCGGGGTTTCACATTTCAGAGCTGATATTTCCATCAGTTTTGAGTGAAACCTTCATATACATTTTTCAATAACAGGTAATGCTGCTATTCAGGCAGGCAACAGCGTGACAGTGCATCAAAAATCTATGTTTTAAAGCAAATATAGGAGACTTGCCCAAACTGGAGAGGGGGGAGGTTTCACAGTCCTACGTCTGCTTTAAAGAGTTGTATGTATCACCGGTTGGTTAGCTCAACTGGTAAGTCACTGACTGTTCACTGCTCACTGCTCACTACTCCTGAAAAGGATGGGTCAAATGCAGAAGTCAAATTTCTCCCATGTGTCACACTGTGTGTCATTGTGTGTGAGACCAAATAAATAATAATACATTTTATTTGTTAGGCGCCTTTCAAGGCTCTCAAGGTCGCCGTACATCAAGCTATTAAATACATTAATTAAATAATACAGTACATAAAAACAAGATAAAACAAAATAAAAACAGTGTAAAAATACATTTTAAAAACAGATACAGATTAAAAGACAGTGCAGTTATGGTCAGAGTGGTCAGAGTGAGAAGGCCTTTCTAAACAGATGAGTTTTGAGTTGAGATTTGAAGTGTGAGAGTGAGTGTGTGTCGCGGAGAGCATGGGGGAGGGAGTTCCAGAGCTGGGGAGCAGAGCGGCTGAAGGCTCTGCTTCCCATAGTGACGAGACGGGCAGGAGGGACAGTGAGGTGCAGGGAGGAGGAGGAGCGGAGGGAGCGGGCAGGTGTGGAGATGTGGATGAGGTTAGACAGGTATGGAGGGGCGAGCTTGTGGATGGCTTTGTAGGTGAGGAGTATGATTTTGTAGTGTATGCGGTGTGTGATGGGGAGCCAGTGGAGCTGTTGCAGGACAGGTGTGATGTGGTGATGGGAGGGTGTGTGTGTGATAATGCGAGCGGCTGAGTTTTGGACCAGTTGGAGTTTATGGAGTGATTTTTGTAGGAGACCGAACAGGAGAGAGTTACAGTAGTCTATACGGGAAGTGACCAGGCTATGGATGAGGATGGCGGTGGTGTGTGGGGAGAGTGAGGGACGGAGGCGGCGGATGTTTCTGAGCTGGAAGTAGGCAGACCGGGTGGTGTTGTTGATATGGGAGGTGAAGGAAAGTGTGCTGTCGAGGATGACACCCAGACTCTTTACCTGAGGGGAGGGGGAGATAGAGGAGCCGTCGATGGATATGGAGAAAGGGTTTATTTTGCTTAGGGTGGATTTGGTGCCGATGAGGCGAAGTTCTGTTTTATTGCCGTTAAGTTTGAGGAAGTTTGAGGCTTAATAAAGGCTTAATCTAATCTTAATCTAATGTGAATTGGACAAATATTTTTAGGCAGATTAATTTAAATATCCTATATTATGGAAAATGAGCTTTAAGGCATGTTACAATATCTGTTACTTCATCAGAAAGATGCCTGGAGTTGTGTTTTGTTTCATTCACACATATACAGCTCGGGAAAAAAATAAGAGACCACTGCAAAATTATCAGTTTTTCTGATTTTACTACTTATAGGTATGTGTTTGGGCAAAAAGAACATTTTTGTTTGAGTCTATAAACTACTGACAACATTTCCCCCAAATTCCAAATAAAATATTAAAGCCGCAAGCGGCGTTGGTCGGGACCTCGCACCTGCGTTTGTTCGTCTTACTGAGACGCACAGCCATACGAAATTTCGTGTGCCTGGCACAATTATCTCACTTCCTGTTGGGCGTGGCCATGACATTGTAGATACCCTGTCAGAACAGACCCTGTCAGACCCTGTCAGACCCTGTCAGACCCTGTCAGACTCTGTTAGACCCTGTCAGACTCTGTCAGACCCTGTCAGACCCTGCATGTGGCCTACATGCTGAGGCCTACATGAACCTTCGATGCTTGTCCCCACATTGCTGCTTGCAGCTATATCAGATCAAAGGTACAAAGATCAAAGACCTTTGATCAGGGCGTTGCCTAGCAACAAATACCTCCCATTCATAACTCATCACTCCCATTCAATAAATACCTAATTTTATCGATCCGCCGTATCGTCATATTACCGCCTATTTGAAAATCCTTCGCAATTTAACATCTCCAACGTCTTAAGATTATGTTCACCAAAATTTAAGCCTATCTGAGGTACGGTGTAGGAGAAGTGTTTCAAATTCCATACCTAACTTTATCGATCCGCCGTATCGTCATATTACCGCCTATTTGAAAATCCTTCGCAATTTAACATCTCCAACGTCTTAAGATTATGTTCACCAAAATTTAAGCCCATCTGAGGTACGGTGTAGGAGAAGTGTTTCAAATTCCATTCTATGTCCAATACCCAAAAATCACACAAAAAGCCCAATTATCTCACTTCCTGTTGGGCGTGGCCATGACATTGCAGTGAGGCGTTTGTTCGTCTTATTGAGATACACGTCCCTACCGAATTTCGTGCGCCTATCTTAAACGGTATGCCAGCCCCGAAAGACAACGCGCTAGGGGCGCTATCGAGCTCCTGGGGGTCACTGGGGGACGGGACTTTGTGTGGTCGTACTGGCAGCACTTTGTGATGCCCGTGCAAAGTTTCGTTCGTTTTGAAGCATGGGAACATGCTCAAAATTGCCCCAGCGAGTGTGAACAAGAACAAGAATAATAATAATAGGGAAACAAAGCAACAACAATAGGGACCTTCGCCCCCTTCGGGCTCGGTCCCTAATTAAAGCCGCAAGCGGCGTTGGTCGGGACCTCGCACCTGCGTTTGTTCGTCTTACTGAGACGCACAGCCATACGAAATTTCGTGTGCCTGGCACAATTATCTCACTTCCTGTTGGGCGTGGCCATGACATTGTAGATACCCTGTCAGAACAGACCCTGTCAGACCCTGTCAGACCCTGTCAGACCCTGTCAGACCCTGTCAGACCCTGTCAGACCCTGCATGTGACCTACATGCTGAGGCCTACATGAACCTTCGATGCTTGTCCCCACATTGCTGCTTGCAGCTATATCAGATCAAAGGTACAAAGATCAAAGACCTTTGATCAGGGCGTTGCCTAGCAACAAATACCTCCCATTCATAACTCATCACTCCCATTCAATAAATACCTAATTTTATCGATCCGCCGTATCGTCATATTACCGCCTATTTGAAAATCCTTCGCAATTTAACATCTCCAACGTCTTAAGATTATGTTCACCAAAATTTAAGCCTATCTGAGGTACGGTGTAGGAGAAGTGTTTCAAATTCCATACCTAACTTTATCGATCCGCCGTATCGTCATATTACCGCCTATTTGAAAATCCTTCGCAATTTAACATCTCCAACGTCTTAAGATTATGTTCACCAAAATTTAAGCCCATCTGAGGTACGGTGTAGGAGAAGTGTTTCAAATTCCATTCTATGTCCAATACCCAAAAATCACACAAAAGCCCAATTATCTCACTTCCTGTTGGGCGTGGCCATGACATTGCAGTGAGGCGTTTGTTCGTCTTATTGAGATACACGTCCCTACCGAATTTCGTGCGCCTATCTTAAACGGTATGCCAGCCCCGAAAGACAACGCGCTAGGGGGCGCTATCGAGCTCCTGGGGGTCACTGGGGGACGGGACTTTGTGTGGTCGTACTGGCAGCACTTTGTGATGCCCGTGCAAAGTTTCGTTCGTTTTGAAGCATGGGAACATACTCAAAATTGCCCCAGCGAGTGTGAACAAGAACAAGAATAATAATAATTAAAGCCGCAAGCGGCGTTGGTCGGGACCTCGCACCTGCGTTTGTTCGTCTTACTGAGACGCACAGCCATACCAAATTTCGTGTGCCTGGCACAATTATCTCACTTCCTGTTGGGCGTGGCCATGACATTGTAGATACCCTGTCAGAACAGACCCTGTCAGACCCTGTCAGACCCTGTCAGACTCTGTTAGACCCTGTCAGACCCTGCATGTGGCCTCCATGCTGAGGCCTACATGAACCTTCGATGCTTGTCCCCACATTGCTGCTTGCAGCTATATCAGATCAAAGGTACAAAGATCAAAGACCTTTGATCAGGGCGTTGCCTAGCAACAAATACCTCCCATTCATAACTCATCACTCCCATTCAATAAATACCTAACTTTATCGATCCGCCGTATCGTCATATTATCGCCTATTTGAAAATCCTTCGCAATTTAACATCTCCAACGTCTTAAGATTATGTTCACCAAAATTGAAGCCCATCTGAGGTATGGTGTAGGAGAAGTGTTTCAAATTCCATTCTATGTCCAATACCCAAAAATCACACAAAAGCCCAATTATCTCACTTCCTGTTGGGCGTGGCCATGACATTGCAGTGAGGCGTTTGTTCGTCTTATTGAGATACACGTCCCTACCGAATTTCGTGCGCCTATCTTAAATGGTATGCCAGCCCCGAAAGACAACGCGCTAGGGGGCGCTATCGAGCTCCTGGGGGTCACTGGCGGACGGGACTTTGTGTGGTCGTACTGGCAGCACTTTGTGATGCCCGTGCAAAGTTTCGTTCGTTTTGAAGCATGGGAACATGCTCAAAATTGCCCCAGCGTGTATGAACAAGAATAATAATAATAATAATACGGAAACAAAGCAACAACAATAGGGACCTTCGTCCCCCTTCGGGCTCGGTCCCTAATAATACGGAAACAAAGCAACAACAATAGGGACCTCGAAACGTTTTCAACCAAAGAAACTTTGTCCAGTTGACAAATTGAACTTCTCCTTTGATCATTTATTGTAGACATTTATTTTGCAACGATCCTGTGCCTTTCAACCTTACAGTGTTGTGCTGTAGTGTGTTTCTAGTCTGTACTTCTCCCACCCAACTTAAGCCCTTTGTCTTAATTTTGCCCTTCCTCTATAAGTTTTTTTCCATCCACTTGTACTCTGTTGCTTGCACAACAATTTTTGGAATAAATACACTTTCGTTTCACAATCCACTGCCTCCTCTTTATTTCTTTCAGCAAACTCAGCGCCGTCTTGTGTTAGGCAGGTGAACTATAATTATTTTCAAACTTTTCACAGATAAGTTTGAAATAGCTACTACGTCCCTTATATTTGAATTATATTATTTTTATTTAAAGGGGTGTTATGCAACATTCAGTGCATAATCTGTTTCCTACCTGTCACCATGGAGATTTTATCTCTTTGCCTGGATCATACAATAAAATCAATCAATAAAACCAACCAATCAGTCAACGAATCAATCATTAAACTTGTTTATCTTTCACTTATTTAATTACAGTTCTGTTTATGGAAAATATATACCTTAACTCATTGAGTGCCGGTGACGAGTTTTCTCGTCATGTTGAATCCAAACGTTGAGTGCCGTGACGAATATATTTGTCAAGGATGTTTTTCAGCGGGGGTCGCTAGAATACGACCTGGAGCAGCTTTGAAGGTGTAATTCACGTCTCCCAACCTGTAGGTAGCAATCTTGTATCATTATCTGCCGATCGGAGACCCGGAAGAGAGGAAGAGTGTAGTTTGTGTACTGTGTATTGGCCAGAGGAGCAAGATGGTGAGGGAATCCGGAAAAGCAGATGACTGTTGATCAGCGCCTATGGAGCGGTCTGATCGCTCTTGGGACCTAGGATCCTGGATCAGAGGATCACAGAGACAAGCCGGATCAAGCAGCGAGGTCAGGGCCGAGATCTGCTCTGTCTGAGGCAGGGGGCATGTCGTGTGTGCGCTGCGCGGAGCAAGAACTCTGATCAGAACTACGACAGCGCCAAAGAAGAAGTTTACTGACTTGGAGCAGTAGATCCTGGTCTCCAGAGAGGCATGAGATGAGAAGAATTAAGTTTACATGATGCTGCTCTGTGGGAATTGTAATGAATGAAGTTATGTGTGTGTGCGTGCGTGTGCGTGTGTGTGTGTGTGTGTAGCTGTGTGTGTGTAAAGGTTTATGCATGGGCTTGTGTGTATGTACATATATGTGTGTGTGTGTATTAATTTTTATTTTTATTATGGATCTGTACTCTGAGCCTCAATATTGTTGTGAAGTGACGAAGTTCTAGCCTGGGAATTCCCAGGCCGCTTCCGTTCGTTTCGAACTGGAAGGCGGCCTGGAAACTCGTCCAAGCGAGAGTCCCAGATTTAGGGCCCCAATCAGAGAGCGGGGGAGGTGTGGCAAGACGGTGACGCGTACTACATGACAAACGGAAGCTTGTAGTTTGAACTGACAACTGACATGATTGGCTATGGACTTACGTATACGCTCAATGATAGACATTCATAACGCCCAATAAACGGCCGTTGGCAATCGCTAACCACACCTCCGCTACGGGATTTTTCGAAGCGAGTTTCCAGACCCATATCTCACTTGTGATATGGTCAGGTGTTAACCAGACTAACGAAGTTCTATTTTATAGGAAAAGATATATCCTGTAAACATCTCTTGGCACTATTGATTTGAAGGAATTTTCAATTCACAGAGCCTTATATTCTTATATTTGTAAATAAAAAATGTACTTTGTCTCCAAAATCTGTTTCTCTGTTGTTTTAGATGTTTGAGGTGTCATTAAATCAATAAATATCGACATCAAAATCACCGATCTGCTCGAAATGACTCTTTGTACAAAACGCTCATTTTCTCCACTTTGTGGTAAAAAATATAAGAATATTTTATATAGGAAGTCTATGGCAGCCCCTAGAACCGTTTGGTAAAAGGTTGTGAAATTTGGCATGCACATTCCAGCCTGTCTCCTCATTACCCACAGCAATTTATAGGTCCCCAGCTCCAACCGTCTAGTGCCACCAGCAGGTCAAAGGTGCAGGAATTTTCAGGAATTGCCTAGCAACGCACCTAGCAACCTTTGATCTGTCTTTGATGTGTCTGTTCTGACAGGGTTAGACCCTGACCCTGTCAGACTCTGTTAGACCCTGTCAGACCCTGTTAAACCCTGTTAGACCCTGTTAGACCCTGTCAGACCCTGCATGTGGCCTACATGCTGAGGCCTACATGAACCTTCGGTGCTTGGCCACCACATTGCTGCTTGGAGCTATATTTAGGGGGACAAGCACCGAAGGTGCTTAGGCACCCTATAGAAATTGCTTTGCGTTGCCTAGGCAAGTTGCCTAGTAACCCTTTGATCTTTCCTTTGATGTTCTGGTCTCGTGATTCTTATTATTATTATTCTTTATTCCTTTCACCATGAGAGTCTATGGCAGCCCCTAGACGGTTGTCTGGTAAAAAGTTGTGAAATTTGGCCACAGTGATTTATAGGCCCCCAGCTCCAACCGTCTAGTGGCACCAGCAGGTCAAAGTTGCAGAAATTTGTCAATTGCCTAGCAACGCACCTAGCAACCTTTGATCTGTCTTTGATGTGTCTGTTCTGACAGGGTTAGACCCTGACCCTGTCAGACTCTGTTAGATCCTGTCAGACCTTGTTCTAAAAGGTCTGATGGTGCTTGGCCCCCACATTGCTGCTTGCAGCTATATTTATTATTATGCTTGTTCCATAGGAAGTCTATGGCAGCCCCTAGAACCGTTTGGTAAAAAGTTGTGAAATTTGGCATGCACATTCCAGCCTGTCTCCTCATTACCCACAGCAATTTATAGGTCCCCAGCTCCAACCGTCTAGTGGCAGCAGCAGGTCAAAGTTGCAGAAATTTGTCAACTGCCTAGCAACGCACCTAGCAACCTTTGATCTGTCTTTGATGTGTCTGTTCTGACAGGGTTAGACCCTGACCCTGTCAGACCCTGTCAGACTCTGTTAGATCCTGTCAGACCTTGTTAGACCCTGTCAAACGGTGCTTGGCCCCCGCATTGCTGCTTGCAGCTATATTTTCATTTGTACCAAGATGACTACACAACTACAGAATTCTGCATGCATTTACTTCAAAATTTAAGCCCATCTGAGGTACGGTGTAGGAGAAGTGTTTCAAATTCCATTCTATGTCAAATACCCCAAAATCACACAAAAGGCCAATTATCTCACTTCCTGTTGGGCGTGGCCATGACATTGCAGTGAGGCATTTGTTCGGCTTATTGAGATACACGTCCCTACCGAATTTCGTGCGCCTATCTTAAACGGTATGCCAGCCCCGAAAGACAACGCGCTAGGGGGCGCTATCGAGCTCCTGGGGGTCACTGGGGGACGGGACTTTGTGTGGTCGTACTGGCAGCACTTTGTGATGCCCGTGCAAAGTTTTGTTTTGAAGCATGGGAACATGCTCAAAATTGCCCCAATTATCTCACTTCCTGTTGGGCGTGGCCATGACATTGTAGATACCCTGTCAGAACAGACCCTGTCAGACCCTGTCAGACCCTGTCAGACTCTGTTAGACCCTGTCAGACCCTGTCAGACCCTGTCAGACCCTGTCAGACTCTGTTAGACCCTGTCAGACCCTGCATGTGGCCTCCATGCTGAGGCCTACATGAACCTTCGATGCTTGTCCCCACATTGCTGCTTGCAGCTATATCAGATCAAAGGTACAAAGATCAAAGACCTTTGATCAGGGCGTTGCCTAGCAACAAATACCTCCCATTCATAACTCATCACTCCCATTCAATAAATACCTAACTTTATCGATCCGCCGTGTCGTCATATTACCGCCTATTTGAAAATCCTTCGCAATTTAACATCTCCAACTTCTTAAGATTATGTTCACCAAAATTTAAGCCTATCTGAGGTACGGTGTAGGAGAAGTGTTTCAAATTCCATACCTAACTTTATCGATCCGCCGTATCGTCATATTACCGCCTATTTGAAAATCCTTCGCAATTTAACATCTCCAACGTCTTAAGATTATGCTTACCAAAATTTATGCCCATCTGAGGTACGGTCTAGGAGAAGTGTTTCAAATTCCATTCTATGTCAAATACCCCAAAATCACACAAAAGGCCAATTATCTCACTTCCTGTTGGGCGTGGCCATGACATTGCAGTGAGGCGTTTGTTCGTCTTATTGAGATACACGTCCCTACCGAATTTCGTGCGCCTATCTTAAACGGTATGCCAGCCCCGAAAGACAACGCGCTAGGGGGCGCTATCGAGCTCCTGGGGGTCACTGGGGGACGAGACTTTGTGTGGTCGTACTGGCAGCACTTTGTGATGCCCGTGCAAAGTTTCGTTTGTTTTGAAGCATGGGAACATGCTCAAAATTGCCCCAGCGTGTATGAACAAGAATAATAATAATAATAATAATAATAATAATAATAATACGGAAACAAAGCAACAACAATAGGGACCTTCGTCCCCCTTCGGGCTCGGTCCCTAATTATCGTTTAGAGCATTTATTTGCAGAAAATGATACATGTTTTCAGACCTCAAACAATACAAAGAAACAAGATCAAATTCATTTTAAAGCAACATAATACTAATGTTTACACTTAAGAAGAGTTCAGAAATCAATATTTGGTGCAATAACCCTTAGTTTTAATCACAGCTTTCATGTGTCTTGGCATGCTCTCCACAAGTCTTTCACATTGTTCTTGGGTGAATTTGGGTGATTCACCCTCGCTGTGTTAAAGAGAGATTTCGCAGGTCTTTCCTTCCTGCTGCTGTCAGACTGTACAATGATCAATGCTAGTCAGGTTAATCTCCATAGCAACCATGTGTCATCTCCATAGTAATAATTAAATGTGCAATATTATTTAAAGTAACTTTACCTGCTACTTATTTATGTAACCACCACTGTCCATCACAGCACTGTTCACAATCATCTGAGTCACTTTATTGTAGTGATATTATTATATATATATGATATATATTACTGAACTGGAGTCACTTTAACTGCTGTTTGTTCACTGCTCAGAACCAAAGACATTTATTTATTGTGCAGCGTTCCTGTGCCTTACAGTGTTGTGTTTTTTAGGCTGTACATACTTATTATTATTATCTTAATTTTTGATGCATGCTCTTTTTTCCAACTGTTTCTGAAACCTGCGTTGTGACACTGCAATTTCCCCATTGTGGGACAAATAAAGGATTATCTTATCTTATCTTATCTTATTTATTTCACTCCTGGTGCAAGAACTGAAGTAGCTCAGCTTTGTGTTTGTGTTTGAATTCAACAGACGCTGGAATGGAATGGCTGTAATACATGTAGAGATGCTGATTTCAGAAAAAAGTCAGTGTTCTCTTATTTTTTTCCAAAGCTGTAAGCAATCCTTTATAGTTTGTCTGCATGCCCAAAGCTCAAAATGCTCTGTTCCACATTGTGATGTCATGAAGCTGCGACAGTTTTCAAGTTACCTTTAGTTCAGAAGAGATGGGCAATTTCAGGGCTGAAATCATCCAAGTGAGGGTCTATGGAGTTTAAAAACACAGTGGAGGACATCCTGTTTTACCACATAACATCACAAGGTGGAACAGTATTTTAGACCAAGTTTAATTTAGATTGGATATTTAAATGAGTCAGTGCATATCCTTCACCTGGTTTAACTGATCTTATTTCATCTTAATCCTGGTTTAGTAAAATCTTGTAGCTGGCTGTTTTTCCTGTATTTCTATTCTAAAACAGTGGCTCTAGCATGAACTTTTGGTAAATAAGTTTCCCTCTGGCTGAATGGTGGTGTTGTGGAGCAGGCCTTTGTGTCCTTTACCTGTGAAGATGATAAAAAGGTAGATTTCTAAAGGATCCTGTTTCCCCGGGGACAGGCTGACATCAGTGGGACTGGCTCACGCTGCGCCTGCCTCCTCTCTGCCCTGCACCACCCACACCACCACCACCACCACCACTGCTTCAACTGACCTAATAAGAAAAGAGGATACAAGAGAGGCTCCAAAATTTTAGCTTCTGTAATTAAAGTTAATACATGATTTAAAACGAAGAGAGATTGAAGCATGAGGTCATTTTTATGTCATTTTTACATATTAGCAGATACGGCTGAACACACATGGGAATCTGCAAAATACAGTATGTTGCAATAATCTTATTTAACACACATTGCACTTTTTTATTATAAAAAAAAACATGAAAATGGCATGAAAAAACAAGGAACTGAAAGCACTACTCTGTTTGAAGCTCTGTTATTCAAGTTAGACTAAGGCTGCTTCCCATTATTGTCCGGGCCAACACCCGCCAACACCCGCAAGGCTGCAGGCCCGGACAACATTCCTGGTCGTGTGTTGAAAGACTGTGCAGAGGAGCTCAAGGATGTCTTCACAGACATCTTTAATGCTTCTCTGAGCCAGGCTGTCGTTCCCTCCTGCTTCAAAACCACTACCATCGTTCCCGTGCCAAAGAAGCCCACTCCGGCCACTTTTAATGACTATCGCCCTGTTGCACTGACCCCCATCATCATGAAGTGCTTTGAACGGCTAGTCATGGCACACATCAAATCCACCCCCCCCCCACCCTAGACCCATACCAGTTTGCATACCGGGCCAACCGCTCTACCGAGGATGCAATCTGTTCTGCACTTCACCCGGCTCTCACCCACCTAGACAATAAAGACTCGTATGTGAGAATGCTGTTCATAGATTTCAGTTCAGCATTCAACACTATAATCCCACAGCAGCTCATTATCAAACTAGACCACCTGGGGCTTCAGACCTCACTCTGTAATTGGCTGCTGGACTTCCTCAGTGAGAGGCCACAGGCAGTGCGGGTCGGCAGAAACACCTCAAGCTGCATTAGACTGAGCACAGGAGCCCCCCAGGGCTGTGTGCTCAGTCCGATGCTCTTCACTCTGCTGACCCACGACTGCTCACCAGTGTTCAGCACCAATCACATAGTGAAGTTTGCGGACGATACGACTGTGGTGGGTCTCATCTCTAATAACGATGAGACAAACTACAGGAGTGAGGTGAGCCTTCTGACCCAGTGGTGCAGCAATAACAATCTCCTTCTTAATGTTGAAAAGACCAAGGAGATTGTTATTGACTTCCGGAGAGGCCCCACCCAGCACCCCCCACTGTCCATCAATGGTGCTGCTGTAGAGAGGGTGAGCAGCACCAAATTCCTGGGGGTGCACATCAGTGAGGACCTCTCCTGGACAGTGAATACTGTATCACTGGCAAAGAGGGCTCAGAAACGCCTCTATTTCCTCCGCAAACTGAGGAGAGCTGGAGCCCCTCCACCCATTATGACCACCTTCTACCGAGGCACCATTGAGAGCGTCCTGACCAGCTGCATCACTGTGTGGTACGGGAGCTGCACTGAACAGAACAGGAAAGCTCTGCAGCGCATAGTGAATGCAGCTGGGAGGATCGCTGGTGTCTCTCTCCCCTCCCTCCTAGACATTTTTAACACCCGGCTCACCCGCAGAGCGTCCAGCATTGTGGGTGACCCGAGCCACCCCGCACATAGCCTGTTCAGCCTCCTGCCCTCGGGGAGAAGGTACCGGAGTCTCCGGGCCCACTCCACCAGGCTTTCAAACAGCTTCATCCACCAGGCTGTCAGGAGGCTGAACTCACACCCGAACTCCCACCTTACCCATCTCCCACCCCCACCTGTATTCCATAAAAAGACATATCACTCTAGACACTTTAAAAAACTGCTGCTAAGGACGACTGTTGCACTGTTGCACATTTACATTTACTACTGGATTTACTCCTGTTGCACTGTTGTTTACTACTGTTATTGCACATTTACATTTACTACTGGAATTTTAGTACTGTTGTTTACTCCTGTTATTGAATTTTACCCCCGTTGCACTGTTGTTTACTACTGTTATTGCACATTTACTACTGGAATTTTTAGTACTGTTGTTTACTCCTGTTATTGCACTAGAATTACTACTGTTGCACATTTATTTTTATTTTATCTTAACTCCAATGCACATTCTACTGCACATGACCAATTCACTGCTGTATCTTCCATTGCACATTTTGATGCACACTGCACACTTTGGAAATCTGTATATAGGTATTTATTTATTATGTTGCACTGTTTAAGATTTTAGACCGTAGACTTTAGTTTTAACTTTAGATCTCTGTCTTAGATAGTTTGTGTTGTGTTTTGTCTTCATATTGTATTCTGTACACTGTCTTTTTGCACTACCTGGCCAGAGAGAAACGAAATTTCGATTCACTGTATGTTGAACACATATGGCAGAATTGACAATAAAGCTGACTTTGACTTTGACTTTGACTTGACATTACTCTGTCTTACCCCTTCCCCTTTATCTACGTCTTTGTCTTGCCCCCCGAGCTGAGAGGGCTAGGGGTACGACTGTTCCCCTAAGAAATGGGACGCCACTCGATTACCATTTGCATCATCGTCCCTTGCCCAGAGGCGACAACAATTGACGCAAACAAACGTAAACAAATGTCAGGATTATCAGGTACCTCAGCTCGACAAAAAAACTAGCTTGTTTATGCATGAAAGTTTGATGAAAACGATCATGTCGGCTTAACAGACATCACTACAATTAAAACCGCAACAACAGTTCACTAAAAGTAACGTAGAACATAAGCGTCATAATTGTAAACCGTGCTAAACTGTTAATTGATAACTACAACTGCTGAAAATTCATTTATGAGACTCCTTGGCTTGTCAATGTGACGCTGCCATCCTGATCCCAAAACCTGCCTGAGCTTGTAGGTGTACCCCTTCGTTTCAAGTCTGGTCGAGAGCTTACTTCGTTTCAAGGGGTATGTAGCCCTCGGTCGTGGCCCTAGCGCTTGATCAAAATTAGAATCGAGACCTCCCTTGCCCTCACATGAACCTGCAAAACCAAGGGGTAGGGGTAAGACAGAGAAATGGGATGCAGCCTTAATCTGAGCTTTATTTAAACACAATCTGACCAGAAAGAGCCGACTTGGTTGGAACTACAGCATGTGAGATAATTTGAGCCAGCATTAGCCAAGAGTTTTTCAGTTAGTCACTCTCCCTTTTTTGTTGAAAATCAAACACCTAAATAGGACTGCTAAGAATGCTGACAGGGTCCCATGAGGGTCCCGTGTGTGTGTTTTTAAATCCATTTTGTACTTTCCTGAGTTTTCAGATCTTAAAACTTATTTGCCTGTGTTTGCTTAATCCGTACATTTTGTCACCATGGAAACTGCTGAATGTTCTGTCAATAGAAATGCATTATTGAACACCCCCAGCATGGTGTCACTGTAATGTATCAATTGGACACATATCTTGTCACAGTTTAGAGTTTTTCTTTTTTGGTATAACTTTGAAAAACTTTTAGTAATCACAAAGATGAATTGTACAATGATTTATGTGTATTGGATAAATATTTAACCTTTCTTTGATTGATATAATGTTATGTTATGTTATGTGCTTGAGTGTTCACCTATCCTTATACTGTTGAGGGTAAACAAGGTCACAAGAGAACAGCCTGAAAGGAGATACTCAGCTCCTTTAACCTGACAAGGACTGGTTTAAGAGATTATTCCAGCAGAGTTTGTTGTAGATTCATACAAGTGACATATAAACGCCTGCTACAATACATCTCTTCTCATGTTTTCACAGTTTCAGCACTTAAATTGTCCTTGCATCAGTTGTAAGTGTCAACAGATGATGATAATAGTATTTCACTTACAATTCAAAAGTCAACAATTTGATCCCAGCTCCAACTAATGCATGTTCTGGTGTCGCTGGGCAAGGCACACTCTCCTTGCCTGAATATGTATATGTGGTGTGTGACTGGTGAAGACCAGATGGATAGATGGATAGTGCAGATGTGCAACTTTGCTTCACTCAGTCTGTCTGAGGACAGCTGTGATTACAGAAACAGCTTACCAACCCCTAGTATGGGGAATAACTCAGTAATTGGTAGTGTGTTGAGAGGTTTGTCAAGTTTGTAATGTACAGTATAATAAAACATAATTAATATACCTAATTTGATATCTGGTTGAGTTTTTACCATTAAAATCTCTTATTCTGAACATATTTATGCTGTTTTCTCCCAACCTCAGTTGTTGCTAATGATGTTATAAACACACAGCCTAAATTTTGCTCAGGTAGAAGGGGTCGTATGTAGATGAGGTACCAATTTATGCCATTATACACACAATGCTGTTTTGTTTGCAAAATAGATGAGTTTAGACCTTCTGACTGTGTTTCCAGAGCCGTATGTAACTTCTCAAGTGTTTACAAAGAGTAATCATTAAATAATCCAAGATAATGACTGCATTATACGCACTAATTATCAGGTAAATGAAAACAAATGACATACATATTAGTCTTAATGGAATATACTTACTGAGATGCCAAGTTAATGATAATAATTACTATGGTGTGGGCCTTATGTACTGAGGAAAAACATTCAGAACTTAGTATGCAGTTTGTATCTTTCTGCATACAGGAAGAAGCCAATGTTCTTCTACACAGATACAACTCAGGGCTGGAAATGTCTGCTCCAGTGTAATGTCAGCAATTTGTCTGAGCTGCCTGGAAATACCACTAAAGTTCAGTTGGACAGGCAAGGTAGAGATGTTTCTACTTTTGGAATGGTATTGAGAAAGTGAATTGCAGTTATGCGCAGTTATCCAAGAAAGATGCGAAAGTTGATAATTTGTGTGTATCAAACGTGTAGAGCAATTATGTCAGTGATTGTGATCTATGCAAATAAAGGGCAGAAGTCATTTCCATCTTCATTAGTGTGTAATTTATACACTACAGCCCATGTTTTTGCACTGTTGTCTGCTCTGTGAATATAAAATAATAAAAAAAACATATATACATTTAGTGGGTTATTTAATTGAGATTTTCTATTTCAGATTCGATTATAGCCTGCAATATTTCACACTACAGGTGTAACTTTTCTGTTGGGTTCACGTGTCCATGTAATGTTCCACAGTAAGGCATTACCCTTCCTAGCATTTATTCAATTACTTCTGCTTCGTCTCTCATTTTATTGCTCCTAAATACCTTTAAATCATACATCCTTAGGAGTGGCGTCACCTTTCCACTTCTGACCAGTAAATTGACCCGGAGATGCTGCCTGAATATTTTAATGCCATACTATGTAATATTACAGGCAAAGCATCTCCACGGAGACAAGTAGGTGGCAGAGGTGGGACAAAGTCATTGCTGGGCAAGTCCCAAGTAAGTCTAAGTCTTTTGCACTCAAGTCGGAGTGAAGTCCCGAGTCAAGAGTATCCAAGTGCCGAGTCAAGTCTTCAAGTCCGAAGTCAAAGCTCACAAGTCTCAAGTCGAGTCCAAAGTCCTAGCATTTTAGTTTCGAGTCATTTCGAGTCCTCTTTACAAAGAAATAAAATTTCTACAAATCATATAATGTCTGCAAGATCTGTATTAATTTTACCTTTTTACACCATATCAAATAACATAACAAATAACATTAGAAAAGCTTCAGGTGCCGAACAAAATTGGACATTGTGGAAGCTCCGTCTGTAATCTTTGACCCGCACGTTCTGCATATTGCCGTTCGTTTTTTGATGACAACTTCGTAGTTTTTATAACCAAACGAAATCACCTTCGGCATCATTTTGCAAACTGGCGCATGGATGCTTTTTTCCGCATCATTTGTTGTGCAATTTGCCTTGGTCGAATGAAAGCAACGTAGATCTACTGTGATTGGATGTTGTGCAAGCCGCGCGCACATGCTCTTTGCATACATTTTCGCAGATTCACAAGTACAACGAGTGCGGTCCTTATCAACATACTTTTAGAGTTTTTTTTTTTTCATTGGACGTAGCAAGTCATCACAAGTCTAAAGGCCTAAGTCCAAGTCCGAGTTATTGATATTGAAGTCCAAGTCGAGTTGCAAGTGTTTGTACATTTTGTCGAGTCGAGTCTAAAGTTATCAAATTCGTGACTCGAGTCTGACTCGAGTCGAAGTCACATAACTCGAGTCCACACCTCTGGTAGGTGGTGAATAAAGTTACATAGTGTAGCTTTAAATGAGTTAATGTCATTATATGCCAACTGATAGGGAACAGTTACTGAGGAAGGCTTTGGACTATTGCAATCTCAAACAAAAAAGTTGAACAAAAATGTGTTGAAATTTTGATCGAAACTTTCAAAACGGACCCCCTATTTCGCCATGTTAAATTGAATCTCCTTACATAAGTATTGCTCTTTTTAGATCCAATCATTAATACTTCTACAGCTAAAGTGGTCAAGATAAAGCGTTTAATGAACACAATTAAAACCTTTTGTTCACCTCTTGAGCTGCCCTGAAACTCTGTTCTTTTAATGCATTCCACGTGACTTACAGCTCTGAACAGACGCAACAAGCCCATGTTTGTTATTAATGGTTAAAACATTATCTTCCTGTCACCATTACTGTCACAAATACAATAAAGTGCACATTATTAGCACATTGTAGGGCTATAACTTTTCCATCTTCACCATGGCTTCAAAGGGGATTTTTAGTATAAAGGTCGTTGGGTTTCAGTGTGAGTTAATGGACCAAAATGATCTCACACTATAGTCATTAGGAGACTCAGTCAGAAGTCTGGCACATCCCTTTGTCCCTCTGTAAATCATAGGGGGGGTGGAAATCATGGTCACTCGCACACAAAGCCCTTGGTTAAAAGCAAAGACAATAAAATAAGACTAGACTGAATCCTGGGAGTGAGATGAGGACACATAGAAAAGTGTATATGATCAGCTGAAAAGTTTTATCATTTGATTGTTGAAACATTGATTATAGTGCATGATGTATGTGAGATTTGTCTGTTTCTGAACTCAGCATGGTGGTGTAAAAATCCCTAGACAGAGAATATATTTTAATAACTTCATTGTTATAATTCCGACCCCTATAAACGTTTTTGTATTGTTGATACAAATCACATAAAAGTAAAGTTCATAAGCCAGGGAGTATAGTAACCAGCCAATTATGCTGGACAACAGAAACACTGATTGGAAATTTTGTGGAGTGGTCCTAGGCAAACCATCTGCTCCTGAACACTGACAAGACCAAGAAACTGGTGATTGACTTCAGAAGAAAGAGGACACCAGTGAAGCCCATTACCATCCAGGGTCATGATGTGCTACAAGTACCTCGGCATCCATGTGAACAACAGGCTGGACTGTAATGCTGTGTACAAGAAGAACATGAGCAGACTCTACTTCCTGAGGAAGCTCAGGTCTTTCAATATGTGCAGCAAGTTATTGGAGATCTTCTACCAGTCTGTGGTGGCCATCACCCTGTACTTTGCTGTGGTCTGCTGAGGAAGTGGCACCAGTAAAAGGGACACTGGACGGATTAACAAACTGATCCGTAAAGCTGGTCACCGTGATCGGCTGTGAGCTGGAGACATTTGTCACAGTGAGGAACAGGAGGACACTGGACAAACTGCTCTCCATCATGGACACTCCTGCTCACCCACTGCACCAGACGATAGAGGGACAGAGGAGCTCATTCTCCAACAGGTTTCTACAGCTCCACTCAAACAGATACAGGACTACAACAGTACAACAACTCAGGCTTAAGTAACAGAAAACCTTATGTTCTGTTAACCAGTACATTATTGCACCGCTGTTCTTGTCTCCTGTATATAGCTGTGATTTTATATTTTATTTGATATTTTATTACTTATTTTACTATTTTATTTTGACTGGTACATATACACTTATTATTTTTATTTTCATAATTATGTCTCATTTGACACCAGTCTCTTGCTGTCTTTTTTGCTATTCCATCTATTTTTTGTTACTCTCTGTTAAATATCATATTATGATGAGTGAGCTACTGTACCCAAATAATTTCCCTTGTGGATCAATAAAGTTTGTCTAAGTCTAAGACAGAAGTAAACTGTGTACTGCTGTATGTACAATTGTAACTGTTTCCTTTATTTTCATAGCTGTACCTAGGCCTGTAAATACATTTTGATGCACAATATATTACTACAGCTAAGATTATTTAAACTATTTTAAACCACTGACACAGTAACAATACTGCAAACATAATCCTTGTAAACCATTTTAAAATAGACAGTATCATTAAAAGGCCTGAGGAAATATGAACCATAGCCAAATTAGCCATATTTGGTGATTTATTTTACCTTCTAAGGCTCAAATCTTATCCTTTCATAACAAAAATATGTACATTTTCTGATGCAAAAAATGTACACACGATAAATATTTAGCCCTGAAATATATTGTTCTAGCTTTCATATATTAAAATCGATATAGTAAATATTGTGACAGGCCTAGCTGTACCTTTGTGAGAAGGAGGTCAATGTCCAGTAAAGAAACAAATGGTTAGGATTTAAAAAAATGCATCTGGAGAAAGTCTAGGCACAGGGAGAACACGCAAACACCACAGAGAGCGGCCCTACACAATCTGGGAACCTGTGGCATGCTTGATGTGAGGCTAAAGAGCTAACCACTCTGCCACTATGCCGCTCAGTTCAGGTCAAAAAACTTCAACACTGGGGAATACAAAGCTTATTTTTCTGTTATACTTCTTGGCACTGCTTTTTTTCTAAAGTTTTAATGCATCACAATAAGCCATTTCCATCAAACAAAAATATGCCCTTAATTTACCAAACACTTACATAACACCTTTTATATTAGTCCTTCATGAAATACAAACAACATTTCTTCATTATTCCAATTTATAGTTGTGCTGCAGAAATGTGTTGAATTAATCATTTTGTTTGAAGGGGGATTTTGACGACGAAGGTGAGTGCCCACGCTGCGATTTGACGTTAAGACTTTTTTCATGTTCAGATCCTTCCTGCCAGCCTGAATATTATATCACCACTATTTCATTTTCTACATGGAATAATTACTACAAGTGACATTTGTGATGGGAGTAACACTTTGGTTTATATGGGTTTTCAGCATGTTTTTTTCAATATTCACCACGGGAGAGACTTCTGTGTTGAATGATTTAACTAAAGCTGAGATTCTGTAAGTCATCAGATACACAGCACGCATGTGGGATGTGTAGGGGACTGTGGGCCTCAGTGAAATGAGCGGGGAAAATATGCAAAGATTTTGAATATTGCAGTAGAAGTTTACATGGTTTCCTCTTGTGACCATTATAAAAGCACATACATTAAAGGCCCCACATTGCGCCATTTTCTGATCCGTGTTTTATCGTTTCCTCATCACAAACATACCTGGAGTTGTGTTTTGTTTCATTCGCATGTTTAATCCTGCATATTTAGGCTGAGAATCTGTGATCTCATATGGTAATACAGGAAGTTCTCCACTGTGTTTTTTAACTCCACACACCTTCACTAGAATCATCTGGATGATTTCAGCTCTGGAATTTCCAATCTCTACTGAACTAAAGATAAAAGGAGCTGTTAAATTGAAAACTACCACTGCATGACATCACAAGGTGGAACAGAGCATTTTGAGCTTTGGAAATAAAGACAGACTAATGATAAAGGGCTTTTCAAACATGTGTGAATGAAACAAAACACAACTCCAGGTCTGTTTTTCAAGACGTAACAACATTAGAACATGGCTTAAAGCTCACAAGAATCAATTTTGCCTTATATAGGAACTTTAATATATTTATGAGATATGTTCCATTTATTCATTTATCTAAAAAGTACATACAGTACTGCCAATACATGCAGTAGTAGTTTTCATCACCGAGTATGGAGTGAATGAATGACGACTGTGTAGCACTTTGGGAGGCTTTGACAGGCCTGTAAAACCCATTACAAGTGTATTATTATTATTATTATTATTATTAGTGTGTTGATTCTTGGGAAAAGTAAACTGTTTAATCTAAAATTACACTAGTTTTCAAGCATGTTGTTTCCACTACTTTACTTCCACTATATCTATTACTACAAGTACTACTGTGCCACTAAATCAATTTCATTTACCACTATTATCAGTCAAATGGTAATATTATGCAACTATCAACCAAGAATATTACTTACAGGATTTCTATTGCCTCTACTTCTTTTACTACTACTGCTACCATTAAGCTACTAAATATAAATCAGTATATATACAATAAGTTGTTAGTTTTGTATGTACCGGTAAGTTTTACAAACACATAATTTATCTATGTCTCATGGTAATTACCTTTGATGACCCAGCCTGTTGTCTCTGCTGACTGCGTAAACGGACTCCTTATTTGAGCCATAAACACTGTATCCATGGAGACCCAATTAGAGCCATGAGCGAGCGTCCTTTGAACATGTAGAAGCTCTGGTCTGGACGCTGGGCTTATGGGAGCTGAGGCCACCCGCTGGGTCATCCACGCTCACAGAGTAATGCTGGGTAAAGCAATATGGCAAAAGCAGTTTGGGCCAAATGAATAAAAGATAAAGAGATAAATCAGGGCTTCCAGCTTGACATCAGTTATTCACTTGTGTTCCCAATTAAAGACTTCCTTTCAACTGAGTCAGATTATTCAGCCCCTCCAGGACTTAGCCAGTCTTTTTGTCATTTCTGGGGTTGCTTGGAGTGCATAATATTTCTTAAATGGAGCAGTAATGTTAAGCATTTATACTTTTATTAAATACTTACTTGAATTATATATTTATGGTGCCACTTTACACCATAAAGTTGTTTATTAAGAATGATTCAGGCACAATAACTAGAATACTATTACATTAGAGTTACTGATAATATTGTTACTGTTAAAATTTAATGACTTTTGAGACTTGTTTGAAAGCTCATTAAACTCCTCATGTGCTCTGGTCTTGTTCTTATTTTATGATGAACTGACAAAGACAAATGTCAAAAGCCTTAAATTCCCATTTGACATTTTCAAATCACCTTCAGATTTGCTTTTTCAGCATTTATCCACATCTCTCAGAGAAGGACACTGCAGGAGAACAGAAGAGTGTCTTTACTGTAGACAGTGTTGGGTAAGTTACTTTATAAATGTAATCCGTTACAGTTACAAGTTACCTTGATTAAAATGTAATTGTACTGTAACTTTTTGGATTACTTTTACAAAGTAATGTAACTGATTACTTTTGGATTACTTTTGGATTACTTAAGTTTAAATGAGCATTAAACCCATGTTCAACATTTTATTTGTGAGAACTGACAGTGTGAACCTTAAAAGAGTACTAAACTGGGAGGGAATTGCTGACAGGCAATCACAGGAGGTCCACAAGAAGAGATGCCTGCACCAGACTTGTAAGATTTTCAATCAATCAAACAATCAATCAAACATTTATAAGGCGCTTTTCATACAAAATTGTAGCACAAAGCGCCTTACAGTGGTCAAGGATTAGAAGATTGACCTTTATTGATCTCGCACAGGAGAAGTTGTTTCTATATTTGACCCGGGGACCATCCCCATGATTTGTTTTGTTATTTATGCTTTGGTCAGGCCCTAAGCTGGAGGATTTTACCTATGGCGCATGTTTAGGTTTCACACAGTTTCCCAATGTCAAGTGTTCTAGCCACTGACTGCCAGCTAACTGCATTACGGTACTTCATACATTTACAATGACACCCTTGCTTGTAAAATTACACAATCACTGTTTTAGACCAGCAATGCTGTCAGGTTTCACACATTGGATTGGACACGGGTCTCTTGATATCAGGCAAAGACTTTACCACTAGATCACATTTTAGACTCAGATGCCGTCGGTCTGTCGTCGAGACGGCGCACACTCGCTCTGTCCTTAGTGCACTACGTTTCTCACATGGCCGCCTGCGAAATTGAACAGGTCCCGCCTCAGCTCAATGAGCTGGGTGGTCTGCTCCTTGTTCCCTAAAGACAAAAATATTATACTATTGCGACTAGTAATACTTGGAATTGGGACATGGCCAATGTTCCCCCTAATTTTTAATGTGTCTGAGCAAACACACTAACTCCACATCCGAAATGCACCCCCCGCGCGGCTTGCACTTTGCAGATATAAAAAAAAATGCCCCGCGGCTGAATAAAAAGCTCTTTCATCCCTGATTTACAGTGCGCTGCACAAGTTTTCTTGTGCGCTGAGAATGTGCGAACAGTGCGCAGCTTAGAGTAAACGCTGGACATGGCGACACTGTAGAATATCCAGCATTACAACAGCAAAGGAAATATAGAAGTGTAAGGGGAAAAGCATGTGAACGGTAATACAGGTGCCGTGATCTATGCCGTTACGGCTACTGTCACACATGTTTAGTGTAGTTTATGATGAGTTTCATGTAGCATAGTTGTAGGTGAGGAGAACCAGTACGTATATTTTATAGTGACGTCGCAACTCTCACTTGTGGATGTCGCTGGCGAGTCGGTCTTTGTAGTCCCGCGCGGTGCATGCTGGGGCTTTTAAGTGTGCGGAGCGTGCATGTTTGCACGCTTGGTCCACGCCCCGATTTCCATGGAAACGACGGCGCCGTTCAGAGCTCGTCTTGACGGTGCAGGGGGAAAAAAACGAATGGAACGGCCCTTGTCGCGCCGGATATGACGCATATCCCGTTCCAAGGACGCTAACAAGCGTGCCGTCGGTGAATTGGGAAACGGCCTACGACTCGACTGTCGTCATTACGTAATGGATGCCGACGAAAAGCCAAAACCATACCGCAGAAACGATGAGCAGTTTGCCCTAAATGCACAAATTTACTAACTTTTGACTGCCTTAGTTCTGGGCCTCCCTCCAACCAATCAGAACTGGCCTGAAGCGTTTGGTTTCCGACTGGGTGGCATTGGGCCAAGTTACATCTTATCAGTGGTGGAGGGTAGCAGTGCTTACCTTAAGAGCTGTAGACTGCACGGTGAGGATACGGGAGCTCTACCGAGAGGAGTTTACGACACTACGGTGCGGAGGGGAAACACGGGAGCGCGGCAGGCAGGAGGGACCAGCCGACACCGCTCGCAGAAATGGCGGAACACCACGCTACAGCACGGTGAGGATACGGGAGCTCTACCGAGAGGAGTTTACGACACTACGGTGCGGAGGGGAAACACGGGAGCGCGGCAGGCAGTAGGAACCAGCCGACACCGCTCGCAGAAATGGCGGAACACCACGCAGCAGCACAAATTGTAATCCTGTTAAGTAATCCCCATTCTCAATGAATGTACCTGTAATCTGATTACATCGTTTTTTTCTTGTACTGTAACGGATTACAGTTACTTTTATTTTGTATCCTTTTACCGTAACGCCGTTACATGTAATCCGTTACTCCCCAACACTGACTGTAGAGGACATATTTGGAGATTATAATGATAATACGCGGTGATTCTGGACAAGCTCAGTCCAATAAATCATTTTAAATGTTAGTGTGATATTTATGTTTTCACCATTAGAACGTTCTTGCACACATGTTCTGTTGTTTCCTGTTTCCACATTTGTTTGCATACATGAACTTTACCACAAACATTCTCACAAGGTGTATACATTTTATCCAATATAGTGGAATTTTCCAGGGAAAACAAACAACTTTTGGAAAAAAGCAGGTGGACCCTAGGAAACCCTACTCCAGTAATATTCAGGCTTGTGGAGATGCTTTTTTCTTTCTTTCTTTCTTTGGCAAAAAGTTGCCCTCTGGAGCTTTAAGTGATAATTAAAAACAACACAGTCTTTCTGAGTGTGAGATTTTTTTTTTGATGGATAACAAAAACTGCCCTCTGTAGTGTTAATATACTGTTCAATGTTTCCAGAAATCTCGTACTCGGCCTCAGCATCTGTAAGAGGGATTTCAGTTTTATGAATAACTCATTAACAATTACAAAAGGAGAAACTGTGAGTTTATGTGGAAACTGCACATAAAGTGAAAAACAGATCGAATGGAGCATGAATATCAAGTAGCAGAGTCGTTAACATTTTTGCGTTTACTCCATTTCTTCAAGTATATGTTGTGACGCTATATTCTCACTTTATTATTCCACTTCCACTTATATTGTTTTGTCCATATATTGCAATTGTTCATTAGCAATAAAAAACATTTACTATGGAAAAGCCTCCATGTGCTGAACCAAGTCATTTTGCTCTGGTGACTTTCATCATATACAGAACTAGATATTGCAAAAGTGTCATTTATAACTTTTCTTCTATGACCCATTTATTATCTAATGCTTTTCCTCCGGCAATTCAACTTAAAGCTTTATTTGGAGCATACAAAAATACAACTTTTCTGACTTTATTATTAAAAAGTAATTTTAACCTCAGGGGACGTTGCTAAAGAACTCATCTAGCATAAAAATGGGATGATGTTTTTCATGCATTATCTTATGCAGTGACTTTACTATAGGAGCATCTTGTAACTTTTCTAGTGTAGTAGGATCCAGTAGAAATGCCATTACTTTGTCTAGAATGTTCCACAGCATGGCATTAAATTGATCTATCTTTTTAGACACCAGGATAATTGACAGGCTCTGTAGAGAGGCAAACTCACTCACAGTAAGAATTGGTCTTGCCTGTCATTGAATAAATGCATGCTAGATAAGTTTAATGCTATACTGTGGAATCTTGTAGGACTCCCCCCTACCGTAAAAGCACATGTACTTAACTTGTATATGTTCTCTATATGCAGGTTTAGGCACTGGCAACCAGTGTTCCCTCTAAGCTGCGCGCCTGCGCAATTGCGCACTGCTCGCACATTCTCAGCGCACAAGAAAACCTTATGCAGCGCACTGTATCTGATAGATGCACATGTGACACGCGTCAGGGAGAAGCCAACTACAGACACATTTCGACCGCGTTTCTCTCGCTTCCTTCAGTAGTTGTAGTTGCACATCTCCGCTGTCAGAGCGGCAGATCATGGAGGGAAGAACACAGGAAGAGGAGACAGGTAGAGCCATAATGTAATCTTCCCCTGTTTACTTTGTTTTCATAGTTTTTTTGTGAGCCAAAAAGATGGGACTTTCTCAGTGTGAATCCTCTCCCCAGAGCATTATACCACAGAGCGCCGTCACTCATGCAAAATTACTGAAATAGGCTAATAATTAAAAAACAAGATATAAAGTGATAATAATTTATACTTATTTTGGTGACCATTATTTTGGGAAAGATTAGTCATAGTCATAGTCATAGTTTGCTTTATTGTCGAAAAACAATCATGTACATGTACATAGAATGAATTCGAAATTTCGTTTCCCCACTAACCAGGCAGGACAGTGATAGAGTGGGCTAGGGGAGGGGCCGCTGCACTTGCGCGCGCCGCCGACTGGGAGATGCAGAGCAGAAAAGATGCAATACAAGTACAATCAGTGACAATTTAACAACATGTAATGACAGAAAAACAATTGGAGATATAACATAAGGTGATCTTTTTTGTTGGTTACATAAGAAAGGATGTGGGGGGGGAGGGGGGGGGGGTCAGATTGGAAATCAATGAAGTTGATTGAACCGAGAGCAGAGATCAGACCTTTCTAAAGACAGGAATTTCTACTATTGTTTCTGTTTCCAGTGACAGTGTAAGAGTGTGTGCTATGTTTATGTAGAGTCCAGATAACAAACCACATTCTGTGGCCTTGGAAGTGTTGATGCAGGGAGGCGAAGTCAAAACACAGATAACCATTGGAGCCAGATTTTCACAGGAAGACATAATAATCCAGAGGGGTTATGATGAAATACATTTTTAGAGACCCAGGTAAATAATTTAGACTGAGCTCGGGTGCCAGACCCCCATCTTCATATCGCCATGAAGATTCATGAGAGATCTCATTAGTTCCTCTTGGCGCACAGACTGCGCTGCGTTGGCTTTACACAGTTCTGTCACCATCCCCGTGATGATATCCAAACGTCGAGATGTTTCCTTCGGTTGAAATCCTTCCAAAAGGACCTCAACCTTTTGGAAGGATTACCCATCTTATGGCCTATAGGTCCTACAATCCATAAAAAAAATCTGCAGCTGTATGCAGGCTATATTTATCAAGCTAAAAAAATCTCTTAATGTAATTTTACAGATTTATACACTGCTCATTTATGGGCCGTAGCCCACAGTTTTTTTTTTTTATTTGAAGTTATTTTAATTATTTGAGGTTATTTTTCAAAATATTGTACTGTTTAATGTTTCACTGACATGCAACATATACAAAGCTCATGAACAGATTTTTCTCTTTGTCATTCTAAGTGGACCAAAAAAATCAGTTAAATTAAAAGTAATCTAACGCAAATAACTGCAGTAATTTGATGAATAAGCTGTAACGTGATGATCTCAGGTGTGATACTGGTGTGGCCACAGTGTGCATGTCGGATGTCGCTCACAGGGGTCCAAGGAACGCTCAGGGAGTTAGTGTGTTTGCTCAGACACATTAAAAATTAGGGGGAACATTGCTGGCAACCCAGGTTCAGTTGTGATTGTGGTAGCTTTTTTTTTTATAAAAACAATAAGAGCTCAGGTTACATACAGTTCCTTTAAGGACACAAAGTTGACATGCGTACAGTAAACATCTAAACTTTTCCGTAACTTTTCCAACTCTAATCCTGTTAAAAGTATGTGCTCCAGGGTCTAAACAGTGAAATGACAAACATAGCCCCAGGTGTGGAGGCTATTAGATTGGAGCTGTGCATTCACAATCTCTTTAGGCTCCTGTATTAGTGTGCGCCGCTGTAATGAGCTCATAATAATGCACTTCATAGGAACACAGTCAGCTGGAGAGTATGCACACACAGAACAACAACAAAGAAACACATTATACGTTTGTCATAATAAGTTAAGCAATTTTGATTCTCTATATTATTATTATTATTACAGTGGTACCTCACCTTGCGAAAGACCCAACAAACGAAAATTTCAAGTTACGAAACGCCTTCACGTTAAATTTTGGTCTCTAGATACGAAAGAAAATTCAAGTTACAAAACGCAAAATCTCAAAAATTCTAATAATGCGCGGCCAGCCACACACATTATACACTTTTCTCAGACTGGATTTAAACTTTTCTCACATTTCTCTCTCGTTTAAACACTCAAACTTTCATAGATTTTCAACAAAATGTATTAATAGTGAAGTGTGGGGGGAAGGGGGAGGGGGGAGAAGTGTGCGCGCGGACACGTGTGTGATAGCGCAGCATGACCCGGCGCAGGGCTGCGAGCGCAAGACCCGTGCTCAAACTGTGCCAGGTCTAAACCAGGTCTGAACCAGGTCTAAACCGGGATTAGACCACCGCGGCTCTTGCATGCGTTCGTTCATGCGCTCAGACTGCGTGCGGTCCCGAGGGGAGTCCTTGCTGCTCGCCTCAGCCGTGACTCGAAACGAAACCAGGAAATAGACCTGCACGCGGTGCTTTAATCCACCTGGTTTAGTCCAGGTTTAGCCCTGGTCCAGTCCTGGTTTAGACCTTGGTCTAGACCTGGTATAGTCCACATTTATTCCTGGGTCTACACAGTCTCTACGCAGGACACAGTGTTACACTATAAAAAAATCTTACACTATAAAAAAAAAACTTGGAAAGAATCAGGCCTTTTCCATTGAAATAGCTACTCAACTTACGTTACAAAACCACTTCTGGAACGAATTAATTTCGTAAGGTGAGGTACCACTGTATTATTATTATTATTATTATTAATAATAATAATAATAATAATAATAATAATAATAATAATAATAATAATAAATATAGCTGCAAGCAGCAATGTGGTGCTCATATTCTCTGAAACGCCTTTGGAGACGGCTTATGGTGGAGAAATGAACATTCAATGCACGAGCAACAGATCTGGTTGACATTCCTGCTGTCAGCATGCCAATTGCACGCTCCCTCAATGCTTGTGACATCTGTGGCATTTTGCTGTGAGACAAAACTGCACATTTCAGAGTGGCCTTTTATTGTGGGCAGTATAAGGCACACCTGTGCACTAATCATGATGTCAGATCAGCATCTTGATGTGGCACACCTGTGAGGTGGGATGGATTATCTCAGCAAAGCAGAAGTGCTCACTATCACACATTTAGACAGATTTGTGAACAATGTTTGAGAGAAATGGTAATATTGTGTATCTGGAATGAATTTTAGATCTTTAAGTCCATCTCATGAAAAATGGGAGCAAAAACAAAAGTGTTGCGTTTATATTTTTGTTGAGTGTAGCTCCATAGACCATTCACAGTGTTGCTGTCTGAAAACATGGATGCATTTTTCATCAGTGTGGGATGTTTCTTACAGTGTTTGTTGTGCACAGACAGACTGATTCTCAAAGAAAAGGATTGATTTGGACGTATCAAAGTCAAACGGCAGTTACACGTTTTCTCTGTTTGTGCTTAGCTCTGAACTGCACCAGATCAAAGCCAGGCTTTCACACAAGGTGAAATTAAACACACTGTTCACTCAGTTCATGGACTTAGCTTGCACTTGAGGTAAATGATTGTAACTGCTCGTTGGAGTTGGATTATTTAGATACTGATATTTTATTACTGTATTATATTAGGGGTTAGATATTATAAAGTGGTACCCACATTTTTGTTGTTGACTAACAGGTCTGCAGATGGAAAGTAGCTTGTTATTAGCTCAAAATTTCTCTTGGAGATCAATGGTCTGTGTACTGTCTTTATAAATACATAAAATATGTTTTTAGAGGGTGTATCATTATTAAAATCAATGCGCAACCCACAGGCATATGCCACTCTTTTTGGTGAATATAGCTTTTTCAAAAGAGTAAAAGGTAACATGGTGATGTAACCCCCCGCTTTAAAGTATTTCTTTCTTTCTTTTCTTTCTCAAGAAAATGTATAGACATTGTGGTCTGCATTTATATTTCTACATATGTGTTCCACTGTGACAACAACCTTACCTATATTTATGCTAATGCAAAAACAAAAAAAAAGTTATTTTATCATTTATTTATCATCTGGTTATTTGTACCATGCATATTTACATTTTATATTCAAGAAGGTTAATTTTCCCTTTTTTCCAAATTACTTTTTTGTTTTCATCTATAAATAACAAAAATAACAAAGACCAGACTTTTAGTCTCACACTCAAAATGTATAAGGCACTACAGCTACAAAAAGGATAGATTCTTTAGTTCCACATGACCTCATACCAAAGCCACTGCTCTTTGGTCCTATCTTGTGATCGTCTTTTGTGACAAGAAATGAGACATATCACAAAAATGAGCACTGATATTTTCAAATGTCCATCCGGCAAATGGTAAAAGTTCACATTTATCACTTTTTCCCTCTTTAAAGTTCATAAACCTCGCTATATGAGCTCTGATCTGAAGAGGACTCGCTGTACCGCAGAAGAGATCGATTTCAGGGGTGGCAGAGTGGTTAACACTGATGCAGCTGCTTTTCATACCAGTCAAAAGCAGTTCTTTGGATGCATCAAGATGTGGGTCTATGAGTAGTTGGGTTTTAGAAGTCATTTTCCTCCCAATCTGTCTTTGATAACTGACAGAAAATGATATAATTTCAATCCTAGATTATATGGACATTAGACATCATTCACTCTCACATTCATTCCCTGAGGACAATTTACCAAAACAATTCTCCTCCCTCCTGTGTGTACCATCAGAGGTGGAGAAGTATTGAAAAGAATCAAGTAAAACAACATGATTGTTCTCAATTACAATGAAGTATAAGTAGTGGTACCAACATTTACTAGTTAATAGTTACATTTAAATGCAATTTTAGAAGCATTTTAAGCCAGTCTTTTATATAAAACCACAATCCACTTATTATTTGAACTAAAGGCCATTGTGTGGTGCTGTTGTGTTTGTTGCAGTGGAAATTGGCAGAGACAAGTGAGATATTGGCCCTGGGACGATTTGGACTGTACTGTCATTTCTCTGATTTTAAATGTAACACAGTACAATTACATGGCTAGAATTATCCACAATTACATGTTTAAATCTACAAAAAATTACCCCCCAAAAATAATATTAATCATTAATCATTAATATTAAAGGAATATAATGAGACTTTTTAAAAAAACTTTCCACCCCAATGTACCATGGACCAATTGTTTCTCAGAAGACAAACATATATTTCCTGACACATGATGCATGAACTCAGAATAGAGCTGCTGCTCCTACACATTGAGAGGAGGAAGCTGAGATAGCTTGGGCATTTTTCTGGATGTCTCCTGTTCCCCCCATGTGGAGATGTCTCGAGGAAGACCTATGTAAGGCACACAATGGGTATGTTTGGTCAAATTAATGATAAATTAAGTGATAGAAAATGTATGGATAGATAATAAAAAGGAGAAATCCAGTTAGAGAAAAATCATGTCCTTTTATCCTTACATTAAAACATTGGTTGTGTATAAGTAAATGAGTTTTCAGTTTGACTCTTGCCTCGTGTTGAGAGCCATATGTGTTAGTCACAGAGCCAGCAGCTTTGACAGTCCTTGCTTATTTCTCCTTCCACATTCCTGTTGTTTGTGTCTAGACAACAGACCTCCACACCGCCACTCTGTTGGTGCCTCGACTACGCCCCCTACTGGTCATTACATCTCCGCCTCAGCCTGCCAAGTGTAAATTATAATTATCACCTAACAGTCCAGAAATATCCAGGAAACCCTGTGGAGATGAACATCTGACATTTTAACAGACAAACTCACTTCACTCTAGGGATGGGCGATACCAGTTATTTTTGTTTCGATACGATACCAAGTAATACCAGGGTTAGAATCGCGATATCGATACCGATACCGATACTTTCATACATTTTTTAATACTACAGAAAAACACTAACCTGGCTCTAACTAGATACCTTGGCTTCGCAAAGCTCCACCAGGGGGCTTAGCTCCACACATTCTAACACCAGATATCTGAAAAAAAAATCTTTGATGAAATGAAAATGGCAATGCAGACATCAAATGTGACCACTAGACTTTTGTTTGTGCTGCTTGTATTATTGCATGTTGTAATTTTATGTATTTGCCTGCCGAGGGACTGCGGATGAAAACTAGCTTTGTAGCTAAAATTTGGCATATTTACATTTGTTTTATACTTATGTTCATTAATGTGCATTGTCCCTATCAAATAAATAAATAAATAAAATAAAATAAATAAATCTATTGTAAGTTGGGCACTTGCAGCCTATGAAAAAAGACAACAAATCAAGTATCACTATTCTCACTCTCACATACATACATTCTCCTCTCACATACACTACTCTTAGTCTTCTACATGGTTAATGATTACCTGGGTACATTCTCCCTCTCTCAAACGCCTCAGCAACTGACCTCTGTCGTACTGCTGTTGCTGCTGTGCTGGAGGGAGCTGCCTGACTAGCCTCCTGTCGTCGTTTGGTCAGTAGCATTTCGTCATGCTGAGGTTTATGATTTATGATCTAAAATTTGTGGTATTGCCACAATATCGGATAATTTTGGCACACTGCATTTCGCAACATTGTCGTCCACGGTGTGGAAGTAACTCCACACCACACTTCGCTTGCGGTCTCCCATGGCTCCCGCAGCCCCGCGCCGCTTTGACTGAAATCTCACAGCAGTGAGTCTATCGCGGGATGACGTACTACCCCACGTTTGGTGAGAACGCAGAAGGAAAAGTAGTGCCTGACAACTGGCAATGGTTGAATAATGAACAAAACACATACATTTGAACTAAATAAACTGAAAGTTAAGTCAGTAAGAAAACATGACTTGGTATCGATCATTTAATACCAGGATCGATCCATATTCAATACCCCATCAGGATCGATATATCTTGGTATCGATCCGCCCATCACTACTTCACTCATTGCGCAGACTCTTATTTGATCTTAACATGACATATTTTTAAGTCTGTATAACAATAATAACAAAGAATATGAATTCAACCTAGAGGTGTAAAGGTGCACTATGTAACTTTTTTGAGGAGATTCGCCACCTACTTGTCTCCATGCATATGTTACTGCTAACATTGTAAGTTGTTTTCTTTGGTGTTTTGTCATCCTAGACTTACTCAGTTGTATTGTGACAGATTCATGCATGTTTGAATAATTCTGTTGTCCCATAATCAGAGTACTCAGAGTGCCCCCCAACTTCTCTGTAGGCTACATAGGTACTTTCGATTAGTCAAAAAATTTAGATTCCTGAAGTGGATTGGATTCAAAGTTCCAAGTACTGTAGTCTTTTTTCAACAATAAAAAATACTTAAAAAAAAAAAAAAAATGCAGCTTGTCACACTGAAATACCACTATGAGGCGGGGCATTTCAGTTCTGCAGTTTTGAACAGGAAGTCAATGGACCTGTTTAGATTATTAGTATGTTTTACATCAATATTGTGGGTTATGGTGAACAAAATGTAAAATAATGATCTAACAGGGTATTGCTTAAAACTAAATACTAAAAAAAAAAAAAAAAAAAATAGATGGCCTTTAAACCAAAAAGTGCTCTCCCTGATCAGAATCCTAACTGTCAACCCCGGCACCTGCAGCGGTTAGGTCACTACCACCAAATTGTGATTCTAGTTTCTCTTTTAAACTAATAAGATTGCAGGCTATATACTTAAATGTATGCTGATAACAAGTCCATTGGGATATATGTTAAATAGAAATAAGAGGTCACATTAATACAGTGTAGACTCGCACTTATTATTCAGATCTCCTGACCTCTCTACAGTCTCCTTCACACTTTAGACACAGCAGCTCCCATGAACAAAATTACATCAAGCATTCAATATTCATATTTCTCCCTTCACCTTCCACCCTCTCGCTATTCTTCTCTCTCTCTCTCTCTGTCTCTCTCTCTCTCTCTTTCACCCCCTTCTCCGTTCCTCTCCGATTTCACCTCCGCCCCCAATCCTCCACACTGTTGCGATGAGGTTGTTGGCTGTTGTGCCCGGACATGGCATTTTGATGTAGTGTGAAATAAGCGCGGCTCAAGCTTATGGGCAATTGCAGATGAATACAAATTGGAGGGGGTAAGGGCGCGCAGCTCAAGGTCACCTGAGAGAACGTTTTCCAAAGGGGTCCCCCATTGTTGATCCTGTAATGAGAGCAGAGACCAGGGAGAGGGGCAGGTGAATACATGGCACCTGTCAGATGGAGCAGGCTCATTCATCCCAGTATTGCCAAGAAATCTCATCTCTTCGTCCTGCCAATGCGTACTAATGGTTTCCTCACTGCAGATTTTTTTCTTTTAAAGGAGGTATCAGATCTTCAACAAGGCATATTCTTATCTGGAACATTGACAAATATAAGGTGCCCAAATTGGACCACAAAATTGTCCCAGTTAAGAACCATTTTGGTGTAAATTTTTGAATAAGGGCCTGTTTACATGAGAACGCTTATGGGTAAAAACAACAAACTATCGGAAGTGCCTTTTGTTTAGACAGTGACGGTGTTTGGCTTAAAAATGCAAAAAACTGAAACCACCCTCCAAAGTGGAAAACTTGAATATGCTCCACCGTAGGGTTTTCATCTACACTGCTTTGTAGTCTAATGTGGTCTGAAGCAATAGTTGAACTTCTTCGTCTGACCACACAATTTTTTGTTTGTTTGTTTTGTTTTGCTTCTCGTGGCGCAGATGAGAAGAAGGAAGATTGTACGCATGTGCGTGGACATAGTGATAATGTATCACAGCACCACCTAGCCGCCTGGCATGCATACCCAATCGAATTCCACACACTTTTGTGTCACCGTATGCACACAGATTTCCTCCCGAAAATGCTCATCTAAACACGGAATAAAAAGTGAAGATGCGACGCCACTTTTGCGTCTTCTGTTCAGACCATCATCATATAAACGTAGCCTAAGTAAAGGTGTACTATTCTAGTGTAATGTCTGCCACTTGTTTGTCTCCATGGATATGTTATTGTTTTTCTTCCACAATACTTATCTATTTTGAATTGATTCAATTTCTGGTGTTTATAGATCCAAAAATACCTTGTTAAATACCTGGAAATCTGGAATATAGTATAGTTTATTTATTATGTTGCACTGTTTTAAGATTTTAGATCGTAGACTTTAGTTTTAACTTTAGATCTCTGTCTTAGATAGTTTTTTGTTGTGTTTTGTCTTCATATTGTATTTTGTACACTGTCTTTTTGCACTACCTGGCCAGAGAGAAACAAAATTTCGATTCACTGTATGTTGAACACATATGGCAGAATTGACAATAAAGCTGACTTTGAACTTTGAACTTTGAACCTTCTTATTGTGAATGAGGTCACCGTTCCACAGACTACTAACTTCTCCGTCTCCATTGAGTTACACATTAACACACACACACTACTGGATTTTTCAGTCTTAAATGATTTTTAAACGTGCAACAAAAAGCGCACACCACAGACAATGTTATGATCTTATGACATTTAAAATCTGTGATCACAAAGACTGCAGCAGGATATGGCTGTGCACACCAGGGTACACAGGTGTGTCAGCTGTTTCCTGTCTACAATAAAACCACTCGCTTTGAGACTCTTAAGTGTCCAAAAGAACATAATGTTGCACTTCTAGTTTAGATGCAAGATAAAACTGTGTTATTATTATTTGTGAAATATGGTACAATAGTTGGGGCGGCAGTAGCTCAGTTGGTAGAGCCCTTGCCTAGTGATCCAGGTTGGCGGTTCGAATCCCGCTCTTGACGGGTGGACCGCGTGTGATCCCAGCTCCCACAGATGAGCGCTGCCGTTGTGTCCTTGGGCAAGACACTTAACCCCACCTCGCCCCCAGTGTCTGCGGACACTGGTAGCCCCCATGGCAGAAGATAAAAATCAAGGCCCGTTGTGACGTGAGCCGTCCTCCTGTGGACCCACCACCCGCGGGAGGATTCATGGGGGCTGGTGCATTGTGTTCTGAGCAGTGGAGCACTGCTTGGACTGCTGCCCTCGTGACCCAGGGAATGGAAGGAGCAGAATAAGATGAATGAAAAGGTACAATAGTTCAGATATATGATTTTTAAATGCATAGAAAGTTGGCGATAAAGTACACAGGAAGTTGAGCCTCGATCTCTAATCTGCAGCTTCATCCCATGCGCTGTGTGGATGTAAACAGACACACGTGAGCTTCTCCCGCCTTTTTACTTTCAAAGAACGCTTCAGACTGGATTAATAATACTGTTTTGTGGACTGGGTGTCATTATTTACAGATTTACATCTTGGCTCCATTGGTGGGTAACACGGAGCACCACATTGAGAACACAGCCGAATTTGTAAACAAAGTTAAGTTTCTCCAGTTTGGTCAGGATGAGACAGTGGTTTCCTTTGATGTAACCTCTCTTTTCACTTGTATCCCCACAGCTGTAGCGGTCGAAGCAGCGAGAAGGAGTTTACTACAGGATTCCAAGCTAGAAGAGAGAACCAAACTTTCACCTGACCAAATCTGCCAACTGCTGGAAATTTGTCTGAATGCCACCTATTTCCAGTTCAGAGGAAACTTCTACAGGCAGATCCACGGCTGTGCGATGGGCTCACCGGTCTCCCCTATCATGGCTAATTTATACATGGAACAATTTGAACAGAGTGCCTTAGCTTCATATCCAGGCACTCTGCCCACACACTGGTTTCGTTATGTTGATGATAATTTTACAAAAATCAAAATTCAAGATTTGGAACCTTTTACTGCACGTATCAATTCTGTAGATCCGAACATCAAATTCACCCGTGAAGATGCCAAGGATAACACATTGGCGTTCTTAGATTGTGCAGTAACGATAGGAGGAGACCGGGGACTCCAAGTAGAAGTCTTCAGGAAGCCCACACACACAGACCAATACCTGCTTTTTGATTCACACCACCCACTGCAGCACAAACTGGGTGTTATTCGGACATTACAACACAGGGCCCAAGTGGTTCCCACAAGCACAGAGGGTAAGGAGAAAGAAGAACAACATGTGCAGGAAGCCCTCTCCGTTTGTGGTTATCCTAAATGGGCTGTCAACAAAACCAAGAGAGACAAGGGCAAGAAACAAGATAACAGAGAATCCGAACCCAGGAGGAAAGGGGTAGCGATTCCGTACCTGGCCGGCGTGTCGG
This sequence comes from Paratrypauchen microcephalus, assembly GCA_036785185.1. Lineage (NCBI taxonomy): Eukaryota > Metazoa > Chordata > Actinopteri > Gobiiformes > Gobiidae > Paratrypauchen > Paratrypauchen microcephalus. The sequence continues at coordinate 6,561,225 of JAVJIX010000032.1, forward strand.
AAAAACTACAGAGGATTTTCAGACAATATGAAATTCCAGTTTATTTCAAACCCACAAACACTTTAAGACAAAAACTCGTCCACCCAAAGGACAAAACACCGAGCCACAAACAAAGCAATGTGGTCTACTCCATTCAGTGTAGTGAAGACTGCAGTGAGCGCTACATTGGAGAAACCAAGCAGCCACTTCACAAGAGGATGTACCAACACAGACGGGCGTGCCAGAGTGGACCGTCATCTGCCGTACATCTTCACCTAGAAGCCACGGGCCATTCATTTGAGGACAGTGAGGTTCAGATCTTAGCCAGGGAACAAAACTGGTTTGAGAGGGGAGTTAAAGAGGCAATTTTTGTTAAAAAAGAGAATCCGTCGTTAAACAGAAATGGGGGAGTTAGACATAACTTGTCTCCCATTTATAATTTGATTCTTAAACCAAGTCAAAAACAGACAAAGAAACATTAGGGCAGACAATCCAGGGCAGAGGGGTGGAGAGGGTCGTTAGGCTTGAATAGGGAGGCTAAACTAGTCGGCAGAGTAATTTGAAAAACAAAGACAGATTAGTGGAGATAGTTTCAGAGCTATTTCAGTGTAGTTAGCTCCTCCCTGCAGCTAGATATAAGCAGTGTCTAACCAGCACTAGAACCAGAGCTGACGAAGCCTCTCGGATGAGCGGCGAAACGTTTTCGACCAAACAAACTTTGTCCAGTTGACAAATTGAATTTCTCCTTTTATCATTATTTACAGAGGTTATATTCTATGGATATTATGGATGAGATGCTGCAGTTTAAATTTACAACTTTTCGAGAGGCAAGTAATAAAGTCTCCTCATTATTTGTTGTTTTGTTGTTTTGTGTTTTTGATTTCTCCAGAAAAGAAAATGAGAGTAATGAAATGTTTCATCTTTTTTGTGGTTTAGTTTTAACATGACTTGTGGGGAGATCTGTAACACTACAATTTTGTACACTAAGTTCAAGTATTGAGTCACTGTCTAAGTTTGTAAAATGGTTAAACTGAATCAGGATCGGGAATATTGGAAACTGTGGGCTTCTTTACAGTACGTTTGGCCTCACCTCTTTGTGATTTATCGGCCCAATTTACAATGCTTTACTTGTCCTTCTTTCTAAATAATAGATTAGAATTACAAAGAAAACCCTGAGCTTGAAAAACTGCAAAGCCGTTACACCTTATCCCTCAGTTGTCTCCTTAAATTGTCTGGCGGCTCTAGGAATTATGGGATGTCAGGTAGACAGGTAGGCAGAGAGCCAGCGAGCCTCTTAAAGTTCCCCCATAGACACTTCTTAGGACGGCTCGTCACGCTGTGTGCAGGCTTATCGATCTTTCCCAGGCTTAGAGGAAGAAAGAGGAGAGGAAGCTGCAGATTCAAACTGTGCAGCCATAACAGTGGGATGAGCCTCCATGAAAGAAGAGGAGACCACAGCAAAGACAAAGGCCAGGGTTACACCTGCTCACACACAGGTAAGGCTATGCTCTGCTCCATTCTGGTGTGGGGTAGGACTTAGGGCGGATATGCCTTGAATTTTCTCTGGTAGATGGAAATGTACAATAGCAGAATGTGGACATATGGAAACCCTTACAGTGTAATAGAGACACGTAAAAATACTCTAAAGTAAATTACCGGATTACAAAACTTCTTGCTTAAAGCCTTAATGTGATTATTTTGCTATGAACAGACTGCAATCTAAAATTGCATGTCACCTGCATGATTCCATGGAAATCAAAATGTTAAACCATAAGTAGGAACATTCTCCATGGATATGTTTTATGCCACACTGTGGTTATAGCCAAATTAACATTATTACCATGGAAAAAAGCAGGAACAGGTTCTTCCCCATGCAGGCCAAAGAAGAGTCGGGTTTGTGGAAATGCAAACCTGCTTAGAGTAAAGACTTTTATTTGAGTCTATTTTGCTAAAGAGTCATATAGGCTAGTGTTGATACAAGTACTTTTCGTGTCCCACAGATTTTTGTAAGTTTGTGTTTTGGTTTCCACATATTTTAAAAAAAAATATTCTTCCAAATCCACGTGGCGTAATTATTGGTTTTGCACAATTATTTCTTTATTTTCAAGCACTGACAACATAGCACAAAGGAGATATTTATTGAACAGACTCCAAAAATATACGAGCATCTTATCTGAAGGTTTATTCTCTTTCAGTGTACAGATCTTTGGGTTTCAGACTTTGTTCAAAGTGTAATGCTTTTTTCAAATCTACCAGAAGTGCAAGTTCACCATCTTCAGAGGACCTCTGAACTTGAACCTCAAGCTGAATTTCAGATGCCTCTGTAGAAAACTGGACTCTCCAAAACTAGAATATGATGCTTTGCTATGTTTTGGTTTTTTTTAAATGCAATTTTGACCCTGAGGATGTTTAGAGAAAAAAATGCAAAATACTGATTTAATTTAAGTAGACAGATTCAATCTGGATGAAGAATGCAGCAGGTCCACCTTTGCAATCATCTTATGCAAAACTACCATAATCTTGCATAACTATCAATACATATACATCAAACTATCAATTTCAGACTCTTGGCTTTCCGACAGAAAATCCCTCTTTCCTTTTGCCCAATAATGTTATTTTCCTCTCTAGCTATGCGCCGTACAGTGAGCCCTGATTTATTCCTCCCGTTGGCAGAAGCGTGTTAAGTTTAATGGCCGGAAACATTAAAGAGGCAAATATTTGAGCTCTTCTGGTGTGGGGATGCTGCTGGTGGGGAGCAGATGGGATATTAAATGATTTAAAGAACTGTGATCCTCCAGCACGTCATCTGCACATCTCTGGAGCAACATCTGTGAGGCCACACCAAATGCTCATGAGGCTGGTACTCCAGCCCTCAGGGAATAGCAATGAAGATGATGCTGCCAGTGGCTGTATGCTCTGTTTTGTTTGTAGTAATAGTATTAGTACTCATAATAGTAGTAGTAGTAGTAGTAGTAGTAGTAGTAGTAGTAGTAGTAGTAGTAGTAGTAGTAGTAGTAGTAGTAGTAGTAGTAGTAGTAGTAGTTGCAAAAAGGTGTTTCAATGCTTCAAAATATTCCCTTAAAGTTATCTACCGTGTCTTTATTCAATTACAGGTGTTGTTATTGCTCCAAAATACATTGAAAAACATGGATTCTTTCTGTGAGCAGGGTTGTTTATCCAGTTTGTGTCACCTGCTTGTCTCCATGGAGATAGGTAAGTTTAAGTCCATACTGTGGAACATTCAAGGTGAAACAATGGAATCTCAGTGGAGCCAAGCAGATAGCAGACCCTCACCTGAAAAGGTACATTGTACACGTTTAGTTGATGTAGAATACTTCATCAATCTGTTCATGGATCCTTGTATTTTGACCTATACAGACAGACACAAGTGTACTGTTTGTGCCTTTGCCAAACCTGGAAAAAATAATAGAGCTGTACAAAATCATGTCAAATGTATATGAAAATTTATGCACACAATAATTCAATATTTATAAGGTGCAAAAGAACAAATCCTTTAGTGACCTTGCATGAAATTTCCATAACACAGTCAATGTCCATGTTTAACCAACAACTGTTGTATTCCTTACTTGACTAAAACTTTTGTTTGGTTTAGTCAGTATCTCTTGTGATTTCTCTCTATCTTTGTTTTATAAATCTTAAAAAGCCAAAGAGTTGTTCTTGGGAGATTTACATGTCAGAGCGCAGTCTGTTGTCCTTAAGTTGCAGATGCGCTGGATGGAGCGTTGGGTGTCGTGGGGAGCCAGTGTCCCCAATCACACAGGCAACATCTGCTCTTACATCTGTCACCAAGCTTTGGAGCAGTATCTTGGGTCCTGGTTACAAAGCAAAAGACTAAATGGACTCAAAGATATGTGAAAAAGCTTCACTTGAGTTTTATGCACCTCTCTTGGTAGTTTAACTAAGGTCTTTGAAGACTGGGTGATCATGGAAGTGCTATACCTGATTTTTAGTTTTGAAAGCTGTAAAGTGTGAAGTGTTTATAAATGTGTTGTGGTAAACAATTGGGATGCTAGGAATGTAGTAAGAAACTGGGAAAGTATTTAGGACCATTAAAATTGAACTAGTTTTGTTTTTCACATTTCTCAGAGGGATATCTGTCTGGTCACTTTGCTGAGCCTTGAGCCAAACAAAACATGGTAATAAGATTTTTTAATTTTGGTGTTGCATGTGAAACAAGTTCATTGGATGTTTTAGTTTTGTTTCATTCACACATTTTGTGAGTAACCATTTATTAATGTGGTTATTATTATTAGTCTGTCTACAATCTCCAAAGCTCAAAATGCTCTGTTCCACCTTGTGATGTCATGTAGTGGTAGTTTTCAAGTTACAGCTACCTTTTACCTTTATTCAATTCTAGATCTTTAAAAATTTAAATTTAAAACACACTTCCTAAATTATTACCACATGACATCACAAGGTGGAACAGTGTTTTCAGTTTGAAGAACTCATGTGTGAATGAAACAAAACACAACTCCAGGTCTGTCTTTATTGAGGAAACAACATTATAACTAAGATCAGAAAATAGCGTAATATAGGTCCTTTAACATGTAACAAGTTTAGTGCTTTGCTCATTGATTCCACAGAAATCCACAATATTTTTTCTACTGTGATATTTATTTTTTCCTTGTAAGCAGCCACTTTTGTCCTGATCCCGAAGAACCATGCTGGCTCCCCTGATTGGCTAGTCCACCTGTCAATCACGCCCATTTGTACTTCAACCAGTGACCAGACTCACATATCAGAAAACACATTTTATATAAGTATAGTGGTAAAATTAAAGAAACTATTATTAGTTTCTGTTAAAGTTACATTATATTCTATACAACTATGATTACAATATGGAGACGGTGGAAGACATTGTGCTGCGTACAAAATGACAACGGACTTTACTGAAAAGAATCATCCCATCCCATTTTGAAGAAGACCAGAGGTAAGAACCAAACTAAAGACACATGACACACACTGTAGAGCTGGGTGTGTTGAATATGTAAATTGCAGATGAGTGCGAGCCTGCTAAAAGATGATAGAAGCCTTAACAGTGTCTCCGGGCTTAGCTGTGATCACACTGTTTCTCCTGTTTATGAAATTAGGGAGGAGTGCGCATAATCTGGCTTTTCAACACCTCCATGTTTAATATGCTTAAGCTCGCCTCTATCCTCCTCCACTAAACCTGCCTCTGACACATCCTCTCTTCATTTGGATACTATTTTGTTTTACACATTCTCAGTTTCTTCGGTGCACTATATAACTTTTAGATTGGGGGTCCGGCCGGCACCTTCTTGTTTCTATGGATATGTCATTGCTCTGCCTAGAATGTTCCACAGTATGGCATAAAACAGATATACCTCACATGTGTTCAATTACAGGTGGTTTTATTGCTCCAACCCCGGGGTTCCTTTCCACAGATCTGACCTGTAACTTGGTCTGGTTTGGTCTTTATGATGATAGAAGTTTTAATGCCATACACTGAAATATTCCAGACAAAGCAATAACAGCTCTATAGAGATAAGCAGGTGGCAGACCCTCCACCAGAAAAGCTACACACTGGAATAGGCCTGGACTGGTAATTGGAAACACCGGGCATTTTCCCGGTGGGCCGACAGTCCTAGGGGCCGATGCCCTTCATTTTTATTTTTTATTTATTTATTTTTTTTACTTAGAGACCGGCCCACAATTTAGGACTGAACCAGGACTAAACCAGGACTAAACCAGGACTACATCACATCTGAACCAGGACTAAACCAGGTCTGAACCAGGACTAAACCAGGACTGAATCAGGATTGAACCAGGACTAAATCAGGACTAATCAGGTCTAAATCAGGACTAAAACAGGATTGAACCAGGACTAAACCAGGACTAATCAAGTCTAAATCAGGACTAAATCAGGCCTGAACCAGGACTAAATCAGGATTGAACGAGAACTAAACCAGGACTAATCAGATCTAAATCAGGACTAAATCAGGTTTGAACCAGGACTAAACCAGGACTAAATCAGGACTGAACCAGGACTAAACCAGGACTAATCAGGTCTAAATCAGGACTAAAACAGGATTGAACCAGGACTAAACCAGGACTAATCAGATCTAAATCAGGACTAAATCAGGTTTGAACCAGGACTAAACCAGGACTAATTACATCTAAATCAGGACTAAAATCAGGTCTGAACCAGGACTAAACCAGGACTAAATCAGGACTGAACCAGGACTAAACCAGGACTAATCAGGTCTAAATCAGGTCTGAACCAGGACTAAACCAGGACTAATTATGAGGGGCCAGTCTAAGCCAAAAATGCCAGGGCAATTTTTTTGTCCCAGTCCAGACCTGCACTGGAATATATAGCATTAAACTGATCTTGTACTTATTCAATTACAGGTGCTTATATTGATCAAAAATACCCTTAAAAACACATGCATTCTCTCCACAGATCTGACCTGTAACTTGATTTGGTGGCATCATGCTCTTCTTGTTTCCTTGGTGATAAGTTTGGTAGCAGGTGTGTTTTCAGGATTTAGATAATTGAACTGGCAACCAAATTGTGGGGCTGATTCTGTTTTCTGATTGGATAAATGTCGTGAGAATTGCAGCACCAAAGTAAAACATGAACAATTTGGTTCATTTTCATTCATTTCATCATCTTCCGCTTGGGGGCAACAGTCCAAGCAGATCTGCTGGCCAGGTCTCAACGCACCAGCCCCCATGGATCCTCCTGCAGGTCCATGGGAGGACGGCTCCATGTCTCTTGACGCAACCAGCCTTGATGTAACTCTCCTGACATGGGGGCTCTCTATCAGGATAGACACTGGGGGCGAGGTGGCGTTAAGTGCCTTGCCCTAACCTTTGCCCAGGACACAAAAGTTGCAGGGTTTAAAGCTCAATTCCGATTTTTTGGTGAAATCTGATTTTTTTGCGAGGCCGTTCACATTTCCAATTAAATGCGACTTGAATGTGATCTCCAGTGTTTACTTTAGTTTATTATTAGGATCCCCATTAGCTGTGCTTTACAGCCAGCTAGTCTTCCTGGGGTCCTTGTTAAAAAGCACAAAGTAAAAAAGGTACAAAACACACATCAATACATTTCAATAAATATCACATTAAATATACATTTAATTTCTATAAAAATCTCAAAAAAAGACAGCAAAAATTAAAGTCTGCAATTTGTTGATATTCCACAACAATTCATGTTACAAGTAGCCAATCCGATGTAATTTTTTGTTTTCTTTTAAAGTCCAACTTCTGTTCTGTTTCAATGAACCTCAATGGCAAAATGTTCCATCCTTTTATTGCTCTATAGATAAAGGTGCATTGGAGAAAATTTGTATTTGCCTTTGGAATTTTAAACCGCCCTTCTGACGCATGTCTAGTGCCGTAACCATGTGGTTCTCTATTTTCCTCAAACTGATTGGACAAAAATAGTGGAGTTTTTCATTTTAATACTTTCTACAATATGTGGAGAATAATAAAGAAGCCAGTGCTTGATCCTGAACCTTTAGCAAACAGCAGAGTTATTATACTGGTTCTGTAAGGGCAGTTTAGTGCGACACGAGCTGCTTTGTTCTGCAATAAGTGTGAACGTTAAATGCCCCAAAAGTGTCCCGCATGCACATTGGAGGACACGACAAGGTCACATGGAGCAAGCATGCTCAGTGTTTACGGAAGTAGCCTAAAGTTGCTGTCGTACCGGAGCCAGAACATGTACAGCTTATTTGTTTTAAGGAGGAGACGGAGAAAGAGAAGGAGAAGGTTTTTGGCCACAGCGTTTTGTGGGGCAGTGGCAGCGACGTCCGTAGAAATGAACGTGTGGGTGCGGAGTCGCAGACAAGAGTGGTGGGATTGCTATGTGCTTCACCGCTTCACTGATACGGAGTTTACAGTACATACTATTTTCGCATGACAAGAAGAACGTTTGTGTACATTTGTGAGCGCCTACTTGTACCACTCTCGCTGGAGGAAACACGCCCAGGTCAGATGAATGTGGCCTGGCCGTTCAGACTGAAGTCGCATGTCAAAAGATCGGCTATGTATCGGTTTTAGGACCACATATCCAAGTGGCCTGGATCGCCTTTGAAAAAATCGGATCTGCCATTCAAACTGCCATTAGAAGATCAGATACAGGTCGCATAGAGGCAAAAAAATCGGATTTGGGTCACTTCAGGATGCAGTCTGAATGTAGCCAAAGACAGCATTCATCTGTGGAAGCTGGAAATCGTACCGCCAACCTGTGGGTCTGTGGATCGAGAGCGGGATTCAATTTATAATTGTTATTTGCTTGTTAATTGCTGTGATTAGAACAGGTCCACCTTTTATTCGGGGACACGGATAGGTCCCCAGATATGTTTGTGAAATTTGTAATAAAACGTCTATACACTTCACCTTTTCAAATACTTGAAAAACTGTTGTCTATTGCAAAAGTGATTTCATATGTGAAAAAATATATAGTTATACCTATATAAATAAGCCATAGGAAACATGCATAAAGCCATAAGTCTCTCTCTACCGACACTTGCGAGGTCCACTCTCCTCTCCATCTGCTCTGCTCACTTATTTCTATAAAATCACAGAAAGCTTTAATTTTCTTCTCTGTCTGACGCAGGGACATAACATGCTCTGTGCTTTTACGTACTGTACTGGAGACCGCGTGTGGCCTTCAGACGCCAACAAGCTTTTACTGTTCATTAAGAATCACATCCACCAATAAGCCACATCTCTTTGGCTACAGCAACTGTTAGATAAAAATAAGAGTCTCCTTCAACAATCAATGCCTTGTTTTATTGCAAAAATGGGACAAAAGCATGGTACTACATAGCAGAGGTGTGGACTCGAGTTATGTGACTTCGACTCGAGTCAGACTCGAGTCACGAATTTGATCACTTTAGACTCGACTCGACAAAATGTACAAACACTTGCAACTCGACTTGGACTTCAATATCAATAACTCGTGACTTCACTTGGACTTAGGCCTTTTGACTTGTGATGACTTGCTATGTCCAATGAAAAAAAAACTCTAAAAGTATGTTGATAAGGACCGCACTCCTTGTACTTGTGAATCTGCGAAAATGTATGCAAAGAGCATGTGCGCGGGACTTGTACAACAATCCAATCATGAATACAGATCTTGCAGACATTATATGATTTGTAGAAATTTTATTTCTTTGTAAAGGGGACTCAAAATGACTCGAAACTAAAATGCTAGGACTTTGGACTCGACTTGAGACTTATGAGCTTTGACTTCGGACTTGACTCGGCACTTGGATACTCTTGACTCGGGACTTCACTCGGACTTGAGTGCAAAAGACTTAGACTTACTTGGGACTTGCCCAGCAATGACTTTGTCCCACCTCTGCTACATAGTAACTACTAGAACATAACCATAATACTTTGCTCCATTTCTTTGTGGCTATCATGAATAAATTACTGTTATCTGAAAGGGGCTGTTCTCAATTCTTTTTCATATGTTTTTTTTTTTTTTAAATTGGCTTAGTATAGATATTTTGTAAAATCGCAGTGTAAATAAAGAGGAGGCTAGGAATGTGTGAGCAATATATGAAAACCTGATATGGAATATGTTATATCCTTAAAGGTCCCATGGCATGAAATTTTCACTTTCTGAGGTTTTTGAACGTTAATGTGAGCTCCCCTACCCTGTTTAGGCCCCCCCCATGGCTAAAAGTTGCGAAATGTCTAAACTGAGCATTTGCGATCCTTTTCTGCATTACACAAAACCAGTGTTGAAACGGGCGAGTTCGGACAAGGCACCTTTTTGACGTCAGATCGGCAAATGCAGCTCCAGCCCCTCCCTCTGTCTCCGCTCAGCTTCCCTGTATATCCCGCCCATAGAGTTTGGACTGTGAATGCACTAGGCAATGCGAAATGCGTTTTTTTATTTGCCTGGAGGCACGTCCGAGTGTTTCTAGGCTCGGAAGTCCTTTATCTGAGCCTCTGGACCTTTGAACAGCGGTGGTTTAATTTTATTTTATGTGGAAATGTGTTTATTTTTCAATGGAACACTCCAACTCTCTCCCCCCGTGCAAAAACAAGGAAATGGATCAGAGAGCGCACAGAGAGACAGCGGAGCGTTTAGCCACGCCCCCACCTTCTACAATTGGCCAGCTTTTTCCTCCTCATTTGCCTTCAAGTAACAACGCCCATTATAGAGTGTTCTGAGTGAGGAAAATGACTCTTTCTCAGCTTATCTTTGTTTCTCATGCACTGAGTGTTGATTTTGAAGAAGGATTCATTTACAGTATTAGGGAACCATTAAGGAGCCATATAAAAGCATCAAGAAGTACCATGTCATGGGATCTTTAAATCCATTAGTATCATTTGTACATTAAGGTTGGCCTCTGCATAATATTGCAATAGGCCTACATTTTGCACTATGAGTCAATACAGTTATATAATGAGATTTGGATATCATTGCATCTGCACTAGTTTATCTTTGTAACTTGCTTTTAATTGATTGCACCAAACGCCCACCCAGAGATACCAATTTGAAACTTCTCTGACCTAGACCGGTTTTATTATCCTCATTGTTACGCTTGTCAAATCTACTGAACACAACGCTGGAAACAAATCTTATAATATAACTCTTCAAGTAACTTCACTTACAGAAACTACACATACTTTACTTCTAATATTATTTTGTATTTTTGTACTGTAAAGAATTGCTTTTCTAATTTTAATATCCTGTGTTTGTGTGGCTAGTGGCTTGTTTTCAAGTCAAAAATATGTGCCCTGTTTGAGCACAGCCAAATTGCTTATAGAACCTGTTCTATAATACTCCTATATTGCAAGTGTAAATAGCACAGCTGTTCAATGTGTGAGGTGTAAAGGTAACCATCAAAATAAGCACAAAGATAGAAAACTGAAATGAATTTAAAGTTTGGAGAGAGTTCAAGTCTTTCTTCACAAAGAAAAGAAAGTTTTCTTTATTTTACACTCTACAAAGGATAATTTAAACTTAAGTGTACCATTTCCCATATTCAGAAAAAACAGGTCATTTTCTGTAATGGTACATCTTATGTTTACATTTTATGTTGAAATATAAAACATCCTTGAGTAAAGTCCAGGCAAATTTATAATATACTGCAAGACTGTCAGCAATGTTGTCCCTCTAAATGATGTCTTTATAGTAGAATTTTGTGTGGAGATTGTAAATTAAAATTATTGTTTTTAATTAATATTTCTGCACTCATTGTGATGGAACTTGGAAAATTAATGTTTTATAAGAAGCAACTGAACATAATACCTAACCTATACCTAACCTAATATACTCAACAAAAATATAAACGCAACACTTTTGTTTTTGCTCCCATTTTTCCTGAGATGGACCCAAAGATCCAAAATTCATTCCAGATACACAACACTACCATTTCTCTCAAACATTGTTCACAAATCTGTCTAAATGTGTGATAGTGAACACTTCTGCTTTGCTGAGACAATCCATCCCACCTCACAGGCAATGTTCCCCCTAATGTTTTATGTGTCTGAGCAAACACACTAACTCCTTGAGCGCTCCTTGGACTCCTGTGCGCGACATCCGACATGCACCCCCGCTACACGCTGTTGCGAAAGAGCTGCGCGTGCTCGCGGCTTGCCCGTGCTCGTGGCTTGCCCGTGCTCGTGGCTTACACCGGTAGAAGTTTAATACGAGACACATACTTTTGTTTCTGAATACTGGACGATTCCCCCGTATTCAGATGACCCCGCGGCTGAAAAAAAGCGGAACTCTTTCATCTCTGCGCTGCATAGGTTTTCTTGTGCGCTGAGAATGTGCGAGCATTGCGCAATTGCACAGGCGCGCAGCTTAGAGGGAACGTTGCTCACAGGTGTGCCACATCAAGATGCTGATCTGACATCATGACCAGTGCACAGGTGTACCTTAGACTGCCCACAATAAAAGGCCACCCCGAAATGTGCATTTATTTATTTTATTTTATTTTGCTTTATTGGGGGTCTGGGGACTCAGAACCAGTCAGTATCTGGTGTGACCACCATTTGCCTCATGCAGTGCAACACATCTTCTTCGCATAGAGTTTATCAGATTGTCAATTGTGGCCTGTGGAATGTTGGTCCACTCCTCTTCAATGGCTGTGCGAAGTTGCTGGATACTAGTGGGAGCTGGTACATGCTGTCGTATACGCCGGTCAAGCACATCCCAAACATGCTCAATGGGTGACATGTCCGGTGAGTATGCTGGCCATGCAAGAACTGGGACATTTTCAGCTTCCAAGAATTGTGTACAGATCCTTGCAACATGGGGCATGCATTATCTTGCTGAAACATGAGGTGATGTTCATGGATGTATGGCACAACAATGGGCCTCAGGATCTCATCACGGTATCTCTGTGCATTCAAAATGCCATCAATAAAATGCACCTGTGTTCTTCATCCATAACAGCCTTTGAAGAGGAGTGGACCAACATTCCACAGGCCACAACTGACAATCTGATAAACTCTATGCGAAGAAGATGTGTTGCACTGCATGAGGCAAATGGTGGTCACACCAGATACTGACTGGTTCTGAGTCCCCAGACCCCCAATAAAGCAAAAAAAAAAAAAATGCACATTTCGGGGTGGCCTTTTATTGTGGGCAGTCTGGGGCGCACCTGTGCACTGGTCATGATGTCGGATCGGCATCTTGATGTGGCGCACCTGTAAGTGGGGTGGGGTCACACATTTGGACAGATTTGTGAACCATGTTTGAGAGAAATGGTAGTGCTGTGTATCTGGAGTGAATTTTGGATCTTTGGGTCCATTTCAGGAAAAATGGGAGCAAAAACAAAAGTGTTGCGTTTATATTTTTGTTGAGTGTATGTCTAATATGATCCAATACAGCTACAAAATCTTTGAACCACACATTTATCTAATAATGACATATCTGTATCTCAGTGTTGCAGAATATTCCTTATTTTCTATTATCCATTGCACATACATACGTATTTATATTTATCAGATGACCTGCGGTAACATCCAGTTTTTATGGCCTTGGATAGATTCTGAATAAGTAGAGAGTGCAACAAAGCTACAAGGTTACAGCTCGAGGACTGTCCCAAAGAAGAAAACCCAGATAGTCACACCAGGTTGTAGTGAAGAGGGGGAATTTGGTGATATCCTGGTGATATGATCAGGCACAGCTCAAACAGAGGCAGCTGGGACTGATACTGTCCTTCTCTGTCACATACACCACACCAGGGACTACTGTTGTACTCACAGCAGCAGCCTACCTCTTTCACAAAACATATTTGAATTTGTCACAGAGTATGCCACCGACTGGTCTATCTACAGATTCTATTGCTCTGCTGGAAATGCTCCCCTGTGTGGTGACCTATCGCTTGAGCAGCTATTTCACTTTATTTTATTTTATTTTTTATTTAGAGTATCTATCATTCTGTCTATCTATACCATAGATGTCTATAAATGAAGTGAGCATGGGGGGCTCTTCCAGCTCCATTGACTCCAGCTCCACTTGACTTTACATTGAAAAATTGTCACTCCTCTCTCCCTAACTGCAGCAGTGAGACTCATTTGGGTATTTTGGTCTTAAAATGTTTGTATTAACCCACTTTACATGATTCTGCTGTTTTATTTAACTCTTTAAATGATAATAGTAAAATATACAATGATTAGCCCTTGCATGTACCTGCACCGTGCCCCACACTAACCCTAATAACCATAAATCCCAACCACGACTCTAACCCCTAGCCCCAACAATAATGCTAGGCCTAACCCTAAACGTAACCCTAAGCTTAAACCTAATCCTAGTCGTAACCCTAACTATAGCCCTAACCCCAACCCTAGCCCTAACTCCTAACTCCTAATCTAACCCTGACTTTTTTTCTAAATTTTTGCATGTGCTTAAAAAATACAAATTTTTGAAATGTTTGAAAAAAAATATTTCCCCCCATATTAAATTTTATATCAATATGTAGGGGGCGTTAATGCACCAATAGTTTTAGGACAGGGAGTTTAACAACTGTTAAATTTCACTGAAATCGGAGTTTCAGTGAAATTTCTAAATTTCTAAATATCCAAAATCTCCAAAATTGTGGCATTTTTTGTCATTTCACTGCTCAGAAACCATAAGATGTGTGTAAAAAATTTGGATAATTTACCCCTTGAGATAATGTGTACCAAATTTGAGTCCATTTGGGTGAGAAAAGGCTGACTCATGCTTGGCAAACTTTAATCCAATACTGCTGACCTCTGGTGCAGTGGACGGCGTTCGTGTAATAGTATTTTTTCCTTGTCTTGTCATGATCTACTTGTGATCTACTGTGTCAAATTTCATAATTCTATATGCCAATTTTTTTGTCCTCATTCCTATACCCTAATGCATTTTTAAGTTGTTTGGGGGCGCTGACATTTTATTTATTTCTGGAAAATGGAAGTAGCCAAAAGTTAGAGAAGTGCTTGTTTTACATTTGGCTGATATGAAAACAGTGTTCCGCCTTTTTTTGGCTAACAAACGGCATTTTTAGAAAGTGCTGGTGCATTCTTATGTCATGGCAAGGCCTTGGTCACTCACTTCAGGCGAGCCACGTCACATCATTTCACTTTCCGACCATTAGGAGCATCGCTTTGTGATACTAATAGACCCCTTTACAGGCAGCAGTAGCTCAGTTGGTAGAGCGTTTGTCCACTGATCCAAAGGTTGGCAGTATGATTCCAACTCCCACAGATGAATGCTGCCATTGTGTCCTTGGGCAAGACACTTAACCCACCTTGCCCCCAGTGTCTGCATACACTGGTGTGTGAATGTGTGAGTGAATGGGTGACTGGCTCTGAATTTGCTCCTATAACTGCTGGCCTCATGAACTTCATTTGACTGGAACCAAACGCTATGGGTGATTTCAAGGTTCGGGGTTCGATCCCCGGGTCGCCCAGGCCTTTCTGTGTGTGTTCTGTGTGGAGTTTGCATGCATGGTCTGGGTTCGATCCCTGGGTCGCCTGAGCCTTTCTGTGTGGAGTTTGCATGTTCTCCCCGTGTCTAGGTGGGTTTCCTCTGGGCACTCCGGTTTCCCCCATCAACCCAAAACATGCTCCAGGTAAAATCTTCCAGCTTAGGTCCTGACCAAGCCGAAGCAAGAAGATCATGGAGATGGTCCCCGGGCGCAGTCATGTGCTGCCCACTGCTCCTAATAACAGGATGGGTTAAATGCAAAGAAGAATTTCTCCAGTGTGAGATCAATAAAGTTGCTTCTCTCTCTTCTCTTCAGAGTCCCTTAGCCCACTTCTTAAGTCAAGATGGCGGCGTGGACACACGCAGCGGCTGCTCTCCGTCTCAACGTTACAGTGTCATGTGTTCTGTCTTGTAAACAACATTGTTTTTGTTCGTTGACGTCTTTGTCATGTGAGCCTCCTCAAAGGCGCACATGCAGCCGGGAGTTTATGCTCAGCATTAGCAGCAACACTATAAACAACTCATACGTCAAAGGACTACGGGACACACTAAGGAACAGCGCTCTGCTCCAGAAGCACTTACCACCACAACCCCGACTCCTACATCTCACCTACAGTGGAGGGGCCACAAGCGTTGCGAGAGATAACGGAAGAGGGGTAAACCCGGAGGCATCCGAAACAGGTTAGCTGCAAATCCACACAAGCTGACGATACCCACCAATGTACTGTCTAATGTACGCTCGCTGGATAATAAGCTAGACCACGTACATTTACTTCGGGCCACTCTAAAGTCAGTGAGAGAGAGTTGTGTTCTTGTATTCGTGGAAACATGGCTCAACAACAGCATCCCGGATGGCGCTATACAACTCGACCAGCTAGCATGCTACCGGGCAGACAGAACTCTTGTTGAAGGAGATAAGACTTGTGGCGGGGGACTCTGTGTTTATATCAACAGTGCCTGGTGTCGGGATGCTGTCGTGGTGTGTAAACACTGTTCACCAATACTACAGACTATGATCATCAAGTGCAGACCATTCTACCTGCCGAGGGAATTCACAGCCATACTACTTGTTGCTGTTTATATCTCTCCTAGCGCCAATTATAACAACAGGAGCGAGGCACTTAATGAGCTGTACTAGCACGTGGGTGAGCAGCAAACTGCCCATCCAAATGCTTTTCTCATTTTGGCGGGCGATTTCAACCACACAGACCCAAAGTCCGTGTTTCCCAAATTATAGAAACACATCAACTTTCCTCCAAGTGAAAACAACATCCTGGACAATGTTTTCACTACCCGGAGGGGAGACTACAAAGCCCTCCCCCTCCCTCACCTTGGCGCCTCTTACCACATCACTGTCATGCTAATGCCAGCATACAGGCCACTTGTCAAAGTCACCAAAGCAGGTATGGGTGTGGCCAGAAGGGTCTTCAGAGGCACTGGAAGACTGCTTCTACACCACAGACTGGGAGATATTCAACCAGACTGGCACCCACAACAACACCATAGATCTACAGAAATACACAGAGACTGTCACTGCCCACATCTCAAAGTGCACTGATGATGTCACAGACACCAGGACCATCACTGTTCGGGCCAACCAGAAGCTTTGCCTCACAGGTGACGTCTACAGGCTGCTGAGGGTAAGGAACGCTGCCTTCAGAGCTGGAGATGAGGTGGGCCTAAGGACAGCAAGGGCAAACCTGTCACTTGGCATTAGAGAGGCTCAGAGACAATAATCTAGGAAGATAGCACAGCACTTCCATGACAGCAGAGACATGCGGCGTCTGTGGCAGGGGATACAGACCATAATGGACTACAAGCCAACGCCACACACTGCTGACAGCTCCACTTCCCCGCTGAACGAGTTCTTTGCTCACTTTGAGGCACACAACAGCACCCCAGCACAGAACACTCCACCCCCTCCTCCTGGTGACCAGATGCAGACACTGTCCCCGGACAGTGTGAGGAGATCCCTCAGCAGGATCAATGCATGCAAAACCCCAGGACAGGACAACATCCCTGGTTTGCTCTGAGAGACTGTGCTGCGGAACTCATAAAGGTCTTTACAGACATCTTCAACACATCTCTGAGCCAAGCTGTCGTCCCTCACATGCCTCAAAAACTCCACCATCATCCCTGTGCTGAAGAAGTCGTCTCCATCCTGCCTTAACATCCAGTTGCGCTCACCCCCATCCTCATGAAGTGCTTCGAACAGCTAGTCATGCAACACATCAAGACATCTCTCCCCTCCACCCTGGACCCATTTCAATTTGCATACCGGTCTAACCGCTCGACCGATGATGCAATCTCAACAGACCTCCACTCAGCCCTTACACACATGGACACCAGAGATATGTTAGAATTCTGTTCATTGACTTCAGTTCAGCATTCAACACAATCATCCCCCAGCAACTCCTTCTCAAACTAAACAAGCTGGGGACACCTCGATGTGCAACTGGCTGCTGGATTTCCTGACAGGAAGACTGCAGGCAGTAAGGGTCGGCAGCAACACCTCCAGCACCATCACACTGAACACAGGGGCTCCCCAAGGATGTGTGCTGAGCCCCCTCCTCTTCACTCTGCTGACCCACGACTGCACACCATCACACAGCTCCAACCTCTTCATCAAGTTTGCGGATGATACAACTGTGTTGGGTCACATCAGCAACAATGAGACACTCTATAGGAGTGAGGTGAGGTGGTCAAGTGGTGCAGCAACAACAACCTTTCCCTGAACATGGAGAAGACAAAGGAGATTGTTGTAGACTTCAGGAGAGCACACAGCACGCCCCCCTCACCATCAACGGAGCTGCTGTGGAGAGAGTAAGCAGCACCAAGTTCCCCCGGGCGCCGAAAAAGATGGCTGCTCACTACTCCTGAAAAGGATGGGTCAAATGCGGAAGTCAAATTTCTCCCGTGTGTCACTGTGTGTCATTGTGTGTGAGACCAAATAAAGACTTAATCTTAAAAAGTTCCTGGGTGTGCATATCTCTGAGGACCTATCCTGGTCAAAGAACACTGCATCACTGGCCGGTAAAGCCCAACAGCAAATATACTTCCTCCGCAAACTGAAGAGAGCCAGAGCCCCTGCTCCCATCATGAGCACCTTCTACAGAGGCACCACAGAGAGCATCCTCACCAGCTGCATCACTGTGTGGTATGGCACCTGCACCGTGTCCTGCCAAAAAAAGATACACAGCTACAGAGTAGTGAGAGCAGCTGAGAGAATCGTGGGTGTCTCTCTCCCCTTCCTTCAGGACATCTACCGCATCCGTCTCACCTGCAAAGCCCTCTGCAATGCAGGTGATTCGACCCACCCATCCAACTGCCTCTTCAGTCTGCTGCCATCAGGAAGGAGACTGAGGAACCTCAGGGCAAAGACCAGCAGACTGAAAGACAGCTTAATCCACCAAGCTGTCAGGATGCTGAACTCTCTCCCTACCCTGCCCTCCCTCCCTCCCCCAATGACACTGCTGCTTAAATGACACGTAAATGACACTGATACTGCTGCTAAAAAGACACTTAAATGACACTGACACTGCTGCTTAAATGCCACCATTTGAGCTTTATTACACAACACAGTGTGTTTTACTTATTTACTTATTTGTACTTTTGCTATGGGTATATGTGATGTTTTAGTCATTATGTTTATTGTCTTGTTTATATGATGTTTTATGTTCACTGTGGCCCTAGGGAGAGCTGCAATTTCAAATCCTGTGTGTGCAACCTGCACATATGGTTTTTGACTTTGAACTTTAAAGTCTATGATCTATATATTGAAAATACCTTGAAAAGCATGAATATATATTTTGAGTGGACTAGCCTCTTCGCAGAGCTGACCTATATCTTGACCTGGTGGCATCACCTCCTTCTCTCTGTGGAGATAGAAAAGATTAATGTCATACTGAGAAACATTCTACGTAACGCACTCCACTGAGGCAAGCAGGTGGCCGACCCTCAATCAGTAAAGCTACATGATGCAACTTTAACTACAAAACTCACACATTTGGGGCGCTACTAAGTGTGGCATTTCACAGTTTATCATGCAATATTTTGTTCCCCACTGTGAATCCACTCACCTCCTGCACCAGTTTACCCCTGTGGCTTCCATCAGCCAAAAGTTTTTTTTGTTTTTTTTTCAGTGAATCTCAGTCATCCTTTCTGCAGTACATGTGTGATTTCTTCCAGAGAATGGAACAACACAATACAACTTGTCCCAGGTGAAGACACACAAATCCCATGCAGTCTTTAAGTCCCCACAGGCGTAACTTATAGATAGCTATTGATGTCTTCTTAAAGGGAAAAGCACAGGAGAGAAAGGTATATTTTATTCATTACTACAGGGAGTAGATAGGCTCTTTTATCTTTTACCTCCTTCGCCTTGCCACCGATCTCACGTTCTCAAACTTGGTGAAAGGTATATGCAGAAAAATACTCCCAGTGTTGTTTTTCTATATAATAGAAATGCTGCTCTTGCCAATTTCTTGCGAGAAAATGCAGAGGGAAAATTGCTTACAGATGCAAGTATATTTTCACTTTCTGAAATACATTATTGGTATATTTTAAACACTTAACCTTGGGAAGCATGGGGAATAATTTAAATGATGACTTCTCCGTGTGTGTAGAATCCCTCAGTCATCCAGTTAAAGGTTTTGCCATGACCTCCCCATGTATTTGAGCAGAAATAAATTTTGCACATATTGTAAGCGGCAGTAGGGCGGCAGTAGCTCAGTTGGTAGAGTGTTTGTCCACTGATCCAAAGGTTGGAGGTTCAAATCCCACTCAAATCCCCAGAAACATCAGTGGTTGAGCGGTCAGATCCACTGACCCACAGGTTGGTTGGTACGATTCCAGGTCCCACAGATGAATGCTGCCGTTGTGTCCTTGGGCAAGACACTTAACCCTCCTCGCCCCCAGTGTCTGCGTACACTGGTGTGTGAATGTGTGTGTGAATGGGTGATTGGTTCCTTGTTGTAAAGCGCTTTGGGTGCCTTGAAGGTGGAAAAGCGCTATATAAAGATGTGACCATTTACCATTTAAAAGCAGCTCTTGAGGTTAAACTATGTCCACTGTGTGCATCTCATTATAAATCATTTTATTGTCCAGTAATCAGGAAGTGCATGTTAGCATGCTAGCCTTAGTTTTACCATAATGCGAAAACTACACTCTGGTCTTGGATGGTTGTGAAAAGCGCTTATTACTCAAAATGCATAAAGTAAATAACTCTGGACCCCCTGTTCATGTTTTAGACAAATCAGCTACAGCACCTTTAAGTGTAAATGTGTAGGTCAATTATTATTCTGTTTCAACCCACAAAATCCGCGATTTTTCACAACTCCTAGGTTTTTGTTGTTTTCTAAATTTCCAGTTGCCTTAAGAACCACTTTTGTCCATTCAGTTTTTATTCCCCATTTTTTGTAAATGCATCAACTTTTTAGTGCACATTGATTGTAGATGGTTCAGTAAATCCTATTGACTTCAGAGCAGACTACAGCTTTAAACTGAAATTAGAAAAATAGTTTTTTGCATATAGAGTTTACGGCTCGGAAATTACACAAAGACAATATTATCCTGTGAATGGAGAGCATCTTTTCTAATAAGAATTTGAATATCATAAAAATGTCATAAAACCTGCATTCCAAAGGTTTTATCTGAACAAAAGAATGTGGTGCAGTTTTTGGGGGTGTTCATTGTTTTGAAAATAAGTTAAGTCTCATGGAGGTTGTAAAGAGTGTGTTATAACCATAGACTGTATAAAGGGACATAGCTAATGCTCGAGCCACCTAGCCACCACCTTTCAAATAGGAAGTGAGCATGAGCGTTCTTCTGGCTTAAAATATTCATATTAATCCGTTCTACAGTAGATCATGCTGGTGTTTTTATTTTTCTATTTTGTCTGCAAAATCAATTCCTATTCCTAATATGAAACTCAGCTCCAAATTCACTGAGCTTCATCAAGATGCACAACATTGCTGACATATGGATATGTATGGAGCCCCGCAAGGGCTGTGAGGTGACGGTTTAAATAAAAAGAATCCTGGAAAATGATCAGGTGAGGGTGAGAAATTATCATGTGATCCCGAGAAATAACCATTCGATCCTGTAAAACATATTTAGTGATGAACATATCTCATGATCCTGTGAAAGTTTCTAGCATTGAATGAATGATGAGGTAGATGGGGAGCAGAGATGTCATGTTCCTGGCTGTAGAGGCAGTGGGTCTTTGGGCGCGTAATTCAATTGATTCGCTGCGCTTACGTGCAGATACCCATATGTGTTTTATTTGGAATTGGTAATAGGCACCATCAAAACTTCAGAAATCAATTTTCATTTAGTAGGCTATTGGCTGAAATCTCTTCATGTAATGTTGTGTATTCAGCGTACATGAATCCTGCCTTTGTCATTTCTGCTATTGAATGCACGAATGCAGTATTAACAGATTAACTGGCATAAAATGGAACAAGTGCACTGAATGGAAGGTGCAAGTAATCAAGTGAAAGAAATATCTGTTTATAAAAATACACTATATTACCAAAAGTATTCGCTCACCTGCCTTGACTCATACTATGAACTGAAGTGCCATCCCATTCCTAACCCATAGAGTTCAATATGATGTCGGTCCACCTTTTGCAGCTATTACAGCTTCAACTCTTCTGGGAAGACTGTCCAAGTCAAAGTCAAAGTGAACTTTATTGTCAATTCTGCCATATGTGTTCAACATACAGTGAATCGAAATTTCGTTTCTCTCTGGCCAGGTAGTGCAAAAAGACAGTGTACAAAATACAATATGAAGACAAAACACAACAAAAACTATCTGAGACAGAGATCTAAAGTTAAAACTAAAGTCTAAGATCTAAAATCTTAAAGCAGTGCAACATAATAAATAAATACCTATATACAGATGTCCAAAAGTGTGCAGTGTGCATCAAAAATGTGCAATGGAAGATACAGCAGTGAATTGGTCATGTGCAGTAGAATGTGCATTGGAGTTAAGATAAAAATAAATGTGCAACAGTAGTAATTCTAGTGCAATAACAGGAGTAAACAACAGTACTGAAAATTCCAGTAGTAAATGTGCAATAACAGTAGTAAACAACAGTGCAACGGGGGTAAGGTTGAGGAGAGTGTTTATAGGAATTTTTGACCATTCTTCCAAAAGCGCATTGGTGAGGTCACACACTGATGTTGGTCGAGAAGGCCTGGCTCTCAGTCTCCGCTCTAATTAATCCCAAAGGTGTTCTATCGGGTTCAGGTCAGGACTCTGTGCAGGCCAGTCAAGTTCATCCACACCAGACTCCGTCATCCATGTCTTTATGGACCTTGCTTTGTGCACTGGTGCACAGTCATGTTGGAAGAGGAAGGGGCCCGCTCCAAACTGTTCCTACAAGGTTGGGAGCATGGAATTGTCCAAAATGTTTTGGTATCATGAAGCATTCAAAGTTCCTTTCACTGGAACTAACGGGCCAAGCCCAGCTCCTGAAAAACAACCCCACACCATAATTCCTCCTCCACCAATGAATGGGTGAGCGAATACTTTTGGTAATATAGTGTATCTGGGTTTATGTAGCTACCACCTGAGTGTAGCCAGGGAAGCCTCAGAAGGGTGCACTGAATGTGCAGAGTAGACACGGTCCAGGGGAATCAAATTGCGTCCAGAGACCCACCTCCTCTCCTACAAGGAAGAGGTAAGACACATCTGCCTTACCCTACTCACTGGCAATTGATGTGCACAGATGGAGCGCACATAGGACACTATCGGCCGTGGTGTTTGTTGAGTAGAGACCAGGTTGAGGTGTGGCATATTATATAGCGCACAGTTATTTGTGCGCGTACTTAAAGATGAACGGCTTCACAGCTCTGTAAGCATGTAAAGATCACATAAACAAAGCAGGTAGTGGAGAGTATGGAGTTTATGCACAGCACCTTATAGCACTCCACTGGCACAAGAGGTAGCTGCATACTCACTTCTCGTGCATGTATTTAAAGATGAACATTAACCTGGCACCTCCCCTATGCTTTCATCACAGCTTTCATCACAGCACATGTGGGGAGATCACATAAATAAATCACGTGGTGGAGAGCATGGAGCTTTATGCAGAGTCTTGTGGCACTCCCTTGGCACAAGAGGCGGGTGCAGAGCCGCTTCTCTTCATGTGTGCACTTAAAGATGAGGACTTTTATGCGCTCATTAACCTGGCATCTCCACTGCACTCTCACTGCAGGGAGGTCAGGCATATGTGGTCACCTTTCGAGCCAACAGAGCATGCTGTGCATAAAGCTCTGCTCGCTCTAATGGCACGAGAGGCAGCGGCCGCACAGGGAACAGCTCCTCCTATGGACAAACAGCCGACGGACCTCCTTTCAGCACTAGAGTCCATACCCGGACAGAAAGACAGTCTGCAGACAGAATAAGAAAAGCTGGCTGGGCAGTGAATCAATTGAATTGTGCACCCAGAGACCCACTGCCTCTACTGCCAGGAATACGGCAGAGGCACAGTTATGATGCTCTGTGCTTTCCTGTCTAGCTCATCATTCATTCAATGCAAGAAACGTTCACAGGATCACAAGATACACCCTGCCATTGATCAGATACCCAGCATGAAACATAAGCTGGCCAAAGGAGGAGATACAGACCACAGACGTTAAGACACGAAAGCTCCTGACCATGAATGGAGGGTTCCATCCCAAATCCAGCACCCTGAGACTGTACACGAGCCGGAAGGAAGGAGGCCGAGGACTAGTGAGTGTGCACAGAAGTGCAGGGTGTAAGATGCTGGCAGGGTATGCATTTATGGAGCAACATAACCAAGTGGCGGGCATAGTGTACAGAAACATCTGTGCAGAGTACAGGCTGGAGACTCCAAGGGCAAGGTGGGAAACACCTCCGAAGGTTGCGGAGAATGACCGAGCCAAGATCCTGTGGGACTTCCAGATACAGACTGACAGAATGGTGATAGCAAACCAACCAGACATAGTAGTGTTGGATAAGAAACAAAGCCGTGGTGGTGGACATTGCAATACCAAGCAATAATATGTCAGGAAATAGGAACACGAGAAACTAGAGAAATACCAGGAACTCAAGGAAGAGCTGGAGAAGGCCTGGAAGGTGAAGGCATCAGTGGTGATCGGCTGTAGCCCCCAAACTGGAGGAGTGGTTACAGCAGATCCCAGGGAAAACATCAGACATCCCAGTCCAGAAAAGTGCAGTACTAGGAACAGCAAAGATACTGTGCAGAACTCTCAGGCTCACAAGCCTCTGGTAGAGGACCCAAGCTGGATGAGGGTGAGAGGGAAACCAACCACTGTGGAAGGTGAGGAACACATTTTTTTTCTTTTCATAGACATATTTTATCATTCAGTATTGCATGTAATACTGTCCTGCTCAAAAGATAATCACTTTCCTTTAATTGAGTCCCAAAGCTAACAACAGTTCATCACATAGGTCAAACACAGACATCATTGCACAAAACAAAAATAAATACAGTTTTGAATTGCAGCCTCCCCTTCGGTCAGAGCTTGCGGTCTGAAAGAACAATTGTATACTTCCTGTTTTGAGGTCTGTTAAACTGCCTGTGAGATGGGATTGTGAGTTGGATCCAGACAGAGACCACAAGTGCACGACTGGACAGTGCATTAGAGACTCACCTATGAACCCATACGACCCCGGGTTCAAGGGTCGTAAGCTTGTTATCAGTTCAACACCATACAGCTTTCGCCAAGTGTGTGCCTGGCTCCAGTGTCAAGCTGACTGTGGTAAGTGCTCTAAGTGCTCTGGCACAACCGAATAGTCACAGACAGGTGAAGTGTATATGTTCATACATTATTGCTTTATTGTATATTAACATTTAAACGTGCACTATGTCATGTTTTTGGTTGGGGGCCTGCTACCAGCTGTTTCTCCTGAGATGTTTAGCTTTGCCCAGAATGTTCCACAGTATGGCATTAATATGTCTTGCATTTATTCAATTACAGGTCTTTTTTAATATAGTTAAAACTAGGGCTGGCAGTTTAATTAGATTAATTAATTACACTGCAAATTAACGCGTTATAAAAATTAACACAATTAATTATGAGTGGCAATCAATGTTCCCCCTAATTTTTCATGTGTCTGAGCAAACACACTAACTCCCTGAGCATTCCTTGGACTCCTGTGAGCGACATCCGACATGCACACTGTGGCCACACCAGTATCACACCTGAGATCATGGCAAGTTACATAGCTTATGAATCAAATCACTGCTGTTATTTCTGTTAGATTTTTTTGGTCCACTTCTCAAAAATCTGTTCATGAACTTTGTACATGTTGTATGTCAGTGTGAGGGTCCTGCTGTGGTCAGTGAAACATTGAACATTACAATATTTTGAAAAATAACCTGTGTATATACCTGTGTATAAACCTGTAAAACCACATGAAGAGAGATTTTTTCAGCTTGATAAATATAGCCTACATGTAGCTGCAGATTTTTTAGGGATGATTGTAGGACCTATAGGACACTATAAGATGGGTCTTTCTCAAAATAATGATCTCCAAAATAAGTATACATTTTTATCAGTTTATATCTTGCTTTTTAATCATTACCCAGTTTAAGTAATTTTGTGAGAGTGACAGAGCTCTGTGGTTTAACGCTCTGGGGAGAGGATTCACACTTCACACAGAAAGTCTAGTATTTTTGCTCACAAAAACCTATGGCTTGGACAGAAACAAAGAAAACAGCCGAGGATTACATTATGGCTCTACCTGTCTCCTCTTCTGTTCTTCCCTACGTGGAGTGTGTGCGGGTGGCGCTCCCGTCGGCTGGTGCGGACCTGCCGCTCTGACCCACGGCGATGCGCACCACAACTATGGTCTTACTGAAGGAAGCGAGCGAAATGCGATCGAAATGAATCTGTTTGTAGTTGGCTTGTCCCTAAAGCATGTGCACATTCACATGTGCAAACTGAATCTATCAGACTGGATTCCGTGTGTCAAACCAGCGCTGAGTTCAGGTTAGATTTTATTTTATGCGCTGAAAAGGATTTGATGTGCGCACTGAACGTCTGGGGAGTGCGCGATTGCGCATGCGCGCACCTTAGAGGGAACAGTGGTGGCAATTCAATCCGCGCGCATTTTAAATTTGGTGTGCAGCGAGCAAATTGCTGCCCGGCCTTTGAACGGCAAGTTTATTTATAAAAACGAAGACAAGAATGCAGTGATTTGGAGCTTTTGTCAAAAATAATTTGCCGATCACCGAAGCTGCTCCAGCCTGATGGATTATTTGAGCGATAAACACGTCCGGACAAGTTCCATTGTAACCGATGATAGTGCGATTATATCTAAAACAAAACAATAACCAAAGGTAACCAGAGAGACTACACTTACAAAATTTGTTTTAAAGTTTTATATTTAACAGCCATTAACTAAAGCGAAATCCATTCGACCTTCTGTTAAAAACTTTAACATTTAATCTGCTATCCGCTAGTTCAGCAGGTGTGCTTTGTTCTAAATCCCAAATACAAAAATCAAATAGTGAGACTGTGGGAATTACCCATGGTGCACAGCTTTTACCTGAAACAGGAAAAATCCGAACCCTAAGAGAAAACCAATGACAGACAGGGATCAATACAGTCATCTTAGCCATAGACGGGGCATCAGGATTACTCAGTATGGGTATTATATTACAGTCAAGCAATTATGAGAAAATGACAAGGAGATCCCCGTAGGGAGGAAGGACTGTGTAAAAGTAACATGTAGGTAAGTTAATACAGGAGCAGTGTAAGGCCTTTAAATAATCATTACTTTTCACACCTCTCACCTGAGCCAATCGTATCGCTGTATGCCCCAGAAGAGTGGAAGTGTGCAGTCTCCCCATGATGTATAATGAAAGGGAGAGCAAAGTCAGGTTTGCACTGACTACTCACAATCCTTTAATGACAGAACAGTTCTTCCAGGTTTGCGACTGCTAAAAAGCTTTATAATTTGAAATAAAGTCATGTGCTGCAATTTAAAGGACCCATATTATGCCACTTTTTGATTAGTGTTATAATGTTGTTTCCTCATTGCATCCATATATCTTTTGAATAATTTGCAAAATTTCAGCCCTGGAATTGCCAATCTCTACTGAAATAAAAGTAAAAGACAACTGCTAACTTGAAAACTACCGCTTCATGACATCGCAAGGTGGAACAGAGCATTTTGAGCTTTGGAGATGTAAACAGACTAACAATAAAGGATTTCTCAAACATGTGAGAATGAAAGAAAACACAAAGCTAGGTATGTTTTTTTAGGAAGTAACAACATAATTTGACTTAAAGCTTAAAGAGTGAATTTTGCATAATATCCTCCTGGGACCCAAAGAAAAAAAGTGTATTTAAATTTATTTTTTTGTGTGATTTTCTGTTTGGAAGTAAAAGAACAGTTTATCATTTACATTTTGTTAATTTTATTTTTATTCATAATGTTGTAACATGTCCTCTGTAATGGACTGTAATATTGTTAGATCCATGTGAAGTTAACGACCTATCAAAAACATTTTTTTTTTTTATGACCAACATCTCTGACAAGCTTCTACAAATGCCTCAGAAAGGTTTTAGACCCCCTATTAATTTCCTATTTATTTATTTATTTATTATTTAGAGTCTATCTCAAAACACTTAAAAGACTGGCTAACTCAGTGTCCACTATAAAGGACACAAATGAATGAGCACAAGATGATATAGGACCTTTGAGTATAATACAAAGCAAAACAATAGCAAAACCCAAATTGTTTGTTACTTTT
Source organism: Paratrypauchen microcephalus (assembly GCA_036785185.1). NCBI lineage: Eukaryota > Metazoa > Chordata > Actinopteri > Gobiiformes > Gobiidae > Paratrypauchen > Paratrypauchen microcephalus. The sequence continues at coordinate 6,588,879 of JAVJIX010000032.1, forward strand.
TCCTGTCTAAAAATGATTCAAAATGACCCTATTGAAATAAATGGTTGTTGTTGTTGTTGTTGTTGTATATTATTGTGCATGCTTATCCAGTTGTAGGTCAAAACAACATTCAAATTACTGCAACCGTGTAGGCAGGTTCTTAACCTAGGTCTAAACCTAACATTGCAACTGTTTGTGTATCATTGACATCCATGTACTCATATTCAGTGTTGGGAGTAACTCGTTACAAAAGTAATTAATTACTGTAATGCATTACGTTTTGGTGTAACGCAGTAATGTAACGCATTACAGGGAAGAAAATCTGTAATATATTACTCGTTACAATGCCAGTAATGCACATTACAATGCATTTTTAACCTGCTTTGTTTTTGTGGGTTTTGCGTTTTCTTCATACAAAGTTCGCGGATCACAGCGAGATCAGCTACTGAATCTGATAAGTCTGCGCAGAACATTACATTTCATACAAAGTTCCATGAGATCAGCTAGTGATATAAAAGTCCGTGCAGACCATTCCATTTCCTTTTACTTCGTCTCGAACTGGCAGACTGACAAAGGATGACAGAACCAGAAGAATCGGATAGTGCTAGCTCCTAGAGGGCAATACAGCTGGATCTTAATCTTAATAGCTATACATATGGGCTATATTCACAGATGTGTATACCAAATGTGAAAATGCCATTTGCTACACAATTGAAGAGGATGGCAGTGAACAGGTGCTGGAGTGCATGGTAAGGTGTGGCAAGAAGGGAAAGGACGATTTATCTTTTGGTATTGTAAGCGGGTAAGGAGCAGTTACTGAACATGTTGGTTTTCAGTCTGCAGGCTCCCAAAACCTCCTGGATGGCAGGTGAAAGTCATGACACATGAGAGATTTGCACTATAGATTGCCAAATCCTTATTTCCAGTCATTTTGGCGAGAGTAACTAAAGTAATGCAAAAGTAATGTAATGCCTTACTTTTTATTTAGAGTAATATTGTAATGTAAGGCATTACTTTAAAATGACAGTAACAAGTAATAAGTAGTGCATTACAGTTTTTGAGTAACTTGCCCAACACTGCTCATATTCTTATTAATGTGCATTGTGTAAAAAGGCAAGATCTAAATAATATGTCCTTATGCCATAAATCACAGTTTATGTTTAAAAAGTCCATTATACATGATGTCCTTTCTTATTAGTCATCATTTTTCCAGCACAGTGAATTTGGAAGAACAGTGATATTTCTTGTTTTAGATGAACATTTTGACATTTATCTGGTTACCGCAGCAACAGCGCCCCATAAATGCATTGCACTTATGATATATGTACTTTTAGACAAGGCCTTTTGATAGAGTTGAATTTCCAGTGCTACAATTTATCTTCAGAATCCAATCTCTATCTTTCTCCACACCTTTTTTTTAGACAATAAACAGATGTTCTACCCACTCTCCTCTCCCTTGGGGGTCTTCCTAACATCTTTATACATTGTACCGTGCTTTTCCTTGTATGGCAGGTTGTAAAGGCCCAAGGCGTTCCATGTTTGATGTCATCTTTGCGAATAGCCGGGGAGGCAAGATGCGCAGAAAAGAGTAGCACACGGAGGTCATATAATGCAGTCGCCGTGGGAGACAGATCACTTTTGCTCTGGCCATAGACCCGGTCGCTGTAAGCAGGAGATATATGCACTGGCACAGCGAGGGAGAGGTGTAAAATATGCAGCAGCTTGTGGAGAATAACAATAGTATAAATGTACACATCTTTGCAGTGGCTTTGGATGCAGGCTGCACAGGGGAGGGCACTGGCCGGGTTTAAAATATTCATATGTTTACACTTACTGATTTGGATAACTCAGTCCATACACTATCTGTTGACTTTTGGAAATAATAGTAATATTTCTTCTCATAAAGTTTTACTTCAAGGAACACTATTGCTGTTCTGGTGGATGCTTTCTTCTCAGAGATCTTCTTGCTTTGCCTGAAAAGTTCCACAATATGGCATTAACCTTATTTTTCTTGCATTCATCTGTTATAGGTGATATTATTTTGCTAAATATACTCAACAAAAATATAAACGCAACGCTTTTGTTTTTGCTCCCATTTTTCCTGAGATGGACCCAAAGATCCAAAATTCACTCCAGTTACACAACACTACCATTTCTCTCAAACATTGTTCACAAATCTGTCCAAATGTGTGACGGCGAGCACCTCTGCCCCGCAGAGACAATCCACCCCACCTCACAGGTGCGCCACATCAAGATGCCGATCCGACATCATGACCAGTGCACAGGTGCACCCCAGACTGCCCACAATAAAAGGCCACTCTGAAATGTGCAGTTTTTTTGCTTTATTGGGGGTCTGGGGACTCAGAACCAGTCAGTATCTGGTGAGACCACCATTTGCCTCATGCAGTGCAACACATCTTCTTCGCATAGAGTTGATCAGATTGTCAATTGTGGCCTGTGGAATGTTGGTCCACTCCTCTTCAATGGCTGTGCGAAGTTGCTGGATATTAGTGGGAGCTGGTACACGCTGTCGTATACACCGGTCAAGCACATCCCAAACATGCTCATTGGGTGACATGTCCGGTGAGTATGCTGGCCATGCAAGAACTGGGACATTTTCAGCTTCCAAGAATTGTGTACAGATCCTTGCAACATGGGGCCGTGCATTATCTTGCTGAAACATGAGGTGATGTTCATGGATGTATGGCACAACAATGGGCCTCAGGATCTCATCACGGTATCTCTGTGCATTCAAAATGCCATCAATAAAATGCACCTGTGTTCTTCGTCCATAACAGCCTTTGAAGAGGAGTGGACCAACATTCCACAGGCCACAATTGACAATCTGATAAACTCTATGCGAAGAAGATGTGTTGCACTGCATGAGGCAAATGGTGGTCACACCAGATACTGACTGGTTCTGAGTCCCCAGACCCCCAATAAAGCAAAAAAAATGCACATTTCAGAGTGGCCTTTTATTGTGGGCAGTCTGGGGCGCACCTGTGCACTGGTCATGATGTCGGATCGGCATCTTGATGTGGCACACCTGTGGGGTGGATTGTCTCGGCGGGGCAGAGGTGCTCGCTGTCACACATTTGGACAGATTTGTGAACAATGTTTGAGAGAAATGGTAGTGTTGTGTATCTGGAGTGAATTTTGGATCTTTGGGTCCATCTCAGGAAAAATGGGAGCAAAAACAAAAGTGTTGCGTTTATATTTTTGTTGAGTGTATATGCACTCTTCCTGAAGTTCTGGTCTCAGTGTAGAGCAGGGCCTTCCACCAGAAAAGTTAAAGTGGATCTTTAGCTAAGGCAAAAGGAGAAATTCAATTTGTCAACTGGACAAAGTTTATTTGGTTGAATATGTTTCGCAGCTCATCCAAGCTTTAGTTCTGGCTAGAGTGCTGGTGGACACTGCTTATAACTAGCTGCAGGGAGGAGCTATAGAGTTATAGATGATAAAATTAGATGAGAAAAATGATGCCTGAGGCCTCCATTTCTGTTCAAGGAAGGATTCTCTTTCTTGACAAAAATAGCCTTTAACTCCCCTCTCAAACCAGTTCTTTTCTCTGGCTAAGATCTGTACCTCACTGTCCTCAAAGGAGTGGCCCGTGGCTTTTAGGTGGAGATGTACAGCAGATGATGGTCCACTCTGGCCCTCCCGTCTGTGTTGGTACATCCTCTTGTGAAGTGGCTGTTTTGTTTCTACAATGTAGTGCTCGCTGCAGTCTTCACTACACTGAATGGAGTAGGCCACATTGCTTTGTTTGTGGCTTGGTGTTTTGTCCTTTGGGTGGACCAGTTTCAGTCTTAAAGTGTTTGTGGGTTTGAAATAGACTGGGATTTCATGTTGTCTGAAAATCGTCTGTAGTTTTTCAGAAACGCCGTCCAGGTAAGGAATGGTTACACCCTTCTTCCTGGGGTCTGATTCTCTGTTGTCTTGTTTCTTGTTCTTGTCTCTCTTAGTTTTGTTGAAAGCCCATTTAGGATATCCACAAACAGAGAGGGCTTCCTGCACATGTTGTTCTTCTTTCTCCTTTCCCTCTGTGCTTGTGGGAACCACTTGGACCCTGTGTAATGTCCGAATAACTCCAAGTTTGTGCTGAATCTTTAGCTAAGATCTTCAGCTATGTTAGACAGTATGAGTCTCTGGTGTGCTCTTTGTGTTGGCCCAAAGCCTTCACAAATGTGTGCACTGTAGGGTATCTACTCTAAATTAAAAAAAAAAGGAATTTAAAAAAAGAAATAAACAAAGTAAACCAAAATAATGATTTTAACAACAAGAACTTTTTAACCCACTTATGTGTTTTGTAGTAGCATAAGTACTCAGCACTCTTCTTCAAAGTGACTTGCTCCTTTGGTTGTTGGTTTAGAATGAACAGCCTCACCTTATTAGCCAGTATTTGCTGCAGTCCCATTGAGTGTGTCTCTATTTAAAGCAGGCCAAAATTGCCTTGTTTGACTGGGGGATTGATTCCAAATGAAACAATTTGTAATACCTCAATTACAGGGACATCCATACCCCAGTGGGCAGACTCCGTGCTGTAATTACCCACTCAGCCTGCCTCGGTCGGGGGTATATGGGGCACGGAGGAGCCCCGAGCTCTACATTATTATGCATGGGTACCAATGCTTTTCAAAGCACGGGTCAGGACCCAAAGGTGGGGCATGGGACAATTAAACCCCGGCATCATTTTATAGACAAATAGTGCCCTAATATCAAGAGCTACTGAAGCGAGTGGGGAGTTTCATATAATTTTTGTATAATGACTTTTTAGTGTCAGTGAAAATGAAGCATGTTGTGTAGTGTAGTCAGCCAACAGAGGACAATGGATCTCATGTGTAGCACTCTTTACTGATTTATTACAACATTTACATTTATTAAGTGAGAAGACATATTTCACACATGTCTGGCACAATTACCGTATAGTTCCCAATCAGGAGAAATAACTCAGCTCTATGCTCTTACATTTCTCTTACATTTTTCCCCACACACACTCCTGGTCAGCCTCCAAAAGCAGTGTGAAATCTCAGAAGATACAAGAATCCTAAATGCATTATAATAATATTAAGTGTATGGGAATCTTGATTAAATTAAAGGCGAATTAACGTTTGTTACGATCTGAGCCTTATTTCGGTAATAAAACAAATTGTTTTACTCACCCATAGCACTTTGTCATTTGGAGCATTTCCAGAGATGTTTTAGATTTGTGATATCCGTAACATGAGTTCTCGGGGCACTCTAAATAACACAAATTTGATCACTTTTCAAATCATAGAAGCTCAATATCTTAGTCTACACTTTCTTTTGAGTCAAAAGTGGCCTGTAATCCGAGATTTATCCATATTTTCGAGTAGATGAGGAGGACAGTGCGCATGTGCGCAGTCACAGGTGATTTCGCTCTCAGCTCTCGGGACCCAAACATGAAAAGCAAAGCTGTAAGACCTTTGGACCATCGTGTTTGCAGTACCCACTTCAGTCAGGACGATTTTTTACCAGCAAAGGAAAAGAAAGAAGGCCAGCGGATTCAGCGTGCGATTCTGAGAAGTAATGCGAAACCGATGGCTGTTCTCTGCGCTGCTCCTCAAACTGTCTCCGCTTCATTCTTTCTCTATCCATTCTGTCTCCTCATCCGTATACTCCTCTTCAGTCCTCAGTCCTCATTCCTCCATAAGTCCTCTTCAGCCTCAAAGTCCGAATATTCTGCCATGAGTCACTCGCAACAGAAAAGTTGCGTCTTCTTATCTGCGAAATAAGCTGTGACTGAGTGCATGCGCACTGGTGTCCTCATCTCCTCGAAACTATGGCTAAATCTCGGATTACAGGCCACTTTTGACTCAAACAAAAGTGTAGACTAAGACATTGAGCTTCTATGATTTGAAAAGTGCTAAAGTTTGTGTTATTTGGAGACCGCAAACATATGCCTCGAGAACTCACGTTACGGATATCGCTAATCTAAAACATCTCTGGAAATGCTCCAAATGACACCAAAGTGCTATGGGTGAGTAAAACAACTTGTTTTATTACCGAAATAAGGCTCAGATTGTAAAAAACGTTAATTTCCTTTAACACTGTGATCTGGCTCATAACACATAATGTCCAAGTTTTTGGCACATTGTCCACCCCTATTTTATTCTCATTTCAATACTGCCCATGCGCAAACATTTTTTATATGTCACGTAGTGCTGTTTTTCTCTGGTTTGGTGCTTAGTTGAGCTATGACAGAGGTGCTTCCCCTGCTGCTGGTGGTTGAGAGGTTCACAGTGGGTCCTGACCAGAGTATGGCCTTCTCCAGTAATGAATAGCGTCTAACTCACCACACCTGACATGCCTGCAGTCCTTGAGCCCTGCAGGGTAAACAACTACAGAACTGCACTGAGATAATGTGCAGAGAAAGGGTCAAAGATAGCACAGGAAGCCTCTGATCCAGCCACAAAAACGGGTATACTGTGCCCAAAGTGGTGGAATTTTTATTTTGTAGGATGCATAAAAAGTGGTATTGTGTATTAGATTGTTTGTCATAGAAGTAATTGTGAGGGATTCGTTGTTATGACAAGCAGGAGTGAATACAGTGAATACACAGTAAGGTCATTGTAAAGTCAAATCCACAGGGAGCTGATCCCAGATGCACTTTTTACTCTGAATACCAAGTGCTGCACTATACAGTTAGCCAATGTGATTCAAGCCTTTACTATGAGAAGTACTACTTAAGAAAATATTAGAATTAACATTTGTAAGATTCTTACAAGGAAGTATGTTTTTGTTTCAAGCTTCTTCAAGCTGGCGCTTAGATGCCAGATCATTTTTCACTTTGTTTTTTTTATGGAACATTTGTGTTAAGAGTCAATATTTGGAGCATTAACGCTGCATTACCCAAGAGACTCCACCAAAACCATTTAAAGGTGCATTATATTAATTCCTGATGGAGGATCTGTGCAAATTTGGGGGTTAAATTTTATGAATGATTACAAGCAAAAAAAAAAAGTATTTCGGACATGTGATATTTTTCATGGTTTGCCAGCAGGGGCGCACTGACTCCTACAAAATATTCAAAAGTGCATTATGTAATGTTTCTGGTGGATGAGCTGTTGGCCTGGACGGCGAGGGCCACCATAGCTGCGAGCGGCTTTAATGTGTTTTGTTCCTCCTTGAACCACCACCTTAACATGGTGGAGGGGTTTGAGTGCCTGAATGATCCCGGGAGCTATGTTGTCGGGGGCTTCATGACTAAGAGTGGTTCAGAGGCCCCTATGGTGAGAAACGCAGCAAGGCCAGTTACGTCGCCTGGATTGGCGTTACTGGGGCCCCACCCTGGAGCCAGGCCAGGCTTGACGGCGAGCGTATGGTGGCCCCATGGGGCCTGGCTGGGCACAGCCCAAAGGAGCAGCGTGGGGATGGATGTGTTTTGTTACAATTTCAGTTTTCAATTGAATGCTTAGATTATTATAATACATTTAAATTACTATACATTTTATTTATTTATTTATTTATTATTATAAACATGTTGAAATGTTGAATTAGCAGCTATTGTCATTGTCTTTGTGATTGAGAATAACCGTTGAAAAGTTGGTGGTGCAGATGTAATGGTTTTATAATGCGAAAAAAAAAAGGGCATAGACAGTATATAGAAAATGTGGTGTTTTGTTGCAGTTTCAGATTTTATTGGAATGCTTGGAATTTGGTAATGCGTTTTAATTTTATTTATACAGAGTTTGACAGTCAAAGACACTGCACAAATGTTAAAATATTTTTTAGTTAATAAATAAATAAACAAGTGGTAAAAAAAAGTAATTGCCACTGCACTCTGGTGAAAACAAAGAAAGTGAAGCATGTTTAAATTGTAAATTAACAGCATTTAAGCTATTGTCAATTCGATGCATAATGATTGATGGTAAATAAGTTTTACATCTTCATTGAGGTGAAGGTTTACGGACTTCAAATAATAATTCCAGGCTCAATTTTGATACAGTTTTGATAACAATAATAATACTCTTTTTAGACTATGAAATCTATTTTTCCTACACAAAGTTATGGTATTATGGTATTTTTTTTATGTTACCACGTGGACTAGTTTAGATATTGATACTATACTATAAACTATTCTAAAGCTATTCAGGAAAGGACCAACTTTACCCTATCCATTTACTTTTCTTTACAATCCATACCAGCAGAAATGAAAATCTAGTTTAAATACTACTTTTACAATTGATATCTGGGTTTTGATATTTATGAAAAAAATCACTTCCTGTTTTCAGCGCAGATGTAGAGAGTTGAGACTTGGCATTACCGCTTTAGATGGAGACAATCTAACATAACTTAGAGCAAAATAAGAGCTAGCCTTTGTTTTTGCAGTGTTTAACATTATTCTATGATTATAAGCTCCAAAACATAACCTTTTACCATCTGTCTAGTCATTGGTGGCTGCATCCAGGTGCCCAACAGTGATGGCTTTGGGGTTCATGAGCATTTCTTTGTGTAGGGCTCCACCCTCGGTGATGGACTTCATTAGAGTGTGAATGATTGTAGTTTTGCCAGCACCACTTGGGCCCAGGGTCATCAGTCCATGTCGGACACATGAAGTTTCATAAAGCTGTAAGTAATACAGTAAACACATGCAGAAGTAAGGGTAAAAATAATATCTGTAGTGTAAACACAATGCATTTGTATTTCAAATATATTGCATGACTTTTTGTTTGTGTATATAAATGCCAAAAGCAGGAGTTCAGTATTACCATTATATTCTCGAAATAAAAAGTACAATAATTGACACTGATTAGATGATGATTAGCAAGTGATGCATTGTGTCGAAACGGGAACAGACTGAATACAAAGGATAATACCCCCTTAAGGGGCCCCATGAGAGCTCAATGCGGAAGGCAAGGATTTATGGTACCTGGACCAGCTTGAGGTTCCACGAGGGGTGGTTGACAAGCTCAGCAAGCTTAACTTGATTGGCTACAGCAGCTGCAGTTCAACATACAGTATGTGCTCCCATCCAGTTGAATGCCAGGAAACAAATCATTAATAAGGTTGAGAAATAGAGGCTCGTCTTTATTCACCTGAAGCATAATAATGGCAAAGGTTTGTGTATAAACTGAGAAAACAGACACTAAAATGTCAGCACGTACCAGTTTGGAGAGATTCATATCGCGCAATACTTTCATCACAATGCTGGACTCTGTGTCATCAGGCCTGGCTCGTTTAGAAGCACCAAGAGTTCACAAGACTGTCAAACTTTTCCTTAGGCCAAAATCATAATGTACCTAATACATTATACCATTTTAGGCAAACATCAGTAACAGCAATAGCAATATGCCAGTGGTTCCCAACAATTTTGTCTTGAGGACCCCCTAAACGTCTAGTGTATATTTTAATAATTATAAATAATTTTATTAGTATCTTTATTACTATATGTTCTTGTTTTGATAATACAGAATACAAAATTATCCACAGATTCGTGAGGATGTACTATTAGGAATATTTTAAATTAAAATACTGAACCAATTCCAAGTACCCCTTAGCAAGTGATTGGGTAAGTATTTGGGAAACATGTTAAGTACCTGTTTTGTCAGTTGCTCTTCACAGTTCAGAGTTTATAAAGGACAAAGAACTTCTGGGCCAAGATAACATTTTCATTGAATCCACAACTGGCCACTTTGACTGCCAGAGAAACACTCTTTAAGTGCTTTGATAAATCTTAAAGCATGGATGGAATGCTTATTGTTTGCTGTAAAATTGTAGCTATAAAACAATACACATCCATAAATTACAGGGGAATTAATATGGATTGTTTTGGATGGTCCAGTGGATGCTATATGGATTGAGAACCTTAACTCTGTGCTTGATGATAACAAAATACTGAATTTGGCTAATGGTGACCGTATCACTATGTCTCTGTCCTGTAAACTGGTGTTTGAGGTGCACAACATGGACAATGTCTCCGTTCATCAGCACTGAATTGGAAACCTTACGGGTAGATATCGCATAATTCTACACACAATAAAAGTAATATGCAATATCCCTGTCCAAGCTTGTATTATATTTTAGGGATGGACTCACAAGCACAATGCGAAAGAGGCAGACAGTATTTTGGCTTTATATAACAGAATATTTGAAGATGCTTAGTTATTCATGAAGCAGAATCTTAAGCCAAAAATGGGGCTACTGGAGTGTAACTACATAATGCAGGTATTCAAATTTGGAAGTTCAAATTCATATAATGAAGACAGACATTCAACTCAGCTCATATTTTGTCACTCTCTGTCCTAAGTCTGTAAACCTGCTGGAGGGCCTTATTCCAACCAAAGAGACCGGGGTCTAATGGGTAGCCACCAGATGGAATGCCTCTTTGTTTTGATGTGGAGTCTCGGTGCCGTTCTGGAGTTAGAGGACAGAGACAAGTTAGAAGCATACCTCTGTGCACATGAAAGTAAAATAGATGTACCCAAGACAAAACCAGGGGAGACCATTTTCGAGTATATGGTCCATGCCAGCTATTATGTCTCAATTCTTGTGCAAAATGTGGACAACACAAGAACATCTTTTTGCTGGAAACTATTGCAAAAACTATTGTAAAAGTCAGGATGAATAACACAAATTAATGTCAACAAATTTACTATGTTTAGTTGTGATTCATTTAGGAAGCGAAAGTTCTGGTACTTGTAGGCTCTGGTGTTGATAGGAGAACAAGGAACTGCCAAGACTGTCATGATTAACCCTCCTGTCGTGTTCGGGTCAAATTTGACTGTTTTACAACTTATAATATTCATAAATATTATGTTTTTCATCTGATTACCTCAAGACCTTACGATATCCTCCACACTGTGGACTTGAACATATAAAAGTGATGATCACTCATTTCATTCAATTTTGAGTGTTTTAATCTTTTAATCAGCCTTGTTACACCTATGGTGTTCCCGGTCAAAAGTGACCGCCATAGGAAATGAATGGGTATCCAGAGTAAATTCATTCAACATACAGAAAACATCCACATACACACTGCCCCAGCTCTCTCACTCTCTCTCTCACACACACACACACACACACACACACACACACACACACACACACACACACACACACACACACACACCCTGTTGAGGTTTGGTTTTCCAGGAATGTCATCCTGATGAGCACAGTACACAAAGACGCCGCTGTCAGCACCACAGAGGACAGGAAGCCCCTGATGATCCCGGACTACAACAAGAACAAGGGAGGCGTTGACTGCCTTGATAAGGTAATGTAAAGTCTCATCATGCATTTTATTTTATTTTTATCTAGGTGAATCATAGCATTTTGTGTACGACAGATTGAATATTGTTCCTAATCTCTTATTATTAATTGTTCCTTTACTGAAGCTTACTGGTACATACACCTGTAAGCGGATGACGGCTCTCTGGCCTGTGGCACTGTTCTACAACATCCTGGATGTGTCAGCTTTCAATGCATATGTGGTGTGGACAGCAATCGACCCAACCTGGAATCAGGGGAAAAGTTTCAAGAGGAGACTTCCTCGCAGAGCTGGGGAAAGCTTTGGTGACTCCTCTTATACAGCGACGCCAGCACATTCCCCGCACACCAGCGTCCGCCAGTCTGGTTAGGAGCATGCAAGCTCCAGCAGCTGCCCTGGCTGCTCTCCCCCAACAAGGACATGGGCAGAAAAGGAAGCGTTGTGGCCTCTGTGCCCCTAGAGGCATCAAAACGAGCCTGACATGCTGCAAATGTCATGCTTATGTTTGCAAGGCCCACTCTGACCTGAGTGTCACATGCCACTCATGTGCATGAATATACACACACACACACACACACACACACACACACACACACACACACACACACACACACACACACACACACACACACACACACACACACCCTGTTGAGGTTTGGTTTTCCATTTATTTTTTGTATTATATGTTCATTTTGTTGTTCATTTTCAGTGCCCAATTGTATTTTAACTGATGTTATTTAATGTTTACTTCTATAAATTGTTGTTAGACACTACTTTGAAACGTTGTTCTCAACTAAAGAATGCTTAATAAAAAAATTGGTGTTGAAAAAAAAAAAATTGTGCTAATTTAAGAGCAGTTAAAACAGACCGGTCAATTTTGACCGGGAACACTAGGTAGGGGTAGTAGGGGGGCTGGAGGCGAACACGACCGGAGGGTTAAAAGCTTTACAAACATGTATGACCCTGAGACAGACCTGTCCAAGTTTCTGAACTTCTCGTCATCTACAGAGCCAATGATGTTACAGGTAATGTCCTTTGTCACCACAGGTCACTCTATCATAAATATCTGTTTTCAATAATATTACCTATTACATTTTATTTGCACAGAGAACCGTGGAGAGCTACATTGCGAAGCGCATTGGAAGCACTTACAGACCACCTGGGGGATATAGAATGACCATCTTTATTGACGATATAAACATGCCAGTGGTGAACGAATGGGGAGACCAGGTGGGTATTTGGTTTGATTTGCCTTTCTCATACAAAATGTTGTTTTTTACACTGATGAGTTGCTGTTTCAGATCACCAATGAGATAGTCCCCCAGATGATGGAAATGGGTGGCGTGTATAATCTGGACAAGCCCGGAGACTTCACGACGATTGTGGATGTGCAGATACTGGCAGCTATGATTCATCCTGGTGGTGGGAGAAATGACATTCCACAAAGGCTCAAGAGACAGTTTACTGTTTCAAACTGCACTCTTCATCTAACACCTCCGTTGATAAGATCTTTGGAAACATATACACATATACTCTCATAAAAAGTTTATGTAACTCCATTTGGGGTAAAAGTTTATGATCTGGAACTCTCTCCCTCCTGACCTCCGCAACACTGACACACTCCCAAACTTCAAAACCAACCTCAAAACTCATCTGTTCAGACTGGCCTTTTCACTCCAACCGTAACTGCACTGTCCTTTTAAATGTTTTAAATGTTTTACTGTTTTAAAACATTGGTTGTAGGTGTGATTGGTTGTGGATACTTTCATACAGCTAGGAAATTCAAGATAGAAATAACATGATAACACGCCTTGTGTCTGCCAGCAGAATCTTGTGGTGGTGGACCCAGGTATTGTAAATGGCTTGCAGACAATGTTGATTTAAAAATATGTGTCATGTATTATATCACTTTTAATTTATAGGTAAAAATGCTTCCCACCCCGTCCATATTCCACTATGTCTGGCAAGGAATTCTTAATATTAAGGCTGATGAGCGTGGTGATATTTCTATACTTTTAGCCCTTTTCAAAAATGAATGCACACGAGTCACTGCAGACAAGTAAGATGTTGCAAAATTGATGTGTTTGGAAGGGAAGAAGTAATTGCTTTGCTGTAGATTTATATGTGCTGAAGACAGAGAGTGGTTTGAGATGGTTATTACTTGTGTGATCCAAGAGCATTTAAACTCCAACCTGGTTTCACAGTTGCATCCTGAGCCATATTTTGTTGATTTAGTTTTTCCTGCAAGATGCCCCAGAACCCACAGGAGAAGAAGAGGAGGATGCTTGTTTGGACGCACCAAAAATCTATGAACGTCGGGATTAAGTAAATTTGTGAATTTTGTCTGACTAAACTGCGGTTCCCAGGCCCTGTCCTTTGAGTTTCTGTCAGAGAAACTGATGATGTATCAAATCCAACACAATGAGAATGTAAGAGGCATGACCCTGGATTTGGTTTTCTTTAGAGATGCCCTGAGATGGGCGTTTAAATGCTGACAAATATTTGAATCCTTCAGTATTGTCTTTTATTAATTTATTGTTTTAAATGCTATTTATTCAGATATCACGGATCATTCGAACTGCTAATGGCAATGTGTTGGTTGTAGGTGTTTGAGGATCAGAAAAGCAGAATTTGACCCATCTTGCTTCATTCATTGCAAGATACAAGATCTTCCAAATCACACTCACAAGGTTTACGATTTCAATATACAAATTATATATACATAGAAATAACAACAATATCCACTATGATATAAATATCTTTCCAGATCATATAACATAATTTCATGGAAGATCTAAAAGGATTATACAAAACAGCAGGGGCTGAGGGCAAAGGCATCACATTCATCTTCACAGTGTTCACATCTTCACAACAGTGTTCTTTCTTCTGGAGAGGTGAGAGCACAGCTTCTGTATCTAGTACTGGACTAGTGTACCTCTGTAGCCATTACAATGTAGTTTCAGTTAACAAGTTTATCATGTATTTGTAGGTATCCAACCTTTTTGCTAAAGACAAAATAACAGAAATTACTCAGAACTTGATCTCAGTGATGAAAAAGAAGTTTCCTCATATTCCACCCACCTTTCACAACCTCTATGACTACTTTATTTCCCGTTCCAAAAAGAATCTACATGTAGTTTTATGTTTCTCACCAGTAGGTACTTCCATCCACCCAGTACTTTGACTATCACTCTAATAATAACTGTGTTTTCTGTTCTGTCAAAGGTCGGTTAGAAGTATTCCTCGAGAGCTTTGACCACTGAAGCCCACTGAACTTTTGTGTCCAACTATTTCTTCATTTCATTTCACATGGTTTGTACCCCTGAACTGAAGTCTGCTGTGATGTCCACAATGGGCACATATCACAACACAGTATCAGTGACACGTGAAAGCTACTTTGAAAGGTAAACCGACAGACCTTTATAAATTAGCTTTATAAGTCAATAAAATCAATCAGTATTTACATTGATTTTATATTGCAATGTTTCACAGGTTCAGAAAAAGAATTCATGTCACCCCCAAATCTTATCTCAGTTTTATAAATGGGTACAAATCTTTGTACAGTGAAAAACATAATTACATCAACCCTTTGGCAGAGCGCATGAATACTGGTAAGGGCAGGAAATGATTACTTAATTAATTGTATGAGGTACAATTTACTCTTTCTAAATAAGGTTTGTAATTATATGATTGGCTAAGCTTATGAAGGCTAGTGAGTCTGTTGCTAAACTTTCAAAAGAAGTTAAAGAAAAAGACTGCAATAGCATCAGTCAAAATGGATAAGGTACAGTTAATATTATTTTGTTTTGTGCAGTGTTTGTTTTTTGTTTAATTGAATGTAATGCTTTGATAGTGCACAGGCTGCTACCATCATAAAAAACAAAATGAGGTCCAGATTGTCAAAGATCGAGCTCAGAAAATTCTTGAAGAAATTGGTAACCACCCTGGTCTGCCAGTCCAGAGGTACTGTCCCCACCGCCACGCGATGTTGCAGAGACGTGTCAGCCAAGACAGCTCCACAACATCCAGAGACTTAAGATACTCAGGATGGATCTCATCCACCTGGAGCCTTGCCACCGAGGAGCTTGCCAACCAACGCAGTGACTTCAGCCATACTACAATATACTATAGTATATTAAATACATTACAAGAAAAACATTGAGAAGTACACCTTAAACATGTTTACTTGTAAAATATAATAATAATAATAATAATAATAATAATAATAATAATTATTATTATTATTATTATTATTATTATTATTACTGTACATGCACTTTCCTATTTGCCTACACACAGACACCCAGCCCCCCCTTTCACCCTACAGAGGTCACAGAGTCACCCTCTCCATGCCCCTCTTACCCATAATGCCTCACTTGTATTTCATAAAGCACTCATGGTCACATCTGAAGCCATGCACAGTGGAGAGCTCCACTCCAGCCTCTCTGTCTGCGTCTGATCCCCTCTTCCCTCTTTAAGTTAATCTAGCCTCGGAGCATGGAACCAAACGGCTGCATCTCAATGAGCTCTGGAATTATTATTAATATTATAAATGATTTTTTTGCAGAAAAGGACACATTCAAAGAAAAATATGGGCATTTTCATTTTCAACATTTTTGCACCTCGGGTTTTTTTTTTTTTTTTTTTTTCATTTGATATGCGATTGTGGATGCTTAAGGGAGTGATGGTTTGTAAAAATGCTGTTTATGTTTGTAGCCATTAGACCCCCACTTCCACTGCCATGACTGGATTCATTGAATTCTACTTATTTTTTCAGTTTCGCTTTGTTGGTTAGATTTAATGAGCATACTGGTACATACTTAGCTCAACAACAATATATAATACAACAATATATTGTAAATATAGCCACAAGCGACAATGATCGGTCCTTGCGTGTGTCTACGGTGCTCCCCACACTAACCCTAAAGACCGTAAACCACAACTACAACTCTAACCCCTAGCCCCAACCCTAATGCTAGGCCTAACCCTAAACATAACCCTAAGCTTAAACCTAACCCTGACATTTTTGTAAATTTTTGCAAATTTATAAAAAAAGAAAAGAAAAAGAAAAATCCAAGATGGCGGACTTCCGGTTTTTAAAGGGGTATGGTCACAAAAAACATTTTTGTTCCTACTGCCATGATGCATCTGGCTACCAGATTTGGTTTGGCTATGCCAAAATTTGTGTAAGAACATCCCATTGGCAAGGACAGATTTTTGACTTTGACTCTCCATGGCAACACAATGTAAATGGGGTGTGTGCGTCATTAAGTTTTTTAATCAAGGCCATGTCACAAATGTGCACACCAAATTTTGTATGACAAATAAAACATTAAACATAATTATCTAGGCAGTACTATTGCAACCATTTTTGTGTTTTCTTACATCAATCTGTTCAGGGTCGGGGTGTGCACCCACAATAAAAATTTTAGTAAAATTGGCCAAAGTTTGTGCGATTTGGCAATTTTACCATTGGAATAACATGGAGAGTTTATGCCATCGCTATGGCGACACTGTAAAAAATATGGCATGGGTGTCATTGACTTTTTGGATCGAGATAGCAAAATGGAATTTTTTGCAAAATTCCAGAAATTTTTGAAATGTTAAATTTTCCCCCATATTAAGTTTTATGTCAGTCTGTAAGGGGTGTTAGCACACCACATGCAGCTTTTTTTTTACATTCTGTAGTTTTAGGGCAGGGAATTTAACAACTGAAATCGGAGCTCATTTGTGCGAATGGGAGCAATTTGTAAATATCCTAAATCTTCAAAATGATGACATATTTTGTTGCTTCACTGCTCAGAGACCGTAAGACATATGTCAAAACATTTGGATAACTTTTGATGTCCCAACCCTTGAGATAATGTGTACCAAATTTGAGCCCGTTTGGGTGAACGTTTGATTCGTAAAAGTATGAAGTTTATAAAAAGACTCGCTTGGCAAAGTTTAATCCAATACTGCTGACCCCTGGTGCAGCGGATGGCGTTAGTGTAATAGTATGTTTTCCTTGTCATGATCTACTTCTGTGTCAAATTTCATGATTCTATATGCATTTTTTTTTGCCCTTATTTCTATACCTTAAAGGTCCCATGGCATGAAATTTCCACTTTGTGAGGTTTGAACGTTACTATGAGCTCCCCTACCCTGTTTTGTGATACTAATAGGCCCTTCGCCAGCTTCTGGTGCTCGGACCTA
Organism: Paratrypauchen microcephalus; assembly: GCA_036785185.1. Classification (NCBI taxonomy): domain Eukaryota; kingdom Metazoa; phylum Chordata; class Actinopteri; order Gobiiformes; family Gobiidae; genus Paratrypauchen; species Paratrypauchen microcephalus. Next base: position 6,606,283 of record JAVJIX010000032.1, read on the forward strand.
ATGAATGGTGCTGGTCTGTAATTTTCACAGCACTGACCTGAACAAAATCACTTGTACTTATGTTTGTCAGTTAAAAACACTTGAGCGCTGTCAGAACTTTGTTATGCAAAGTGAAATTAAAGACTTTGTAAAACATAAGAAAAAGAACATAAAGTAAATGTTTTTTTTAAAAAAAATTTCTAACTTAAGTCTGTAAGTAAATTTTGTTTTATCTAAATGCAGTGAGGAATATTATGAAGACAAAAAGCTAGTAAATGTTTTTATAATTTTTTTGGGGGAAAAAAATCTGAATTTCAGTATCATACAAACCACATTGTTTTCATTGCAAAGCTAAGTTCGCAATGGCAAACTCCCAATGATATTAAATTCAGAAGGTACAAGTATGATTAGGCTATTACAAGTAATTTATGTGTCATTGGCTGTACAGTTTTGGTAGTAAAAGAAAATGATTAAAACATCCACACTCCCTTCACCTCCTCTCACTTTCTCATTTTCTCATGTCTACAGTGTTTCCAGTGCTCTGTGCTGTGGTGTGTGGCCCGTGTCGGTAGCGCTGTGGTCTACTGAGTGCCAAATGCTGACTGATTGAGGAGTGAAGAGCAGGCGGCAGGTGCGCAGCTGACAGGCGGATAAGGGCTCGGACAGCCTTCAGCCTGGTACTGGCAGATAGCACGGTGTCACCTGCCACACTCGCACCTGCCAGAGAATGACCTCATCACCTGCTGCTAGTCCTCTGCCTCTATCAGGCTGTGAATCTAAAGTGAATCAGTAATAATTTCTCTCATCTGCTGTTTTATACTGCACAAAAATGTTCTTCAAAATGTTTTTTTTATAGGTTCACTATGTAACTAGTGGAGGCTCCACTTGCTTGTCTCCATGGAGATGTTATTGTTTTGTCTTAAATGTTCTACAGTAACCATCTCTTGCTCAAATTCTTATTGCGGGCTAGCTCACATCACACAGATCTGACCTGTGACTTGGCCTGGAGGAAGGACTGGCTTGTCTCAGTTAATGTGGGTACATTATTTTTTGGTTATTCTTGATTCTTCATTAGAAATACTATACTTTACCTTGCTGAAGTTATGCTTTTGAACACAATCAAGTGGTAAGGGACAATGTGATAAATTAATTTTAAAAAGCAAATGCACTGTTGGCATTTGTTAAATTGGCTCTGTGGACCTTTGGATTGAGTCCAAACATACACAATGCTATTTCCAAAAACTTAAATTGTAGAATAACAACTACCAAAGTTCATTTTAGAGGACAATTAGAAGCCAAGTATTTTCATTCAAAGGATACATTTGTGCAATTAAAATCTTGGCTGCTACATGTAGAATGCTAAAGGCAATGAATAGGTACAAGAATGCTGAGTTGAAAATTGGTTTCAGTTTTTTGATTTTGGAGTAGCAATCATAGTTTACTCATAGTCATATTAAAGTTTTTTTGGTCTTCCCAGTGACGATAAAGCTAAGTTATTGTATTTTGTAGTACAGCCAACGCCAGTAATTAGGTTTTGGAAGGAACAATGATGTCCTCGAATTTCAGATGGAGCCCAGGAGTCTAACTGCATGGGAGATTTACTGTTCAACTTATGGTCCACAAACGTTGTCCCTTGTCATTATTTCTAGGCACCGGCTCCACAAACTTCCATATTAATCTTACGCCTTCAAGTTCTTTCAGCTGGCATCAATCACTTCTTTGGTGTTGAAAAATGGCACTATTTTCTGAAGATTTATTAAAAAACGTTTCCCTTTTCTTTATTTATGTCGACAGAGATGTTTATGCCAAATTCAAACTCATTTTCAAAAGTCCCATATCACGCCATTAAATGATCTATGCTCTAATGCTATTTCCTTATCAACAACACGTCTAACACACAAACACTGCATATGTAGGCTGAGTTCTTCTCTAAAACAGAAATCACTCTGTTCCACCTTGTGATGTCATGTGGTAATACAAGAAGTCCACCACTGTGTTTTCATACTCCATACACCTTAAAGGTCCCATGGCATGAAATTTTCACTTTCTGAGGTTTTTGAACGTTAATGTGAGCTCCCCTACCCTGTTTAGGCCCCTCCCCCATGGCTAAAAGTTGCAAAATGTCTAAACTGAGCATTTGCGGTCCTTTTCTGCGTTACACAAACCCAGTGTTGAAACGGGTGAGTTCAGACAAGGCACCTTTTTGACGTCAGATCGGCAAATGCAGCTCCAGCCCCTCCCTCTGTCTCCGCTCAGCGTCCCTGTATATCCCGCCCATAGAGTTTGGACTGTGAATGCGCTACGCAATGCGAAATGCGTTTTTTTATTTGCCTGGAGGCACCTGCGAGTGTTTCTAGGCTCGCAGGTCCCTCTGGACCTCTGAAATACCAGTGGTTTAATTTTATTTTCTGTGTAAATATGCTTTTTTCATTGCAAAGTCTCCCATCTGTCTCACGGAAGAGTAGACAGAGCGGTGCAGAGCTGTGCTAAGCTGCGGGGGAAACCCGCCCCCCCGCTCCTCAGCCAATCTCTCTGTCCTTCTCATTTGCAGTGAAGAAGCAACACCCACAATAAAGAATTTTAGACACATATCTAGCCTCATGAAGACTGTCAGAGTCATATCTCATGCAGTGAGTGTTGATTTTGAAGAAGGATTCATTTACAGTATTAGGGAACCATTAAGGAGCCATATAAAAGCATCAAGAAGTACCATGTCATGGGATCTTTAATATAATCATTAGGATAATTTTAGATCTGGAATTGCTCATTTCTACTGGACTAAAGGTAAAATGTAACCGTTAACTTGCAAACTACTGCTTCATGACATCACAAGGTGGAGGTAACCGCATTCTAACAAGCTCGCAAGAGTAATTTTGCATAATATATATAGGACCTTTAAACTATGAATGTTTTGATATAACTTTTACAACTGTCCATGGCTTGCCTAGTGTCTGTGCAGCCTCCAGTCTTGCTCTTTTAATAAGAAGACTGATAGGCTGTTGACAAAAATCCTTCATTGTTATCCATGAAAATGTAACCCCATATAGTAAAACTGGACAAAGTCATTTTAATTTGCTTGCTTGAGTGACTGCAGAGCTCAGACTGCACTGAGTCCCACTTTAATTGAACTTATTGAAGGATCTAAGCGCAGTGGGGCTTTACTGTCAGAGCGTGTGCAGCTGGAGACTGAATGCAGATGAATGAGGTGTGTAATCCGCTCCGGCCTGGCCATTACAAGTCCTAAATGTGATCAGCAGAGTTTAAAATGTAATTCAGAACTCCATGGGGAGACACTGAGTAAAGACATTTCATTGCTACCATTAAACTTTTTAGTCTGTAAACGTATTACAAGCAGCTACAGTGCCGTGAAAAAGTATTTGCCCCCTTCCTGATTTCTGTGTTTTTTGCATATTTATCACTCAAAACATTGTCAGATCATCAAACCAATTTTAATATCACACAGAAACAACCCAAGGAAAGACAAAATTCAGTTTTTGAATGATGATTCCATTTATTAGTGCACAAAAAAAATCTAAACCTATCTGGCCCTATGTGAAAAAGTAATTGCCCCCCCTTGTTAAATCACAAACTAACTGTGACTAACCACAGTTTTGAGAAAACTTAGTTCAGTTCTACATGCCACACCCACACCTGATTGTCACCACCTGTGTTGAATCAAGAAATCACTTAAATAGTTCCTGTCAAACAAAGTGAAGTTGGCTACAACATCTCAAGAACAAACACATCATGCCACGATCCAAAGAAATTCAAGAACAAATGAGAAAAAAAGTGATAGAAGTCTATAATTCAGGAAAAGGTTACAAAGCCATTCCCAAAGCTCTGGGGCTCCAGCGAACCACTGTCAGAGCCATTATTCAAAAATGGAGGAAACTGGGAACAGTTGCAACCCTTCCCAGGAGTGGTCGACCAACTAAGATTACTCCAAGAGTGCGACGACGGCTCATTCAGGAAGTCACAAAAGAACCTAGACGCACATCGAAAGAACTACAGGCCTCGTTGGCCTCAGTTAAGGTCAGTGTTCATGACTCCACCATTAGAAAAACACTGGCCAAAAATGGCATCCATGGAAGAGTTCCCAGGAGAAAACCACTGCTTTCACAAAAGAACACAAAGGCTCGTCTCACCTTTGCCAAAAAGCACCTTGATGACCCTCAAGACTTTTGGAGAAACATTTTGTGGACCGATGAGTCTAAAATTGAACTTTTTGGAAGGTCTGCAGCCCGTTTCATCTGGCGTAAAAATGGCACAGCATTTGATAAAAAGAACATGGTGCCCACAGTAAAGCATGGTGGTGGCAGTGTGATGGTCTGGGCCTGCTTTGCTGCCTCAGGACCAGGACAACTTGCTGTGATTGACGGAAAAATGAATTCTGCTGTTTACCAGAAGATCCTGAAGGAGAATGTCCGGCCATCAGTTCGTGCCCTCAAACTCAAGCGCTCTTGGATCATGCAACAGGACAATGATCCAAAACACACCAGCAAGTCCACCTCTGAATGGCTCAAAGAAAACAAAATTAAGGTTTTGGAGTGGCCAAGTCAAAGTCCGGATTTAAATCCGATTGAGATGCTGTGGTGTGACCTTAAACGGGCAGTTCATACAAGAAAACCCTCCAATATGGCAGAATTGAAACAATTCTGCATAGAAGAGTGGGCCAAAATCCCTCCCCAGCGGTGTGAAAGACTCATCACCAATTATCGCAAACGTTTGGTTACAGTTATTGCTGTCAAAGGAGGCTCAACTGGCTATTAGATTAAGGGGGCAATTACTTTTTCACATAGGGCCAGATAGGTTTAGATTTTTTTTGTGCACTAATAAATGGAATCATCATTCAAAAACTGAATTTTGTCTTTCCTTGGGTTGTTTCTGTGTGATATTAAAATTGGTTTGATGATCTGACAATGTTTTGAGTGATAAATATGCAAAAAACACAGAAATCAGGAAGGGGGCAAATACTTTTTCACGGCACTGTATATGCAAGACAGGAAAGGTAGAGATGGATGGTTCTGATTCTAATATGGATTGTGAAGCAGGTAAACAGAGAGAAAGAGCGAGAGAGAAAAGAACTTGCACTACAGTTACAGTACAGTCACTATAGTTAACATAAATATATTTCAAATTTTACCAAAAATCTAGTTTTTAAATTTTACTTCCTGTTGGCCATGGAAAGCAGATTTAACATACATAGTGGTAATGGATACCTAGCAACCATACTGTTAACAAAAGCAACAAAACATGTCTAAACTGCACAATGTGAATAGAATCACCTTTATTTCATTAAAGAAGAATTAACGTTTTTTACAATCTGAGCCTTAGTTCGGTAATAAAACAAGTTGTTTTACTCACCCATAGCACTTTGGTGTCATTTGGAACACTTCCGGAGATGTTTTATATTTGCGATAGGCATAACGTGAGTTCTCAGGGCATATGTTTGCGGTCTCCAAATAACACAAACTTTAGCACTTTTCAAATCACAGAAGCTCGCTGTGTCAGTCAAAAGCAGCCGGAAATCCGATATCCAGCTATAGTTTCATTTGATGACGCATGACAGAAGACGCATGACGCATGGCAGAAGATTCGGACTTTGAGGCTGAAGAGGACTTATGGAGGACTGAGGACTGAAGAGGAGTATACGGATGAGGAGACAGAATGGATATGGAAAAATGAAGCGGAGACAGTTTGAGGAGCAGCAGAGAACAGCCATCGGTTTCGTATTACTTCTCAGAATCGCACGCTGAATCCGCTGGCCTTCTTTCTTTTCCTTTGCTGGTAAAAAATCGTCCTGACTGAAGTGGGTACTGCAAACACGATGGTCCAAACGTCTTACAGCTTTGTGTTTCATGTTTGGGTCCCGAGAGCTGAGAGCGAAATAAACTGTGACTGCGCACATGCGCACTGGCCTCCTCATCTACTCGAAATTATGGATAAATCTCGGATTACAGGCCACTTTTGATTCAAACGAAAGTGTAGACTAAGACATCGATATTCTATGATTTGAAAAGTGCTAAAATTTGTGTTATTTGGAGACCGCAAACATATGCCCCGAGAACTCACGTTACGGATATCGCAAATCTAAAACATCTCCGGAAGTGTTCCAAATGACACCAAAGTGCTATGGGTGAGTAAAACAACTTGTTTTATTACCGAAATAAGGCTCAGATTGTCCTTTAAATAAGGAATGAAACTTCCAGAAAAATGTCTTTCTTGTGCATACACTGTATGTGCATTTTGGACTCTTGATATAAGGATTCTGTTTCTGTGTATTTTGCAGCCTACTTCTCTTTATAAGTCTTTCCATAATTTGCCACCAAAATGATGTAAAAGTACACAGGTAGTATCTTAACAAAGTAATAATGCCATAAAACCCTGTCATACACACTTGAGCGTAATCCAGAAGAGCAGTTACAAAGGCTCTTGAATTGGCCGCTCTACAGATAGGAGCTTGTTGAGGAAAGTGATTGGATTGGTTTCCGATGTTTCCTTCTGCTGCAGAATGAGCCTCTTGTAACATGACATGTCAGATGCAAAGACGTTAAGCCTGTAGACCTTTAAAGGGATAGTGCGTTTAAAAAAAATAATTAAAAAATCTGTATGGGTTTCCTTCTAAAAGTTACGTGTGTTGACACCGGCTTACCTCTGACAGTCTCAGCTGATCCCGGTTCGGCTCGCTTTCTGGAGCCCACGTAGGGAGGTCCGGTAACTTCCCTGGAACATGAAATAAAGCTTGTTTTTCTTCTCAAAACAAAACATTTGTTAGAAAGGTGATCTATTTGCGTCCTACTAACTTTTAGAAGGAAACCCATACAGATTAACATCCATCCATCCATCCATCCATTTTCTTCCGCTTATCCGGGGCCGGGTCGCGGGGGCAACAGTCTAAGCAGGGACCTCCAGACTTCCTTCACCCCGGACACTTCCTCCAGCTCCTCCGGGGGGACCCCAAGGCGTTCCCAGGCCAGCCGGGACACATAGTCCCTCCAGCGTGTCCTGGGTCTTCCCCGGGGCCTCCTCCCGGTGGGACATGCCCGGAACACCTCCCGAGGGAGGCGTCCAGGAGGCATCCGGAACAGATGCCCGAGCCACCTCAGCTGGCTCCTCTCCACGTGGAGAAGCAGCGGCTCTACTCCGAGCTCCTCCCGTGTGACCAAGCTCCTCACCCTATCTCTAAGGGTGCGCCCAGCCACTCTGCGGAGGAAACTCATTTCGGCCGCTTGTATCCGCGATCTCGTCCTTTCGGTCATTACCCAAAGCTCATGGCCATAGGTGAGGGTAGGAACGTAGATTGACCGGTAAATTGAGAGCTTCGCCTTTTGGCTCAGCTCCCTCTTCACCACAACGGTCCGGTACAACGACCGCATCACTGCCGACGCTGCACCAATCCGCCTGTCAATCTCACGCTCCATCCTCCCCTCACTCGTGAACAAGACCCCGAGATACTTGAACTCCTCCACTTGAGGCAAGGACTCTCCACCCACCCAGAGAGGGCAAACCACCTTTTTCCGGTCGAGAACCATGGCCTCGGATTTGGAGGAGCTGATCTTCATCCCAGCCGCTTCACACTCGGCTGCGAACCGCCCCAGTGCACATTGGAGGTCCCGGTTTGATGAAGCCATCAGGACAACATCATCCGCAAACAGCAGAGATGAGATCCTGTGGTTCCCAAACCGGATCCCCTCCGGCCCCTGACTGCGCCTAGAAATTCTGTCCATAAATATAATGAACAGAACCGGTGACAAAGGGCAGCCTTTGTCAGATTAACATTTAAAAAAAAACAAAAAAACGCACTATCCCTTTAACACATAGTTCCTTTTTCACATAAATTACTGTATCTGAAGTGGTGTGACAGAAAAGTGGGAGAAACAAATGTAAGCTGTGGCCATATGATGCCATCACTACCTCAATGAATGTAATTGCATTTATTTTATAGGGAAAATATGTTTTGGATAAGCTTTTACATAGAAAAAACATAAGCACTGACAGTTCAATACAAAACAGTGCAAAGGATGACATCACCAGGCCAATTTACAGGTCAGGCTGAGTAAAGAAGCGTTTTTCAAGCTACTTTTAAATTAATTGTACCATTCGAAAAGTACATGGAAAATAACATTTAATTAGCATTCTGACATCTTCACCTCTGCCTCATTATCCATGTAATAAACCAATCAAATCTAGTCAATCAAAAAGATTCAAAAAGGCCTATTTTATCAAACAGCTGTGTTTTTAAAGTTTAGCACAATGAATCAAACAGAATCTGTATGAGGACTTTTTGAAACATCATCCTCTTCTTCCTGATATACGGTGACGAAGATGAAGGTGATGACGAGAGATGAAGAGATGAAGCAGAGAAACATGTCAGGAACACAGCACGAATAGGCTAAGATCTCTCTTCATAAGCCCACAGCACAGCCCCCTACCAAGGCGTACACCCGCATTCATCATCCAAGGTGTGTTTCAACCATATTTGTCTTTCATGTGGAAATATTTTAGCCATGACAGAGGCAGAGCTGCAATAGCACCTGTATCAGCATAATAATGAGAAGATGGAAGAGTCAATGTGGCGCCGAACATGGGGCAAAAATTAATCTCATGAAGACGGAGGAAATATAGAAGTAGCGTGCATGTCTCACTTCTTACTTCTGGTCCTGGTTTGTTTTATCTTTATTTTTTAAGTGTATACAATAGGTAACACTAGAATGTAACAATTATATTTAACATTTAGCTAAAATCGTATCTTATTGTATAGTTTTTGGGAGATTTTTGGTGAAGTTTATACTTAGTGACCCTAAAAATATAAGCCTGGTTCAACTTTTAAGTGTTGTGTATATGTTTGTTTAGGAATTATAGACCAATCTAGTTTAAAGGTGTGTAACATTTCTGGTGGAGTGTCTCCCATCTGCTTGTCTCCATGGTGATGTTAATGCTTTGCCTGGGATGTTCCACAGTATGGCATTAAAGAGAGGTATCTTGCATTTATTCAATTATTTCTCAAAACTACCACAAAAACAAGCATTATTACTGAGAGCGGGTCCATTTCTCCACAGATCTGACCTGTAACTTGGCCTAGTGATGTGGCTGCTTGTCTCCATGGAGATAGTTAAAATAAATTCTATACTGTGGAACATTCCTAAAAAAAGAAAGAAAGAAAAACAGTAACATCTACATTAAGTTTTAATTTAAGTGCAGTACAGCTTCTATCCATATCTGCTTCTATCCTGTGTATTACTCTCTTTGCTATTACTGAAGTTGTGCCGCGTGTATAGTTGTATACTTGTGTAATTATACTTCATGTAGCCTTGTTGGAGTGAATGGGAATACTTAAGCTTTTTACAGATACTGTATTCATCTCTGTATTTGATTTTTACTAGACAATGCACGATCTCTAAGCATTCAGTGAGCACTTTGATATTACTTACAGATATTTTGATAATTGAAAAATACTTGAAAAACGTGACTTTGAAGGTTCTCTCTCATCATTGCAGTTTTAGGCTACTCAAAGGTGTTCCCTTTGTACAAAGTGTAGGACGATATGATATATATTTTCACTTCTTTAAATATATATCCAGGAGTTTGTGAAGCATGTCTTTGCTGCCCTTCAATCCCTTAACTCTCCTTGTGTCTGACCCGGAAAGGACTGAGAGGAAAATCTGATTTCATCTTGTTCTAACCTCAGGTACTGTGTGGCCACTTCTATTCAGTGTGATTTCTTCCTGTCTGCAGATAGGCTGTGCTGATGAGCTGAAGGTCCTCATATTGATTGTTAAATGGATGATGAAAAAGCCTAGTGCCTGGTGGTCAATTGGCCAACCTTGCCTCTATTGGCAGTGTCCGGAGTGATTACAGTGTGCAGCCTGGAAATGTAATCCACTTTGGGTGCCACTTGTCAGCAGGAACATTAGAGTCCAGCCTTGGGTACAAGTGAATTTTGGATTTTCATTTGTGTTTTGTACACAATCACAATCAACCTTTAAAAAAGCCCTCTATTGAAAAGACCTTTTTTAATCTTCAGAGAGGCACTTTCTTAATGGGATGGACACATGCCGGACTATTCCACTCTGTTTTTTGGTGTATAAGTTTCTGGAAGTTTCAGTTTGGTGGCATTACATAACTAGGTATTGTATGGATCAACTTTTACCCTTTTACAATTCAATACTAGACTGACATCAGGGCCTACAAAGCCATGACTTACTTAGAAGTTAAAATATTTATTTAAAGGTAAGACCCATTTTGCCTCCATATTCACTGGTGTATCAGTGAGAGCATGTTTGTGAGAGCAAATGCAGGACATCAGATAATTGTGACATATTAAATCAGTATAATTACTACAGTACTCATTATTACAGTACAACTCATTATGTTTAATTGAACATACATGGCGCTCTCTTATGTGATTAAAACCACTTAACTAATAATTAGATAGTTGGAACTTAAAAACTTTATTATGAATGCCTGTGCAGCAAAAGAGAAGAAAAGCCATTACCAAGTTACAACTTTGCTCATTTGCAGAATAGCTAATTACATTCTCCCCAGCTGAATGGACTAATGGCATCAGACACTGTAACCACTGCCTGTTGCCGTCTTCATTAGCACATAATACATTGTCCGGTTATTGTTTGGGGGTATTTGACCTGGTAGGACATAATGTGCTATGCTACATTACACTTGCATTCCTCAGGGGAAGACAGATGCTTTGCTTCTGTATTCTGTAATTGCAGCGACAAGAGGAGGGTTCAAAGTTCAGCCACTACAATAACTCAAGCTGATTTGTGGGTGGCTTATTACAATAAGATGGCGGAGGCCCAGACACACAATGGCCTGGTGCACTGTTCGTGTTGGAGGCAATATTAAAGATGTCAGCTGGAATGAGAGGAGGCTGGCTTAGTATCAAGATCTCATCAGGCTGGCCAAAGCATCCATCGAGAAAATCAATAGACACAAATAATATGCCTTTAAATGAATACAGAATTTTTCTACAGAGGTAGAAGAATAATCTCTATGTGTATTCAAAATGTAAAGGGTTGTTGTAACCTTGTAACAACATGTTTCATTAATGCTCTATGTGCTTTCCCCACCTATAGCTGTATCTTATGTTTATTTATTTATGACGTAATTCCGATTTTGATGCATCAGGTTCCTAATATAACACTGTCAACTTCTTTTACTAGAAAATCATTATAAAGGTGCTATACTAGATTTTTATTGCTTGAATGCATGCCACAACTTCCAGTGGCCAGATTGGAGTTTTGTAGTCATGGTAATGCTAACAACATCTAGCATACTAAGAACACATTTCTTGAATCTCACAGTATAAGCACTTTATAATTAGATGCGTACAACACTTCAGTCACATTTCTACCTTATATATTATATCTATACTGGGCTAAAACACATTTTGCTCACTTCACAGAAAAAAAAGTACAGCCAGTATAGAGACATGGTGTATAATCCCATATACAGGCTCTCTACATTGGTTCAGACGATGTTCTGCAGAGACAGAATTAGCACAGAACATGTCGTCTTGTGACGGTGAAGTCTGCTCCGCTTAGTGGCTCTTTGATTCTTGAAGTCCGACTCTTGTCCTGTCAGCTACACTAACTCTGGGCCTAGACACTGGCCGCCACTTCAAAGCCTTCTCAGCATTGATCAGCCATGAATCAAAGCCCGGTGCAGGTGAGTCGGCCTGGGGTGTCACACTACAGCGGTGTCACAGCCAAACGCTCCCATCTTCAAATGTCTATATTTCTTTGCCACCTGGGATCACATTCTTCATTGAAGGAGGTGGTATCTAAGACCTGCAAAATTTACAAAATGGGGTTTAACTGAAGTGTAGATCAACTCCAGATATAATATATGTTACAGGAATCTATAGCATAGAGCATAGTGTAAAGAATCATCAACCTTGCCACTCATGAATCTGGATGCAGATTTGCAGTCACGCCTTTGTCAATTAGCCTCAAGGCAGTTATGGCTACACAAGTACTAGAAACCAAGTGATTAGTGACTGCATAATTGACCCAATATAAAGTCTAGACATTATTTAAAGGTCCTATATTATGCACAATGGACTCTTGTGAATTTTAAGCCATGTTAGAATGTTTTCACCCCTTCAAAAATATACCTGGAGTTGTGTTTTGTTTTAGTCACACATGTTTGAGTAACTCTTATGTCTGTCTACATCTCCAAAGCTCAAAATTCTCTGTTCCACCTTGTGATATCATGTGGTGCCAGTTTTCAAGTTATACATTTTGTTTAGTAAACAATTCCAGGGCTGAAATCATCCAACTGATTCTAGTGAAGATATATGGAGTTTAAAAACACAGTGCATCACTTCTGTATTGCCACATAATATCACAAGGAACAGGGAGTGAAGAACTAGAAAATATGTCTAAATCTGTAGGGTTTCTGTGTTAAACATGTATGAATAAAATAAAATAAAACACAATTCCAGGTATGTTTTTGCATGAAAAAAAACCCTTTATAACACACATCAGAAAGTAGCATAATAATCCTAAATACCTGGAAAAAGCATTATGTTGTCTATTCTCTAATGTGTTTAAAAAGAGATAGCACCGTCTGAACATCTGCCTATAATCTATGAACATGCACCATTTCCTGGACTCCGAAAGCTCTTTATTTGATGCACACACTTGTCTTTGCCTACAGAGACAGTGGACAGACCCAGAGCAGAGTGGAGACTGGCACCTCGCTCACCTCATGCATGTCATTGACCTTTCTGTGCACTCGTGAAGAGGCCCTAGCCATTTCACACCATGTACATAAGGCGTTTGTCAGAGCGGATGGATCTATAGTAGGCAAGGAAACAGAAACCACTGGGAATTTCATGTCCAAGCTTGTTTATGTATGTATCTGTGAAGAACAGACACCTTTGAAATGAGTTTAGCAGCCATAAAGATTGATTCTCGTGTGATTCTAGCTCTCCTCTATCTTCTATATCTAAAACGGGGTTACATGAGTTCAGTTGCTGTTATATGATCGCATTGCAGCACAAAGGGAAAGAAAAGGAAAGTGGTACAGCCCATCTTTTTGTTTTGTCATTTTATGGCAAATTTGCATTTAACAAATAGTTCAAAGGTGCATTGTGTAACTTTTAGGGAGGATCCATCAAATGCTTTTCTCTAAGGAGATTTTATTGCTTTGTCTGAAATGTTTCGTAGTTCATTCATTTTCTCCAGCTCTTCTGTAGTTTGGGTCATGGGGGCAACAGTTCAGACAGATCTGCCGCGCAGATCCCAATGCACCAGCCCTTGTGTCAGTCACATGACCCTGTGCTGGATTTTTTGCACCTGATCATTACCTGCACCTGCACTTATATTCTTGTATTCTTGTAAATTTGTTAATTTAAGTTTTCTACTTTATTTTATTTTATTTTATTCTATTTTATTCCGCTCCAAGTACTGAAGCTATTTCCTAATGTTGTGAATATGTTCAAACATATGGCAATAAAACCTTTCTGATTCTGATTCTGATTCTTATGGATCCTCCTGCGGGTGGTGGGTCCACGGGAGGACGGCCACACGTCGCTTGACGCAACTGGCCTTGATGTACTTCTGTCATGGGGGCTACCAGTGTGCACAGACACTGGCAAGGTGGGGTTAAGTGTCTTGCCCAAGGACACAACAGTGGCATTTTCAATGACATTAAATCATTGTACAATTAAGGACACCAAACCAGGCCAAGTTACTGGTCAGATTTGTGGAGAGGCAACCCTGCTCACAGACAGAATGCCTGCTTTGTAGGTAATTTTAAACAGTAAAAGACTTAGACTTAGACAAACTCTATAGATCCACAAGGGAAATTATTTCAGCACGGTAGCTCGCACAGCACAATATAATATAATTACAAAGAGTAAAAAATATAAATGGCAATAATAAATTCTACTAAATAAGCACCAAAAAGATAGCAAGAGACAGGTGTCAAATAAGGCATAATTATACTCAACAAAAATATAAACGCAACACTTTTGTTTTTGCTCCCATTTTTCCTGAGATGGACCCAAAGATCCAAAATTCACTCCAGATACACAACACTACCATTTCTCTCAAACATTGTTCACAAATCTGTCCAAATGTGTGACAGCGAGCACCTCTGCCCCGCCGAGACAATCCACCCCACCTCACAGGTGCGCCACATCAAGATGCCGATCCGACATCATGACCAGTGCACAGGTGCGCCCCAGACTGCCCACAATAAAAGGCCACCCCGAAATGTGCATTTTTTTTGCTTTATTGGGGGTCTGGGGACTCAGAACCAGTCAGTATCTGGTGTGACCACCATTTGCCTCATGCAGTGCAACACATCTTCTTCACATAGAGTTTATCAGATTGTCAATTGTGGCCTGTGGAATGTTGGTCCACTCCTCTTCAATGGCTGTGCGAAGTTGCTGGATATTAGTGGGAGCTGGTACACACTGTCGTATACGCCGGTCAAGCATATCCCAAACATGCTCAATGGGTGACATGTCCGGTGAGTATGCTGGCCATGCAAGAACTGGGACATTTTCAGCTTCCAAGAATTGTGTACAGATCCTTGCAACATGGGGCCGTGCATTATCTTGCTGAAACATGAGGTGATGTTCATGGATGTATGGCACAACAATGGGCCTCAGGATCTCATCACGGTATCTCTGTGCATTCAAAATGCCATCAATAAAATGCACCTGTGTTCTTCGTCCATAACAGCCTTTGAAGAGGAGTGGACCAACATTCCACAGGCCACAATTGACAATCTGATAAACTCTATGCGAAGAAGATGTGTTGCACTGCATGAGGCAAATGGTGGTCACACCAGATACTGACTGGTTCTGAGTCCGCAGACCCCCAATAAAGCAAAAAAAAAAAAAAAAATGCACATTTCGAGGTGGCCTTTTATTGTGGGCGGTCTGGGGCACACCTGTGCACTGGTCATGATGTCAGATCGGCATCTTGATGTGGCGCACCTGTGAGGTGGGGTGGATTGTCTCGGCGGGGCAGAGGTGCTCGCTGTCACACATTTGGACAGATTTGTGAACAATGTTTGAGAGAAATCGTAGTGTTGTGTATCTGGAGTGAATTTTGGATCTTTGGGTCCATCTCAGGAAAAATGGGAGCAAAAATAAAAGTGTTGCGTTTATATTTTTGTTGAGTGTATATAAATGTCTTATTTCACCTATATATCTGTATAATGTCATATTGTGGAACATTTGATGCAGAGCAATGACATATTCATAGAAACAAGACTATGAATATGTCACAAGTGAGTGACCCCCGACTACATGGTGCACCTTTTGATAACTTGGTCTTTTTCCCCTTCAAAAATTATACTATTTAGTTTTGATTTGTTAATTGCCAGGGCAACAGTGCTAAATTTTCATCACTCTGCAGCCCATGGATAACTATCTTCTTTGAGGTAAGCAACTGGCAGCCAAGTTGATTAAATGCATACAAGTTTAATGCTCTACTGTGGAACATTGCAGGCAAATCAAAAACATCTCAATGGAGACCCCTAAACGGTTCAGGAGATTCACTGTTATTTGACCATCAGCATTAACAAGACATGGAGACCAGTCAACCATGTACAGTAGACCAGTCAACCAGGAACATCTTCAAAAACCCAGGTATAAAGGCAATTCCAGTAAAGCTATTCCTGTGAGAAATAACACTACAAAGCTAAAACAGCTGCCTGTATTCTTTATGCTCACATCTACCCTCATTCACGCTGCCTCTTTTAAGTTTTCACCCCATGCACCACTTCGTCTGTATAAACATGTTTGTGACTTATCAGGATCTCTCCATGGGGACTGTTTCTAAGCTCTTGTCAAAATGTCAAGATGTCAAGCGCATGTACAATTTCTATTTAGCATCTTTGAGACCCTCTGTTGCAACTTTTGACAGCATTTTCAATAGCGTTTACTCTTCCTGTGAGTGAGGAGAGCCACATTTTAATTCCTGCATATAACTATTTATGAAATCCAGTTGCAAGGCCAGTTCAATGTTATTTTTTAGACTGTGGAAGCTTTTCAACCTCAAGGCACCACAACCTCTTTTGACTTTTAGCTTTACCCATCTTTATATTTCTCTTCCCAAGGCAGATCTTGGAGAAAAAGTTGGGAATTTTGTGAAATATGAAGTCTGCCACTGACATAATAACCCCACCAGAGTCATTACGAAGACAACACAGAAGTCCAAATGTAAGAGCGAAGGAGTAAAGAACAAAACATGTGAAATCGCCAAAACTCTAATGACTTCCTATGAGAACGCAGTGAGCAGGTGAGGAATTGATTTAAACTCTCGGTTTTATTCAAGCATATTGGATCAACCTCAACAACCTACCGGGTTAGAGCAAAGACTTAAGACAAAGCAAAGACTTAAGAGCAGCAATCATTTCATTTTTAAACCTTATAAACTACATTTGAGTGTTTACTATGGTTAAATATTCAGAACTCAAGGACTCTTTCTTAGATTCTTGGAAGAATCTGTTAAGTTCTTAAAATATCTCAAACTATGCTCATTTCTGATCACTGGAGTGTTTTAAAACACAATGTACCTACATATCTGCGGATATTTGCATTTTCCTTGAGCTTGCATAAAAACAAATGCCACACTTTTAGTTTTGTATAATGCTTTCTTCCTGGAGGTGTCTCACAAGTATGTTTTATAGATAGGTGGAAACTGGTAAATGTGAGTGAATTATTCAAATTAATCCTATTTTTTTTACCATTACAGAACCATTATGGCCAACCCAAAAAGATTTTTTTTTTAAAATACAAAAATAGAACTGAAGAAGCAGCTTGGATGAGCTGCAAAACATATTTGACCAAATAAACTTTTGTCCAGTTGACAAATTGAATTTCTCCTTTTACCAATACAAAAATACTTTTCTTTGAGGTATTTCAACTTGAAAGTCCACTTGTGATTTTTCAATTTGAAGACAGCAAATGTATGAGATTAGCTTCAGGGGCAGGATGTAACAGGGTCAGATTGCTACCTTTGTCAAGTACAGCGCATTTCAAACATCTATATTAGAAAGACCCAATCGTTCCAATGTTCTGATGTGAGGTGGTTGGCAGAGTGGTTAGCCTTTTTTATTGTGCAATCACACTTGCCCTTGTCTGCTCCTGGTTTGAGCCCAGTTTAGTGCTAATGTAGACTTGGTTTGGTTCCGTTATACACTGTGCAGAATTCTTAGGCAAATAAGTATTTTGAGCACATCATCCTTTTTATGCATGTTGTCCTACTCCAAGCTGTATAGGCTTGAAAGCCTACTACCAATTAAGTATATCAGCTTATGTTTATCTGTGTAATGAGAAGGGGTGTGGTCTAATGACATCAACACCCTATATCAGGTGTGCAGAATTATTAGGCAACTTCCTTTCCTTTGGCAAAATGAGTCAGAAGAGAGATTTGACGGACTCTGAAACGTCTAAAATTGTGAAATGTCTTGCACAGGGATGCAGCAGCCTTGAAATTGCCAAGCTTCTGAAGCGGGATCACAGATCAAACGTTTCATGGCAAACAGGGTCGCAAGAAGCGCGTTGGAAAAAGAAGGTGCCAAGTAACTTCCCAAGAATTGAAGAAAATCAAGCGTGAAGCTACCAAGATGCCATTTGCCACCTGTTCTGCCATATTTCAGAGCTCCAACGTAACTGGAGTGTCAAAAAGCACAGGGTGTGCAATAATCAGGGACATGGCCAAGGTAAGGAAGGCTGAAAAACGACCACCACTGAACAAGAGACACAAGATAAACCATCAAGAAATATCTCAAGACTGATTTTTCTAAGGTTTTATGGTCCGATGAAATGAGTGAGTCTCGATGGGCCAGATGGATGGGCCAGTGGCTGGATCAGTAAAGGGCAGAAAGCTCCACTCAGACGCCAGCAAGGTGGGGTACTGTATCAAAGATGAGCTCGTGGGACCTTTTCAGGTTGAGAATGGGGTCAAACTCAACTCCCAGTCCTACTGCCAGTTCCTGGAAGACACCAAGCAGTGGTACAAGAAGTCGGCATCTTTCAAGAAAAACAGGATTTTCATGCAGGACAATGCTCCATCACATGCCTCCACATACTCCAGTGTGGCTGGCCAGAAAAGGTTTAAAGGATGAAAAAATAATGACATGGCCCCCTTGTTCACCTGACCCGAACCCCATAGAGAACCTGTGGTCCCTCATGAAACATGAGATCTACAAGGAGGGTGTCATGGATAACGGAGGAACCAAAGCGCAGACACAGGTCAAAGGAGAATAGTTGGCATTTATTACAGATTTAATCCAGGAATATGATGAAGAGAGCAGGACTCTGGAGCAGGGCAGGTCGGAGCAGGTGACTGGGGCACGGAGATCTGAGGCAGATGAACAAAAGATTAAGTAATTGAAGTTGTAGGTAGGCAAACATATGTAGCAAGAACATAGCACCAACAGACGAAGTATTACGATCTGGCACCGCTGAGCTGGCTTGACTGGCTTTTACACCCTGTTGATTGGAGAGTGGATTCAGCCGAGTCTGGCTACAGCACACCTGTCTCCACTCCTGGAACACCAGAAGGGGAGGGGAAGGAAGGAGGTGGCCACTGAGGGAGTGGCAGATGAGATCAGAGGGGCTGTGACAGTACCCCCTCCTCTACGGACGCCCCCTGCGCTTCTCCGGATGACGAAGGTAGAAGTCTTGGATCAGGGAGGGGTCCAAGACATTCCGACGGGGCACCCAACACCGCTCCTCTGGACCATAGCCTTCCCAGTCCACCAAAAACTGAAGACCACGACATCGAGGATTTGCCGAACAGTATAAGCAGGGTGATCATCGACCACCCTGGGAGGAGGGGCACACAGAGAACTGGACCGGACCGGCTTGACCAGAGAAACATGAAAGGTAGGGTGAACCTAGTCGATGCGCGCTCCAGCGCAGAACGGGCTCGAGTCCAGATTCTGCGACACCGTCTCAAGTGATCCTGGACTGAGGGAACTGCTAGTTCTTGCTCCTGGTCTGGAAACAGGGGAGGTTTGTAACCATAGCAGCATTCAAAAGGTGACATACCCAGAGCGGAGTTCAATAGGGTATTATGAGCATATTCCACCCACGGCAGATGTGAGCTCCAACTAGACGGATTGGCAGAGGAAAAACACCGCAAGATCACCTCCATCTGCTGGTTAACCCGCTCCGTTTGGCCATTACTCTGGGGATGATATCCAGAAGAGAGACTTGACATTTATATCCAAAGCAAAACAGAAAGCCCGCCATACCTGAGAGGTGAATCGAGGGCCTCTGTCCGATACAATGTCTGTTGGAATGCCATGCAACCTGAATACATGTTCTACTAAGAGGTCTGCGGTCTCTCTAGAAGGCAGTTTGGCAACAGGGACAAAGTGAGCCATCTTGGAAAACCTGTCAACAATGGTAAGAACAACAGAATAGCCATTAGGAGGGAGTCCAGTAACAAAATCCAGAGAGATGAGACCAAGGACGCTGAGGGATAGGTAACGGCTGCAAAAAACCCGAAGGCGGTCTATTAGGGGTTTTGTTTTGGGAGCATATAGAACAGGCAGAAACAAAGTCCTTAGTGTCCCTTTTCATTGATGGCCACCAGAACCTGCGCCATAGGACATAAAGGGTGCGATTAACTCTAGGATGGCATGTCAAATGCGTACAATGAGCCTGAACATCAGACCGAACAGCATCTGGAACAAGGAATTAGGAGGGCCATTGCCAGGGTCAGGCTGGTTCTGCTGCGCTAGTCTGACCCGAGCTGCTGTACGATCCATAAAAGTCTCATCCGCCCCAGAGTCAATGAGTACAGGAAGAGTGACAAAACGGTCCTGTAAACTGAGCGTGCCCTCCAGATTAGGTTTAAAGGGAGATGAAGTGTCGGTTTGGCTCAACAGAATATCTCCCAATACTGCTGAGCCAACCCTTTTGCTGGGCGGACAGGACAAGAGGATAAAAAAAAAAAATGTCCAAACTGGCCACAATAGAGACAACTCCGTGTTGAAACGGCGTTGCCCCTCTTCAGGATTCAGATGGCCACGGCCTAGTTGCATAGGTTCAGGTTCCAATGTAGATGGTTGAGCAGGAGGGGAAGCAGGAGTGGTGGTGGAAGGAAAAGTGGAACGGTTTACGAGCGATGGACAGCTTAAAAGCTCTCACGCCGGCGCTCCCGAACGCGGTTATCCACTCATAGCCAAATCAATGAGGTCGTTGAGGTTACTTGGGTCATCCCGGCAAGCCATTTAGTCTTTTAGGTTGTCGGAAAGTGCATTAAGGAAGGCACCCTGAAGAGCCTCATCATTCCAACCACTCTCAGCTGCAAGGGTGCAAAACTCAATGGCCAGTTCAGCAACACTACGGTTTCCTTGGTGTAGGGACAGAAGCCACTTAGTTGCCTCCTTGCCACTGACAGGGTGATCAAAAACTTGCCTCATCTCAGAAGTAAATGCTGAGTAGGATGAACAGGAAGGGGATTGCTTCTCCCACACAGCAGAGGCCCAACTCAATGCATGACCTCGTAAACAACCAATCAGGCGATTTTAGCTCGGTCACTTGAATATATGAGGGGTTGTTCAAAAATGAGAGAGCACCGAGTCAAAAAGGACTTACAGGAACTAAGGTCTCCACAGTATGGTGCAGGAGGGGGAACAAAAGCCTCTCTTGTAGGTGGCGGGGGTGAGCACTGGGCAGGAGGGGGGTTAGCAGCAGCTTGAGGTGTCAAGGCGGTCATCTGAGAACGAAGACTGGAGAGATTAACAGATAATTCCTTCATGTGTTCCATAAGAGCCCTTAACATGCTATCATGCTGCTCCAACAGCGTAGATTGTGCCCCAAGAGTCTGGTTGAGCGGGTCAGAGTCTGCTGGGTTCATGTCTGGCCAGATCGTACTGTCACGGATAACGGAGGAACCCAAGAGCAGACACAGGTCAAAGGAGAATAGTTGGTATTTATTACAGATTTAATCCAGGAATATGATGAAGAGAGCAGGACTCTGGAGCAGGGCAGGTCGGAGCTGGAGACTGGAGCACGGAGATCTAAGGCAGATGAACAAAAGATTAAGTAATTGAAGTCGTAGATAGGCAAACATATGTAGCAAGAACATAGCACTAACAGATGAAGTATTACAATCTGGCACCGCTGAGCTGGCTTGACTGGCTTTTACACCCTGTTGATTGGAGAGTGGGTTCAGCTGAGTCTGGCTCCAGCACACCTGTCTCCACTCCTGGAACACCAGAAGGGGAGGGGAAGGCGGTGGCCACTGAGGGAGTGGCAGATGAGATCAGAGGGGCTGTGACAGAGGGAAAACAGTACATCTCTCTGAACAGTGTCTGGGAGGCTGTGTTTGCTGTTGCACGCAGTGTTGATGGTGAACAGATCAAGAAGCTGACGGAATCCATGGATGGAAGGCTTTTGAGTGTCCTTGTAAAGAAAGGTGGCTATATTGGTCACTGATTTGTTTTTGTTTTGTGTTTGAATGTCAGAAATGTTTATTTGTAAATTTTGAGTTGTTATATTGATTTGTCTGGCAAAAATAAATAAGTGAGATGGCTATATATTTGTTTTTTATTAATTTGCCTAATAATTCTACACAGCAATAGTTATCCACACACACAGATATTCTCCTAAGATAGCCAACACTAAAAAAGCCCCACTCCAACTTCCAAAAGTATTCAGCTTCAATATTTATGAGTCTTTTGGGTTGATTGAGAATATAGTAGTTGTTCAATAATAAAATTAATCCTCAAAAATACAACTTGCCTAATAATTCTGCACACACTGTAGTTCTGGTTTAATCCTGGTCTAGTCCAGGTTTAAGTTTACCTGACCAGTCGGAGCCACACGCTTTGTCAAAACAAAGACGAGTGGATCTGGAGCCACGTCCGGTTTCCCTGGTTTCATTGGACGTGATTGACAGGTGGATTAACCAATCAGAGAGACACATGGTCTGTTCGCATCAAAAACAACATAAAGGACTGAGAAACTGGGCAGATTTTTGCAGAATGAACAATCAAAGCACCAAACTATTACTTATCTGAAGTAAAAGAAGTTATATATTTTGTTCTGAATGACACGAGAATTGGAGAGGAGATGTCTTCCGCATTTGAAAGACACATGATACAAATAAACAGCTGTGGTTGGATTGCCTCAAATTAAAACGGATTTTCAGTTTTTATTTATTGTCCGGTTCCAGACCTTTTTGGATTTGAACTGAATGTAGAAGGACTGGCTGGTCAGGGAAGATTTAAGTGGGAACATTTTATCAGCGCTGTTTCCGTTTATGCTTGTGCCTCACCTCAGGGCCATAACTACAATTGCAATCAAAATGGGGTAACTTATACGAGGAATATAGCTAATTCTTATTGCAGGAAATCTCTTCATTCTATTGACTTTTTCCAATCCTATCCCACCTCTGCTTTGTTTTCCATCTTTGCTCAGAAACCCATAAACTCTCGAAGTCAATTATTCTTGTGTAAATTTCCCCCAAGACCACTGTTATATAAAAGAAACTGAATTCATATTTGCTAACAATTTTCTCATTTGTGGAGGCTTTGACAAACAGCTATGTGAATTCAGCATTGGCCCTTACACCAAAGAGAAATAGACAGACAAAAGGGCAAAACCAGGGCGAAATAAGACGTGATTCGGGTTGGTCTGTAGGTTAATGAGATCCACACGAAAGGCTAGCAACATCGGTATTGACGGACAACTGAGCAAACAACCCAATCTGCCAACTGCAATACCTGGGCAAACGGGAGCTTATGATATGATCTGGTGCAAAGAACAGGAAGAACAAAGAGATAAGAAATATGGGAGAGATCCAGGGTGAAAGGGCAACCTGTGTAATGTGAAGTATTTTGGAGGAATAGAGGTTCTAAGACATTGAGGTAGACTGAAGCTGTTTAATAATAATTCCTGATATACTGAACTTTTTCATCGCTAAACAAGATAGCTAAACAAGCAGATTCATCTCCTCTTGGATATTCAGAACAAAATCAGCAATGAATCAATCAGTACCTCCCATTATTTGATTGATTGAGTTTAGCATTATGGATATGAGTTAACACATAGCTATAGCCTCCATGATGCCTCTCTTGAACTTAATTTTTTGAAAGGTCTATCAGAAAAATGAATGAAAAGAGCAGATAGTCAAAGTTGAGCTTCATTGTAGTTTTGGACATCCTTGGCATGTTTTATACACAATTATATGCTGAATTGCATTACTATTATTATACGTGAAAAGTCCCTCAGTCGTCCAGGTAGAATCCATGATCAAAGGAGAAGTTCAATTTGTCAACTGGACAAAGTTTGTTTGGTTGAAAACGTTTCGCCGCTCATCCGAGAGGCTTCGTCAGCTCTGGTTATTGTACTGGTTAGACCCTGTTTATATCTAGCTGCCGGGAGGCGCGTCCTATTATATTTATATTATATTTATATTATATATTATTATATTTCAATGAGAATATGCAACTTCTCAAAGTCTTGTGCAGTAATATTGGTACAAACACAAATGCTTACAAAATGGTGTAGCACAAGAAGAAGTGAAGTCCTGTATAATTACATCCATTAGCAGCTAAAGGCCATATTCACTGTTCCAGGAAACAGCAGGGTGCCAAGCCCACAGGAGCCTAGCATGACTTCACTGACATACAGCAGTGTATTCTCAACAATCAGAAGGCAGATTAACACTGAACATTTCTGACCAAAAACATCAAAGTATGCAGGACAGAAGCTACAACACTGCACAAGATGTTTCATTCTGATTAGATAGTGCTCCTCCATGGGTTTCAGAAGTATGACATTTTAAGACCATTAAGACCGTACTGACTAACGATTTAAAACAAAGTATTGTAATTTGAATGGGAATAGGCCCTCAGAATGTTGCATATAACAGGAAGTGAAACCCATGAATAACAGGTAATTGAGTATATCTGGTTGAATGTCTCCCAGAGCATCTAAGGAAATGTCAGCAGCCAGGACTGCTTTGGATTTTACAGCAATGTATCTGTATTTAAAGATCACATATTGTGCTTGAGCCTGCTATATATTTAAAACGTAGAACACCCGTGGATCATTATGTTATTATTTATATATTTTAAATTGTAATAGTCATCTAAAACAACTTAATTAAAGAAACAGTCTGCAGACTATCACTTTAGAAAGATGCGGTGTCCAATGGGAGCTGACATTGCCGTAAACATCATCACAGAGAAAGTCGCCCACTGCAGATGCCTATGCATCTGCACAGGCCTCTGGGGTGCTGTCTAAATAAAATGTAAATGTTCTTTTGTGGCTTCCTTTCCGCCTTGTCTGAAGTGGAGATGTGAATGTATGCCCTAAAGGAAAGCAGTGAGAGCAAGGTTTATCTATCTGTGACCCATGGCAAGTATTTTGTGTCTCCATTAGAGTCAACACAAACAGGCCATGTCAGTCCGGAGCAGAACGCACTTATCGCTATATTTACGGTCAAATGCCCTGACACACTAGCAAGCAGCAGATTTTTTTTCATACCAAAATGACTACACTGAGAACATAAAAGTGTACAACAAAGTTAGTACAGAGTAGTGGCCGTGGGCGTATGCTGGTGCTATAACATGATTAAAAGCTCTGAAAAGTCGGTTTTGCATAATAGTTGTTCTTTAACATCTCCATTGGTGCTTCTCCGATTGTAGGACGCAGTGATGTCATACTCCCAGTGGCAGGAGCCACTTTTTCCCATTGATTACATTGTACTTTGCCATGAATTATCTAAAAGGTAAATGCATAAATGTTGAACCTGATCATTTTAGTGACTAGACCCAAGAACTAACAGAAACCTGCATTTTAATAATATTCATTTTAGCAGCTACCAGCTGTATACATAATATTGGTCTATAATGTTGTGATGTTGTCTGAAACACAGCAGTACATTCTGATGTTATTTGGTCAATATTAATGTAATTCCAGTCACAGTCACTGAAATAATCATTTGCCAAGCCATAAATCCCATTCGAAACAAGTTTAATGAAATAAATTGGTTTTACTAGCCATCTGTGAGTAGCTGCTGTTTGTGCTAGCTTCTGGCAGTGTAAATCCACCTTTTAGACATGTTTGATTGAATAAAAAGGATAAAAAGGCCTATTTTGACTGAAGGACACTTTTTAAAATCACTAGGCCTATATATATATATATATATATATATATATATATATATATATATATATATATATATATATATATATATATATATATATTGGATAAGCAACAGAACAAAGCTGTGGTGGTGGACAACCAAGCAATGGTAACATCAGGAAAAAGGAACACAAGAAACTAGAGAAATACCAGGGGCTCAAGGGAGAGCTGGAAAAGGCCTTGGGGCTGTAGCCCCCAAACTGGAGGAGTGGTTACAGCAGATCCCAGGAAAAACATCAGACATCTTATTCCAGAAAAGTGAAGTACTAGGAATAGCAGAACTCTCAAGCTCCCAGGACCCCAGCTGGATGAGAGGGAGCTGCTGGGGTGGGTGGAAGGTATTGTGGGTTATTTTAATCACTGTAAAGCACTTTGTGTTACATTTTCTGAATCAGAATCAGAATCAGAAAGATTTTTATTGCCATTGTCAAGTGAACAGAGTTCACAAAACTACTGTAGGAACTTGTCTCGGTGATAAGGTGCAAACACAAAACACTAAATAATACTAGTAATAACTAGAGTATAGACACTAAATAATAATAATAACTAAAATATAGCTATAATATAGTAAAAAAAAAAAAAAGTAATCCAAATAACAAAAAGGTCCAGATGAGCAGCATCAGAACAGCAGTGCAAACATGACGTAATTAAAGTGACTAGTGATATAAAGTGTCCAGCTTTGTGCAGATGTTATGAATTGTTCATGAGTCCAACAGCAGAGTGAAAGAAACTGTTCTTGTGACGGGAGGTTCTGGTCCCGATGGACCGTAGCCTCCTACCAGAGGGAAGTGGATCAAATAGTCCATGTCGAGGGTGAGAAGTGTCAGCTGCTATCCGGCCTGCTCGCCCCCGAGTCCTGGAGACGTACAGGTCCTGGATAGATGGAAAGCTGCAGTCAATCACCTTCTCGGCAGAGCGCACAATGCGCTGCAGTCTCTGTTTGTCCCTGACAGTGGCTCCAGCACCACACAGTGATGGAAGAGGTGAGGATGGACTCAGTGATGGCCGTGTAGAACTGCACCATCATCTGGACTGGCAGCTTGGCTTTTCTTAGCTGCCGCAGGAAGTACAATCTCTGCTGGGCCTTCTTGATGAGGGAGTTGATGATCGGCTCCCACCTGAGGTCCTGTGTGATGCAAGTGCCCAGGAACCGGAAGGAGTCCACTGTGGTGATGGGGGGAGTCTGTCAGGGAGAGAGGAGGCAGGGGGGCTCTGACTTTCCTGAAGTCCACAATCATCTCCACTGTCTTCTGGGTGTTGAGATCCAGGTTGTTGCTGCTGCACCAGGACACCAGCCGGTCCACCTCCCTCCTGTAGGCAGACTCATCAAAAAGTGCTCTATAAATAAAGTTTGATTGATTGATTGATTGATTGATTTGAACACCTAATGTCTCACAATATGTAGTCAGCCTCATTGCAGATGCTTCAAGCTATCTTTCTTGTTTTATATTCCCTTCATCTGCTGTTTTCTCACCTGAGTATTAACACTGAGATGGTACATTCTGCCTCAAAGCCCTGCTCCATATGGTTCTCCTGATCTCAGACACTTTAATCAATATTTGAGAGCAGTGCAAACATGTTTCAGCCCCAAAAGTTTTCAAAAATAAAATAAAAATAAACATCGCACTGAAAGTAGTGGTAAACAAACCCTGGGGCTACCTCTGGGACTAACTCCATACATCAGTCGCTTTTGTTTTCTCATATGAACATTATGACAGTAACAATGCACAATATAGGACATTACCTGCTTATGAGCTCTTCAAATATTCCCAATTAAGCAGTGCAAATATAGCCAAGACTATCACGTTCTATTTCAACCCTGCCAGAGTTTAGAGTGAACACAAGTAAATAAGCCCCACGCTGAGTTCCCTCCTTGAGACATATTATAGAGAAATAATTTTAGATTTTCAAATTGGACCAATCCCGCGGAGACTATAAATAAGAATTGCATACCATTTAAAGTAAAGGGCATGGTGTGGATTATTTTAAATTGAATGTTACAGTATATGGGGGCTCAAAACAGAGTAATTAGAACCATAAATAACTCATGTAAAATATTATATATATATATATATATATATATATATATATATATATATATATATATATAATATATATATATATACACACACTCAACAAAAATATAAACGCAACACTTTTGTTTTTGCTCCCATTTTTCCTGAGATGGACCCAAAGATCCAAAATTCACTCCAGATACACAACACTACCATTTCTCTCAAACATTGTTCACAAATCTGTCCAAATGTGTGACAGCGAGCACCTCTGCCCCGCCGAGACAATCCACCCCACCTCACAGGTGCGCCACATCAAGATGCCGTTCCGACATCATGACCAGTGCACAGGTGTGCCTTATACTGCCCACAATAAAAGGCCACCCCGAAATGTGCTTTTTTTTTTTTTGCTTTATTGGGGGTCTGGGGACTCAGAACCAGTCAGTATCTGGTGTGACCACCATTTGCCTCATGCAGTGCAACACATCTTCTTTACATAGAGTTTCAGATTGTCAATTGTGGCCTGTGGAATGTTGGTCCACTCCTCTTCAATGGCTGTGCGAAGTTGCTGGATATTAGTGGGAGCTGGTACACGCTGTCGTATACGCCGGTCAAGCACATCCCAAGCTCAATGGGTGACATTTCCGGTGAGTATGCTGGCCATGCAAGAACTGGGACATTTTCAGCTTCCAAGAATTTTGTACAGATCCTTGCAACATGGGGCCGTGCATTATCTTGCTGAAACATGAGGTGATGTTCATGGATGTATGGCACAACAATGGGCCTCAGGATCTCATCACGGTATCTCTGTGCATTCAAAATGCCATCAATAAAATGCACCTGTGTTCTTCGTCCATAACAACCTTTGAAGAGGAGTGGACCAACATTCCACAGGCCACAATTGACAATCTGATAAACTCTATGCGAAGAAGATGTGTTGCACTGCATGAGGCAAATGGTGGTCACACCAGATACTGACTGGTTCTGAGTCCCCAGACCCCCAATAAAGTAAAAAAAAAAAAAATTGACATTTCGGGGTGGCTTTTTATTGTGGGCAGTCTGGGGCGCACCTGTGCACTGGTCATGATGTCGGATCGGCATCTTGATGTGGCGCACCTGTGAGGTGGGGTGGATTGTCTCGGCGGGGCAGAGGTGCTCGCTGTCACACATTTGGACAGATTTGTGAACAATGTTTGAGAGAAATGGTAGTGTTGTGTATCTGGAGTGAATTTTGGATCTTTGGGTCCATCTCAGGAAAAATGGGAGCAAAAACAAAAGTGTTGCGTTTATATTTTTCTTGAGTGTATATATGGCACATTTAAAATATTCATTTATTCATTTGGTAAACATTTTAAACATTTTAGGCAAGATACCCTCCCCAGGGAGGATACTTTTTATATCTATCTCCCGGTCCATGTACACTGGCCTGTTTTTTTTAAGTAATATCTAGAATCTCTGTTAAATATTGCTCACAAACTGAGAGCATCAAGTAAAATGCACTCTGAAAGTTGCATAAAGCCATCTGATTTGAAGAAACCTTTAAACTTTGATCTTACACAGCACAGTTCATGTCAGTGTGAGGTACATTTATGCTGGTGTATGTTATTGACAGGCACCTTTGCCATCCACAGCTGTTTCTGCCTGACTCAATCTGCACTTTATGGTAGGCATTTTACTTATTTCCATACACTGCAAGAATAAACTTAACTTCATGACTTAAAGTAGCTTGACAGTTTAACCTGTTCAGCAGAGGCGGCAATTATAGCTAGAAATAGTTTTTGAACATTGCATTATATCATGTTTAGTGTAAAGGCATTTTGAGGTTTTTATCAGATAACTGAGAAAACTGTGAAAAGAGACTGTGGACATGTACCTAGGATCCTGGCTGTTTCAAAACTGTTTTTCACATTTAAACTGGTTTTGCAAGTGTTGACCAAATGATCTGAGTCTAAAGTGACCAGACTCATTAATCAATGTAATAGTATTTAATCATTTTACACATCAACTTGCAGCTTAAAGGTACACTGAGCAACTTTTCTTGTGGAGGGTCTATGGGCAGAAATATGTGCCACCAGAAACTGAATTTGAATCACATAATTTGAAATTGTATTTTTTAATTTGAATCATTGCATTGAAAAATTGAATCTGAATAGTATCATTTGAAATTGAATTTATTAGTTTGTAACAGGAATAAAATTTGAAAATTCACTCTTTTTATATGTTCATGTTCAGTTCTCAAAATTCAAATTCAGTTCACAACATTCAAATTCAGTTTACTGTGACAAACATCCGGGCAGTTTAACAGGGCTCTCAAGGCTCACGCATTGAGAGTGTGACACACGCAATTCGACGTATTCACACGCGCACACGCCACACATGGCATTTCTCACGCTGATAAGTGTTTTTTTTTTTGTTTTTTTTTTGTGCCCAGAAAATCGGTCTGTGTGGCTTAGTTTATGCAGGCTCCGCGCGTTTTCAGCGCCGCCCCCTGCTCGGGGGGAGCAGGGGGGAGGGGGGGACCCCGGGCACGTCCTGAGCCTCAGTCCCGGTGCCACGTCTCCTCTGAGACGCACCGACTCCGGTCCCGGTGTCTCCGTCTGTGCGTAACGTGTCCCCCCCGACGGCTTACGCGCGGAATACGCGCGGCCCAGAGCCGAACTGCCCATGGTGAGACGCGGTGAGACGCGGTGAGACGCGGTGAGACGCGGTGAGACGCGGGCCCGGTGCATTGACCAGACTCTTACATGAATCCGTTAAAAATGTCCCGCTCCCTCCTCCCCGCCCCTCTCCTCCCCGCCCCTCTCAGCGCGCACTGACAAAGTGCGGTGATGATAAAACAAACTGAGAACCATCAGGTAATAACTTCATTTATATAACTCTCATTAGTTGCTTTGTAGTTTAAGTTTGCTCTTTAGACAAACAGGGCTCTCAACACGCAATTCGACGTGTTCACACGCTCACACGGCATTTCTCACGCAATTAAAGCACCAAAAATTGTTCACTCGCACCCCCCCCCCCCCCCCCCCCCCCCCCTGGTCCTCGGAAATTACAGTCACACGCACGACCCCGCTCAAAACTTGAGAGCCCTGCAGTTTAAGGATGAAGGAAGAGCAATCGAGCTCAGATATACAGGACTACAGGACCTTGTGATAGCCTGTTGAAATAGTATATAGCATTTCAATGAGCACAGATGTTTGGTGCTGAAAAAAAGACAGCCCAAACGGGCGGGTTGGAACAAGCTTCCCTTATGACAGCAGAATTTGGACCGGTTCTTGCGCAAAAGAGCTATGAGCTGCTAGCTACTAGCTACAGTTTGTTTTTACTGGAGAGACTTGAGAGCTTGGAGGTACCCAATGTGTACCTGATGTGGGCTCTTGTTCGCACATGTGCAGTTTGTGTATTGTTGTACGGGTTTCACGACAGTGCCTGATTCGTCCCTTGCAGTTGGTTTACGGCTCTGTATATTACCTCAGGGTGGTTGTCTCGTGTGCTTTATCTTTTTATCTATCTTTTTTTATCTATCTTTGTTTATCTTTTTTTATCTATCTTTTTTATCTTTATCTATCCATCTATATCTATCATTCATCTATCATCTATCTATCCATCTATATCTATCTATCTATCTATCTATCCATCTATCTATCTATCCTTTCCCCTGGGGGTTGTGGGTTCAAATCCCCCCCGGGCAATGAGCTAACCAGTGTGGGTCCTTGGGCAAGACCCTTCACGGTACTGCCCCCCGGGCGCCGAAAAAGATGGCTGCTCACTGCTCCTGAAAAAGGATGGGTCAAATGCAGAAGTCAAATTTCTCCCGTGTGTCATTGTGTGTGAGACCAATAAAGGCTTAAGCCTAAACTTAATCTTAATCTTAATCCATCTATATCTATCAATCAATCAATCAATCCGAAAATTGCCTTCGTTGTCAAAATACCTCTCTGTCGTAAATAAAATAAATAATCCCAAAAAAAAGCCTGAATCGGGTAGGAAAACCCTCCTTCTTCCTGATACGTCATGATACATCATGATACATCATTGTGCGCATGTGCAGAACACACAGAGCCCACATCAGGTACTTCCGCCCACATTGGGTACGCACAGAGCTCCGAAACGAATGAAACACGGCAACTGCTCTGTCCCTGGATTTGATGATGAAGAACAGAGTATGTTTTAGCTCCTTCATCCGAGCCTTTGAAACAGCCGTGATTTAATTTTATTTTCTATGGAAAAGTGCTGACACGAATACTTAAAACATTGTATGTCTGCGCCAAACACGGACGATTGTTTTTTTTCATGGACAATACAGAGCTAGACTTGCAAATCGACTGAAACTGAAGCTTGGGTCAGTACCAATTCTCCACGCCGCATCAGCTACAGACGCCGAACAAGTAAGTCAACTGTAAAACTACATAATTTTGTGTCTGTGCTGTATATGTTTGTCTGGCTTGTTACTGGTAGAAAGTGGTAGAAGTCTTTATCTGTTACACTTAAAATGAGAGTTTACCCGGTGAAAATAGACAAATTCATCGCTTGTAAACCTTTGGTTTTAGTATGTGAACTTATAACAGTTTATTTTGAATATTATGCAGAAGTTGTAGCATTTTACTGATGAGATGTGCCTGTTAATTCTTCCTAAATCTGCATAGGCCCACTAAAGTTTCCCCCTCACACCTGATTCAAATCCATGAGCTGTTAGCAGGTGACTGCAGGTTTGTTGCATTTGTAATTAGATTAATAGAGTTTTTGAGGTGTGTAAAATATACAATGTGTAACCAAATAAATTATGTAATTTCATAATGGGTATATTGAAGTATTAATGTTGTTCACTACACATACTTCTATCTTCTTACAACTTGCTCCTGGAGTATATACAATGTAATAAATGGAGTACTAATTTGTCATTGTTTTCTCTACTCAGACCAGCACATCAACTCTGACTGGATGCATAGGACCACACAAGCTGGAATAAGGACCCAGATTCTGCAGTACCAGCCCCAGGTCACAAATGAGTAATGGGAGAGATGACTATCAAAATATTTTGTTTAGATATCTGCAAAGATTGTCATTGGTTTGAGTTCTTGTTCTGCAAATATTCCTATGCTCCTATGGATCATGTTCTAACAATTTTCAAAGTTTTTTCCCCTGTGATGTAAATAAATCTTTACATTATCTTTACACTGTCTACGCCATTGATTGAAAAGGCACAAGGCTCTAGATTTGTGGGTAGAATTAACTGTCAACAGTTTATTTATTCTTGTATTAACTTCTGTAAAAAAGTTCTGGTGTATTCCTCTCAAACGTAAAGCACTGTAGTCAGCTTTGTATATTTGGCCAGCATTTTGCAGAGAGTACACGTTGAGGCAGACAGGCTCCAATCCAGGATGGTCCACCACACATGTGAGCTGTCCCTCGACCTGTCGGAGTCTTCTAGTAACCTAATTAGGATTAGAAATGGTAAGTGTCATTTTTAGGCATGAGTAGTTGTCAAATGAAGATACAAAGTTGTTTTCAATTTAGAGTGTTACCTGAGATACCCAAGCAGCTTCTGAGGGCATGGTAGCACAATTTCCAGTGGCACCTATCCAAAAAAAAATATAGGTAGAACTTGGCAAATCTTCAGGTAAATATAAGGTAATACAGACAGATGTGATGATGGTAAATCTTCAAAAGTCATGGGTTAACATGATGTCAATATACGTGAGCATAGAGAACTTTATCATTAAATATGAGCCAGAATAGTCATAGAATAGGTTGGAATGCTTTCTATTATTACTGTACATATGCACAATGAGATTAAAAGCAGCCCATTCTCCAGTGCAGACATGTATGTAGATTATTTACATACATTTATAACATAGTGCAAGAAAAGATTGCAAAAGGGGGGTAGGTGCACATTTCTGAGGTGCAACATACATAATATGTATAATATGTAAATATTTGCATGCAATCAAGTATCCTGGCTTTGTATTTGTACACATGCTAGAACATTATTGTTGGTAAACAGGTTATACACATACAGAGAACAACACATCAGTATACTAGTGTTTTTCATGTAAACCGGGATATCAATAACCCCACTACTGTGTTCATGTAAACACTGTGTCCCAATTTTGATCAAAACTGGGATTAGCCTTATATTTGCGATATTAAGTACATGTAAACATAGTCAAGTCATTCAATCAGAGCAACATGAAAAGCTAACAACATAGGCTAGATCAGGCATGGGCAAACTACGGCCCGGGGGCCATATGCGGCCCGTTAAGCTTTTTAATCCGGCCTGCCGAATCTTAAGAAATTATATTAATAAACCTTGTTAATGTTTTAATGTTTTAATTTCCCTGCAATTCTGGCATTTTCCAATAGCTGGCGCACTAGATACGTTGACCTTCACATTTGTGCTTTACTCTTTAACCCCTCAGCCTTCCTGTAAAGATGAGGGGAGCTAAGAAAAGAAAAGTGGACAGAGAATGTCGAGTGTTTAATAAGGAGTGGACAAGTTAATATTTTTTCACCGAATACTTATCAACTGCTGTATGCCTGATATGCCAAGAGACTGTAGCAGTTTTTAAAGAATATAATATCAGCTGTCACTTTGCCACAAAACATGCTAACTGTGCTAGCAAGCAGTCAACGAAAGAACCTGAAGGAGAACAGAACTTTCAGTGCTTTAAAATAGTAACTGTTTTTTTGTTTTTTTTTAATTTTCTGTGTTTTAAAAGTAATTTCAATAAATAGCTAAATACTGTGGAACTTGAAAGATGGACATTTTGTTGTAATGCTTTTGTTCATTTTTAATTGAAATAAAGCACATGTTTTCTACATATCCCATGTTATTTTTTGCTCTTATGAGGTGGATTACCAAAACACTAAATCCAGCTGCTCCTGGTCCGGCCCTTCTGTCAATTTTTAGAACCCTTTGTGGCCCACAAGTCAAAAAGTTTGCCCACCCCTGGGCTAGATGCTGGCTACATGCTAACCGTAACAGTATACATGTGGATATCCTAAGTGGGCTGTCAACAAAACCAAGAGAGACAAGGGCAAGAAACAAGACAAAAGAGAATCGGAACCCAGGAGGAAAGGGGTAGCGATTCCGTACCTGGCCGGCGTTTCGGAAAAACTACAGAGGATTTTCAGACAATATGAAATTCCAGTTTATTTCAAACCCACAAACACTTTAAGACAAAAACTCGTCCACCCAAAGGACAAAACACCGAGCCACAAACAAAGCAATGTGGTCTACTCCATTCAATGTAGTGAGGATTGCAGTGAGCGCTACATTGGGGAAACCAAACAGCCACTTCACAAGAGGATGTACCAACACAGGCGGGTGTGCCAGAGTGGACCGTCATCTGCCGTACATCTTCACCTAGAAGCCACGGGCCATTCTTTTGAGGACAGTGAGGTTCAGATCTTAGCCAGGGAACAAAACTGGTTTGAGAGGGGAGTTAAAGAGGCAATTTTTGTCAAAAAAGAGAATCCGTCGTTAAACAGAAATGGGGGAGTTAGACATAACTTGTCTCCCATTTATAATTCGATTCTTAAACCAAGTCAAAAACAGACAAAGAAACATTAGGGCAGACAATCCAGGGCAGAGGGGTGGAGAGGGTCGTTAGGCTTGAATAGGGAGGCTAAACTAGTCGCCAGAGAAATTTGAAAAACAAAAGAGACAGATTAGTGGAGATAGTTTCAGAGCTATTTCAGTGTAGGGAGCTCCTCCCTGCAGCTAGATATAAACAGGGTCTAACCAGGACTAGAACCAGAGCTGACGAAGCCTCTTGGATGAGCGGCGAAACGTTTTCGACCAAACAAACTTTGTCCAGTTGACAAATTGAATTTCTCCTTTTATCATATACATAAACAAGCTAACAAAAGTATTGTTTCCAGACATTAACATTTCAAACTAACCACTCAGAGACTTCTGCTGTAGCCGCTGAGTTGCAACTTGGGATCAGACTCGGGCCGTACTGAAAAAATTTTACGAGTCTCGGTGTAGCAGCAGACAGAGGAATCCTGTATGTCTGAGCTCGATTGCTCTTTCTTCCATCCTAAAACTACCCGGATGTTTGTCACAGTAAACTGAATTTGAATTTCGAGAACTGAACATGAGCATAAAAAGAGTGAATTTTCAAATTTTATTAGATTCCTTTTACAAACTAATAAATTCCATTTCAAATGATATTATTCAGATTCAATTTTTCAATGCAATAATTCAAATTCAAAAATACAATTTCAAATTATGTGATTCAAATTCAGTTTCTGATGGCACATATTTCTGCCCATATCTCTATTTATGTCTCCACGAAGAGATGTTATTGCTTTGCCTGGAATGTTACATGGTATGACATTAAACATAATACATCTAGCATTTATTCATAACGAGTGTCTATTGTTCAAAATTCCTTCTGTGAATGGGGCGACTCTCCGCAGATCATAACTGTAATGTAATGTAAGTGCTGTAACCTGCTTATCTCCCTCGCGATAAATAGATTTAGTCTATATTGTAGAAGAGTACAGACAAAGCAATAATATTTCTATGGAGACAAGCAGGTGGCAGACTCTCCACTAGAAATGTTACACAGTGTACCTTTAATGTAAGTTAGTAGGACGAAGCTTTGGCGTAGAATTCTTCAGTCTGTAGAATCTAATTGACAGGACAGTAGTTGTGTAAAATAGGTTAAAGAGGAGGAGAGACATTGAGTAAAGTAGTGTCAGAAGTACAAGCTATAGTTACAGGTCAGATCTACAGCTCTGGAAAAAAATAAGAGACCCACTGCATTTTTTTCTGAAATCAGCATCTCTACATGTATTACAGCCATTCCATTCCAGCGTCTGTTGAATTCCAACACAAACACAAAGCTGAGCTACTTCAGTTCTTGCACCAGGAGTGGAATAAAGTCACCCAAGAACAATGTGAAAGACTTGTGGAGAGCATGCCAAGACGCATGAAAGCTGTGATTAAAAATAAGGGTTATTGCACCCGTTCAGTATTAATTTCTGAACTCTTCTTAAGTGTAAACATTAGTATTATGTTATTTTAAAATGATTTGATCTTGTTTCTTTGCATTGTTTGAGGTCTGAAAACATGTATCTTTTTTGTTATTTTGAGCATTTGTCATTTTCTGCAAATAAATGCTCTAAACGATAATATTTTTATTTAGAATATGGGGGAAATGTTGTCAGTTTATAGACTCAAACAAACACATACCTATAAGCAGTAAAATCAGAAAAAAATGATAATTGTGCAGTGGTCTCTTTTTTTTTTTTCAGAGCTGTAGATACATATAATGCCATTTTCTAGAGCACTTAACCATTTAATCCTCACTTTTAATGCTAGTTTTTACTCTGCACTTAGATCTTGCATAACCTCCATCAATGATCCATACCAGACAGTAGTAGACAGATACAGACGCTCCTCAACTTACGAACAAGTTACGTTCCGGACACCCGTTCGTTAGCTGAATTTGTTCGTAAGTCGTTATTATATGTTTAAGGCTTGTATAAGTTATCTATATGGATTTGTACATTTTGTGCATTTAAATAACACTAATATCACTAATAACACAATAACACTAATAAATAACACTAAATAATACTAATATGCTTTTTAA
Organism: Paratrypauchen microcephalus; assembly: GCA_036785185.1. NCBI lineage: Eukaryota > Metazoa > Chordata > Actinopteri > Gobiiformes > Gobiidae > Paratrypauchen > Paratrypauchen microcephalus. The sequence continues at coordinate 6,643,035 of JAVJIX010000032.1, forward strand.
AAATATGGAAAATTGATGAGATAAAAAGAAGAGAGGGACACAGAGGCAAACGCAGTCAGCTGAGAGAGAGAGCGCGTGTGTGTGAATGTATGTGTGAGACTGTGAGTGTGTCTAGCCTATTTACCTCCTATTTTCTTTGAGCTCTTGGGGAAAGCGTTCGGCAGCTAGCTTTATCTGCTGCCTCTCCACTCACGGACAGGTGATGAAGATTTGCCCTCTTCTTAAAACGTGCAAAGGAACACGCTGCTGCCGCTGATTTTTGAGCCAAATACCAAGAAGTTTCTCCATCTCTTCCATGAGTTTCCCTCTCTTCTTGCTTATGATGGTGGATTGCATACCCGCTGCACTTTTCACATGCTCCATAATGCGGTCCTTTTGTTTATATATCATACCAATTGTCGAACGGTTCACGTTGTACGCGTGTGCCACATTCACCATCTTCTCACCAGCATCAAGTTTCTTTATTATCGCCACCTTCTTTTCAAATGAGATGGCTTGCCGCTTTTTCACAGAAGCTTCACTAGAAGCTTTTCGCTTTTCACCAACCATATTGAATTACTGTACGCATGCAAGAAAAACAACAAAGTTCATAACACTGCACTGTAGTAACACTGTAGTAACACTGTAGTACGCCCACTCAGTTGAAGTTCTGAACACTTCTACTGAGTGGGCGTGACGCTTGGGGGATGCTGCGCAGCGCCCTGCCTGTGCGTCAGCGGCGGAAATACGCACTACGTACTGTACCCGGAAGTCGGAATAGGCGCTAAATACAAAAACTCACTTGCGTACATGTACAGCGCTTTTGCCCAAACATTTAACTTTTAAATTTTCGACCCTGTTCGTAACTCCGAATGTTCGTAAATCGAATGTTTGCATGTCGAGGAGCGTCTATAATTGCTTGAACTTGCTCATACATTGCATAAAACATTATTTACAGTACTTACGCCTATTATATTCATTACACAGCATGTTCAGAGATAAATCACTTGTTCGGGGACTTTTTATTTATCACTATTACTCACTGTTACACTGGAGTCCAAAGTCAGAATGTAGCACTGCTCTTTATGCCTGTCTAGACAAGAAGCTGTGTATCAGGACCAGCTGTGGAAGGTAACAAAGTACAAAATTATAAGTACAAGTTTTAGGTATTTGTACGTTACTTAAGTACATTTTACAGTGGATACTTAGTGGATACTTAGAGTTATCTCATTTTATGACTATAACAGTGACTAGTTTTCTGCTCAGTGACTGACCTGGTTTTCCAAAACTGTCTATGTAGCTCCGACCAGTTGTTCGACCATTCTATGAGTTTCTGGGAAAGCTATACTATGGGGTTTATTTTGGTGGCTGTTTACCTCAAGAGCTGTGCAAAGCTAAATGCCATGTATAGAGTAAAACGCTAAGTCATCAGTGCTCTGTCTATATAAGAAAGAGGTTTTCCCTGTTGCAATCTGTGAGTACGTGCGATCAGTGCTATGTAAACCAAATGTAATTGACTTCAAATCCTATTAAACCTGTGTGCTAAATCTCCGGCTACCTCTCGTGATTCTGATTCCAACAAAATGGTGGAGATGCGGGCAAAAGAAAAAGGGGCACAAGAACAGCTGGAGAAAACACCGGGAAGACGGGCTCACCCGAAAGTCACAGAAAACCTACGCCATAAAGAGCTAGCCAACAAGAAGGTACAGACGGATGCCTTTTCCAAAATGCTGTAGAAATTGGTCAGATTAAAGGGACAGTGTGTAAGATTTTTACCCGTTAATTACTGAAATTGAAGATACCCATTCAAAAATACATTGTTTTCCAAGCCTTTTCACTTCCATCATGAACTCAAAATATTCTTTTGGACTTAGATATAGTCACATAAAAGGGGGATCTTCCCCATATAGAGGCAGCCATTTTGAATACAAGAGCCGCAGAAGGACATTTGGGCTCATCCTTCGCCTAGGCTCCTGCTAGCAGCTGCTCAGCCGCGCTGCATGAGGGAGAGGAGAAAAGGAGAGCGGAGCCGGGGAAGGGGAGGGGGGAGGGGGGAGCCTCGTGGTTTTGGGTAAACAAGACAAGCTGCTGTACCACACGTCGTAATGGATCTAACACGTGTTTTGGACTAAATTGTTTTACTGGATTTTATTCGCTGGATCCTTACGGACAGATTGAGGCCAAGTTTATGGTGAAATACAGATTTTGACCTGTCCAGAGCCTTCAAAGGTAAGCTAAGTAACAAACCTCGTTTTGTGCTTTTCTGTATAAAAGCCCCATGTGCTCGGGGAGTGATTGTTGTGCAGGGAAATGAATTGCATAGTCAAAAAGAGGAGACTGTAAAGTTTCATTTGATGTGTAGAGTGTCATGGTACACGATCAGGAATGTGTGTTTTCATGCGAAAAAAAAAACGCGTTTTATTTATACCATAGTTGTCGGCGAGAGCTCGCACAGCGCCGGGTGCTCGCGGGTACGCGAGCTGTCTGCGTTACGGCGCGCCCGGGTGACCCTCGAGGTCTGCCGTAGCCAAAAGAGGAAGTGGAATAGCCACTGTCCACCTATGCGCCACGAATCCTACACACTGTACCTTTAAATTTTATAATGATGTAATGAATATGGGACTTTTGTAAATAAATTAAAGTGTTAAAACTATTTTTTAGGTTTATCTAAGTAAGCACTGTTTCATAGTAATAAGAATCTGTATTGCTTCTGTAATTGTGTACACCTGATAACAATCAGAATCAGAATAAGGATATATGGAATATATCTGTCAGTTTTTTAATAAACATTAGTGTAAAAAAAAAAAAAAGGAAACATTTTGAATCCGTTTTATTTGAATTAATAGTAGATCTACATGTGTAACTAGAGCGCTCTAAAATTGTGCCTGTTCAAAATTGAACAAGAACATTTACGGTTGTAGAATATATTTTTTGGGATCAAACGTAAGAATGTTGTATCCCAGTATATGGATTTTGTTGCTATTAAGTTGAGCTCTGCAGATGTTATCAAACAAGTCAGTGTGGATTATTTCCAAACAAATTATGATATTACATGTCAAGGAACCATATTGCAGATTGGAATTTTTTCTCATCCTTGTGATGAAGAGGTGTTAATAGAAGGGGTGGAGTTAGGATATCAAGAAACGCAGGAGATTGCTACCTTCTCTATTCACTATGGAACATTTTCCAAAGTCTGTGAAAATTGAATGATACTTTGCTATGGGATGTGGATTTTGTTGAGGCCAAATTGTTGTGTAGATGGCATTGTTGAGACAATGAGTAGTGGTGACATTTGTGAACATAATATAACAACAGAGGCAAATGTGAGCACTACTCATAAAAATCTGACTGCTTTAGTCACAATGCCAAACGACACTTCAATGGATAAAGAAAGTAGCATTCTCATTAATAGATCAATAAGTAATGATAATGAATCTGAGTCCAACATGGCTAATAATAGCTTGTTTGATATTCAATCCATTACGAACAAATTTAATACGTTTGTAAAAGGAGTTACATATTCAATGGGAACAATGACTGAACAAACTCAGCAAACTCATTTAGACACTGTAATTAAAAATCTAAAATTGAAATAGCAAAAGAAATAACCAAAAATGTTAATACAACAAAGGTTTTGTGTTCATCCAACTCTTCCAAGCTGGTTCTTGCTACTCCACTAGACTGAAAAGTAAAAAGTAGTTTTCTTTATGATGTGTTGAAAAGGCTAAGACTTTTGTTTTCTTTTCTTTTCTTTTTTTTAGCATATTTAATTTGAGTTTCCTCCCAACTTTGAGCAAACCAAATACACAAAAACACAAATACAGCTAGAAAAAAATTGAAATCTATTGAATCACTTAAAATCTGCTCATTTCTTTATCAAAATCACTACATTTGATGATTTAATTGTTCTAAAAATCTCTGCAAAATACTTTTCCTTTTTACTCTTTAATTACATTTTTAAACAGGTACTTTAATACATTTACTTAAGTAGATTTGCTCATGTGATACTTTTACTTGAGTAACATTTTGCCCTTGTCTCTGTACTTTTACTTAAGTATTTTAAGAAAATAAAATTAAAATTGAGTTCAACAACCACTGATAAGGACAGTATCTTTTATTGAAATGGGCCAATGGTTCTGGGAGTATATGGACTTCTCCTTAATGATAGTCCTGTATTTTTTTTACTCGACCCTAATATAACCATATTGAAGTCTATTCTTTACAGTTTTGTTTTATGAACCTTTATAATACTACATTGAATTCTTCTCACCTGGATCTAATGTGTGTATAGTCTCTGGTGCTGCATAGGTCCAGACGGGAATAGTGGAGGTTAGGTTCTGTGTGGTTTGACAAGTTTGTGTTTGACAAGCTGCAGAAGATGGTCGACCTAAAAGCCATGGAAATCAGTGGAGAATTCACTCAAGTGTGTCCGGCATACAGAGAGGTCCCAGGGGGAGAGATAGGACCACCACCATGGGCCCCTTCACCTCAGCGCTGACAGCATCAAACAGACACTCGCAGTTTTCATTGAATTCTATGACCTCTGACCCCAACAATCCATTGGTGCACTCCAAGCTTTCAATACTAAGAGCTGAAAGAAAAAATAAGAACAAAATAGTTTGTGCAGGTCAAAAAAACAGTGCTCCTCCACAATATACCAACCATTTTATGTTTTTATTTTAGCAAAAACATTCCACCATGATACCTACTACTATTCTATGATTGTCTATTTAATTGGTATTTTTTAGAATTTATATTTTTGTTTCCAACTAAAGGCAATGTGATGGAACTTTCTGAAGGTGGCATGTTGTCTTCATTATTCAATGGAAACACAAAGTTGGAGATATAATTTTTTATATCTCCTGTGGAAGATTACACTGATTTCTTTAAAAACAACATTTATTGGATTTGATTAGATTTATTGTACTGTATTTTTCTAAACAACAATATGAAATGACCAGCATTTTAGTAACTTGCATACACCATACTCCCAGAAGCTAATTTAAAATATTTCTAACTTATGTTCATTTGTTCTTAGCAGCTGTGCAGATGCTGCCGTTGACAGCACTTTTCATTCAAACTCACTGGAGCATATTTGCTGATTAAGAAGAATTATGTACATCATTTTAAACAGAAACGCGCTGAATAAGCTTTAAAACTTACTTCAGACTGGTCATGAGTGACTGACAGAACAGGCCATGTCAGTACAAGCTACAGTTTACATCTGGGTAGCTCAGCTGATAGAGCGTCCCATCATGTTTGGTGTCAGTGTGTCCTTGGGCAAGACACTCCACTCACTTTGTGTCTTCATACATAAATGACACCTTTTACATCTCTAACTGTAAGATTTTTCAAAGCCTTACTGGTATCACTTAGCTTTATTTTTGTTGAAGCTTGTCACTTTATCGCGTTTACTTTTACTTATGTGCCTTGCTGTTGTAGAATGCAGTTTATTGACAGACGAACAATCGTAAACAATCGTACTATCTTGTCTTCATTTTCCCAATTGTGTATTTTGTTTGTCTAGTTTGGAGCTACATTTCCATTTTTCCTCCACTTTTATCCTCACATCCCCTCAGATTTGAACCCAGAATGGACCTCTGCGCCGGTGCAACCCCCACGACACATCCACAGTGACTTCCACATCGTCGCTGGAGGATACAACTTTGACCTTGGGATCCAGCGTTGTTAGCACCCAAACTCTAGCTCCCTCCGTCTACTCTCTTTGAATAGCAAAACACAAGGCTGATGCTAGAATATGCTTTCACACACCAGTGACTTCCTTTTGGTCCAGGCTCTGTCAAAGCACTTTCTTTTCATAGATTTCTTTCTTGGGTTATACTGTAGTCTCTTCGGTCTTGCTGCCAATCCCTGGTCTCGTTCCTCTTCTGCAGCCTCTTGCTGATACTTTGCAGTGACATTATGCTGGGGGTGTTACATGTGTCTCTAATGGTGGACAAAAAAGACTTACCATGGTGACACACTGCACACATTAGTAAACACTGTCAAAAAAGTTAAACAATTCAGATTCGGGAGCCTGTGATCAGTATCAGCGTTCCTGTTTAGGTGTTTGAGTTTCAACAAAAAATCATCAATGTATCAATGTATCAATGTATCATCAACACCTAAACCCCTGTGTATGGATCGTATACATTACTTCATTCATAAGTAATCATATTTCTCTTTCAAATTGTGAGTTTTAAAGCTCAGTGCAGTACCCTTTACATTTACTGTTGACTGCTAACCCTGTTCCCTGACCTCCACAACATTACAAGTCAAACACGTTGAAGTAGCTGGTTGATCTATGCTCTTTATGCATGAGGAGCTCCCACTGCCCGCAGGACCCTGGCCTCACTGCTGACCGCTCACTTTGAGGTAGGACCAGTCTGCCAGATGCTAGCGCCCCCTGCTGGTGCCCTTCAGCAGGAGGCAGATGAACAGGTCACCCTCAGCTTCAGATTTTCATGTCTTAAACTGGTGATGAATTATGTAATATCTTTCTCAGTGGTGCAATGAAAAGTCAAGGAAACACAGAATTAGAATGTCTGGTCCCCTGGTCAAATGCAACTACCAAATATGTCCAACAGAATGGGTGTCGTACCATGTGCAGGTGGGAATTCAGTTAATAATTTATAATATTTGAATTGAATAAAACAATCCTCAGCATGAAGCAGAATCCTCAAAGTGAGCAGGCTTGCATCTCCACAAACCTGACTCTTATTTCGCCTAGAAAAGGGCCTCCTGCTGCTTGTTTCCATAGAAATTTGATTAATTTGGCTATAATATCCCACAGTATGGCATACAGTGGAATTTCACAGAATCATGCAGGTGACATGCCACGCCCAGAAAGTTACATAGTGTACCTTTAAATATGACATAAACATGAACGCAACTTTAAAGTAAATATTCTTTTTTTTTTTATCTAACAAAGACTATGAGGCAGACGCTACAGAGCTATCAAAGCATGATTTATAGATTGAAACAGGTGTTATTGTAAAAGAGCAACACTGAATTCCAAATCCATGTCTATTTGGATTTGAAAGTTCCTGTTATTTCTGTCACTTTTGTGTTCTCATCCACCATGGTGCCTTTGATATGCTGGAGCTTTGATAGAGCACCTTCATCCTTGACCTGAACATAATATTGAGACTTTAACAATCCTTCTCCTCTTCTCTCTGGAGTCATTCTTAACTCTTCCCTTTCTTCAATTTTTCAAATCAGGCTTTATGCATTTACAAGTCTCCCCAGTTCTCGCCTGCGGCATACTGTTGAGATCAAGCAGGGTCGACCAATTCCTGCCTATTTTATTTCATTATTTTTACAAAAATGTCTTCTGCCTGCTCACTATCCCGAGGACATGATGTGGAGCCAATTCCCAGAGTGCACCAATGTTTTTGACAATAGCAGGTCCTGTGTTTTTCTGTCAGTTCTTACCTCCACTATTTTGCTCTTGACATGTTTCTGTCTCTCAGCACAAACCATTCATATCTTCATGGCATTTTGAAGTTATACTACACTACAACTTATCTGGGACAGTTTGACTATTGATTTCTTATATATTGAGAATATCAGACCCACATGGACTGTCCATATTTGATTGTGATGCAGTTGTTAAAAAGTACTTCAAATAAGTCAACATATTTGTATTCTACTACAGTATCCTTATTCAGCTCAAGTCATTCACCTCACACCCCTCCCCTGTCACGTCAGGTGTTCCTCAGGGTTCTGTCCTTGGTCCTCTGCTATTTTTAATCTATCTTCTCCCCCTTGGTTCCATCTTTAGAAAACACCACATCCACTTTCACTGCTACGCGGATGACACCCAGCTCTACATCTCCACTAAACCCAACTCCACACTTCCACCCTCCTCTCTGACAAACTGTCTAACAGAAATACAAACCTGGTTCACCTCAAACTTCCTCAAACTTAACGGCAATAAAACAGAACTTCTCCTCATCGGCACCAAATCCACCCTAAGCAAAATAAGCCCTTTCTCCATATCCATCGACGGCTCCTCTATCTCCCCCTCCCCTCAGGTAAAGAGTCTGGGTGTCATCCTCGACAGCACACTTTCCTTCACGTCCCATACCAACAACACCACCGGGTCCGCCTACTTCCACCTCAGAAACATCCACCGCGTCCGTCCCTCAGTCACCCCACACACCAGCGCCATCCTCATCCATAGCCTGGTCACTTCCCGTATAGACTACTGTAACTCTCTCCTGCTCGGTCTCCCACAAAAATCACTCCATAAACCCCCACTGGTCCAAAACTCACCCGCCCGCATTATCACACACACCCCCTCCCATCACCACATCACACCTGTCCTGCAACAGCTCCACTGGCTCCCCATCACACACCCCATACACTACAAAATCATACTCCTCACTTACAAAACCATCCACAACCTCGCCCCTCCATACCTGTCTAGCCTCATCCACATCTCCACACCTGCCCGCTCCCTCCGCTCCTCCTCCTCCCTGCACCTCACTGTCCCTCCTGCCCGTCTCGTCACTATGGGAAGCAGAGCCTTCAGCCGCTCTGCTCCCCAGCTCTGGAACTCCCTCCCATGCTCTCCGCGACACACACTCACTCTCACACTTCAAATCTCAACTCAAAACTCATCTGTTTAGAAAGGCCTTCTCACTCTGACCATAACTGCACTGTCTTTTAATCTGTATTTGTTTTTAAAATGTATTTTTACACTGTTTTTATTTTGTTTTATCTTGTTTTTATGTGCTGTATTATTTAATTAATGTATTTAATAGCTTGATGTACGGCGACCTTGAGAGCCTTGAAAGGCGCCTAACAAATAAAATGTATTATTATTATTATTAAAATATATACTATACTATATATACTATACTTATACTGTCTTACTTAGAATCATTGTATTTTTGAGCAATAGAAACACCCCTAATGAATGAATGCTAGATAGATGTGTTTAATGTCCTACCCTGGAACATTCCAGGCATACCAATAACATCTTCATGGAGACAAGCACGTGACAGACCCTCCACCAGAAAAGTTGCGCAATGCACCCTTAAGTGATGATGTTGGACATAATGGTTCCAACAAAATTCCAAATTCCAATTAGCTCCATTGAACCAACTCCAGGATTTAGTTCTTTTCAATGATTAGATTGCACAAACATTTTTCATCAGTTTTCCTCTAGACATGATTTTCACATAAATTGAAAACTCCATACATCCATTTTCTTCCACTTATCCAGGCCTGGGTCGCAGGGGCAACAGTCAAAGCAGGGACTCCCAGACTTCCTTCACCCCGGACACTTCCTCCAGCTCCGGGGGGACCTCAAGGTTCCCAGGCCAGAGACATAGCCCCTCCAGTGTGTCCTGGGTCTTACCCGGGGCCTCCTCCCAGTGATAAATGACCGGAACACCTCCCGAGGAAGGCGTCCAGGAGGCATCCGGAACAAATGCCCAAGCCACCTCTGCTGGCTCCTCTCAACGTGGAGGAGCAGCAGCTTTACTCCGAGCTCCTCCCGTGTGACTGAGCTCCTCACCCTCTCATGTCCATAGGTGAGGGTAAGAACATAGATTGACCAGTAAATCTGAGCTTTCAGCTCAGCTTCCTCTTCACTACAACGGTCCGATACAGTGACCACATCACTGCCAACACTGCACCGATCCGCCTGTCAATCTCACACTCACACTCTCACTCGTGAACAAGACCCCGAGATTCTTGAACTCCTCCACTTGAGGCAAGGACTTTCCTCCCACCCGGAGAGGGCAAGCCACCTTTTTCCAGTCAAGAACCATAGCCTCGGATTTGAAGGAGCTGATCCTCATCCCAGCCACTACACACTCGGCTGCAAACCGCCCCAGTGCACATTGGAGGTCCCAGTCCAATGAAGCCATCAGGACAACATCATCTGCAAACAGCAGAGATGAGATCCTGTGGTCCCAAAACCGGATCCCCTCCGGCCCCTGACTGCACCTAGGAATTCTGTCCATAAATACAATGAACAGAACCGGTGACAAAGGGCAGCCCTGGTGGAGTCCAACATGCACCGGAAACAGGTCCAACTTACTACCGGCAATGCGAACACAGCTCCTGCTCCGGTTATACAGGGACCAAACAGCCCTTAGCAAAGAGCCCCGGACCCCATACTCCCAGAGCACACACACGAGGGACATGGTCGAATGCCTTCTCCAGATCCACAAAGCACATGTGGACTGGTTGGGCAAACTCCCATGAATTCTCGAGAACCCGATAGAGACTATAGAGCTGGTCCACTGCTCCTCCTGAACGATCCTCTCCAGTACCATGGAATAGACCTCACCGAAGAGGATGAGGAGTGTGATTTCCCTGTAGTTGGAACACACCCTCCGGTCATCCTTCTTAAACAGAGGGACCACCACTCCAGTCTGCCAGTCCAGAGGTACTGTCCCCGACCGCCACACAATGTTGCGGAGACGTGTCAGCCAAGACAGCCCCACAACATCCAGAGCCTTAAGATACTCAGGACGACTTATTTTGGTAATTATAATTATTTAATCCATTGCAAGGTCCCTTTTAATTCAGTTTGTGTTGTTGAAACAGTGATGTCCCAAAAGAAATGAAAAAGTCTTTAGCTTGAATTTGAATTTCACCGTAGGGCATGCAATGTGATATTTTCAAAACATGTAGCCTAGCAGCACTGGTATAATATGAATATTGATATAAATGCACGTTGACATGGCTGTAAACTGGCTAAGGTCCAGTTTAAAGGGATATGCCACCCCCAGGTCAAACTTGGGCATCTCCCCACAGTCCAGAGACTAAAATAAGTGGTGGAAAGCGTTTTTCTGGTGACCCAGCCATTGTCCAGGTCTGTCAGCACTGACCGCTGCGGTATCTGCAGCAAAAAGACAGACGAAGCACACACCACGCTGCGTAACAGGGGAACTCCCTTCCTGGTGGGTAACTGGGATTCCCCTGTCAGCGTGGTGTGTGCTTCGTCTGTCTTTTTCCGCACAGAAAAATAGCTCCCACCCAAAATGACCAAGTCAAGCTCTCCGTGTTGATTTGCACATTTATTTGCACTCGATATGAATGCGCACTTCACAGAAAGTAATTGGGAAACACATCAAGCAAATTAATTCCTTTTGGCCGAAATCTTTCTCTGGCGACGTTAGCCTCCAGTCTAACGCGGAGTAGCTGCAGCTGCGCGCGGCGGTCAATGCTGACAGACCTGGACAATGGCTGCGTCACCAGAAAAACGCTTTCCACCACTTATTTTAGTCTCTGGACTGTGGGGAGATGCCCAAGTTTGACCTGGGGGTGGCATATCCCTTTAACAAAGAAAAAAGATGTGCTTGTTTATATATATATATATATATATATATATATATATATATATATATATATATATATATATATATATATATACACACACATTTGCATATGAGGTCAGAGTAAATGACTCCTGACACCGTTCTCCTCTGCTCTCTTTGTATTAGCAGTGAAAGCTTTTGTCGCACTCACTCAAAGCTTTGTACACTATTGTACCTGTCAGATTGTTATGATGAATAACTTAAATTTAATGAAATAAGCATGATTTGCACAAAATGTCCAAAAAGGTATTCTGACAGTGTTTCGCATGCATTTTATTGTAGTATACAACTGTAGAGTATATTCATAGTCACAGGCCCATCAACAAAATTTGGGGGCCCACAGATTTCACACACATAGTCCACCCTTTAACATAAAATAATATAAATACAAATATAATAGTGTTTATTTGTCATTGTAAACAACGAGAAGACTTGGAAATGGATGGTTCCATGAACCTTAAAGCAGCCGACATGGGGGCAGTAACAGAAACAGAATAGGAAGGCAATACAATCAATAACAATAGACAAAGACATAATACACAAGGTATCTTTTTGTTTAGAAAACATTAGGGGGGGGGGGGGTGACTATGAAATGAAACTATGAAGAAGGGCAGATTGTTTTTATAAATACGTGTTATCCAATTGATAAACATGTCCTTTGATTATGGTGAGTGTCCTTGGGAGTGTCCAAATGCAGCAGACATTCAGCAGAAGATAGAGTGCTGTTTATCACAGATTTTCTGGGAGAGAATTGAAATTAAAGGGGGAGATGCACATAATCAAACACTTTAGAACTCAGGTGAACGGACAATTGGTCCAAACCCTGGTACTGCAAAGTCCCCAACTTCATGTCATCAAGCCGGGCCGTTGAGACTCTCCAGTCCTCCCTCCTGGCGCCTGATTGCGGACTTAGCCTCTTGTTTTGCACAGTTCAACATATTCGTGATAGTATCCAAGCATCAGGGGGTATCCACAGATTGGAGATGGTACAGTTCCTCAATCTGTGTCACCTTCTGATGTAGTACCTTCCCTAGGTCCGCAATGGCTCCGCTGTGGTGTAGAGGGTCCATCTGGGACAATAGACCCATTTGTCCCCTTCTGTCTATTATAGATAGTTAATATTAAAGGGCCCATATTTTCTGATATATGTTATAATGTTGTTTCCTCATCAAAAACATACGTGGAGTTGCGTTTTGTTTCATTCTCACATGTTTAACACACAAATCCTCTTTTCCACCTTGTGATGTCATGAGGTAATACAAGAAGTGATCTATTGTGTTTTTAAACTCCATGCACCTTCACTAGATTCATTTGGATATTTTCAGCCCTGGAATTTCCTATCTCTACTGAACAAAAGGTAAAAGGTATTTTTTCCATAGGTAACACCAGTCAGTTGGCTTAAACATAAATAAAAGTGAGCACAAATTATGGCCACTTCTTATGCCACTGACATTTTAATAGACTCCTCCGCTTTGAATCACAGACTTAGTCCTACTTAATGCAGCAATTGTCTTGTCAAGCTAAAATAAGTGTATTATGCATCATCTGTATCGCACATGGAGCCGACCCTGTCACCTCCTGAACTCATTTTACCCTCGGCAAAATCAACTGCAGGAAGAAAAAAAAGGTCAGATCTGAATTTCTGATTTATATAACAGTATTGTGCTTCCTCTGCCTGCAGCTAAGTGTGTGTGCCCTGTTCAAAAGCTTTATTCGACCTCCTCAACAGTGCCCCCTAGAGACGCTGCAAAAGTTCTCACCACTCAAGGAACGAGTATCTACAGCGTTAAATCAGACCAAGTTAACTTTAATACAAGTAGATTTAATGGGACCAAAACACATTAGAAAGATCCTATTATTACTTATTTATATAACAATGCATTAGCTTTGGAGTGTTTAGCACTAATGGACTGAGTGTCAAAAGGAGAAAGTGGTCAGCTATTCTTTAAACATTCAAATACACTGCTTGGTTTTTACTTCTTTAAAATGCAAGAGTAGGTTTACATTAAGAGCAAATTGAATAGATAAGTTAACCTTTTTTTCCGGCCTAACCCGCTTAGCTTCAGAGATCAGGCATTCTCAAATTGATAAGGCCATGACAGATTCATTCATACCCAACCTTACAATTACTATAATTATTGAGCATTACTTAATATGGCTATTTGATATTTTGCATCTGCCAAAAATCTGATTACTATGAGCAGCCAACTCATTGTGTTCTGAGGCTGTAGTGATCTCCAGTGCTGTGTCTCTCCATTGATTGGGCTTTCTTCCAAAATAGATGTGTTTTTGTTTGTTTAAGTTCAAATGTTTAAAGCACCAGACAGACAAAGACTTTCATTTAATTTCGAATGTATCAACCACTTTCTCTCTCTCTCTGTCTGCTGTCGGATTTTAACTATTGAAAATCAAGCTGTTTCTACATAAATATATAATGTCCAGATCTAAAAAAAAGAATTGCTAGAATTTTCTAGTTCAAGGGAAGCTGCTGAGTCTATAATATACTGCCTTTACTTTTTTGTCTTTACTTTAGAAAACAGTGGAATGTATGATAATACTATAATCTGGGTCTAACTGCCCATCACTGATAAATAATAGTAACTAAATATTATATAATAATAGTAACTAAATATAAACTCTCCTTCCTGGTGAGTGGAGTCTTTCACCCAGTATTGTAATTCATGCATTTCCACTTCCTGTCTATAAGCACCATTTTGAGCACTTTCATCATTCAAACAATATAATATTTTCTTTTGAATTGTCCAGGTCCGGACCACAGGGGCAGTTTAAGCAGGGACTCCCAGATTCACATCCTCAACCCTAACCCTCAACCCTCATCCTCAACCCTAACCCTCAACCCTCATCCTCAACCCTAACCCCTCCTGGGTGAGACCCAGGAGGGTCCTGGGTCTTCCTCCCAGTGGGCGTGTCCACAGCACCCCCCAGGGAGGTGTCCAGGAGACATCTGGAACAGATGTCCAAGCCACCTGAGCTGCGTCATGATATGGAGGAGAAGCGGCTCTACTTCAAGCCCCTCCCATGTGACTGAGTTCCTCACTCTATCTCTAAGGGAGCGCCCAGCCACCCTGCAGAGGAAACTCATTTCAACCTCTTGCATCCACCATCTTGTTCTTTCAGTCATTACCAAAGCTCATGACCATAGGTGAAGGTAGAAACATGGCCTGAGTGGTAAATCGAGAGCTTTGCCTTTCGGCTCACCTCCCTCTTCACCACAACAATCCGATGCAATGGCCACATCACTGCAGACGTTGCACCAGTTCCACCTGTCAATCTCACAATATCTTGGATATTTGTGTTAGATTTATATCATAGTAGGAATATATAGATTTTGATGAATTAAACATTGAAATGACTATGCTAACTTGGTTGATTCATAATTTTGCTTTAATACTTTCCTTCAGTCCAATATGTCCAGTCCAGAACTGCTGCCATAGCAATATATATATATATATATATACAGTGGTACCTCACCTTACAAAATTAATTCGTTCCAGAAGTGGTTTCGTAACGTGAATTTTTCGTAAGTTGAGTAACTATTTCAATGGAAAAGGTCTGATCCGTTCCAAGGCTTTTTTTTTAATAGTGTAACTTTTTTTTAAATAGTGTAACATTTTGATTGGCTAAGAGACTGTAGAAACCAGGTCTAGACCAGAACTAAACCAGGTCTAAACCTGGACTGGACCTGGACTAAACCAGCATTATCCCGGGACATGGCAGTGCCGTTGAAGGAGCGCGTTGCTCGTGTCTCCGTGCTCCTTGCGCGTTCCGCACTAGAGCTAAGAGGCTAAGAAAGACGCTCTTTCAGCGGGAATAAGAGTGGGGCGGGGCGGGCTCTGGTTCTATCTGACCTCCAGAGCCGGGGCGCCGACACTGTGAGCTCAGAGGTGCTCTATCGGCGGGAAAGACTGCGGGGTCTCGCTCGGGGCGGGCTCTGGTTCTATGTGACTTCCAGGTCTAGACCAGAACTAAACCAGGTCTAAACTTGGACTGGACCAGGTCCAGACCCGGACCAAACCGGGACCAGACCAGGATTAAATCACCCTGTGCTCGCCCGCGTGTGCTCGGCCCTGAGGAAGAGGCACGGCCCGGGCGCCGCGGCTCCATCCCGTGCCCCCCCCCCCCACGCTTCACTATCAACACATTCCTTTGAAAATCTATGAACGTTCGAGTGTTCAAACGAGAGAGAAATGCGAGAAAAGCCCAACTCCAGTCTGAGAAAAGCGTAGAATGTGTGTGGTGAGGCATTTACAGCCCTAAAACATGTAGAACAATTGTAAAATACAAAGTTGTCCTACCTCACGGACCTCTCCCACCCCGGGCCACCTCTGGAACCTAACCCCGTGTGTGTTGATAAAGTGTATTTACCAGACATGGGGACTTGAGACTTAGTGACTTGGACTCGAGTCGACTCGAGTCGCTGTTTTTATGACTTGTGACTTGACTCGACAAAAAATGAAATACTTGAGACTTGACTCGGACTTGGAAGTCTAGGACTCGGGACTTGACTTGACTTGAGACACGATGACTTGAATGACTTGCGTGTTCACATAATGTTTTCGTGCTCATTCAACGGCACTGCCATGTCCTGGGACACAACGTGTGCACCACGTGCACCACCACCGGCACGAGGCCGCGCGTACACCGGGGGTGCGAGCACGAAAACGATCCGCGGCGCCCGGACCGCGTACTCTCAGCCCCAGCCACAAACCAGCCGCACGAAATCAGCAAAGAGTGGCCCGTGGTGGTTTAATCCCGGTTTAGTCCAGGTCTAGACCTGGTCCAGTCCTGGTTTCGTCCCCTCAGATGTGAGAGTTGCGCTGTGTTTGCGCTTGTGGTGGAGGGCTATGTGGCGTTAATGTACTGTCTCTTGGCGTTGCTCAGATCAGTTGTTGGCTTGGTTTTGTGGTGTGCAGGAGATCACTTGACCGAGGGTCTACGTTCAAATAATAATAATAAACAAAACTCTCATCACTTTTTACTCTTAGTCAGTCTCTTACAAAGGTGTAGTCTAAATACACGAGCTCTCGAGGAGCGCGCCTGACCCATTACGCACGCGAGGAGTGGTGTGTGTGTGTGTGTGTGTGTGAGAGGAGAAATGTAACAAAGTTTAATATTAATAAGCTATTTGTTTTAGCTATTATTTGTTTCCTCACAAAAAGGGAATGACTTATGGATATACTGTGTGAGTGTGAGTGACAGAAAGTGTGTGAGAGAGAAATGTGCAAAGAAAAGAGCAAAGAAATGTGACAGTTTAATTTACTGTAAGTTAGTATTTGTTTTAGCTGTTATTGTTACTTTGTAAAAGGATAGCTACTTGTGGATATTCTGTGTGTGTGTGTGTGTGTGTGTGTGTGTGTGTGTGTGTGTGTGTGTGTGTGTGTGTGTGTGTGTGCGTGTGCGTGTGTGTGTGTGTGTGTGTGTGTGTGTGCGTGTGTGTGTGTGTGTGTGTTAGAAAGTGTGTGTGGGACAGAGTGAGTTAGGGAGTGTAACAAAGTTTAATAGTTTGTTTTAGCTGTTACTGCTGAAACAATGTTGAAAACATGTGAAACAGTTTGGTTTTCGATGTACAGATCACTTTTACCAATAAATAACCAATAATTACATTATCACTGTTTTGTTTGAGTCTACGATGTATTTTACTGAACATGAGTATTTACAATACAAATATTTGATAACAGGTTGGGCAGGTTGATTACTTACACTTTTTTACATATTGCCTTTCACTTTATTAAGATCAGATTCTGCAGCTAAAATTACAACAATACGCCAAAGGTGACTTGACTTGGACTTGACTTGACCTATTACAGGACTTGACTTGACTTGACTTGACATAGCCTGTGACTTGACTTGACTTGACTTGCCCAAGAAAAAAATACTTGAGACTTACTTGTGACTTGAAGGTGAAGACTTGAGACTTACTTGTGACTTGAAGGTGAAGACTTGAGACTTACTTGAGACTTGCACATGTGTGACTTGGTCCCATGTCTGGTATTTACGTTTCGGGGCGTGCATCTGAGCGCGCATTAATTGAATTTTTGAGATTTCGCATTTCGTAACTTGAATTTTCTTTCGTATCGAGAGACCAAAATTTAACGTGAAGGCGTTTCATAACTTGGATTTTTCGTTTGTAGAGTCTATATTTTATATAGAGAATATATATTATCACTTTTGAATAATGAAAAGACCTCAAAATGTCGCCTATAACAGGAAGCTAAACCCCACATGAAAAGCTGTATAGCCATAGTGTGTAGACCCAAGCCCTCCTATGGTGTGCTCAGACAGGCGTAACATGGACCTAGCCTTCACACACTCGCCCTGCTCCTGATCAACAATTATCATTCATTACTGCAAGCTGCCAGCCTCTCTGTCACTCTCTCTCCTCGCTCTTTCCTTCCTTCCTCCCTTCCTCCCTCCCTCGTACCCTCCTGTCCTAGAGATCGGTGTAGACCTGTCATTCTGTCGGCCTATCGATTCCCCTATCTTTACCCAACCGTGGACAAATGCTTGCATGCCAATTCCTCTGTTTTCTAGCTTACTCCCTTGTAGTTTACGACTTCAGCACTAAGTAGTTTTGGCAAGACAGATAAATAATCCATTCTAAACTTTATTTCACAGTGACAAGAAATATTGCTCTTTTTGGGTGAGAGGGGAAAGCGGTGCCAGTCGTATTTAAAAAGAGTGATGGAAGAGCAGCCGTATGGTATCTGAAGTGTTCCTCCTCAGCTTTCACACAAGTCATCTTTTGCCTCATGGACCCTGGGGATTTACTGGTCTCAAGTGGTTTGAGCCATTGGGAGAACCGTATTTCTATGTAGTGTTCAGTGCTGATTTCAATTTGAAATCAATGAATATGTATTTATAGAATAGTCTGTTCAATATTATTTGTAATTGAGTGACAGTAAATACATTAGAAAATATTATGTTACTACCAAATCACTTCACACAGAGACAAAACAAAACAAAAGATATGACTGATTAATATTATTATTTTTGAACATTGCATGTTCTGTAAAGTTTTGGTCTTAAGCTTTGTTTACAGTATTGAATGAGTTGAACATTGGTGTGTTAAGCACCTTACCTTTCAGATATGATTTACTTTTTCTATGTTTTATGTATAGTACAGTATATTACAGTATAGTATAGTATAGTATAGTATAGTATAGTATAGTATAGTATAGTATAGTATAGTATAGTATTGTTCCCCCTAATCAGGTTAAGATTTAAGTAAAGGGCTCATATTACGCTATTTTCTGATCTATGTTATAATGTTGCTTCTTATCCAAAACATACCTGGAGTTTTGTTTCATTCACACATTTAACACAAATCCTATTATATATTACATATTACACATTACATATTAAAGGCTGAGTTCTTGTCTCAAACAGAAAACACTCTGTTCCACCTTGTGATGTCATGTGGTAATACAGGAAGCTCTCTATGTATTTTCAAACTTCATACACCTCCATTAGAATCATTTGGATAATTTCAGCCTTGAAACTGCCAATCTTTACTCAACAAAAGGGAGCCAATAACTTGAAAAGTTCAGCTTCATGACATCATGAGGTGGAACAGAGTATTCTGAACTTTGGAGAAGTAGACAGGCCAATAAAAAGGGTTACTCAAATTTGCGTGAATGAAAAACACAGCTCCAGGTATGTTTTAATGAAGTAACAGCATTATAACATGGCTTAAAGATCCCATGACATGGTACTTCTTGATGCTTTTATATGGCTCCTTAATGGTTCCCTAATACTGTAAATGAATCCTTCTTCAAAATCAACACTCAGTGCATGAGAAACAGAGATAAGATGAGAAAGAGTAATTTTTCTCTCTCTGAACACTCCATAATGGGTGTTGTTGCTTGAATGCAAATGAGGAGAAAAGAGCTGGCCTATAGTAGAGGGTGGGGGCGTGGCCAAACTCTCCACTCTCGGCTCTGAGCTCTCAACTGATCCATTTCCGTGTTTTTGCAAGGGGGGGAGAGATTTGAAGCGTTCCATTGAAAAATAAACACATTTCCACAGAAAATAAAATTAAACCACTGCTGTTCAAAGGTCCAGAGGCTCAGATAAAGGACTTCCGAGCCTAGAAACACTCGGACGTGCCTCCAGGCAAATAAAAAAACGCATTTCGCATTGCCTAGCGCATTCGCAGTCCAAACTCTCTGGGCGTGATTTACAGAGACGCTGAGTTCAGACAGACGGGGGTGGAACTACATTTGCATTTCTTTTTTCGATCTGACATCAATAAGGTGCCTTGTTCAAAATCGCCCGTTTGAGCTCCGATTTTTTGTAACGCAGAAAAGGATCGCAAATGCTCAGTTTAGACATTTCACAACTTTTAACCATGGGGGGAGCCTAAACAGGGTAGGGGAGCTCACATTAACGTTCAAAAACCTCAGAAAGTGAAAATTTCATGCCATGGGACCTTTAAAGCTCACTAGAGTCCATTTTGCGCAATATAGGACATTTAACTGTCCCCATAGTCAAATTTGTACCCATCCTTCAATGCCACTGAGACAACAGGAGCGGGGGGCACCCATCTCCAGGTCTTGAGTTAGTCTTGGTCAGGACTACTAACCTGGAAGATTTTTACCTATTTTGCATGAATGTATAAATAACATATTTTTGTATTAGGAGGTTTGCAAACTGGCACATTTTGTTCATTTTCTACAGTTAGTATTTTCTACAGCGCACCACTGCAGAGTTTATATATATAAAAAAAAAAAAAAAGCTGGTACATAAAGCATTTATAGTTGTCTGGTTATTGTTGAGGCAGATGTTGAATAGCAGCACAGATGTCCATGTGAAAGGAGAAGCACTGTCAACCTGTGTCCAGATTTAGCTCAACACCAAACTGTCTGTTACATGATAAATATGTTTCTCTGCAAAACACCATATGTAAATTACAGACTCGCTCGTAGTGCCTAAAGTGCCTGTGGAAGGTTGGACTACTCATTTTATTAAAACACAGTCAAGAACATCATATTTAAGATTTTACTGAAAAAATTGTACTTTTAAAAAAATGTTTACTTCCTGGTTGGAAATCATGACATTACGCTTGAGAATTGCAGCTGTTACCTAGCAACCATGTAGTACACTGGGCCAAAACTACTCTAATGTACACAGAGATTATTATTTGACAAATAAAAATACAAGAAAACACCTCTATGTTTAAAAATATATAAATTGTGTTAATTTTTTGGACAGAATTCTCCCTAGTGTGGTGACATTAATATGGAACTCTAAAAATATATAGAAAATATATAGTCTTTATACTTCCTGTGATCTTCTAACATATTTTTAAACTTTTATTCTTGATTGGTGTAAAGCCTCATTTATATTTACAACATGTATTAAGTCGATTTTTTTTTTTTTTAAAGGAACACTGTGTAACTTTTCTGGTGAAGCGGCTGCCACCACTATGGGGCCATGAAGATGTTTTTTGCATTGCTGGAGTGTTGCACAAAGTTGAGTTACAGGTCAGATGGTGAGGTGACCCAGCTTACTATAAGAATACATATTTTTTTCCAGCAACAAAACACCTGTAATTTAATACATACAAGATAGATACATTTAATGCACACTATGGAATATTCTGCTCCATACAATATAAGAACACCTCCAGAAGCAATAGCAAAAAAGTGACATAATGCAACTTTAAATTTCATTGCCTCAGTGTCATTGCCTGCAAATATTTCAGGTCCAAAACAATAAATTAAAGATGATTGTAGCTCAAATGCAAACAAGCAGTTGGAAAATGTCAAGTACTTGTTAATTTAAATCTGTAGCACAACATATTTACAACTTTTATGTGACCTTTTGTTGCACTCAGTTATTTTTGCAGCTCATAGATTAAAACTGATTTATATTTTAGGCCCTCAAGGGTTTCCATAGTGACCAGTTCAGTATATAACAAGCAAGATTTAGCCTAGTGTATTATTCATTCAAAAAGCAGACCACATCAAATTTAAGATTACAATTTTATAGGAATGGTCATATACAGTATAATTAGACAAATTAAAGGGCCCATTTTGTGGGTTCTTTTCTCAAATAGAAAACACTCTACCTGTAATGTCATGTGGTAATACAGGAAGTCCTCAGCCAGGGCTGGACTGGGACAAAAAAAAAACCCTGGCATTTTTAGATCGGCCCCTCATAATAAGCGGAGCACATCGGACTAATTTATGTATGTGTTCCCCGAAGCATTTTATTTTAAGAATTTTACTATTGTTACAACACACACACAACATTTAAAGGAAAAATCCCAGCTCCCAAAAACCACCAGCAAACTTGCAGGAACTACACATTCAACAGTTTATTTAAAATGCATCTTGCACACAAGGTCAGGAGCACATTGGCTGGCACCCCAGGCGAAATTCCTGTGGAAACGAAGTGTAAAAAAAAGTAATACACTTTTCTCATTGAATCTACACAATGCACATAGGTCACCTGTTCTGGCTTCAAAACAGCGAACTTTGCCAAAAGGTGATTCACTAGCTAGGACCACGCCATCAACATGATGCAGTGAAGATATTTATTATTGAATGATAGTGGATGTCTGGGTGAATAGGCAGTGATGGCTGGGTTGAGACAATGGGTGGGGGCTCCGTCTCAATCTTCGATTGGCCCAGCGGAAAGTTTTAAAAAGAGCATAAAGTGGAATGGGCCTGGAGGAGATCGTTGAGGTCATGGCGAACGTACACGAGGTAGGTGCTGGAGGCCCGACGACCAGGGGTTAGAATTTTCCGGTCGGGTACATCTGCCCTGGCCGTGGCGTAGTGGCACCAATGCAAAATAAATGAATGGAGAACGGATGGGTTGTTATGCCAGAAGAGGTCCGTGAAAGGAGAGAGGTCACCGGAGCGCAGAGTGAGAGTGCAATGGTAGAGAAGGTCCGAAGTAAGTGGTAGGCGTTTCGGAGGAAGGCGAGGCTCAGTTGTTTTTTTTTTGCAGTCCTTTAATCGACACGGGAACATGAGGATGAGATAGAGACTGGCAGCCTTCGCCAGAAGTCAGCTAGTATATGAGATTTATCCCTGAGAGGTAAGCCTGGATGGTGGAGACGCAGACATTTCTGGAGTGGCACGAGAGGGTGATGAAATTGCAGATGATGGTGATGTTAGATGAGCAGAGGGGAAGCTGATGAAGGCGGTGTTGACTGATCTATTATTGTTAGAATGAATGGGAATGCCTGGATTAATCAGACCCCCAAAGAATGGTGGAAAGGTACGACGAAGTTCCGATGAAGCTGAAGGCTAATTGTGCGATTTGAGGGCTCTGGAAGCTATCCAGAATCCGACTACTGCTGAAGATTCATAATGAACACTGGAGAGCAGAAGACATGAAATGGATTAGAGGCTCTGCCTAGTGTGGGTAGAGCGAGAGAACCCATCTAGCTCATGATGACTGAAAAAAGAGAAATGAGAGATGGGGAGAAGATGCATGTGCATGGGGAATTGTGCAGCCTGCGAGACGGGGACAAGAATGAGACATGAAGGGTGCAGATGATGGCCTGCTTGAAAGCAAGCTGAGATGATACAAGATAATTCAAGTGAAACTGCACAGTACATAGAATATGTTTACTGGCCACTGGTGGTGATACTACTTAGCCCGCCGGCAGGGGGAGCTATGAGACTGTAGTGGAGGAGAGGAGGGAGTGGCGACGTCTGCAGCTGCACGCGGGAAACTTGATGAGAACTGTTGAAGGTCTGTCTTGATATGTCAGCTTGAAGGATCACGACGGGTGCTGGGCGGTACCGAACGCTGTGGCTGCTGGAGGCCGTGGTTGCCAAAGCCGGTCTGCGCGCCCAGAGCCGGGCTGCGCGAACGCCTACACGAGGAGGAGGAGGAGGCGACGAGGAGGACAATGTGGATATTCCGTATATGCCGCCAGCACAGAGATATTGACGGTGGGTGCTCCTTGGAGGTGGAGGTCCGCTGCGTGAGCGCGCGCCTGGAGCGTTCGCTGGGCGGCGCGGGCCGTGGGCTGGACGCCGACCGGAAGATCTTCTGGCTGCAGATTCCTGAATAGAAATCCGTCGCGGCGTAAGGAATTGGGAACTGGAAGGAACGAGGAAACGTGAGACAGGTCGGTGTTTGAATGTGACGGATTGTTACCAGTCCGGCTCGAGCGAGCTGACGTGGTCAAGAGCTGTCGAGTTAACCGAAACGAACTTGAATGAAGGGATGAGTAGCTATAAATGGCTCCAGGAAATTAGAGGTGTGGTTATGGTGAACTGTGATTCGCTGGTGAGGAGGAGAAAGGTGGTTGAGGCGTGGTCCTGCTCCTGAATTTCAGCTAATCACATTAACTCCATTTTTCATGCCTGTCCATCAGCTAAAAGTCCTGATATTATGCTAACATCACTACCTGCTGACCTGCTGTGCCTGTGCTACACTTCCCTGGTCACTCTGTCCCTCGAGTTCCCTTGGGTTCCCTCGGGTTCCCTCGGGTTCCCTCGGGTTCCCTCGGGTTCCCTGTCCACAGTCTCTGTTGCTCCTCTCCCTGTCCACCTTCAGCCTGGGCTGTAGAGGACGTGGAGGCTCCAGCAGCCCATCCAGAGAACATGTCTGTTATTATTGAACATTTTGCAGCGTCAGTGAGATATTTTAATCTTTTTGACCGCAACTTCTCCACATCCCCTTTCTGCTGCTTCTCCATGTTTCCACGCTCAACACTGAAACTGGTGGAGATCAGTGCAGAGAAAGGGGTGGGATCGCTCTCGTAAGCTACTATATCCTGATTTAGATTTCCTGGTTTAGTCCTCTGTCTATATTGAAGATGGACCAATGGGCCGCCTCCTCTAAAAAAAAAAAACAACAACAACAGCATTGACCCCTAGGACTGTCGGCCCACCGGGAAAATGCCCAGAATGTCCACTTACCAGTCCAGGCCTGTCCTCTGCTGTGTTTTTAAACTCATCTTCACTATAATAATTTGAATATTTTCAGCCCTGGAAGTGCCTGTCTTTACTGATCAAAAGGTAAAAATGTAGCTATTAACTTGAAAACTCCTGCTTCATGACGTGAAACAGAGCATTTTGAACTTGGGAGATGTACACAGACTAATAAACCAGGCTTACAGAAACACATGTGAATGAAACAAAACTCTGGGTATGTTTTTGATGAGGTAACATTCTAAACATGTCTTAAAATCAAAAGAGTAAATCTGGCATAATATGGGACCTTTAAACTTTAAAATGAGCAGTGTAATGAACTCATTTATTAACAGACACATCTTATTTTATATCGTGTTTTGAGTCTTTTGTTGTTATTGTTATGCCGTCATTGTTAAACTTCATAACACTGTTTCAGAGTAATCTACACTTCAACTTGACAAAAAATAAATAAGAGTGGAAATTGGCTCTCTAGCATCCTGAGAGCATTTTAGCGTTTGTCAGATATGAGTGGATGCAGCTCTGGTGTAGTGTCCCTCCTCTTCCCTCTTTCAAGCGATAGCTCAGATGACAGAATCACACAAGCACGAACAGGGATACTCCTCAGGGAATATTACCATGTCAACCATCAACTCTTTCTTCTACGCTCTAGTTGTGCACCTCATAGCTGTTGTTTGTTTTTTTTTTTACTGTAAAGAAATGTAATTACTGAAAATGTGTTTTAGTTATTAACCAAACTTTTTCCACTCATAATCTACTATGTAATCTATTTATAATCTTCACAGTAGTTTGGTAAAACACAATAAAAGTTCCTTATTTTGTTAGAATTGTGGTTCTTTTCTTTCTGGTATTTTCACAAGGTTCAGGGACATCACATCTTCCAGTTTAGAAGGACACTTTGAGGAATTTGAACTGAAATTCTAAACTGCTAAAAAAAAAAAATCCCTCCACTGTGAGAGAAGCTGTCTGATCTAATCTTTTCTGAAGGATAAAAAAGTGTGTTTTTGAAGGGCAAAGTTTCTTAAAATGTGCAAAGTAACAGCTTTGCAATCACGGTATCAGTTTGTTTGATCAAAACTCATTAAATTCGCAAACAGAGAGCCAAGACTTTCTAACAGTGAAGCCCAAAGGTCATCCAGGACCCTGGTCAGAAGGATCACCCCTATGACCTTCTCCACATATGCTCTATCTGAACCTGCATCCCAGAGCCATCCCATGTCCCAGCTGCCCCAGCTCTGCCTGGACCATAGGAGCACCTCCGATCCTTTTATCTCTGAAAACACTTCTGCTGGATTCATGCCATGACACGCTGTGGCCCACAAAGCTTTCACAACCTGTTCAATCTACTGCAGAGTAAAGTCTATCTAGATACAGTGTATTTAGAGTCCCCATTGCTCCTAAGCTTCTTTTTGTAGGATTGAGTCTCAAAATTATGAATTATCATTTAGGAATGAAGCTCGGTTTTGGCCCCTTAGAGTTGTGAAAAGCGCTTATTAACTTATTGTGGTGAATAATTAAGATGCTGGGAATGTATTAGTAAATGGCTGCTGCTAACAGTTTGAAATGATTTATTTATTTTTTTCATGTTTTTAAGACAGTAAAAATCAGGTACAGAAACTTTCAAAATATTCAATAATAATATTTGAATTTTGTTTATGAGTGCCCTTTAAAACCCCCAAAGACACTGTAGAGAACAGGTAGAAACATAAAAGCTGGTTAATGAATATAATATAATACAAAACTGAATGAAGGTGTAATAGTGATTGGTAATGTGGTGTAGGATTGTCTGAATAGTTAGTTACAGTTAGTTACAGAGCAGCAGATATTTTCTATAGGACTGCTAGAAGTTCAAATAAGCTTAGACAGTGGTAATAAATGAAAATGTTATGGAAGATGAATCAGGCTGTGACTTTATTAATGTTCTTAAAGGTACAGTACAGGGTTTTATAGTCATCACCCTTTACCTGTGCATTTTGTTTATCCTCCTTCAGCAATCTGAATAAGGCTCTGCGTTATCCCCGCTGTCATGTTTGGACTGTTGATCCTCTTAGATTTAACGTTTGGCCTGGACAAACATCGACACTGGAGCTTATTGCGCTAAGATTTACCAAATTCTCTACAAAAATGTGAGTCTGGTCATTGTTTAATGTGTTTAGATGGGCATAATTGACACGTGGATTAGCCAATCAGGGACGCATAATTGGTCCCTATTTTTAAAAAAATCAAAAACCACACAAGTGACACAAGTTTGACTTTATTTAAAATGATGGGTGAAAAAAAACAAATGTGACTGCTGGTTCAACTTAGATTTAATTACGTAGACTTAGACTTAGACAAACTTTACTGATCCACAAGGGAATTTATTTGGATTCAGTAGCTCACTCAGTCAAAGTCAAAATTAAATAAAGTCAAAATTAAATAAATAAAATAAAAATAAGTAATAAAATAAAATATAAGTCCCTCAGTGTGACAAATGTCTCCAGTTCACAGCCGATCATGTGACCAGCTTTACGGATCAGTTTGTCAATCCGCCCAATGTCCCTTTTACTGGTGCTGCTCCCCCAACAGACCACAGCGAAGTACAGGGCGCTAGCCACCACAGACTTGTAGAAGATCTCCCGCTGCACACATTGAAAGACCTGAGCTTTCTCAGGAAGTAGAGTCTGCTCATGCCCTTCTTGTAGACAGCGTTACAGTTTTCCCTCTAGTCCAGCCTGTTATTCAATGATCGCCAAGGTACTTGTAGCAGTCCACAATCTCCACCTCATGACCCTGGATGGTAATGGGCTCCACTGGTGTCCTCTTTCTTCTATTGCAATCAGTGTCCTGTACTCCAGCTTCTGTCCATCCCTGATACACCCTACCACCGCAGAGTCATCAGAGAACTTCTGCAGATGGCAGGACCTGGAGCTGTACTGGAAATCAGAGGTGTGCAGAGTGAACGGAGACAGGACTGTACCCTGGGGAGCTCCTATTACTGACCACAGTGTCAGACAGGGTGGTCTCCAGTCGCACGTACTGAGGCCTGCCTGACAGGTAGTCAGTAATCCAAGAGACAATGGAGGAGCTGACACCCATCCTGAGCAGCTTCTCACTCATCAGAAAGGTCTGGATTGGGTAAAAGGCACTAGAGAAATCAAAAAAACAATATCCCTACAGAGCCCTTAACACTATCCAGGTGATAGTGAGCCCACGGCAGAAGACAGATTAAAGCAAATGTGGGCCTGACAGGCAAATTGTAGAGGATCCAGGGATGGTGCCATCAGGGGTCTGAGCTGAGCCAGAACAAGTCTCTCAAACATTTTTATGAAATGAGATGTCAAAGTAAATGGTTGGAAGTCATTAAGTCCAGATGGGATAGACTTCTTGGGCACTGGGACAATGCAGGAGGTCTTCCATAGCACCGGTATCCTTTCAAGCTTCAGGCTCAGTGTGAATTGAAAGTGCAGGATCCCAGTGAGCTGTGCTGCACATGTCTTCGCATACAGAGGCTGACTTTGTCTGGTCCAGGAGTCTCCAACTACCTTCTCACCTGGGCAGGTGACAAAGACAATGAGATCTGTTCCTCCGTGGGGGTGGGGGTTGTTGTGGGAGCAGAAGTGATGGGCTGATAAATGGTCGTCTGAGTGGTCTGTGGTGTGGTGTGAGTTGGGCGTCTGGGAGGTGTAGAGATGGGGATGCCAAGACGTGACAGAGTTAGTGACCAGACTAATATCTCTCTCCAACAAAGCCAACAAATTCCCCATTTATAACACTGAAAACCAAGAGCACTTCCATTCGTGTGAAGTGTCTAATTTCTGGCTTTGGAGCTGTTATTGTTGTCCAGTGTCCTGATACAACCCCATCACATGTGATACAAATGCCTTGACCTCCGTCTGGGCCCGGGGAGCCGCACTAATTGCTGCTGTGATTAGAATACACAAACAGCGCGACACACAAATTAGTCTTTGAACTGACCCCGAGAGCTTTAGCACCGCTGTCTCCGAGGAAATCTGCCCTTTTTATTGAACAATTCTGCAAAGAGCTGTTTACAAGAAATTCTGTTGGCAAAGGGCATTTGAGTAAAAATTGAAATTTAATAAAATGCAGATTTTTTTGTGGGTTTAGTTGGCTCAGTGTGTTTGGAATCATGCTGGGCTCAGAGGCAGACATGAATCTGTATGGAAGAAGAATACTTAGAACTTAGTACACTTAGTAAAAGTTTTGGCAAATTATATCCAACCAACTGAGTGTATATCAGCCTGGGAAGAACAAGAGACTGCACCATTTACACTTACAGGGCATTCCATCATTCAACTCATTTAAAGATGCAATGTGTATCTTTTCTGGTTGGGGTCCATCATCAAGTTGTCTTCATGAAGGCTTTGGTCACCTGCTGGTCTCCAAGGAGATAGAAAAAATTAATGGCATACTATGGAACAGTATGGCTAAGTTATAACATAAGAGACAAGCATGCAGTGAATACCCCGTTGGAATAGTCTCCTTTGTCTTTGCTATTTATGGACGTGCGTGTTTGTACATTTTCTGTTTTGTTCCTGTTGAAAAGGTGATTTTTTTTTCATCTTGTTCATTAAAAAGAATGATGTAGCTAAGGTCACTTTTGCAGCTAATACATTTCAATGCATATCAGTCTGGATGTTGGCTGTTGGCCATTAGTCTTCACAAATCAGCGCAGCCTTTAAAATACACCATTAGAGTCCACGCGGAGGCACATTGGAGTGATTTATTCTGGTTTGCGGGATAGAAATGTACTCTGTTCCCGGAGATGTAATGCTGACAGGACTAACAAGCCATTTTTCACCAAACTTTGCCAAAATGCTGACGAAGAAGAAAAGTCAGGAGCTACACAAGTGAATCTTTAATTTGACCTTGCCTCTTCTTGGTTGGAGGTAATGAATGAGTTTACCAAGTGCAAGCAATTTTGGGATAAATTATTTCTGCAAGCTGTCATGGGAAAGTGACAAGCCCGGTAAGGATTGGTCATACACCATTAAAAATCTCTTTGTGCATTTCCCCAAGGTCAGGCATCCTGTATGTAGCCCTGTCAAGGTCCAACCCAATGTCCACATAAATCATATAGATAGAAATGTTGATTTCACACTAAAAGTACATATACATAAGTAGAACAACTAATGACGTATAATGGCAAATGTTTTTGCCTCAGATGCCCTTCCTGATACTTTGAGGGATCAGGGTTTACTCACACTACATCAAAATTGAAACTAAACTGAGTTCTAACGGAGGTTTGTTCCTGTTTTAGTCCTGGTCTAGTCCAGGTTTAGTTCAGTGTCCAAGTGTGAACGCAGTCTCAATGTAAATTTTTAATCTTTACAAACATACAAACAAGAATTATTAAAACTTTTGAATTATTGAAAGTCCTCAAAGTCAAAAGTCCTCAAAATGGCATCCATATCACTGAACTGCTTAATTATACTAGTTCAGCATCTCCAATTGCAAACCTAAAATCAATATATTGTTATTGATTGCATGATAAGTGACCCCACACCTACAGTGGATCAGCTTACCAGTCCATTTCACCAATTCACGCTCATTAATTCAAAGAGTCTCCCTCTGCAAACACCATAAATCACCACTTGACGTCTGCATTCCAACTGGTCTGACTTCTCTTCTCTCCTCATCCTCACTCCATCTCCCCCTCTATCACACATTCCCTTTTCAATCACCCTCACATTCACTTCTTGTTTTTTCTAGCTTGCTTCTTTGGGGAGGTCCATGAAGTTTGCTGTATAAGAAGTAGTATAGCTTTTCTGATGGATTGGCTGTCTCCTACAAGCCTCAAGATTAGCCCAAGGGCAAACCCACTCTTAAAGGTGCCATAGTAAGATGAATAACTATATATTAACGCAATGCAGAGTGACTCCTTCCACAGCTCATTACGGCGAAATGTGGACCAGGGACTCTCTCTCCATCTCTCTCTCCTCTTTCTCTCTCTCACCAAGCAACACCCAAAGTCTCTGTCATTGTCGCTCGCCCAACAGATGAACCAGTGGCTTGATAGAAAGTGACAGAGTGCATTTGGTTCTTGTTTGTCCTGTGACAACCAGGGAAATTGGCTTTTCATCTTACAAAAAATAGCTGGCGAATACTGGAGGACATCTGTCTTATTATAGGGGGACGGGGGTAATTGGATGTATGACAATATTTTTATGGCAATGGGAGATGCACAATAGACTTGACATTACATTAGATTAGATGTTACAGTGAGTGCATCTAGCTTCACATGAAACACTTAGAAAACATCAGGTTAATAGAAACATATAGGAAAACCATTCATGTCAGTTAATTTAAAGATAAATGGGACTGCAAGATCGTGCAGAACAAAAAGCTGATTGCCATTTCTATAGAACTATATTGTTTTATTATTGAAAAATGTATAGAAGCTTCTTAGTTTAATTGATTTAAACCCCAGCACGCACTGAATCGCAAAGCAATTTTCTACTGTTCAGTTTTGACATTGATAGATTAAAAGTAAAGAACATTCAAATGGGGAAAGAAAAAACATGGACGGATAAAACACAATGAACATGAACGTAGATTATTTATTTATATATTAATAGTATTTGTGGTATTGCAACTAAAATGAATGCAGTGGTGAAAGAACGAAAAGAAGATTGAAAGTTGGTAAGATGGACGACTTGTAGTAGAGATTAAATATCCTCCTGGGACCCGAAGAAAAATAATGTATCTAAATAATAATAATACCTGTATCTAAATAATAATTATTATTATTTAAATTTTCTATTTGAAGGTAAATGAACACCTTAGCATTTACATTTTGTTAATTTTATTTTTATTCATAATGTTGTAACATGTCCTCTGTAACGGACTGTAATATTGTTAAATCCATGTGAAGTTAAAGACCTAACAAAATCATTTTTTTTGTTTTTGTTTTGATGACCAACATCTCTGACAAGCTTCTACAAACGCCTCAAAAAGTTTTTAGATTCCCTTTTAATTTCTTATTTATTTACTTATGTATTTTTATTTTTCTATTTTATTTTTATTTTTTATTTACTTATTTATGTATTTATTTTATTTATATTTTTTATTTATGTATTTATGTATTTGTATGTATTTTTATATTATTTATATTTTTTATTTATATTTTTATTTATTTATTTGTTTACTTATTTATGCATGTTTATTTATTTATTTATTTACTTATATATGTATTTTTATGTATTATTGTATGTATTGAGTTGATGTAGCTTGGACACTTGGTTTTGATGCCTCGTGTTATTTGGAAAGATTCACCATGAGAATTTACTGTATTTTTAGGAAAACATTCTGGCATTTGGTTTGAAACAAAATGATGAGGTGTCTGGGGAGCGGGAAGTCTTTGTGCCTTTTCTCATATATTGCTGCTTCACCAATCCACCAACAAGTTACGAAAAAAAAAAAAAAAAAAGCATATATTTTAACGATACACTGTGCAACTCTGCTGGTGGGGGTTCGTCAGCTGCTTGTCTACAAAACAGTTTATCCTCATACTGTGGAACATTACCAGGCAAAGCAAAAACATCTTTATGGGGGCAAGAAGGTGGTAGACCCTCCACCAGAAAAGTTACATAGTACATCTTTAACTTTCAGAACATTAATTGCCAGAACTATAGTTAATGTCAGTGTTCTGTATACTCACTTAAAGGTCCCATGGCATGAAAGTTTCACTTTCTGAGGTTTTTGAACGTTAATGTGAGCTCCCCTACCCTGTTTAGCCCCCCCCCCCCCATGGTTAAAAGTTGTGAAATGTCTAAACTGAGCATTTGCGATCCTTTTCTGCGTTACAAAAAATCGGAGCTCAAACGGGCGAGTTTGAACAAGGCACCTTATTGATGTCAGATCGAAAAAAGAAATGCAAATGCAGTTCCACCCCCGTCTGTCTGAACTCAGCGTCTCTGTAAATCACGCCCAGAGAGTTTGGACTGCGAATGCGCTAGGCAATGCGAAATGCGTTTTTTTATTTGCCTGGAGGCACGTCCGAGTGTTTCTAGGCTCGGAAGTCCTTTATCTGAGCTTCTGGACCTTTGAACAGCAGTGGTTTAATTTTATTTTATGTGGAAATGTGTTTATTTTTCAATGGAACGATTCAACTGCCGTTGTTGTTGCTGCTGCTGTTGTCGCTGCTGTTGTTGTTGCTGCTGTTTGTTACTGTTGTTGTTGTTGTTGTTGCTGCTGTTTGTTGTTGCTGTTGTTGTTGCTGCTGTTCCTGTTTTTTTTTCTTTTTTTTTTTTTCTTTCCTGGCGGCACGGTGGCTGAGTGGCTAGCACTCATGCTTCACAGCAAGAAGGTTCGGGTTGCCCGAGCCTTTCTGTGCGGAGACTGCATGTTCTCCCCGTGTCTGGGTGGGTTTCCTCCGGGTACTCCGGTTTCCCCCACCAACCTAAACATGCGCCATAGGTAAAATCCTCCAGCTTAGGGCCTGACCAAAGCCTAAATAACAAAACAAAATCATGGGGATGGTCCCCGGGTCAAATATAGAAACAACTTCTCCTGTGCGAGATCAAATCAGGTCAATCTTCTAATCCTTGACCACTGTAGAGCGCTTTGTGTTACAATTTTGTATGAAAAGTGCCTTATAAATATTGTTTGATTGATTGATTGAACTCTCTCCCCCTTGCAAAAACAAGGAAATGGATCAGCTGTGGGCTGACAGCGGAGACCGGAGCGTTTGGCCATGCCCCCACCCTCTACTATTGGCCAGCTTTTTTCTCCTCATTTGCATTCAAGCAACAACGCCCAGAATAAAGAGTTTGAGAGAGATATTTATGACTCTTTCTCATCTTATCTCTGTTTCTCATGCACTGAGTGTTGATTTTGAAGAAGGATTCATTTACAGTATTAGGGAACCATTAAGGAGCCATATAAAAGCATCAAGAAGTACCATGTCATGGGATCTTTAATATTTAAACCGTAAATGTTACCAACAGCTAGAAATCATTATTAAAATGAATGTAAGGAAGATCACAGGATTGTAGAAAGTGTTACATGAAGTAAACTTTATTCTATATAATCTCAAGGACAAAGAGTGAGCCACCACAAAAATATCTGACGTTCAAGTCGTAGCAATTTCAAGATGGTGTCAAGGCTGAGATTGAAATTAGATTCGGTCTGACTCAAGGAGTAGCCCCAGACCAAAACAAAAGGAGATAAGCAAGCTACAGCTGCAGTGAGAGGAATAGCAGGTGTACAAATAAAATACATTTTGAAATTCAAGATAATGCAGAAGATCACAAGCAGTGTTTTAGTTCACAACAGATCTATTGATATGAGAAACATAGAATAAATGCAGTTAAATCAGTTTAGGACAGAATAGCTGACTACAAACCAACTGTAACTAGATTATAAATTTAGCATTTTTTGTTTCTCTTTGTGTGGAAGCCAACATTTTTCATGGACTTTGATGAGCTAACAGCGGTACACAACATTTAAGAGTAACTCGCTCCTTGGATTTTCACCCTTAAAATAGCAAGAGAGCTAAAATATGAAAGAAAACACATAAAAATAAATAAATACTTTTTACTTTTTATTTAATGAAAATGAAAGGAAGTTCTGGCCATGTAATGAAAAGTTGTTTTTAGAAGCGAGTTACTCTTTGACAGAAGTTGAAAGTTCATCCAAAAGCTGCAATACCTCGAGTGGACATTGATGGCAGTGTTGTTCAGTAGAGTTAAGTGAAACAAAGAAGTGTGCATTAGAAGTAAGCATATGTACAATGTTACTTCACCTGGCATAGAGTTAAATATCTCTGTATGTATAGGTGAATAATAGCAAGTTAATAGATTGCAATGCTATATGATAAGTTGAAGCAAAGCAAAACACAATCCTTTGTTGCATGTTATAAGGCCACACAGACCAACTGCTATGTTCAACTCCAAAGTGTGTCCTATGAGCTTTGGCATGCCCCACCTTACTATTGGCCATTGTCCAGAGAAGGATTTTTCTGGACGTATGTAATTATAAATATGTGCAGCTGTGTACTGTGAGCATATTTTTTTTTAATTAAGATCAAGTAAAAAATAAAATAAAAATAGAAATTGCAGGAAGGGACCAGCTGACTTTTACATACTTACACATTACCACATATTCAGGAGAATGTGTTCATTGTTCTGTCTCGGTAGAAATATCGGGAATATAAAAAGCAACACAGCCTCGGCTTGAAAATCAATACAGAAATCAAATGTGCTTCTTCGTAACATTGACCCTTCAAATAAGGCATGAGTTTTTCATTATAAACATTTTTTTTTTTTGGTCTTTGGGTATCTAAAAAGCAATGTGCACTTTTTACACACCGGGGTTAGATGGAGCGGTATGTACAGCGCCACTTGGATCTGCAGACTTCAGACTCACCACGTCAATAGATTTCTTGTTTTTGGATAAATAAAATAGTACGGCTAGAAAAAAAAAAAGAATAACATAGTATTTTGCAATCCAATTTGCCAATGTTTCCCTTTGGATTAGACTCAGCACCAAGGACAGAACATCACTGACAGATTTCTCACTGGGATGTTAAGCATAGATACATTTTGTACAAGTTTTAAATGCCAGATAAAATTTAAATTAGATAAAATCAAATTTTAAACTGTTAAGCATAACAACTCATTCACCACATATATAATATTATCCTGATTCCCTTCACTCCCATATCCAAAGAAAATAGGGTTAGAAAAGGGCATATCTTCTTCCTCTGGATCATTTCTGAAGACCCTTCAAGAGTTCCTCTTTACATATCAAAAATGCCTTTGTCTTTGTAAGGCAGAGGTCTTATTTGTCTGCTTTTCCTCAGTCACTAAAGTGGACATAGACTTCAGTGGGTTTTTCTAGGTTTGATGCAGGGCAGTATAGCGCAAGGCCCTTCTGCACTGGCTTCTGTCAATGGCTCTGCTAGTAAACTCCAAACATTCAAAATTAAGACACCAGAATGTCCCCGGACCAAGCACGGGACAAGCCTGGCAGCGAGTCCCAAAGGTGTCTATGAGCCCGACCTGCCCAGTCTACATCTCACAGACTGGTGCAGCCTCTCCACTAGCCTGAAGTGTGCTAAGCTAGCTAGCTGCAGAGCTGGGCCATCTCGGGCTCGGGGGTGGAGTTGGGTAGTTTGGAGCTGAACAGTTGTAGAGAGTCTTTGATCCGTGCCACCTCCCCGGCCGACAGTTTGAGGCGGTGACGCAGCAGACAGGAGAACAGGTCCAGAGGCTGTGGGGCAGGCGGGGACAGACGGTTAATCCGATCTCTCATTTCCAACAACATGAGGAAAGCTGCATCCTGCGTGCCCTGCGTGTACGGGTAGTCCAGCTGCAGGATCAGATCCTTGATGCCCTCGGGGTCAAAGTGCATGCTGTATCCAAACACTTTGAGGGTGTTGATCTTCATGTAACCCATGTTTGACGTCTGATCATCCAGGTCCAGTGGTTCGTAGAAGAGGGTCTCATTCACTGTTGGGTCGTCTGTGACAATTCGACTCCGAAGGTAAATGTGCACTGTTTCAAAAAAGGACTTCCACTTGGCGCCCAGAGGCAGAGTCCAGTTGTAACACTGAGCTGTGGGGCCAGTCTCCAATCGAGTTCTCTCCCAGTCTGGAAACTCAGGCTGGGTCACAGGCATGAACCAGCTCTCTGAATGACTCCCACCAAAAGGATTCACATACACCGCAGGTACAGGCTCTAGAGTGGAATTCTTAGTTGCACATATTTGGAAAGAAATGCCCATCAACATGTGGATAAGGTTGGACTTGTTTTTGTTGCTTTTTAGCGTCAGTAACATCCTCTTTCTCCAGGCAGGGTTAAACCAGCTCCCCAGGCGAACGTCGTTGCTGATGTAGATGGCGTGTACTTCGATTCTGCTGTCCAGCCGCTGCAGCAGGTACTTCACCTACAGTAAAAAATACAGATTGTGAGTACAAAGTATCATACAAGTAAACAGAGGTGGGGAGCGAAACCAAAAAACTGTTCTGGATGGGTTGAATGCAGAGATGAATTTCTCCTGTGTGAGATCAATAAAGTCACTTCTTCTTCTCATGTAAGAGTAGCTGTCAGGACATAGTATCTGATTTATAATTTTAAGATAAGGCGACTGGAAGAACAAAACAATAAATGATGCTCAAAATCTGATGTCATCATCAATCATATCTGATGGAGCGGCACAACAAACACAAATGTTGAAATCATTTAATATTGTCAAAATAAGGTTTTGTTACTTGTAGACTTACTCACAGGGGTGAGAGTAACCCAAACTTCAAGTAAGAGTACTATGACTAAAATATTAATTTAAGTAAAATATTATCTAAGTAGGAGTAAAAGTATGGTGTACAAAAGGTATTAAGAATTTAGTCATAAAGTTATTTAAATAAATGTTAGTAAATACTACCCACTTCTGTAAGTAAACAATATAAAAAGCACATATTTGCACTACCTCAGCGTCTGGCATGTCTAGGTCCAGGTTGAGATAGTGATCCAGTGATGCTGCGATGCTCGGCCGACAGGAGCCAAGATGGAGGAGGTCGCCGTGGTGACAGGCCCCACAGCGGGTGGCGTTGTCAGATGCACAGGAGGAACAGGAAGTGGAGGTGGTGCCAACCACACAAGGAATGACTCCCTGGCAGGTGGGCTGCTCCACAGGGCAACTGCAGCTCCTCACCTCCTCAGAGAAGGAGCCAAGGACCCCATGTTCATTACAGTAGAGCAGAGACTGGACGCGGCCCAGCCAAAACCCCACGGGCCTGAGGGACACACAATAGACTTCAGAACTATGCACTCTGCCAAAACCTATTTTTGCAACAATCATTATTCCTGCACTGCGGAAAAAAGCTTATTACAATTAATCCCACAAGCATAAGTATGTCTGAGTACCACAGCTCCAGCAAAATCTCATTACTGAAGATTTCCTTATAATGAACCCAGAATTAAAAAAAAAAAAGTTAAGGATTATACAGCTCTGGAAAAAATAAGAGACCACTGCATTTTTTTCTGAAATCAGCATCTCTACATGTATTACAGCTAGGGATGGGAATAGAAAAGATTTTTACGATTCCGATTCCATTATCGATACTGCTTAACGATTTGATTCTTTATCGATTCTCTTATCGATTCTAATTTGGGGAAAAAAGAACAACTAACTGTTTGATTAGCACCAAGATTAGCACTAGTCCTGGTCAAGTCCTGGTTTAGTCCAGGTTTAGTCCTGGTCTAGTCCTGGTCTAGTCCTGGTTTAGTCCTGGTCTAGTCCTGGTCTAGTCCTGCTTTTAGTGACGGACTGGGATCAAAAAACGGCCCTGGCGTTTTGCACCTACAAGCGGCCCCGTAGACCATGGAATGGGGGGAGGGGTTCTACAGCTCTGCACCGTGCGCACCGGTCACACGGCTCCGGGAGTCCGGCTGGATGCACGAGGGGCGCGGAGACATGGGTCACTGGGTTAGTAGGAAGCGGCTTTTTTGGGTCTGTTGAAGCCAGTGCTCCAACAGTGCTTCCTCATGCTCCAGAGAAGGACGCACTAGGGCTGAAAGCGGAGCCTGGTGCGGCTCGGACTGCTTCTCATTCAAACACAGAACTGTAGTGAGAACGCTTCCGTGCGCTCTCAGGACTGGTTGCACCGCCTGGACTCCAGGTTCCACCAGTTCGTTCTGCGTAAACACTGCCGCTACTTCCCGATGCGCATTACCCACCCGGAGAAGTGTGCGCGCGGACACATGCACCTGTAGTCGCGTATTTGCTTATATCCCCAGACTTTCTGCTGCTAAGTATCCGACCGCACTTTGTACAGGAGATCCGGATAAACAGACCTGTCCCGAACCTGTCCCGAACCTGTCCTGAACGTCTCCTGAACGTGTCATGTGTCCAAGTGGAAGTTAAAAGTCCATTTTCACAAACGTTCTTCTTGTCCTGCGAAAATAGTATATAAACTCCGTATCAGTGAAGCGGCGAAGCATGTAGCAATCCCACCACTTTTGTGCGTAATTCGTGCTGCCTGGAATCGACAAGAGAATCGTTAGATAAACTGTTAATCGATTCCGAGGAATTGAAACACACAGAACCAGTTCTCAACAGGAAACGGTTCTTGATTCCCTAATTGCAGCCATTCCATTCCAGCATCTGTTGAATTCCAACACAAACATAAAGCTGAGCTACTTCAGTTCTTGCACCAGGAGTGGAATAAAGTCACCCAAGAACAATGTGAAAGACTTGAGGAGAGCATGCCAAGACGCATGAAAGCTGTGATTAAAAGGGTTATTGCACCAAATATTGATTTCTGAACTCTTCTTAAGTGTAAACATTAGTATTATGTTGTTTTAAAATGAATTTGATCTTGTTTCTTTGCATTGTTTGAGGTCTAAAAACATGTATCTTTTTTTGTTATTTTGACCATTCGTCATTTTCTGCAAATAAATGCTCTAAACGATAATATTTTATTTGGATTTTGGGGGAAATTTGGGGGGAAATGTTTTTATAGTTTATAGACTCAAACAAAAATGTTACTTTTGCCAAAACACATACAGTGCCGTGAAAAAGTATTTGCCCCCTTCCTGATTTCTGTGTTTTTTGCATATTTATCACTCAAAACATTGTCAGATCATCAAACCAATTTTAATATCACACAGAAACAACCCAAGGAAAGACAAAATTCAGTTTTTGAATGATGATTCCATTTATTAGTGCACAAAAAAAATCTAAACCTATCTGGCCCTATGTGAAAAAGTAATTGCCCCCCCTTGTTAAATCACAAACTAACTGTGACTAACCACAGTTTTGAGAAAACTTAGTTCAGTTCTACATGCCACACCCACACCTGATTGTCACCACCTGTGTTGAATCAAGAAATCACTTAAATAGTTCCTGTCAAACAAAGTGAAGTTGGCTACAACATCTCAAGAACAAACACATCATGCCACGATCCAAAGAAATTCAAGAACAAATGAGAAAAAAGTGATAGAAGTCTATAATTCAGGAAAAGGTTACAAAGCCATTCCCAAAGCTCTGGGGCTCCAGCGAACCACTGTCAGAGCCATTATTCAAAAATGGAGGAAACTGGGAACAGTTGCAACCCTTCCCAGGAGTGGTCGACCAACTAAGATTACTCCAAGAGTGCGACGACGGCTCATTCAGGAAGTCACAAAAGAACCTAGACGCACATCGAAAGAACTACAGGCCTCGTTGGCCTCAGTTAAGGTCAGTGTTCATGACTCCACCATTAGAAAAACACTGGCCAAAAATGGCATCCATGGAAGAGTTCCCAGGAGAAAACCACTGCTTTCACAAAAGAACACAAAGGCTCGTCTCACCTTTGCCAAAAAGCACCTTGATGACCCTCAAGACTTTTGGAGAAACATTTTGTGGACCGATGAGTCTAAAATTGAACTTTTGGAAGGTCTGCAGCCCGTTTCATCTGGCGTAAAAATGGCACAGCATTTGATAAAAAGAACATGGTGCCCACAGTAAAGCATGGTGGTGGCAGTGTGATGGTCTGGGCCTGCTTTGCTGCCTCAGGACCAGGACAACTTGCTGTGATTGACGGAAAAATGAATTCTGCTGTTTACCAGAAGATCCTGAAGGAGAATGTCCGGCCATCAGTTCGTGCCCTCAAACTCAAGCGCTCTTGGATCATGCAACAGGACAATGATCCAAAACACACCAGCAAGTCCACCTCTGAATGGCTCAAAGAAAACAAAATTAAGGTTTTGGAGTGGCCAAGTCAAAGTCCGGATTTAAATCCGATTGAGATGCTGTGGTGTGACCTTAAACGGGCAGTTCATACAAGAAAACCCTCCAATATGGCAGAATTGAAACAATTCTGCATAGAAGAGTGGGCCAAAATCCCTCCCCAGCGGTGTGAAAGACTCATCACCAATTATCGCAAACGTTTGGTTACAGTTATTGCTGTCAAAGGAGGCTCAACTGGCTATTAGATTAAGGGGGCAATTACTTTTTCACATAGGGCCAGATAGGTTTAGATTTTTTTTGTGCACTAATAAATGGAATCATCATTCAAAAACTGAATTTTGTCTTTCCTTGGGTTGTTTCTGTGTGATATTAAAATTGGTTTGATGATCTGACAATGTTTTGAGTGATAAATATGCAAAAAACACAGAAATCAGGAAGGGGGCAAATACTTTTTCACGGCACTGTACCTATAGGTAGTAAAAAAAAAATAATTAAAAAAACTGATAATTTTGCAGTGGTCTGGTGTTTTTGCAGAGCTGTCGAAATTAGAACATAGTAGTTTCCTAAATGAATGTACAATAAAAATGTAATGGTAAACAGTATAGACTAATGTAAAAAAAAAAAGTTCTACCACATGTATGAGGTTAGACTGAAGACTTAGACACACTTTATTGATCCACAAGGGAAATTTCTTGGACAGATCAGATCAGTTCTCTGTTACAAAAGCATCGGCGTGCAGTATGTAATTGGGCTCATAATTATCCATAATTACAAACTGTTAATTGATACACATGCCTCTAAAATCATTAGGTTAATTAAGGCATGGTAAGAGCAATTTGTAAAATGCATTTTTCCATATTATTTGACAGACTTATCTGTGCTCTGACTCTGGTAGAATGTGAAAGTTTAAACTTCACATTTTTCTCTTTTAGCATTTGTACAAGGAATGTAATTTTGACACCTCTTTATAATAACTACACTGTAGTTGGCATTATTAAATCATTAACAGACATAATTCATAATGGACAAATAGTCTACCAAGAATGGCTCAGGCTTATAAATACTTCATTAAGGGGTTAGTTGTTATGGCTACGGTAATAA
The DNA here is from genome assembly GCA_036785185.1 of Paratrypauchen microcephalus. Taxonomy (NCBI): domain Eukaryota; kingdom Metazoa; phylum Chordata; class Actinopteri; order Gobiiformes; family Gobiidae; genus Paratrypauchen; species Paratrypauchen microcephalus. The sequence continues at coordinate 6,684,046 of JAVJIX010000032.1, forward strand.
TTAAGTAGTTACTAAGCCTGCATCATTGTCTTTGTTGTTATTATAGTGTTACCATACATTTTAGTAAAGAATATGTGAAGTATTTTAAGACATTATAATAACCCTATCCTACATTTTGAAAATACAGAATGGATGCACCAATACTGATAACTGATAACTGATCCCAGAAAATTGGATGGATCGGGTATTGGTTCTATAATGTTGGTTAAGCACATACCCTGGTTGGACATTTAATTGGATGTTATAAGTCATGCTAATTTCTAGAATGTGTCAAAATGTTTGATGTTTTATTAAAATTTTCTTCCTGCATTGGTTATTTGAAGAATAAATCATAGTTGCATAACACAATTGGATTGTGTAGTGAGTTAACTGTGTTTTAAGAAAAATGAGTCATCAAAACTGGTGTTGGTTAGTATCGGTATCAGCAGATAAAGTCTGCTGAGTCTGAAAGATAAAGTCAAAGTATCGGTATCAGAAATAAAAAAGCTAGATCAATGCATCCCTCCAAAATACAGTCCACATTTCCACTATATACTCCCATGTTTTGCTTTTAATAACACAATATCCGACAAACAGCAGCCTAAAAAAAGCCTGAGCCGGGCCCTATAGTGTTTGGTGTATGGTCTGCTTGCGTCCATGGAGACCCAGGTGAGTGATGCGGGGGTAAAGTGTGCAGAAGTGCAGGACATGGAGTGATGGGTGGAAGGACGGAGCTGTCTGAGAAATGAGAGGCCTGGGTAAACAAGTGTTGTGCTGTCAGCGGCTAGAGGACTTGATTACAGTGTGCCACATCAATAGCAGCCTCACCTGACACAGGCTCTGCAGCTGGTAACGAGACCGCTCCATCTGTCTAATGCCCTTAAAGTCGTACAGCTATTTTAGGCTCTGCATCACAACTACCATTCCCACAGCACCACAACACATTGTACTGGAGCGTATATACTCCTCTTTGCTGAATTTTAGGATGCAACATTAAAAGTCTCTCAGATTTAATTCTCACTAGTCATTTATTACATTGCTAATTATGTACAAAATTAAAATAAATACATCAAATATTAAAAAGTACAAAATGTATTAGTGTAACAATTCTCAATAGGGAAACATTTGTCATTTGTCTTTGTCTTGTCACAAACTACAATTTCTACTTTTACTGTGTAAAGTTTGACTCTAAATAGTGTCTTTGCCTGACTTCACTGCTGGTGTAACCTGCTGATACAGGATTCGGCTAAACCATGGTGCACAAATGCCTTGGGCCATGCCATGTACAATATTCTGTCAGCTGAGATATTCTGAGCTAAATCCAACTAAAACTGGAATCACAAATCTAACAGTTGGGATTACATCCTGCTGTAGTTTAAGGAAAAAATAGGAATAGTCCTGTATCACATTACACTGTGCACTTCAGACCTCTATTTACACATTATCATAATTATGTAAAACATCTGCTATTTTTATACAATTATGGCAATAATAGCCACTGGGGCAAGAGTAGGAGTACAAAGACACAAAGAAAGGGAAGAAATGAATCATTACACCTTACACATTATACAAAAATATGTATACAGTAAAAAAAATGTATACATTTATACACATGTTACACAAGAACATAACACATATATCGCTACACTATTCTATTTTAATAAAGCCTGAAGAAAGGCTTGTTTGGTAGTGAATAAAAGTACAGTATACCTCTCTCGGGGCAGGCTGATGCGTGGCTGTTTGGGGCAGCGCTTGCTCAGGGTGAACAGTTTCCTGATGATTTTCTGAGCCTTTCCTAGGACCAGTGCAGTGCTCGATTCCAGCTGGGCGTAGCGTTTTTGGATGGACAGGTCAGCTGACCAGAACTTGGCAATCATGGACACATTCAAGAATCGATCAGTGGGCAAGCGCTTCAGAAAAGATTTGAATTCATCTGCAAAAAGAAAGACACAAGGGAAATGGTGAACAAAGTTAATTTCATCTTCTGATCATTTATTTTAATAAGATTATTTTTTCAGATCCAGGTTTAGTTTGTTTTCATAGCTGACAGTTTGGACTGCTCACTAGCAGTCTTCCTCGCAGTGGTCAAGCAGGCTAAGGAGCAACTGAAACCGTGAGATATGAAAACTAACTAAACCTTGGTCTGAAAAAAAGCATCTATTAAAATAAACAAGTTAGAGAAAAGAAAGGAAGAGGAAACAAATGGAATCTGGCAGCATACATTTAAATATACTAAAAATGCATTTGAATTAAAATGTACCCATTTAATCACACACATTTGATGACCGAGGGGTAGTCATAACTCACAGATGTATGTCTTCATATTTTCCATTTAGTACAAGATCAAACATACACCCATACACCCATACATTATAGAGAGAAACCCACATCTTGTACATTGAAGTGGAGTTAATATGATTAACTTAGATTCAGGAGCTGACCACGCCTCACCCTCCTTGCCAGCGAACCACAGCTCACCCATCAAACCTTAACATTATGCACTCTCTCTCCTCTCATTGGCCATTTGGATTTTGTTGATTAACCAGAACCAGAGCAAATGCATAATTACATAGCACCAGTTCGGTAGTTTAGTGTCTAGAATCACGTCTACTTTGTTGTACTAGCCACACTGAAAAGCCAGAAGAAATGAGCAGAATCCAAATGGAGCTATTAAGTAAAATGTGTGTGAGAGAAACATAAAAAAGTGTGGCTATTGTGCTGCAAATGACAGTGAGGACAGGACACAGATTGTAGGTTTGCCAAGAGCATTTCAACTCTTAAGATCATTTCAGTTTCATTATGGACCACTGGGCAAATATTATGCCAGTCTGAAGCCTTTGGGGAGACCTATTATTTCATTTTTGATTTCAAATCCAGCACAGGGAGCCCTAGGATCATTGAATTCCCATATGTAGTCTTGGCAGAGAGTGGAGAAGATCTAAGCCAAACAGAGCAAAATCGTAAGTTTGGTGAGCACATAACTACAGTGTTGTCATGAAATCTTTGAATATTAGAGGGTAAGTCTTTATGTTGTGTCAAACGACATAAACACAGCATTTGGAGGGTATAAAATGGAAGCTTTCAAATGAGATTCATCTAGAAAATTATAGGAAATTTAGTTCTGATAGGGATTGGAAATAAGGATTAAACCACCAGGTGCTCATACATTAATTTACCAAGAAAGTGGCCTCAAACAATGCAAAGAAACAAGATAATACTAATATTTACACTTAAGAAGAGTTCAGAAACCAATATTTGGTGCAATAACCCTTATTTTTAATGACAGCTTTCATGCGTCTTGGCATGCTCTCCACAAGTCTTTCACATTGTTCTTGGGCAACTCAGCTTTGTGTTTGTGTTGGAATTCAGCAGACACTGGAATGGAATGGCTGTAATACATGTAGAGATGCTGATTTCAGGGAAAAAAAATGCAGTGGACTCTTCTCTTTATTTTTTCAGAGCTGTATAATTGATGTAAAAAGGCAATGTACTGGTCAGCCCAGAAAGATTCATAATGTTTTAACTTCTTTATACAAAGATGTTATGTAGTTACTTGAGAGATAAATGACAAAGGACATTAATGCTATTTTCCGTCTTTCCACGGGTATCGGTTGATGATTGGAATCTGCAGATACTTTAAGCCTTAGTATTGAAATCGGTTTCAGAACTGAAAAGGCTGGATCAGCGCATCTCTAATTATTACTATACCTGGGTTACTTCATTCTAAACCAAGACTAAACAAGGATTAAACCATGACGAAACTTGCACTACAGGTGATCAACCAAAAAGCCTAAAACAGCATTCTTTCCGGCTGTAAAACAAGACCTGAATTGCACAAATTCCCACCAGAGGAAGCCTGCTATTCCCATATGTTGTGGTTGGCAGTGGAGGAGATGTAGAGCCTGGCTGACAGAGCACAATCCTATTACAGTGCTCAGTGATCCCTGATGACATGCCCATGCCCCAGTCCTTCACTCTCTTTCCCCTCTCTGATCCTCCTGCTCAGGACAGTCCTGTCTAGGTGTCCGTTTTACTCTCTGGAGCTCTCAATCTCAGCATTTTACCGCACTTTGTCAGGGCTTTGTCTCCAGGATCCATTGTTAAACTCCCAGTCTACTTGTCCCGGCCTGTGTCTCTGTCTGTCCCCTGCCACAAGTCTTTGAAATGTGAACAATAAGCGGACATTTTGGAGGTTATGTCCCAGAATGTAGTTTGTTTTTTAAAAGTTCTATAAAGCATGCTGAATGGAATTGGAAAGTAGAGAAAAAATATAGGATTTTGGTGTTAAAGGTGCATTATGTACCTTTTCTGGTCTAGGGTCAGCTACCTGCTTGTCTGCATAGAGACGATATTGCTTTGCCAAGAGTGTTCTACACTATAAATATTTAATTTATTCAAATACTGATGGTTTTATTGTCCAAAAACACCTTGAAAAACATGTATTCTGAGTGGGGTCACCTTTACAGAGAACTGAACTGTAACCAGGTCTGAACTGGGGGCATCAGTTGCTTGTCTCCATTGTGATATCAGATATGAAGTCTTAAAAACAATAGTTGGACCAAAATAGGCAAGTGATCAAGTTATTGCAAATATAAATAGGTCAATCTTGTGGATGATTTTTTCCACTGAAAACAAAGGTAAAAGTTTGCTAGTGCTAGTATTGCTACCGAGGTGACATTTCCCAGGGCTCTCAAGTTTTGAGCGGGGTCGTGCGTGAGACCCGATTTTCTGGGCACAGAAGAAACGTCGAATTGCGTGTGTCACACTCTCAATGCGTGAGACTTGAGAGCCCTGCATTTCCACACATTAAAATATAACTGCAGGGAGTGGTAATGGACTGAAAATAATCACAATTTAGCATCTTTGTCAATTAGTGAGGTCCAGTAAATTACAGTGAGATACTAATCCCAAAACAGTTAAAACTTCTCAAATGTTTCCACTCTTTAATTAAACTTTCACTGAACTGAACTGCAAGAACCATAATCTGAATTGGCCACACCATAATCCCCAATGCACACACTTCATTATCAAATATGGCTGCCGTGAGAATATATTACCTTTGTCATTAGCTGACTTGGCTCATTAGATTATCCCCAGGGCCTCACAGCAGCTCCGTCTCAAATCCACATTTTTCTCCTGGTACAAAGACATCCACAGAACGCCATTTTGGCTCTGGGCCAATGAAATCAATGCCTCCGCCCTCGTCAGCACATTCTTCTCCTCTTCTTCTCCTCCTCTTTCTTAGGCATCATTCTAGTTTTTCACCAGCACTGATTAACTATAGGGCCGTCTGGCCCTATAGTCTCCGCTGCAAACGTATTCTTCATTTCACTATGTGTCAGTGATTTAGCAACTTTTCGCTTACCTGAACTACACCAGGAAATGTTTGTATTTTAAATGTACGATATATATACAGGGGGTCCTCGGGTTACGACGGTCTCGGGTTACGACGTTTCGTGGTTACGAACGCGCCCCCATTAAAAAAAATATGTATATATTACGCGTCATTCCGTCTTACGCGGTTTAGCGTGGTAAGAGATGTAAACAAACACGAACGGCGCGCGGCGCACGGCGCAAGAATACGCTCTGTTGTGGTTGTAGGGCGGAGAAGACAGCCTCATGTGCGTGACCAATGTGGGCGGAAGTACCTGATGTAGGCTCTGATCTGCTCCTATGAAAGCGGCAGTGATAACCAAGCAGCGTAATGGTCTAATTATTGAGATGGAAAGGTTATTGGTGCTTTGGTTGGAAGATCAAAGGCAAAATCCGGTTTACGACGAAATTCGGGTTACGACGCGTCTTAAGAACGGATCAACGTCGTAACCCGAGGACTCCCTGTATATATATATATATATATATATATATATATATAATCACTGGATAGTCAAGGTCTTTAGCAAACCTCATCATTTCAGTGGTAAAGTTGCTTCCGTAAATAAGTCAGCAGAAACAGGTGTTGCACCATCTGCTGGTCGTTTTTATAACTACATGCCATGATAATCTAAGGCTGGAGGCACATATATAACACATACATTATTATAGCTCAAAAGAAACTAGTGATAGTTGTAATAGTTTAAATCAACAATAAATCACGTCTTATAAACTGAATTAAATACGCAACAGATCAGAAATGTCAACTGTAAAAATACTACTATAATACTTGAAAACCAGTGCTTAAAATTCCTGCCCCACCCCTAAACGATGGCCGCCTTGTTCCTTCCCTCTCCATTCAAAATCATTAGCAACCCCATCACGGCGTTTAAATTTGTCTGTCTGTTTGCCTCCTTATTCTTGACATTTATGAGCTCATGTTCCGAATTTATGGACAATTTGGCTCACTCAAAATCTATCAGATAAAGAGGCTGGGGGGGTTCTTCTCCATAATGGCTGACCGCGTGCCCTAAAAATCTCCATCTCCTGTGTTGGTGATTCATGGCATCACTGGGTTGAGATGACAGCTAAGTGACTGGCAGACTGAAGTCTGTTCATTTCACTTCCTACAAGGACAAGCAGGACTTAGAGCCTGGAGAAGAAATGGGAGAAAGCCTGTAAATTTGCACACTGCTCACAGCAGACAGTCAACTCAAACTCAGAGTTGTGGTGCGGTTTTTAGCTCAATAAAGCAACACAGAAAGAGCAAAAATCGGCCCTCTCCCTGGCTGCACTGATCCATACTGGTTTGACTTTTTAGTTTTTAGGACAGATGCACTCAACCCCAACAAGTTACCTTGGGTTCAAGCCATGAGATTACGCTGGCTCAGCTTTCACAGAAAAGGATTAGAAACAGATTATGAAAAGCATCATGTGTACATCGAGTGTGGAAATACTGTCAATTAATATACAAATATACGTCTTCAGAATATAAAACCCAAACTATATTGGTGCCAATACCGAAAAAAGTGCTGGATCAGATATTGGCTTCCAAATGTCAGTTCAGTCGATATCCTGATTAGGCAAATATATCTGATGTTAAAAAAACAACAACAATGTACTGGTCATAGTCAACCCAGAACAGATCAGTTAAGGTCATTGCTAACTGTAAAGGATTTGAAAATAAAGAGTGCTGCTGGCGTCTGTCCCATGGGCTCCTGGTGGAGGGATGGTGCTTGGGGCTCATCTCTCCCCTGGGCCCTGTGGCGGTTCCTGGTGGTGGTGGACGGCTCCTCTGATGGCGCTCTCTAAACTGGTTCGACTTTTTTACTATGTGTAGTTTTATGTATTTTAGCATGTTAGTAAGTGTGTGTGTGTGTGTGTGCGTGTGTGTGTGTGTGTGCGTGCGTGCGTGCGTGTGTGTGTGTGTGTGTGTGTGTGTTACTGTTTGGGTTGTTTGGTTGTGTGGTGTCAGCAGCTGTGGGGGGCAGGTTGGGTGGGTGGAAGGAAATGTGGGTTGTTTTTTTAATCACTGTAAAGCACTTTGTGTTACATTTTTTTGTATGAATAGTGCTTTATAAATAAAGTTTGATTGATTGAGTGGTAAACAGAAATGCGATGCTGAAGCTATTCAAATGCTCACAGAATAATTATCTGTGAGAGAGGAGCCATTTTCCTCATTGACTTGTTGCTAAAAAGTCAACAAATCTAAAATTCTCTCTCAGGCGACATTTGACAACATGTTGGAGAATTTACTGCATTACAGATCTTTTATTACTGAAATACTTGTTGTGCAATGCACCTTTAAATTTATACTTTATATTATAATAACAAAGAGCAGCAGTATAAACGGTAATAATAATTTCAAAATAAGCAAATAGCAAGAGACTGGTGTCATATAAAGCATAATTATATAAATGTATATTTACAAGTAAAAGCAGGTAAACTACACCCGTTAAGAAAATGCAGTTCTTACAGTTAAGTCTTTGTACAACATACAGTATGCAGAGTTCTTCTGATCCGTTACCTGCTATTGCACATTGGCAGGCAAGTGACTGAAGCTGCACCAGAATTTTTGGGTTCATTTCTTCTTCTTTCATTGGATCCCATTTGAGCTGCCCAATCTGTCAGCCACATCTTAACGACAATCCTCTCATTACATCCCAGCAGATTTCTCGCAACAACAACTTCAATAATTGTCCTTCTTCTTCTTCTGCCCCTCTACTACATCGGCAAACATGACAGGCACAGAGGTTAGAACTGGGGATGTCTTCAGGCGATTCTTGGTGTCTTTTATCCCAAAGTGACAGACAAAGCGGAAAAACAGGGTCCAATGCTGTCAGTGAACAAGCTATCTCCATCAATACAAAGAGTCTAGTGCACATTTTACAGAAGCATCCATCACGCATCGCTGCAGAGCTCAAATACAGTAGTTAGTAAAGATGATTTTACTGGGGTGGTGGGGGGTGGCTTTGTAAAATGAATTCCTACTGACAAATCTCTATCTCACAAAATGTCTATTCCACCAAATAAATAAAATACATGGTTTTCAGCTTCTTGTGATGACAACTTTTATCTATTCAAAAGATATATTTTATTTTGCGTTGTTAGTAGCTATGGCCATGGTGCTAGACTGGCATCACAGTCTCAAACCCACTGATAGACCAAGTACAATAATCAATACAGCTTTAGTTAAAATCTCCACACTATGGATTATTCAAGTCAGGCCTATCTGCAAATGGTTACAGCATCAACAAAAACCATAACCCAAAATACCTTGGGGCTAGACCCTCCTGCCATTTTTTAATTGTGACCCAAATATTAACCTCCACTTTGGTTGTGATCCAAGCAAACTTCTGCCAACAGCTCTCCAAACTCTTGTGAAAAATACACACTAAAATGCCTGCTTGTCCTACTTGATAGCTCCCAGAATGGACTGCTCTGTAAAAATATGGAACAAATTTCTATGATGCATTTTAATTACATTTGCTTCTTAATAAAGTCAGCTTTTTGTTTCCAGATTAGTCCATAATCCCCAGAAGATATGTGTGTTTTTTTTTCCAGTGGCATCCATAATTAATGGAAAAATGCATGCAAGGACAAGAGCTTATTTGTTAATAATGCATTTTCAGCATATAATTGTGAACGTGTGAGCCTACCATTTAATTAGATGCATTAAAGTGTAGTTCTAATACTGAGTTAATAGAACATGATTTGAGTTTATTCATAAATGAAAACCCAAGAGCCTTTTAAATTCACAACACATTTTGTAGTAGTGTTAAATTCTTACACATCTGAAAAACAATGGTAACGTTTCTCATAGGGGCCTTTTTTAACATGTAAATAATGATGATTTAGAAAGAGGAATGAATGAAGAAAGAAAGAAATGCATTTTATTATTTTTATTGTGACATTAGAGAAAATATAAACAGTAAAAGACACTAGACTTGACGGGATTCTTCATATTTGGAAGGGTAAGTGTGTGTGGGCGTGTGAGTTTGAGTAGGTAAGTATACACCTCTCCTTTTTTCCTTTCATTTCCATATCTTTTCTCTTTCTCCCTTGTTTCCCTTCCCCTCCGTCATTCACGCTTTTGTTTTTTGATAATTACTTATTTATTTTTATGCATCTCCTTCATTTTCCCACTATAGTTGTATAGATTTTTAATCTGATGTGTCAGTGATGAGTAAATTCAGAAGAGCTGGTTACTTCTTTTGGTGCTGTCTTTACACAGCGTTGCCTCAGAAAATGTCCAGTCTTCAGCCATAGATCAAGCACTGACCTGAATTGAAGACAGATATTTTTAGACGCTCTAGTGAGGAAATATTTTCAGCCTACTTTTAAAGAACATTAATGAAAGTTATTGGTGCTGTAAGCCAAATTGGGTGAGTACTGTACATTCATTATAAATATTGTATATACTGTACAGCTCTGGAAAAAATAAGAGACCACTGCAACATGATCAGTTTTTCTGATTTTACTACTTTTTGTTGGAGTCTATAAACTACTGACAACATATCCCCCAAATTCCAAATAAAAATATTATCGTTTACAGCATTTATTTGCCCAAAATGACAAATGGTCAAAACAACAAAAAAGATACATGTTTTCAGACCTCAAACAATGCAAAGAAACAAGATCAAATTCATTTTAAAACAACATAATACTAATGTTTACACTTAAGAAGAGTTCAGAAATATTTGGTGCAATAACCCTTATTTTTAATCACAGCTTTCATGCGTCTTGGCATCCTCTCCACAAGTCTTTCACATTGTTCTTGGGTGACTTTATTCCACTCCTGGTGCAAGAACTGAAGAAGCTCAGCTTTGTGTTTGTGTTGGAATTCAACAGACGCTGGAATGTAATGGCTGTAATACATGTAGAGATGCTGATTTCAGCGAAAAAAAATGCAATGGTCTCTTATTTTTTTCCCGAGCTGTATATATATGATGTACAGTAATGCAGGCCCCACAGACAAATGCATTGTGTAGCTTTTCTTCATACCTGCTTGTCCCCATGGAGATGTTTTTTGCATCACAGTACGGCATTAAACATCCATTTTGTATTCAGTTACAGGTGTTTTTATAGCTCCAAAATGCCTTGAAAACTATTTATTCTCACTGTGAATGTAATTTCTTCTAAACAAATTTGCCCTGTGACTTAGCCTTATGATGTGATATGCTTGCCTCTATGGGTAGATAAGTTTAATGCCATTCTTTGAAACATCCCAGTTGAACAATAGCATCTCCATGGAGACAAGCAGGTGGTGTTATATTGTGCACTTTGAAGATACTTGATATGTGATGTGGAGTTTGTGAGTTATTTGCTTTGCTCTCCATCATGGACAATCCTGCTCACCCACTGCACCAGACCACAGAGGGACAGAGGAGGTAATACTCCCTACAACTGTACAACAACTCACCCTTATGTAACAGATAATACTCCCTACAACTGTACAACAACTCACCCTTATATAACAGATAATACTCCCTACAACTGTACAACAACTCACCCTTATGTAACAGATAATACTCCCTACAACTGTACAACAACTCACCGTTACATAACAGATAATACTCCCTACAACTGTACAACAACTCACCCTTATATAACAGATAATACTCCCTACAACTGTACAACAACTCACCCTTATGTAACAGATAATACTCCCTACAACTGTACAACAACTCACCCTTATGTAACAGATAATACTCCCTACAACTGTACAACAACTCACCGTTACATAACAGATAATACTCCCTACAACTGTACAACAACTCACCCTTATGTAACAGATAATACTCCCTACAACTGTACAACAACTCACCCTAATGTAACAGATAATACTCCCTACAACTGTACAACAACTCACCCTTATGTAACAGATAATACTCCCTACAACTGTACAACAACTCACCCTTATGTAACAGATAATACTCCCTACAACTGTACAACAACTCACCCTTATGTAACAGATAATACTCCCTACAACTGTACAACAACTCACCCTAATGTAACAGATAATACTCCCTACAACTGTACAACAACTCACCCTTATGTAACAGATAATACTCCCTACAACTGTACAACAACTCACCCTTATATAACAGATAATACTCCCTACAACTGTACAACAACTCACCGTTACATAACAGATAATACTCCCTACAACTGTACAACAACTCACCCTTATGTAACAGATAATACTCCCTACAACTGTACAACAACTCACCCTAATGTAACAGATAATACTCCCTACAACTGTACAACAACTCCCCCTTATGTAAAAGATATGCTAAAACTATGTCAATTATTTAATCTTTGCACTTCTCCTCATGTAGCTAAGAGGTATATTTGTATATACATAAACTGTAAATATATTGCTATTACTACATTTCTGTATTTTAATTTTTACTTGTACATGTAATTATTGTTAATTACTGCAATTATGCCTAATTTGACACCTGTCTCTTGCTATTTTTTGCCATTTATTTTGAATGTATTATTACCGTTTATATTGTTGCTCTTTGTTATTATAATATATTGTGATGAGTGAGCTACTGTGTCCAAATAATTTCCCTGGTGGATAAAGTTTGTCGACTCTATAAGTGCAAGTACACCTGATTTTAAAAGGAACTATATAGAAGTATTTCCCTGTCCAATAATGCCAGAGGATATACCATAGCCCAGACTCATAGACTGAACAGGGAATAAACATCACGACTTCTTGTGTTTTCTGTGCATACTTGGCATGCCTCTTCCCTTGTATCAGCACCCACTGTTTGGCAAGAGGACAGACTGACTTCACACCCCCACACTGGCACACTCCCCTTTAGGTGTAGGTGTGCTACAAAAGACAAGAAATGCTCAGCAATGAGTCTGATAAAAGCAGCTTCAGAATGTCCCGGTGTTTATATAAGTATGTTGCAGTACACAGACTGAATGCAAATGATGGTTTCACATTTTCTTATCCGTTTCCAAGATACAGTATATACATGAAGAGATAAGATAAAAAAGAAATAAAAAATAACATAATGAACAAATATATATTTATTTGATTATAATATGATATCAATTAAAGTCCCTATATTATGCAAAAAATGTCTCTTTAAGCCATACCCTGGGTTATGTTTCGTTTGATTCACACATGTTTGAGTAAACCTTTATTAATAATCTGTCTACATTTTCAAAGCTCAAAATGCTCTATTCCACCTTGTGATGTCATGGAGTGGTAGTTTTCAAGTAAACAGCTTCTTTTACCTTTAATTTAGTAGAGACTGGTAATACCAGGGCTGAAATGATCCAAATGATTCTCGTGAAGTTTAAAAACACATTGGAGCATCCCTGTATTACCAGATGACTTCACAAGGAGGAACAGAGTGTTTTATGTTTGAGAGAACAACACAGCCTAAATGAAATTGAAGGTTTGTGGGTAAACATGTGTGAATGAAATAAAGCACAACTTCAGGTATGTTTGTGATCAGTGTTGTCCCTGAACGCGTTCACTGAACGATAGTTCATGAACGCATTCATATTTTGGGTGAACGTGAACTGAACGCACTGTATTACTGCCTGATGAACGAACTGTGAATGAGTTCATTCTGGTGTCTGTGAACGACACGCGCTATCTCTTTAACTTCGTTCAATAGGGTCTCAGATTTCTGATCCACCCATCTGAAATTTCCGACCGGCACCTCTCTCCCTCTCTCCTTCTCTCCCTCCCACGCAGCGCGCGGCACTTCCTGGTCTTGTGAGAAACAGCGCAGAGTGGTGCGCTAAAGGGGGCCACATTAAAGGGGGAATCACTAATGTTAATTTGTGGGTTTATTTTGTTTTCTTAAGTCTCTTAGTTAATTAAGTCATACCATATGGGGGTTATTTAAGTATTTTCTTTATTATGTTGAATTGCAGGTGTTTTATCATTATGGGGACCGTTATTTGTAGTTGGATAAGAATGTGAAATTGGATATGAAGATGGAATCTAACACATGGTTTGATTGTTAAAACTGATATAATAATTGCTGTCTATGGTTCTATATGGGCTTTGGCAATGATATTGAAAAATAATAGCTCGCAGCAATGTATTGGGGAAAAAAAAGAACTATGAACTAGTTCATTTTTTGGAACTATGAACGAACTACTAACTAAACAATTATGAACTATGAATGAACTACTAACTATAAACAATTATGAACTATGAACGAACTAGTTGATTTTGAAATGTGTGAACTGAACTTTGAACTAGTTCATGTAGAAAATGAACTTTCCCAACACTGTTTGTGATGAGGAAACATTATAGCCGTGTCTCAGTTCGCAGTGTGCACAGTTCAGAGTGTGATTTTAAGGGTGCATACGTTACTTCTGGCGCAACAACTGCTATCCCTTTTCTTTTTTGTCCCATGCACACTTAAAATGCACCCTGAAAACCGCAGTCGTTTTCATGGAAATCGGGGCGTGAACCAACTGTACATCCAAGCATACTTTGCGCACTCATATATCCCAGCATGCACCGCGCGCAACTTCTTCTATGGGAGAAAATAGAGTCAGCGGCTGCATCTGGTAGTTGCACGACCTGTCCCATTTCACCGACGCCATGCTGTGCATATTTGCACAGTCCAGAGTGCCCTTAAAACCACACTCCGAACTGTGCACAGTGGGAATTGGGACACAGCTTATAAATAGATCAGAAAATTGCTTAATATGATCCCATTAACATTTGCACTAGCCTTCTTTAACTGCTGTGATTAAAAATTAATCCAAATAATTTCCTTTGTGGATCAATAAAGTTTGTCAAAGTCTATGTCTAAAAAATAAAATACATTTCTACAGGTCAGTCACACAGTTCACTTTTTGTGTGCAACATTTACCACACTTCTATTTGGCTGCAAAACATTTATGTAATTTTACTTTGATGATTTTAGCATCAAAATAAACTAAAATATATTGCATAGTTATTTCTGTGAATACACCACCACATGTCCAAAATAATCATCATCATGGGCCTCAGCTACAGTAACATTTGAGGACTTTTCCCATTCAAAAGTCATTTAGTTTTGCTAATCGCCATGCCAACTTGTTTTTACATTATTCTGATACCCACTTATATCTCCATAGCATTCTTGAGCGTCGGTTGAGTGGAGGTTTGTGCTCTGAATGAACAGGACACCTTGTACCACTAACTCTCATTCAGATTCCTGCGCCGGACCCCTGCGCTGAGGCTTTTCACTGGAATACAAATGACAGACCAATTCCCTCCATGTCAGGCATCGCTGTAGGGGAAGCCAGTTCTCACAGTGGGCTAATAGAAACTTTGTGTTACTAAAACTCAAAATGACACCGGTGCCTTGCGATGCTAGACACGTTATCACAGATAAATCCTCTCGCGAGACAGTTTTACACTTGACATGTCCCGATTGTCCTTTAAAAGCCTCAGAAACGGGCCTGACATTGTTTTACGATATGTGCACGGCAATTCCACAAACTTACGGGATTCCTGTGAGATGGTAAAAAAAGGAAACAACATGGATGTCTTCGGGCCAAGACATGAGGAAGGTCAGTTGTGGTTTTTACTCAAGGTTAGATTAAATGTTGTTTCATGTTTTCCTTTTTGGAATGTGACAGTGTGTCTGAGGGAGACCTGGGATGGAAGGTTGCACAGCAGTGAGTATCACAGTTTACTGGGGAATTTTCAATTTAATACAACCAAAAACACTTTCTAATTCACCAGTATCTAAAAAAGCTATATTAAATTAGCTATATAAACTATATCTCAAGTCCAGTGTTTCTCAAACAATACTTCACTGACAATATTTGGCTGATACCACCAAATCTAAACAAGAAATGTATCACCTAAATCAGGAGTAAAAAGAAGAAACTAAAATAAGTTAAACGAGGTTTAAAATGAGACAGGGCCCATATGACACTATTTTCTGATCTCTTTTATAATATTGTTTCCTCATCACATATGCAGAGTTGTGTTTTGTTTCATTCACACATTTAACATGCAAACAGGAAGCGCTCCACTGTTATTTATAATAGACAGACTAATAATAAAAGGTTACTCAAACATGTGTGAATGAAACAAAATACAACTCCAAGTATGTTTGTGAGGAGCAGTGTTGTGCAGTAACGCGTTACTAATAACGTGTTACTGTAACGCCGTTACTGTTGACAGTAACTAATACTGTAACGCGTTACTTTTAAAATAAAGGAACTCAATTACCGTTACTAAACGGCGCGTTACCGCGTTACTGAACCTGCTCATTTTGAAACTGGCATCATGTGCGCGACTCGCATAGGCACAGGGGAATTTTTCTCTCCCTTTGGTGAGGGCGGGATAAGTAATGATGATTGGCTAAAGCAGAGTCAGATTTCATGTTGAGCCAATCAGAGACACCCAGTGGGCAGTGGGCGGGTTCTACACACAATCCCAGCACACAGTAGTAGCGCACACCAATCCACACACCCCGTGTCAGATGGCGAGTCCCAAGTCGAAGACAGAAGTATAGGCAGTATTTTAACCTCATCGAGGTAAAAGGTAAAAACGTACATGTTACGTGCACATTGTGTCAAAGACCAAAGACTTTGTCCACGTCCAATATAAGCAACTCGAATTTAATGAAGCATCTCTGGACGGCGCGCGCTTCTGTTAAACTAGTGGCCACCAGCTTAAATGGCCAGCCAAATGATATCTCTCTGTATTTGCTACAGCGCGATAGCGCTGGTACAGCGATGAGTCATGGATCTTCCAGGCAAGCCACCAGCAGGCCCCATGATGATAATCGCATGCTAGGTGCCGTTAACAATGGAGGAGAGAGGAGGAGGAGAGGAGGAAGAGGAGAGGTGGAGGAAGAGGAGAGGAGGAGGAGAGGAAGGGGCAGAAGAAGCAGGCTCCATGATGATAATCGTATGCTAGGTGCCGTTAAGAATGAAGGCCACGGTGACGGAGCCACGCCAGCCAAGCAGCAAAAGCTGTATAATGCACTGTAAAAAAAATCCAAATTATTTGACATTTTTTAACAAAAAAAAAAAGTAACGCATTAGTTACTTTCCTAGGTAACTAGTTACTTTTATAGTGTAGTAACTCAGTTACTAACTCTTTTGGGTTAGTAACTAGTAACTGTAACTAATTACTTTTTCAATGTAACGTGCCCAACACTGGTGAGGAGGTAACAGCTTTGTAACATGCTTTAAAGCTCATAGGAGTCAACATTGGGCCTTTAACCAAAAGGAAGAAAAAATATGCATGTGTCAATAAATACTGCTCTAGTCTATGTAACAGACAGAGAAAGCATACTTATAATAGTGAATAGTCCCCCATGGTGGCCTATGGGTGCTGCTCTGGTAATATGGGTCCAAATCCACTGCTAAAAGCTATCCAGTCCCAGTATGTCCAGAACAGGAGTTTGATTTACATGGTACCACATTTTATAAGTTATCAACAGAAATTCAGCTAACAGAAGTTGGAAATAGCTTGATAATTATAATTATAACTATTATTTGCAATAGTTAACCGTGCTTTTCTAAATACCCAAGGACATTTTAGTATGTAATCAAGTTATTAAAAATCAGTGAGTCACATTTCCATGACTATAATTTAGATACAATCGTGCAGAGTTTAATCAAGGATTTTTTTTGCCTGCTGTTTTGGGACAAATCCCTTGACTATTTCTCCAGACACGCCCCTATGCTTTCAGTTCTGCTTCATACTTACACAGTTTTGCAGGTTTGTGGAGAACCTTTGGGACTATAGTGGGGGGAAAAAGCCTGATAGAATCAGAATCAGCCACTGCAACGGTTCAGTGGAGCATCCGGAGGTCAGCCAAGGACACACCAAAACAGCTGTTAAAGAATACGTGAATCTCATTGGTTCATTTACTCTGCCTATGCACCATGATGGATAGGACGAAACTGTGTGGTGGTGCACTGTCACTGTATAAGAAAGGATTCTGAATGAAATATGTAAGAAATAGTGATTTTATATTTGTCTCACAGTGGTAATGAGGTGGGAAGGAACAACAGTTACACTCCCATATGTGTTTCTATTCATCTATTAGAGTACTTAAATGTCAAAGCTTCACCGTAAAAAAAATACTAAGGCACAGTGGAACAGATGTCTCCCTCGTATGGCAGGTGGGCGGTAGCTTTGCCAGTCTGAAAAGTTACAAATATACAATCTGTTTTCCATTAATGAAATAGATTCTACTTTACAAAAGTAAAATCTGCAAAACAAAGTTGGGTTTTGTAGTTTGTCTGCTCCTCTCAATCAGAATAATTAGATTTATGAGCTATTATCCTGCTACACTTCACTGTACTTGATCTTTTTTGAACATATTGACAGGACTGGACTGACATTTGATGCTAATGTACCCAGTGTTTTTTGTGTAGTCTTGTTTATATGTTATGTGTATATGTGAGGGTTTTTTGTTTTTGTCTTTTTTTGTTTTTGTGTGCTTAATTTCAAAATTGGGAAGAAGAAAAAAAATAATAATAATAAAAAAAATAATAATAATACAATAAAATGTGTTCAATATTGTCATGTTGCAGTATACACCTTAAAAGGTAATTTTATAATTCAATACAATTATAATAAAGCCATAAAATGTATTACCTTATAGAATAACGCAACTATACTGCAATAATTTATTCAAAATTGACTATCTCTACTCTGTGATATTAAAGCTCTGGTTAGAAAATGTAATACTCACAATGATTCACTTCACTTGAAAGCCCTGAAAAGTGACAAAAAACAAAGCAAACCAAAAGAAAAAATGATTTTGTCCAGAGCTAAATGCTAATTTTATATAGCAGTGGTTAAAATGGTCAAAATGCTCCTTTACTGCTATTGACTTTACTTATTATTTGAAGATAGAATAGCCTGCAAAAACACTGCAAAACAGAAAAAAGACTATCAAAGCTGAATTTCAAGTCCTCATTTTGTCCCCATTTTATCCTTTAAGACCTGGTGGCACTCGGAAGGGTACATTTTCTTATTATCCTATTAGCCGACAGCTGTACTCTGCGCTGTTTACCATGCAGACCACCTACATGAAGGGGAAGCCACTGTGGGTCTAAAGCTGGGCCTCATAAAGGGGCATTAACCTTGAGTGTCCCCGGGCCGGCAGTGGGACAGGTACGCAGATGCCCCAGTGTTTACCCACACACAGATGGGCTTTTACTACGCACCCACCAGAGCCGAACACCGCCACGCTCACTCCAGTGCCCACTTTATGTTTTATACCCCGGGCACCACCACACTGCCCGTTTATGTGTGAAGGGTAGAGCAGGGTATAAAGCTAAATATGTAAACAGCAGTGGAGTGTTAAAGGTGCATTGTGTAACTTTTGTGTTAAATGCTTTTCTCCATGGAGATGTTATTGCTTTGGAATGTTCCACAGTATGGTATTAAACATTTCTATCTTTATGGAGACCAAACCAGGTTAAGTTACTGGTCAGATCTGTGGTGAGGCAATCCTGCTCAGAATGCCTGTTTTTCTAGGTATTTTTGAGCTATAAAACCACCTGTAATTGCAGAAATGTAAGGCAGAGCTGTTTAATGTCATACTGTGGAACATTCCAGGCATATCCATAGAAACAAGCAGGCAGGCCTGGACTGGTAATCGGGCATACCGGGCATTTTCCCGGTGGGCCAACAGTCCTAGGGGCCGATGCTGTTGTTTTTGCCTACAATTCAGAGGTATAGACAGTGGACTAAAGCAATTAGGATATAGTAGCTTACGAGAGCGGTCCCACCCTTTTCTCTGCGCTGAACCCCGCCAGTTTCAGTGTTGATTGTGGAAACATGGAGAAGCGGCAGAAAGGGGGTGTGGAGAAGTTGTGGGATAAAAGGTTAAAAAAAAATCACTATGGACGCTGCAAAATGTTCTAAAATAACAGACATATTCTCTGGAGGGAGGAGCAGCCAGAGACTGTGGACAGGGAACCTGAGGGAACCCGAGGGACAGAGTAACCAGGGAAGTATAACACAGGCACAGCAGGTAAGCAGGTAGTAATGTTAGGATAATACCGGGATTTTTAGGTGATGGACAGGCATGAAAATCGCTCACCTTTCAGCCAGCCAATGTGCTCCTGAATCTGACCTCATGTGCAAGATGCATTTTGAATAAACCATGTGTAGTTACTGCAAGTTTGCTGGTGGTTTTGGGGATTTTTCCTTTAAATGTTGCCCCTGGTTTCCCCTAGGTCAAGACATAACAATAGTAAAATACTTTGCTTTGGGGAACATGTACATAAATTAGTCCGTTGTGCTCCGCCAATTATGGGGGCGATCTAAGCCAAAAATGCCAGGGCCGTTTTTTTTGTCCCAGTCCAGCCCTGTAAGCAGATGACAAGCTTGGGGAACTACTTAAGTAAGAGTAATTGTCATAATAATAATTTAAGTGGAAGGAGCATAAATAATGCTCGAAATGAGGTATATTTTCAAAGAATAGACCACAAAATGAGAAAAATAAAATCATATTTGAAGGAGTGATGAAAGAAGACAAACATTTTCAAATAGTTTAATAGTGTCTTTTCTCTGTGTTGTAATTGGAAATAGATTCGCAATTTACATTTTCAAATTTAACAAGACTGAATTGGCAAGTGCTGAACTACTAGTAAGCAGGCTTGGGGAGTAACGGATTACATGGAACGGCGTTAAGTAAAAGGATACAAAAAAAAGGTAACTGTATTCCCCTACAGTTACAAAGAAAAAGACGTAATCAGATTACAGGTACATTTAGTGAAAATGGGGATTACTTAGCAGGATTACAATTTGAAAGCATTTTATGTTATTTCATTTTTTCATTTAAAGCCGGAGGTCATATGTAGGGAAAACCGCGCCGCGCGCGCTCTGTGAAACAAACTTGCATCGGCGCGCACTGAACTTCACGCAGGTCGCGCACTACGGACTAAACTTGCACCGATACGCGCTCCCGCCAATCATGACGATTGCCGCTGTTGTGTTTGCGCCTGTTCGCCGATCAGCTGTTAGCCTGATATTTACGCGGCATTTCCAAGAGAAGAAGCATCCTTAACTTCCTACGTTAATGCTACGTAAGAAGGAACTCTCGCCTCGGGACACGGGATACGTTCGGGATTATGTCCTTTTCTCCGGATTATTAAAGACAACACGACAAACTGTTAGAATGGAGCTGACCGCATTCTTATGGGTGAGTCATATTATCAGATTATTTCTGCATCTATTTCGGCACTAAACCAGGACTAAACCAGGTTTAAACCAGGACTAAACCAAGACTAAACCAGATCTAAACCAGGACTAAACCAAGACTAAACCAGATCTAAACCAGGACTAAACCAGGACTAAACCAGATCTAAACCAGGACTAAACCAAGACTAAACCAGGTCTAAACCAGGACTAAACCAGGTTTAAACCAGGACTAAACCAAGACTAAACCAGATCTAAACCAGGACTAAACCAGGACTAAACCAGATCTAAACCAGGACTAAACCAAGACTAAACCAGGTCTAAACCAGGACTAAACCAAGACTAAACCAGATCTAAACCAGGACTAAACCAAGACTAAACCAGGTCTAAACCAGGACTAAACCAGGTCCAAACCAGGACTAAGCCAAGACTAAACCAGATCTAAACCGGGTCTAAACCAGGACTAAACCGGGACTAAACCAAAACTAAACCAGGTCCAAACCAAGACTAAGCCAGGACTAAAACAGGTCTAAACCAGGTCTAAACCAGGACTAAACCAGGACTAAACCAGGACTAAACCAAGACTAAACCAGGACTAAACCAGGACTAAACCAGGACTAAGGTGTGTGTGTGTGTGTACGTGTGTGATAACATATTATCCTGTGTATTATTGAATTATTGAATGATTATATGGACTTTTTGTTATAAAAGCATTTCCATTTTAACAAAGTACCTTCTAATACTGCCCTGCCCTGAAACACCACAGTGATGTCAGTGATGGGGGAGGGCTTAGCTTAATGCCTCTTCCCCGTTGGTGAAAAATTTCACCATCCCCCCCGGTTTCATTTTACAACTCGACTACTGGGTAGGAGCCAGTTTCGAGTTAGCTATCGACTAGCAAACTATAAGCAAGCTAGCTAACGTTTGCGGTCACAAGTACACTTTGTGCATTTGTAGAACGATATTACAACATTTAAACATTATCTAGGCAACATAGTCATGTTAACTGATCCATGAAGACCCTTTAGACAATTCCGAGCAAAGCTGTCGTTAGGTGTAGGCCAGCACGCAAGCTGGACGAACATCCTGTCCAGCTGCGGAGATCGGGCAAGATGACTGTCCCGGTAAAACTAAAACTTAATAAATATAATTTCATTGAAGTCATAGGTGTTTAGGTGTTTGGTTTAGTGAGTGACCTTGTTTACTAGTGACTTGGCTTATAGTGATAACAGTTGTTAAAACTACACATAGAACTGTACTTGTCCTCCTAAAAACTTTTAATTGTATTGTAATTTTCTTGTTTTCTTGTTGTTATAGGATATTTGGTGTTAAAGTAATCCAAAAGTAACTGAAAGTAATCAAGTTACATTACTTTAATATTATAGTAGCGGGATTACGTTACTGAATACATATTTTAAGGAGTAACTAGTAACTGTACCGGATTACATTTCTAAAGTAACCCTCCCAACCCTGCTAGTAAGAAACTATAAGATTCTCATACATTAATCAGGCCCTAGTGTTTTGCCAAATAACCATAAATATCTGCAACTGAACCATATAAACCTTCGGGTTGCCTCTGCTCAACTTCTTGAACGTTAAAAAAACATTACAGCTCTGGAAAAAAATAAGACACCACTGCATTTTTTCTGAAATCAGCGTCTACATGTATTACAGCCATTCCATTCCAGCGTCTGTTGAATTCCAACACAAACACAAAGCTGAGCTACTTCAGTTCTTGCACCAGGAGTGGAATAAAGTCACCCAAGAACAATGTGAAAGACTTGTGGAGAGCATGCCAAGACACATGAAAGCTGTGATTAAAAATAAGGGTTATTGCACCAAATATTGATTTCTGAACTCTTCTTAAGTGTAAACATTAGTATTATGTTGTTTTAAAATGAATTGTTTCTTTGCATTGAGGTCTGAAAACATTTATCTTTTTTGTTATTTTGACCGTTTGTCATTTTCTGCAAATAAATGCTGTAAACGATAATATTTTTATTTGGAATTTGGGGGAAATGTTGTCAGTAGTTTATAGACTCAAACAATGTTCTTTTTGTCCAAACACATACCTTTAAGTAGTAAAAACAGAAAAACTTATCATTCTGCAGTGGTCTCTTATTTTTTTTCCAGAGCTGCATGTTGCAAATAAAGTTACAGGCCACTTACTTTGTCAAAAATACTACAGAACGTGTTGGGCATGCAGTTAAATCTTAGTTCACCTATTCTGCAATCACAAGGGTATCTGGACCAAACAACTTAACTATGTTCTTAACTCTTCTTAAAACTGACTGCTATGGCAATTACCCTGGAGGTGGCTAATGTAGCTGTAATATAGAAGCTAATACTGCCACTGCTTGTGACTCATTCCTCTCATTATACAGCAATAGAGCACCAATGGATCACAGCAGATGGAGAGAAAATTAGCTTGGCTCCCATCAAGTTTCTCACACTTCCAGTTATGTTGGCTAATTATACATTATAAGTTCCTCTAACACAATGCTGGAATAAGTCACTTTACCGATAGCAAAAGGTAGATGTTGTAACAAAGTGCAATTCGTTCCACACAAATGAATGATACAGTGAGAAGGCTCCAGACTTTGAGTTAATGAGGAGCTCATTATAGAGGATAGATTTGTGTGCCTGTGTGTGTGCTAGTGCGTGTGCGTGTGTGATTGCTTGAATGTGTATGTGGTCGTACAGAGGGCTGCAATCACCTGTGGGGGCTAATTGAGTCTCCAGAGAATAACACTGACACACACTTTGTTCCAGTGGTCACACCAGGATACAGGAAAAACAGCAATATTCACTAATTTTCACAATTTAACAATGAAACCATCCCTAAATGTCTATTATTAAGCTGGGTGTCTACTGCAGGATTTTCATCTGCAATGAAAGTTGATTAATTGAAGAAAAACTCTTGTATCATAGCTCAAAAATGGTAGTTGTATGTCAAAAACGGAGACAAAGGGAGACAGTGAAAGACAAGTTATAATGGGTATTAACAAGTGTGTAACATTTTGGAATCGTGGGCTCACAATTTTAAATTCTCCATGTCTTGTTGAGTGTCATCCAAAAATCGTGCAGTGGAATTTAAGTATTTTTTTCATTATTTTTTTTTAAATTCTAGTTAATTGGGATGATGCCTGAATAATAGTTTCTAAATGAAATGAAAAGTGAATCCAGCCTTCATCTGAGCTTCAAAGAAATGCAGTGTGTGTGAAGAAGAATGGTTTAAATGGCACTACACTGGCAACCACAAATTTGCATGTAATTGGAAACATTAAAACATTAAAACATGTTTACTATTTCATGTAAATTATAGAAATACATGTAAATTTTAGTCATAGCTGCTTTAGCGCGGCTCAAATCAAAACAATGACCCTCAGTTTCTTATGGGTCTGCCACCTGCTGTCTCCACAACGTTAATGTTTTGCCTGGAATGTTCCACAATAAGGCAAAAGGAGAAATTTAATTTGTCAACTGGACAAAAGTTTATTTGGTCAAATACATTTCACAGCTCATCCAAGCTGCTTCTTCAGGCTATGTTTATATGATGGCGGTCTGAACAGAAGACGCAAAAGTGGCATCGCGTCTTCACTTTTTATTCTGTGTTTAGACAAGTGTTTTCGGGAGGAAATCTGCGTGCATACAGTGAAGTGTGTGGAAGTCGATTGGGTATGCATGCCAGGCAGCTAGGTGGTGCTGTGATACATTATCACTATGTCCGCTCACATACGGAGAATCTTCCTTCTTCTCATCTGCGCCGCGAAAAGAAAACATGGCTACCGGTAGCAAAAAAAAAAAAATTGTGTGGTCAGACAAAGTTCAACTATTGCTTCAGACCACATTAAACTAGATTCAAGATTCAAGATTGTTTATTTGTCATATGCAGAATCAACACGAGTGCACGAATGCAATGAAATGCTTAGGATCAGAAGAACCATTGACTTGCTAAGATAGTCAAGAAGTACTAATAGCATGCAGTAATAGCACGTGGTAAAAAAGTGTTGCAAAAAGTGCAGGGGAAGAAGTAAACATTCTAATTAAAAACTGTAATAAAATGTAATTAGGTACAGGTAGGGTTAAATAAGGTGTACGTAGAGTATTTCACAGATACTCTACAAAGCAAAGGCGTAACAAGGTGTGCACTGGGAGTCCTGCCAAACAAAGTACACTGATATATGGACCGATGTGACGTAAACACCTACGCGACGTCAGCAGATTTGACCAGATTTGAGTTTTGCGTCTTGGGCAGTGTAGACGAAAACGCTACGGCGGAGCGTATTCAAGTTTTCCATTTCAGAGGGCGGTTTCAGTTTTTTTTGTGCATTTTTAAGCCTCCAAAACGCCGTCACCGTCTAAACAAAAGGCACTTCCGATAAAATATTTTGTCGTTTTTACCTGTAAGTGTTCTCGTGTAAACAGGCCCTCAGTTCCACAATAAGGCATCAAATGTAGTACCCCAATTTAATTATGGTTGTTTTATTGCTCAAAAATACCTTGACAACATTCTTATTGTGAGCGATGTCATCTCTTCACAGAGGGTCTGTCACCTGCTTGTCTCTATGAAGTTTAATGCCATAATGTGAAACATTCTAGAAAAAGTAGTGACAGCTCCATGTAGATTCTCCTCTAATTCACAACTAATTAATTTGGTGAGATTATAAGTATTGTAAATATAAACAGTTTCACGTCAATCAAGAAGCAATTTGTGAAGAAAAGTTGAAAAAAATAAAAAGTTGAAAAATACAGGAAGTAGAGAGTTCAAACATACTGATGCCACACACTAGGGAGAATTCTACCAAAAAGTTAGACACATTTTACACACTTTTATTTATTTATTTATTTATTTTTTGACACTTTAAACAGGATTTCAACAAAATAAAGCTGTTTAGAAACACGAAACAGGAAGTAAAATTTTAAACCTAAAAAATGGCCATACTGGGAAACAGGTGCAAATGTTAAAAATGGTAAAATGAGGAACCTAACCTGTCATAGGCACTTTAAGTACATTTTTCATTCCTTGAGTTCTTATTGCCTCCTCATCTCTCCTCAGTCCTCTCATCCCTCTCTGTACAAAGCCATCACATTTTTTCCTCATACTCCCTTCTTTCTCCTCTCTTTTCTCTGATGTATCCCCTCTTCTTTCTCATCCTTTCTCTTTTTTAAACATGTTGAGGGATTCATCACAGCCAGGTCGTGCCTCTCAGCTCCTCTTCGTCACCCTTCCTCTCAGCGTCCCAAGATGAACCGCCACGGCTGTTCCATCCGTCAGCTCCAGGCCTCCTACCTCACGGCTATTTAGGACCAAGAAGCAAGGAGTCAGAAAGAGGGAATCGCGTGAAGGGGCCTTGATGAGCAAATACTTTCTGTAGCACACTTGATGCCGTAGGGTTTTTTGTCTCTATCAAAATCTATGGCAGCCGACTTGTCACTTCAAAGAAAGCTTCGCTATAATCCTCCAATCCACCAGAGCCTTCTTCCACCCTGTCACAGCCTCTCTGTTGCAGGCTTTAGTGAGGTTGAGAGGGGTTCATTTGCCGCTGGTCAGGTCTTGGGGGAAGGTATTTTCACCAGAATGAATGAGTAAGCATTAGGCCTGTCCTCAAATGCTTTCTGCCTCGTAATATCTAAATGGGAAAATTATGTGTTCTGTGCTTGTTTTTCATCGCGTTTGAACTGTCAGAGGAGCATATCAAACTAGTTTTAGATTTAAAACATGTTACTACTGGGAACCCCTCCTCGAACCACCTCCTCGAATGATCCCGGGAGCTATGTTGTCGGGGGTTTCATGCCCCTGGTAGGGTCACCCAAAGCAAACAAGTCCTGGGGACGGGTCAGATTAAGAGAGGTTCAGAGACCCCTTATGATGAGAAACGCAGCAAGGCCAGTTACGTTGCCCAGATTGGCGTTACTGGAGCTAGGCCTGGGGTGGGTAATCGACAGCAAGCGTCTGGTGGCCGGCCAGGCACAGCCCGAAGAAGGGGCTGTCCTCCCGTGGACCCACCACCCGCAGGAGGATCCATAGGGGCTGGTGCAGGGAGATCTGGGCAGCAGATCTGCTTAGGCTGTTGCCCCTGTGACCCAAACCAGGATAAGCAGAAGAAAATGGATGGATGGATAGATGCTACTGGGAAATTGGTTAATTTTACAATCACAATGGTAACTCCAACTTTACAACACAGCCACAACAGTAAGCGAGATTTTAAAGATTTATTAAGAAGGCTAAAGTGGTCAAAGTGGCCATAATGTTCAATAAAATAAACACTAACCCAGAATGGGCTGTCTTTATAATTTAAAGGGCCCATATTACACTATTTTCTCATCAAAAACATGCCTAGAATTTTGTTTGTTTATGTTTAACACATAAACTCTGCTTATTTAGCTGAGTTCTCTCAAGGAAAACACTTGTGATGTCATGTGGTAATACAGGAAGTGCTCCAATTTTAAACTCCATAAGCGTTCACTACAAGCCTTGGAATTGGCAATCTCTTCTAAACAAAAGGTAAAATGTAGCTGTTAATTTAAAAATTACCACTCCCTGACATCACAAGGTGGAACAGAGCATTTTGAGCTTTGGAGATGTAGACAGACTACTAATAAAGGATTACCCAAAGGTGTGAATGAAACAAAACACAGCATTTCAAATATATGTGATGGGCCAATATGATTCCATAGTTTTCCCTTACATTTGCACATTTTTTAACTATTTTGTCTCAGAAATGTAATTATGTGATTATTTTAATCTGCATTGTTTTGGCATAAACATATAATCACATCTCTAAAGACTTCACTACTTTGCATACTGTTTGTAAAATAGTACAAATTCACTGGAGCTGAACATTTCATATGTAAAATTCCGGGCTGATAAAAATTGAGAACTGGAAGGAGGCCAAACAACCGATTGCTACACCATTGGATTTTGCGAGGATTCACAAGTGTAGTGATATTACTGGGTTTAATAAAACAATTTGGCAAATGATGGACAAAGTTTCGTATTATGACAAAGCTAACATCTAAGGAAGATTTAAACTGGATTGAAAACCAGAACAAAAAAAAAGAGTGGAGCCTTAGTACATTTAGGTAGTTAATGTCTTTAAAATATTACAATTGTATGTTTCTATTTTTAGTAGGCCAATGGTAATACTTCAGTTTCTGGTACTACATTCATTCAACACTACAAACTACAAATGAAAAGTTCAATAGCAAAAACAGATATCTCCATTTTGAAAAACGGTTAAAAAGTGTTTTTCTTTTCGTTACGATTTCTACAAATTAAACAGACCTATTAGTGGATTCTATCAAGAGATGGAATTATAATTTGATAGCAGTAAAAAAAAAGATTTGGCTTTTGGAAATATTTTCCAAAACTGCAAGCCTCCAATGACTTTTTCAAATGGCACGTATTTGTTTTTGCAAATAAACTCTTCAAATATATTAATGTGTTTGCTTTACTTTTAATACAACTCTTCTTACTTCTTTTCAACGCTAAACGGACAGGACAAGAAGTCATGTTATGATAATAGGTGTTCTTGCGAAAAATACTCCACAATGACTCTCTTTCTCCACAGAAAGTTGGAGTCGGCAGAGGGTCAGTGGGTCCAGTAATTGTCATGTCATCCCTCTCCTGCAGTCCTCCAATCCTGTTTTACACTCAAGCCACACATTTAATAACATCATCATTACAGTGGAAAATAGCATTACAGTCTTAGCGCCAACAAGTAATAAGCTTAAACTTTGACACTCTCAAAGCCTTCATTGTAGTTCAGTGTGGTTAACTTGTAGCAGCAATGCATTATGGGATTACACAACCGTGCTGTATTAAGTGCATTAGGAAGTGAGCTGGGAGGTTCACATGAGTAAGGTGCAAAACTTGAGGAACAGAAATGTCTATAGGTAAGATATTTGATAATTTAATATTTTTAACTATGCGTTTTTGTGCACATAGAGCAAAGGTAACATGGTGATCTCCCCCGGGCGCCGAAAAAGACGGCTGCTCACTGCTCCGAAAAAGGATGGGTCAAATGCAGAAGTCAAATTTCTCCCGTGTGTCACTGTGTGTCATTGTGTGTGAGACCAATAAAGGCTTAAGCCTAAACTTAATAATAATAATAGAAGTGTATTAACATTTAATACCCCATACAAGTAAAATACCGCATCTTTAACAAGCTCGTACTCACTCATGGTTAATTGGAGAGCGTATCTTTATCTCTGCATCCACACATCAGATCTTGTTATCTTGTTGTTGTTTTTTTAATCTGCCTTGGGGAAATGCGTATAGCTTTTCATTGCATGTATTCCACTTTAAAGACTGCCAGTGATATCACCATTAGTACTGAAATAAATGAGGCTGAAAATTAATGAAGATACTATTCCTAACTAAATTTATGCATAGAATTGTCTCAAATGTCTTCACAATTTTCCTTCTCAAAGATATTCCAAATAAATCTTAAAACTATTACCAAGGCTACCAATCTATCTGCAAAATGCTGTCATTAGTTTTTGTTATTCACATTTTCAGCATTCATGACAGGTTTAAGTGGTTTCATCAACCCATCCACCTGCAAAAACCCAGAAAATTGGGGTGAAATATGAACCTTTCCAAAAAAGTGTAAGGAATAAAAAGAATTCAATTTGCACCAAGAAATAATTGAAAATAATGACTTAATTGTGATAATGAGAGTGATCATGAAAATGACACCCAGGGATATTAAAACTCTGACCTGTTTTGTTACATTAGTGATGTGTGGCACTAATTTAAAACCTGTATTCATTCACATTGACAATGAGAAATAACATTTGCTCTGCTTGCTTTCAGTCAGCCAAATGGAAAGAATTGAAATACTGCAGTCTTTTTTTTTACAGGTAGGCCCTACATTATATTCTGGTCCATATGAGTATTTGTACAATATTACAAAAAAAAAAAAAAAAAAAAAAGTACAATCACTCCTTCATCGGTGTGTGCTCAAACATGCCAATCCTGCAAAGATTTTCCCAGCACATAGCCTAAATAAGTGTTTCATTTATTTAAGTAGACAGCTACTGCAGAAATCTGTACAAAACAAGCATAATTAGCTGAGGGATGTCTTTTTCTAGGTCTATCATTTGCATGATTAAATTCAGGCGCAGTACAAGGTTACAGTACATTTAAACGCGACTCACCTAAAATATAAATCTCTCTTTCCAACTAAATACAGGTGGAAAGTAATTTTGCCTATGTGCATTTTTAGACATTTTCTAACTTACTATATAAAGTGCATTTTCATCACAGGATTAAAGGTGCAATGTGTAACTTTTGGAAGGACTATCAGCTTGTCTCTATGGAGATGTTACTGCTTTGCCTTGCATATTCTATAGTATTTCACTTTTCTCAGTGCATAGTGCACCTTTAATTCTGTACGCAGATACAGAAGCTCAGGGCTGCAGAGAACGTTCATGTTTTTAAGAGTGGGCTCAAGACTCACCTGTTTAGCTTGGTCTTTGATTTAAAAAAAAATAGTGTGTGTGTGTGTATGTGTGTAGGTGTGTGTGTGTGTGTGTGTTACTGTTTGGGTTGTTTGGTTGTGTGGTGTCGGGCAGCTGTGGGGGTCTGGTTGGGTGTGTGGAAGGAAGGAAATGTGGGTTGTTTTTAATCACTGTAAATCACTTTTGTATGACTAGTGCTTTATAAACAAAGTTTTGATTGATTGATTGATCGATTTTAGGTATATTGCACCGTTAATAACAATAGTATGCAGTTCTAGTGTGGTAGTAATTATCATTATTAGTAGCAGTAGTAGGAACATGCATCTTAGTATTTTAGCATGTGTGTGCGTGCAGGCTTGGGGAGTAACGGATTACATGGAACGGCGTTAAGTAAAAGGATACAAAAAAAAGGTAACTGTATTCCCCTACAGTTACAAAGAAAAAGACGTAATCAGATTACAGGTAAATTTAGTGAAAATGGGGATTACTTAGCAGGATTACAATTTGAAAGCATTTTATGTTATTTCATTTTTTCATTTAAAGCCGGAGGTCATATGTAGGGAAAACAGAACGTACAGACTCGCGCCGGGCGCCGTGCGCCGCGCGCGCTCTGTGAAACAAACTTGCAGCGGCTCGCACTGAACTTCACGCAGGTCGCGCACTACGGACTAAACTTGCAGCGGGCATGGTTTCAAAAAACGCATTTAAAACGGGTGGAAATTTAGGGAGAATTTTATTTTTAAAGAAGACAAAGGGAACAACATCACAGTACAGTGCAAATTGTGCCTTCCAGCAGTTAAACACCTGTCAATGTCCAAGGATTCTACTTCCAATCTCAAGAAACATTTACAGGTAAGATCGCTAATATTAACGCTTTGATACTGACAAGCCCTAAATGTCCTGCTTCAGTCATGTTATGTGTGAATATGAGTCATTTCTTTGTCTTGATTCATTGGTAGGAGCCAGTTTCGAGTTAGCTATCGACTAGCAAACTATTAGCAAGCTAGCTAACGTTAGGGTGACCATACGTCCTCTTTTGCCCGGACATGTCCTCTTTTCAGAGGCTGTCCGGCCGGAGTTTATAAAATCCTTCAAATGTCCGGGTTTTTGATTCCCTTGGAAACGCGCTCTGAGAGGCGGAGTTCGAGTCGAACCCCGGAACGTGTATTCATTCATGTACAAACAAGCGCAAAAAAGTACCCCTGTTTTCGCCCGGGGCGTGACAAGTGGGAGGCAGAATGACCAGGGAGAGGAGGAAGGCAAGGAAGACTGAAGAAAAGGAAAAAGAAGGAAAAAGGGACTGTTGACTTGAGGCATTATTTGTATATTTTTTTTCATTAGCCATTAGACACATTATTTTGAAGAATGGGCTTACTGAACATTGAAGAATAGGTTAACTCTCTTTTTATTTTTCTTTTTTCTTTTTTCTTAACTAAGGTGTAAGTGTCAGCCTTAAGATTGCTTATATTAATAAATATATTATTTATAAAGCAACTGTTTGTGAGTGTTTTGGGCTATTTTTTAGTATATCCAGGTAAAGTGTTCTTTTCTGGGGAATTCAGAAGCACAAGTACGGTCACAAGTACACTTTGTGCATTTGTAGAACGATATTACAATATTTAAACATTATCTAGGCAACATAGTCATGTTAACTGATCCATGAAGACCCTTTAGACAATTCCGAGCAAAGCTGTCGTTAGATGTAGGCCAGCACGCAAGCTGGACGAACATCCTGTCCAGCTGCGGAGATCGGGCAAGATGACTGTCCCGGTAAAACTAAAACTTTAACTGAAAATATAATTTCGTTGAAGTCATAGGTGTTTAGGTGTTTGGTTTAGTGAGTGACCGTGTTTACTAGTGACTTGGCTTATAGTGATAACAGTTGTTAAAACTACACATAGAACTGTACTTGTCCTCCTAAAAACTTAATTGTATTGTAATTTTCTTGTTTTCTTGTTGTTATAGGATATTTGGTGTTAAAGTAATCCAAAAGTAACTGAAAGTAATCAAGTTACATTACTTTAATATTATAGTACCGGGATTACGTTACTGAATACATATTTTAAGGAGTAACTAGTAACTGTACCAGATTACATTTCTAAAGTAACCCTCCCAACCCTGTGTGCGTGTTACTGTTTGGGTTGTTTGGTTGTGTGTGTTGGGCAGCTGTGGAGCTGGTTGGGTGGGTGGAACTGTGGGATTGTTTTTAATCACTGTAAGGCGCTTTTTGTTACCTTTTTTTGTATGAAAAGCTCTAAAAAAGCTATAAATAATGTTTGATTAATTGATTGATATAACTCATTTGTTAATGTATATCAACATATAAATCACTGGAGGTACGGGAAGGCAAGAGAAGTGTCAGGCCTAAGGACACAGCAACACTATGCACTCTTGGGAGCTCTAATTAAAGTAAACTGGCAACCTTCAAATTAGGGATTCACCAGTCCAGGTCTTTCAGTTCTGATGCCAACACAGGTTTGACTTTAAGTATCTGCTGATACTTGATATTACCCAATACCACCCGATACCAGTCTAGGTACTGACGGAAAATGGGCTGAGTCTTGAACAGAATTTTATAGCTACTCTAAATTACTGACACTGGCATGACATCTAAAATCTCTTCAGGCATCGTTTTTGATGAAATAACAACACTGAAACTTGTTTTGAGGGGGTATTATTTTGCATAGGTTTTGAACTTTTTAAAATCCCAAATGGTGCAGCCCTTTTTCAGTATAACGCGTCTCCCCTGGCTGAGCAATCATGTCAGCTCCTGAACAATGTGCCAGTCCTGACTGACTTTCTCCATATGTTCCCTTCGGATGGAGCTCGGAGACGATTAGCACAGTGCCTAAATACATATGTTTGGAAGTGCTTCAAAAACTGCAGCTGTGGGGCCTTGTGCAGAGACTGTGGGAGAATGAGCTATAGGCTTACCACAGGAAGTCAAATCTGTCATGGGACTGCTTCCATCAGATGAACAGAGGATCATGCAGGATCATTATTCCAGTGTACCATAAACCCAACTTTGACAAGAAGTGAAGTGGAGAAGTACTTTTTTACTTTAACTTTTTAAGAGTTGAACGGAATTATGGAATTATGGAAGCTTTATTTGTCATCGTAAACAACGAAAAGACTTGGAAATGGACGGGTCCATGGACCTTAAAGCAGCCGACATGGGGCGTTAACATCCCCCCTCCCTCATCAGTGATACAAGAACATAAACAAAATAGGAATGCAATACGATCAATAACAATAGACAAAGACATAACACAGTGGAATAGTTTACACAAGGTATCTTTTTGTTTGGAAAACATTACGGGAAGGGGGAAGGGGGAAGAGTACAAGAATGAAAATACAGAAAATATGTGACAGCTAAGGCAGAAAGCTATGTAAGAAGAAAGGCAGAGTGTTTTTATAAATATGTGTACATGTGTTCTAGCCAATTTATAAACATGTCCTTTTGATTATGGTGAGCTGTGATTATCACAGCTGTGTCCTTGGGAGTGTCCAAATGCAGCAGACAGTCAAAACAAAAGGTCCTGTTTTAGCAGAATTTCTGGGAGATAATTAAAGGGGGACAATGAACATAATCGATACATTTTAACTTTAGAACTCAGGTGAACGGACAGTTAGTCAGAAACCTGGTACCGCAATTATTTAAAGGTCCTACACACAGTATCGACTCTTATGAGCTTTAAACCATATTATAATGCTGTTACCTCATCAAACATACCTGGATTTGATAATACTTTATTTATCCTTTATTATTAGTCTATCTACATCTCCAAAGCTTAAAATGTTCTGTTCCACCTTGTGATGTCATGATGCACTGCAATTATCCAAATGATTCTATGTATGGAGTTTAAAAACACAGTCCAGCATGTGCTGTATTACCACATGACATCACAAGGTGGAACTGAGCATTTTCTCTTTAATTTGCAGTATTGAACTTTTCTGGAAGAGGGAATGGCACCAACTTGTATCAGTGGAGATTAGGGATGTCAACAATTAATCGACTTACAATTAATTGTCGATCAAGACGTTGGTCAATTAAAATGCATTAATTGTAACTAATCGCTAGCGGAGAGGGCGCTACTCTGGAATGTGAACACGAGATGCAAACCCACTCGCGAGAAGGACCATAGCGTTACATCCGCGGCCGATCTAGAAGCAGTGCAAAATGTTCTCCTGCCCACCCAATTTTTGCGGCTTGGTTCGCTCCACATCCCGCTGTCTGCGTGAACACGTGCGCGTGCTCCTCCGCTCCGGGCCGCATAGCAGGCTCCACGTGAAAGCGCAATGGAAGCAGCCCGTTGTCCGGCCCGTGTGCCGATGTGTGTGTGTGTGTGTGTGCGACTGTGCGTGTGTGTGAGTGAAATGTTTTCCCCGATCAATTAATTTTTTTTATCATTTCATATCACGGAGCTCTGAGTCAAGCCGCATGTACCAAGCTACCAAGTTTCGTTTTTACAAAAAACGTCCTCAATTTATTTTCAATAAAGAATGTATTTTGTTATTCAGCATCAATACATTTGTCTGCTTTTTACTAAGGAATAATTAATTGAGGAATATACAATATAATAATACTATGATATATTTATGACTCAGTGTTATGTATACTATAGCTTATATTCTTAAAGACCCTATTGAAAACACTCAAATTCAGGTGAAAAACGCTGCTTAGTCGATCAATAAGGTCAATCAACTTTAGATTAATGAATTAATCGATAATTTGCATCCCTAGTGGAGATGTTATTGATTTGCTCATAATGTACTATTAATCTCCATGGAGAAAAGCAGGTGGCATCACGAAACAAAATGACAGGTCTGATCTGTGAAGAGGCGAACCCACTCACAGTGCACAGTGGCATAAGTGGTCACTCTGCTCTACTTGTAGAAGTGAAAAACAAGTTACAGCACCATGGAAACCTGCCGTCTTTCCTTCGCTTCATCCAAGAGTGTACTGATTTCCTGTAGACCATTAGCCCCTCTCTCTTTGCAGGAAGATAATATTATACACTTTTATGCAAAAACGTGATACCTTCTGTTGCCTTTGTTCACATCCTGTTGTGATTTTTCCTGTTACCAAATTGAACCGAGCTGTTTCAAGTTGCAAAACATCCTTCAACACCTGAGCCTGTGTATTCAATCTGCTGTAAGATTTGTAGTTTTCCAGAAAGAAAGAACAAGTTAAATACAAGACTTACTCCAGGGTCCAACAAAACTACATTGCTCTTAGTGTGCACATTTAAAGAGAACGACGATTGCAGCAGAGTGGGAAGACTTTGTTGGAATAAAATGGTTCTAAGAAGACAGTAGTTTTGCCAATGCCAAAAGCGAGTCGCATACAAAAGCGTGTTAA
Source organism: Paratrypauchen microcephalus (assembly GCA_036785185.1). Classification (NCBI taxonomy): domain Eukaryota; kingdom Metazoa; phylum Chordata; class Actinopteri; order Gobiiformes; family Gobiidae; genus Paratrypauchen; species Paratrypauchen microcephalus. The sequence goes on from JAVJIX010000032.1 coordinate 6,719,391, forward strand.
ACAAAGACACAGCTAGGTGAGGGAGGCGGAAGGTTTAGCACCATCTGTGGACTAAAATAATCCCTTCATTCTTTTGTTATTCTGACAAATCGGACTACAACTTCCCAGCGAGACAGCATGTTTTATGGCAGTAATAAAGGTGGAAATGGCTCTGATTCAAGGCAGCGAGTTCCTGATACAACTGAACATGAGCGTGTGCCAGGGCTATTTGTTGCAGTATCAAGTATCAAGCCTATCCCCGTGAGCAATGCTTTTTAATTAACATAATGGAAGGAAGACAGAATTAAACAGTCTGCACAACAATGAGGGATGGGGAGGAGTAACGGATGGAGAGGTGGGACGGTATTTATCACTTTGGGGGAAATAAAATCTGTGTAGACTTCATAGGGCCTGTTTCCTTTATGGTGAAATATCACGTCCCCTTGACGGAAATCCTCCATTATTAGATTAACACCATTTAATCTCAGATGAGTTCAAATAGATTTTAGGTGTACTTTTCTGATGGAGGGTCCACCATCTGTTGTGTCTTGTTCCACAGTAAGCTTTACAGTGTATCTATCTGACAAGCAGGTGGTGTCACTAAGACAAGTTACAGGTCAGATCTATGGGCAGGAGGCACCATTCACAGTAAGGATGCATTTTTGGTGTTTTCTTTTCTTTTTTTTAAAGGTATTTTTGAGGAATGCAAACACCAGCAAAGAAACAACATTTCCACTGTTAGGTTAGGATCAATTTCCAGGAGATGCAATGTCCCTAAAATGGTGGCACGGTGGCTGAATGGCTAGCACTCCTCCACACAAAAAGGTTCCAGGTTCGATCCCCGGGTTGCCTACACCTTTCTGTGTTGCCTTTCTGCATGTTCTTCCTATGTCTGGGTGGGTTTCCTCCGGGCACTCCGGTTTCCCCCATCAATCCAAAAACATTCTCCATAGGTAAAATCCTCCAGCTGAGGTCCTGACCAAGCCTAGCAATAAGATCATGGAGATGGGTCCCCATTGGAACTCAATGTGTGTGTGTGTGTTGGAGATAAACTGTTATATGATCTGAATTTATAGGACTGAGTGAGATGCAAAGCTGCCAATTGGAAGCTAAAGTGACGAGGCCATAATCCTGTCACTGTGTGGGCAAAAGACAACATGATCATAAAGTAGGCCGGGATACTTTAGAGGTCTAATCATGACGCGCTGTAATGAATTTGTGGAGTTTTTAACTTTTACTAGTCAATTTAGCAATAGTGCCTCATCATTAGGAGAGGGGAGTTATGTGCACTCAAATTTTTAGTGCAATACTGACACAAGATATACAACATCTTTCTACTTGGATTTTTCAGTCCATGGGTGTAATGGCAAGTCATCTGTCTCCTTGAGTTGCGTTTGAAATATTAAGATGTTTTGTGCTGGATGCCCTCCCATTATATTCTATCCTAATTTGGATTGTTAATTTGATTTTATAAAACGGGGTGCCCACCTTTGACCATCTGCAATGAAACCAGGGGCAGAGAGATTTTTCTTTTCATAGGACATTCAATCTTCAAATGGCAACCACAGACTGTTCAAAATGAGACTACAATAAAATAATAATTCCATATTCGGGTTTATAAATAAATAAATATATGGACTAATTACATTTAAACTTGGCAAAAGGAGAAATTCAATTTGTCAACTGGACAAAAGTTTATTTCGCCAAATAAACTGAGATAAATAGAATTTCTCCTTTTGCCATGGACAACTGAGGGACGCTACATACATTTAAACTTATTTCAAACTCCAAAACAAACAAGGTTGGGGGTGGGGGGTGTGCTCACATCCATAAAAGGCTCTAAATGAACATGTTAAATGTGCACCCCTATTGAAGAGCTTAGCACCCCATAGCTTCTCTAACAAAAAACGCCTGGCACCTGGCACTGGCACGACACTTGACTGATCGTGGGGTGTAATCTTGTGTCGTAGTTCCAAAACGTGGATTGGGGGTCATGAAGTGGGACCGTGTTAAAAATAGAACTGGCTAAAAACAAAGACACACTGCAATAAATACCAAGCAGTGCCTGATATTTGAAATCATGGTCGCTGTATCTACAGCTCTGGAAAAAAATTGCAAAATTATCAGTTTTTCTGATTTTGCTACTTATAGCTATGTGTTTGGGCAAAAGGCACATTTTTGTTTGAGTCTATAAACTACTGACAACATTTCCCCCAAATTCCAAATAAAAATATTATCGTTTAGAGCATTTATTTGCCAAAAATGACAAACGGTCAAAACAACCAAAAAGATGCATGTTTTCAGACTTCAAACAATGCAAAGAAACAAGATCAAATTAATTTTAAAACAACATAATACTAATGTTTACACTTAAGAAGAGTTCAGAAATCAATATTTGGTGCAATAACCTTTATTTTTAATCACAGCTTTCATGCGTCTTGGCATGCTCTCCACAAGTCTTTCACATTGTTCTTGGGTGACTTTATTCCACTCCTGGTGCAAGAACTGAAGTAGCTCAGCTTTGTGTTTGTGTTGGAATTCAACAGACGCTGGAATGGAATGGCTGTAATACATGTAGAGATGCTGATTTCAGAAAAAAACACAGTGGTCTCTTCTTTTTTTCCAGAGCTGTATGTGTGATCTCAGTCAAAAATTAGAACAGTAACAGAGGAACAGAAGAGGAGCACAGACACAAACGGGATCTTATTTTCTATCATTAACTAGCACAAACAAAAAGTAGAGATCTTAGAAAAAGCTACTGTATTGCTACCATACAATACCATAGCCAGTGACAACCCACATCACCTATAATTTGTTTCAGAAGTTTGCTCACTCTTGTGAAATATGCGGTATCAATATACATGAGCATTTAGATTTTAGATCTGGAGGATTAAAGCATGTCTCGACTGTCATTATTTCCCTTACATCACTATTTAATATCAAGGTTTATTCTGTATATGCACGTGGAGCCTATTGGATTATATGCTATAGGCGTACACTAATCAAATAATGCCACTTTAATGGGGGTTATAATTACCATATCAATATCACTGTAGAACCACGCTAATCATTAAGCTATGAGAAATTAGCCCAGCGGATGTGCAGCTCATATAGCCGTCATACATACATGCAGAGGAGATGGAGGAGAAGTTGTTACTAAATAATGAGGTCAGCCATACATGAAATATAAGGGTGAGCTCCAGGATAATTGAAATTCAATCCCGCATATTCACAAGACGGGAGGAAGTACTAGTGTTAGCTTATTCCACTGGCTACATGAAAACCAATGAAGAGGGGAAAGGGATATTCATAAGAGACTGTTCATTGATATGCCCAGCTTTTATTACTGCAGTAACTGTCACATTACATATATTGGATAAGGAGAAATAATTAATAACCATATATATTTGCAGTATTTTTGATTCACTAATGTCTAATTTATAGGGGAAAAAAAATCAAAACTATGTTCTTTTTTTTACATTATTTGGATGAATAGCGGTAGAAATAGTAAGCATACAGGTTTAATTTAGTTTATTGGTTATTTTAACAGGGACCATGACCAAAAATGCTTTAAAATAACTCAAATACTAAGTCAGATTTTATTTTACCATACAAGATACCACATGCAAATGGGTGATTCTCCAACTGCAGTCAAATTTGGTCATGATATTTTTCAGAAAATCCAACACATATTTTTTTTTAAATATTTGGATTTGTTCTACTTTATCACAGTGTGTAGAAACATTAACTGATAGTGGTTGTGTTGAAATTATATGAATATTAAATAAATAATAATAAACAATAACAATAAATAAAGTGATGGAAATGACTGTTGTGGAAATGACAATGTTTAGCATTTCTTTTAAAATCTCATGACATATTAGCATGCTAATCTCTGTTTTAGAGTTAGCATAAAATATACTCAAAATACACAATATAAAATGGTATTTTTCCTCATTATTTGTACATTCAAAGGAAATATGAGGTGTTTGGAAATGATGACCAATAAACCTTTTCTTGGTTTTGCAAAACTTTACCTTGATTTTGTTCTTGTTTCCCTTCCTTCCATGGAGCTAACGCTGCTATGCTAACATGAGCTCCTGTCACATCACAACTGATGTGGTTCAAGTAGACAAAGGTTTAAAAAAAAAAAATCTAAGTTACATTTTGTGGTGGGTGGTGGAAATGACAGTGATCCCTAGGGACAGGTGTTTTTTTTTTTTTTTATGAAAAATAAATAAAATACTAATATACACTCAACAAAAATATAAACGCAACACTTTTGTTTTTGCTCCCATTTTTCCTGAGATGGACCCAAAGATCCAAAATTCACTCCAGATACACAACACTACCATTTCTCTCAAACATTGTTCACAAATCTGTCCAAATGTGTGACAGCGAGCACCTCTGCCCCGCCGAGACAATCCACCCCACCTCACAGGTGCGCCACATCAAGATGCCGATCCGACATCATGACCAGTGCACAGGTGCGCCCCAGACTGCCCACAATAAAAGGCCACCCCGAAATGTGCATTTTTTTTTGCTTTATTGGGGGTCTGGGGACTCAGAACCAGTCAGTATCTGGTGTGACCACCATTTGCCTCATGCAGTGCAACACATCTTCTTCACATAGAGTTTATCAGATTGTCAATTGTGGCCTGTGGAATGTTGGTCCACTCCTCTTCAAAGGCTGTTATGGACGAAGAACACAGGTGCATTTTATTGATGGCATTTTGAATGCACAGAGATACCGTGATGAGATCCTGAGGCCCATTGTTGTGCCATACATCCATGAACATCACCTCATGTTTCAGCAAGATAATGCACGGCCCCATGTTGCAAGGATCTGTACACAATTCTTGGAAGCTGAAAATGTCCCAGTTCTTGCATGGCCAGCATACTCACCGGACATGTCACCCATTGAGCATGTTTGGGATGTGCTTGAGCGGCGTATACGACAGCGTGTACCAGCTCCCACTAATATCCAGCAACTTCGCACAGCCTTTGAAGAGGAGTGGACCAACATTCCACAGGCCACAACTGACAATCTGATAAACTCTATGCGAAGAAGATGTGTTGCAGTGCATGAGGCAAATGGTGGTCACACCAGATACTGACTGGTTCTGAGTCCCCAGACCCCCAATAAAGCAAAAAAAAAAAGCACATTTCGGGGTGGCCTTTTATTGTGGGCAGTCTGGGGCGCACCTGTGCACTAATCATGATGTCGGATCGGCATCTTGATGTGGCGCACCTGTGAGGTGGGGTGGATTGTCTCGGCGGGGCAGAGGTGCTCGCTGTCACACATTTGGACAGATTTGTGAACAATGTTTGAGAGAAATGGTAGTGTTGTGTATCTGGAGTGAATTTTGGATCTTTGGGTCTATCTCAGGAAAAATGGGAGCAAAAACAAAAGTGTTGCGTTTATATTTTTGTTGAGTATATATCCTTCAAGAACTTTTCATTAAAATAAGGAATTTCTGTGCCATTTGTCAATGAAGTCACTGTTGAATCGAATTTAATTTCAGTCTTATGAGGGACTGAGAGTCCAAAACCTGGCCAAGGGACAAAGGACATATAAAAACACTCAATATAAAAGCATATTTTATATAATAAAAATAGTATTTTTTCAATCATAAATTTTCTGTAAGTTCGTCTTTGTGTCTTGTAAGTGCAGCGTGAATAAAAAAATGACAAACGTGTTTTTGTTTTTCTTATTTCTGCCTGGGACATAAATTCTTTGATAGCTGGAGAATCACCCAAATACAAATCAGTGTTGACAGTGCTGACTCTCTAAAAAAGGACTTTTCTAACATTATGAGAGAAGTCCCTGAGGTCAGAGGAGAGTTTCAGCCTGTCTGGAGCTTATTCTTAAAGGCCGTGTATGAGAAGGCTCTCTGTGCAAAGCCTGAGCTACATCTGGGGAGTGTGCAGTCTGCAGTGACTTGTGGACCTGGATGTTCTTGTGGTCTGCTCAGAACAAAGCTGGACAAATCTCGTGCAGCATTGTTTAAAATTCTATGCACTAATCACACATCCAAATAGAAAATCAAATTCTCAGATATTTTCTAAGGATTTGACAATGATGTGCTTTTACTGTCTGATTATACAAAGGTTTGAGCAGTGCATTGTGTAACTTTTCTCGTGCAGGGTCTGTCACCAGCTTGTTTCTATGGATACATCATTGCTCTACCTGGAATGTTCCACAGTAACCATTAAACAGCTCTACCTTATGTTTATTATTAAATTACAAGTGGTTTGATAGCTCAAAAATAGTTAGAAAAAGAGGCATTCTGACTGTGAGCAGGTTTGCCTCGCCGCAGAGTTGACCTCTAACTTGATCTGGTTTGGTCTCCGTAACGACTGAACAGTTTAACATTTCCATGAAGAAAAGCATTTGACGGACCCCCCACGGGAAAAGTTACACAAAGCACCTTTAATGTTGTCTTGTCTGTTGCTTGAGACCAACTAAAAATGCAATAATTCGTATAAAAGAGCCATTTTCACTCATTCATGTAACAATACCTGAGACTTTGAAATGACAACATCTTGAAGTACTTGAATACAGCCTTGAAGTAGTCTTACACTTACACATATAAACATTACAATATTTTGGCATGACATTTTGAAGACTACTTTCCAATTCCATCTTAAAACATTAACACAACAGCATTAACACAAAGGCTTCTGATGTAAGTGGTTACAACATAAGCCTTTCTCTCCAAGCATCCACTTAGTATGTATTATGAAACGGCACTTTATGCTTTTGAGTAGCACTTGTTTAGCTGTCACAGAAAATAAACGACAATTGTTAAGAAGGTATTGGCCTAGAATAAGAAATTAGTAATCACAAATGTTTCTGATGGCTTTTGTTTTTAATTGGATTTGTGTAGTGGTGTGTAGCAAGAGAGATTACTCATGCTGTGCGTAAAATATTAAAGATCAGAAAGTGTATTATGAATAGGGGGCTCTGTGGTTGCAGTTCTTTCAAGTGTAATCCTGTACTATTTTTTAGACTTAATTCAGTTTTTTATATATTCGGGTTAGTGGATCACATCTTAACCTGCTTGTCTCTATTGGGATGTTATTGCTTTGCAGGTGTTCCGCAGTGTGGGGCACCTGTAAATGTAAATCGCCTCTGCACAGATCTAACCTGTAACTAGGCCTCTTATTTGCTTGCAACCATACAATTTCAATGCAATTCTGTGGGAAATTCCAGGCAAAGCAATAACATCTCTGTAGAGACAAAGAGGTGACGGACCCTTCACCATACAAGTTATATCACGCCCTTTGCGGCACGGTGGCTGAGTGGCTAGTACTCATGCTTTACAGCAAGAAGGTTCCGGGTTCGATCCCCGGGTCGCCCAGGCCTTTCTGTGTGTGTTCTGTGTGGAGTTTGCATGCATGGTCTGGGTTCGATCCCCGGGTCGCCTGAGCCTTTCTGTGTGGAGTTTGCATGTTCTCCCCGTGTCTGGGTGGGTTTCCTCCGGGTACTCCGGTTTCCCCCATCAACCCAAAACATGCTCCAGGTAAAATCCTCCAGCTTACGTCCTGACCAAGCCGAGCAATAAGATCATGGAGATGGGTCCCTGGGCGCCTGAAAGACGAGCTGCCCACTGCTCCTCATGGATGGGTCAAATGCAGAGAAATAATTTCCCTACGGGGATGAATAAAGTCTTCTTCTTCTTCTTCTTCGTCTTCGTCTTCTTCTTCTTCTTCTTCATCTTCGTCTTCGTCTTCTTCTTCGTCTTCTTCTTCTTCTTCATAATACCAATTAAATCAAATATAAAATTGTAGTTTGACGGCTGAGAGTGCTCAGTGTTTACCGAAGTAGCCTAAACATGGACAGTAGCATTGAGCACGTGGAGATTTGAAAGTTGCTGTTGTACCAGAGCCAGAACATTTACAACTTATTTCTTTAAAGAATGAGATTGAGAAGGAGAAGGACAAGGATTGCATTTTGTGGGGCAGTGGCAGCAACGTCCTTAGAAAGGAACGTGTTGGGGCTGAGAGGGGTGGGATTGCTATGTGCTTTGCTGCTTCACTGAAATGGACTTCATACACAATTTTTGTATGGCGAGAAGAATGTTTGTGCACATTTGTGAGCGCCTACCTGTATCACTCTCGCCTGTTGATGGTCAGATGAATGGTTCAGACTGAAGTAACATGCCAAAAGAGGGGATATGTATCGGTTTTAGGACCACATATCCAAGTGGCCTGGGTCACATTTGAAAAAAAAATCGGATCTGTGTCGTTCAGAATGTCATTAAAAGATCAGATACAGGTTGCATAGAGGCAAAAAAATCAGATTTGGGTCACTTCAGGCTGCAGTCTGAACTTAGCCTATGACAGATTGCTTATGTGGCCAAATCTCCCACAAATAGTGATGTATTCAAACTATCACATGGTATTACTTGTAGAAGCTGGCTGTGTTTCCAATTTCACCAGTCCTAAAGTGTGACATTCAACGTACAACTTATTCACAGCATCACAGCACTTCTCGTTTGTACATGCGTAAGAAAGGTAGGCACAGATACATGTAGTTTAGTGGTGGGTAGTTTCATGTTATATCAATGCAATTCCACCAGCATATTGATCAATCACTTGATCACTCTTTCTGTTTTGTCTTATTAAAAACAAATGTACAGCTCTGGAAAAAAATAAAAATAAAGAAGAGACCACTGCTAAATTATCAGTTTTTTCTGATTTTACTACTTATAGGTATGTGTTTGGGCAAAAGGAACATTTTTGTTTGAGTCTATAAACTACTGACAACATTTCCCCCAAATTCCAAATAAAATATTATCGTTTAGAGCATTTATTTGCAGAAAATGACAAATGGAAATGGAATGGAAAGAAACAAGATCAAATTCATTTTCAAACAACATGACTAATGTTTACACTTAAGAAAAGTTTATAAATTAATATTTGGTGCAATAACCCTTATTTTTAATCACAGCTTTCATGCGTCTTGGCATGCTCTCCACAAGTCTTTCACATTGTTCTTGGGTGACTTTATTCCACTCCTGGTGCAAGAACTGAAGTAGCTCAGCTTTGTGGTTGTGTTGGAATTCAACACACACTGGAATGGAATGGCTGTAATACATGTAGAGATGCTGATGGATTTGTGGCCATACCTGCCTGTCAAAGCCTGATCTCGTCAGATCTCAGAAGCTAAGCAAGGCAGGGCCTGGTTAGTACTTGGATGGGAGACCGCTGGGAATTCCAGGTGCCACAGTGGGGCGACAGTTGCAAAAAACTGTCGCTGTGTCCTTAGGCAAGACACTTCACCCACATTGCCTAGTATGAAAGTGGAGTGTGCGTGAGTGTTGGAGGTGGTCGGAGGGGCAGATGGCGCAGATTGGCAGCCTCGCTTCCGTCAGTTTGCCCTAGGGCAGCTGTGGCTACAGAAGGTAGCTTACCACCACCAAGTGTGGAGTGAATGAACGGAGAACTATGGAGCGCTTTGGGATGACAAGGCATGTCATGAAAGGCGCTATATAAAATGCAATGGAAAAAAAAAAAAAAAGATGGTGGTCATTTATTTTTTCCAGAGCTGTATAAACAGTGCCAGTTACCTCAGTCAAATTTGAACTCCGTTCCAAACTTTATGCTTTTACTGACTAGGCCTAGGCCGTGGACATCTCAGTTAAAAATACAGTAAATGTTAATTCACTAGACATGCCTAAATTGTACTGTATTACACAAGGTAGATTTTTTAAGCCATGTTATAATGTTGTTACCTCATGAAAAACATACATGGAGTTGTCTTTTTTTAAAATTCACACATGTTGGAGGTATCAGAGCTCAACCTTGTCATGAAGCAGTTTTCACATTAGCAGCTAACTTTTACCTTTTGTTTAATAGCGATATAGTTAGTTAAAAAAAAAAACAGGTATATTTTAAATTAGGAAACAAAATTATTTAACATAGATCAGAAAATAGCATAAAATATGGGCCCACTAATTGTCAGACCTACTTTAAAAACATATCTTTACTTCAATTAGGAACATATCCAAAGTTTTATGTATACCATTGTCTCAAATTAACTAGACTGGACAGGCTCTAGATTACAACCCCTCTCTAATCACCGCACATACAAGTATCTCCAGTGTTTATCAGTGATTTATACTGCAGCATCATGGCTCCTCTGATTGTGCTTCTCAATGAGCTGAGCATAAACAAGTCCTCCTTAAATGCTCCGTAAAGACCACTTCAGGATCATGGCCAAATTCACACTAAACAGTCCCTTGGTGCAATGTTCCTCATACAACAGATTTTAAGTACTACAATAGTATCCCAATAGTGTATGGGGATAGCCGTACAAATGCATTATGGATATAGAAGCAATTACAGTGAACCCTCGCTGTATCGCGGTTCACTGTTCGCGGCCTCGCTGTTTCGCGGATTTTTTTTTCCAATTTTTTATTTTTATTTTTTCAATTTTTTTTATAGTGTAACTTTTTTTTTTTACAGTGTAACATTCTGTCCTGCGCCCTGATTAGCTAAGAGACTAGACCAGGACTAAACCAGGTCTAAAGCAGGTCTAAACCAGGACTAAACCAGGTCTAAACCAGGACTAAACCAGGTCTAGACCAGGGATGGTAGGGACAGAGTCTCTGATTTCCTTCACGAGAGCGCCTGGGTGACAGGAGGTGTGGCCTTTGTTTACTTGCACGAGCCATGGAAGAGAGTGCGAGCCGGACCATGGAAGAGCCAAGAATCAACATGGACGGGCCGGGGGAGCCGCAGCGGGGAGAGCCGCATTCGAGGGAGCCCGCAGCGGGGGGAGGACACTCGCGCGCACAGAGGTGGCTCTTCCCCGTCACGCCGAGAGGACGAACCCGACCCCGTCCTAGAGAGCTGTGGAGTATTGGCGACGCATTGATAGCGGTCTGATTTTGGAGCCGGGGTGAAATGCAACCAACTCCTGTGAGCGCAGGTTGGTCTTACCTGGTCTTGTGGTGAGGACTGGTGCTCAGAGGCGTCTGTTAGCGGTTTGGCACTGTTAGCATTGGCTTGAGTCTTGCCCAAAATGATATCCAGGTCGCTTTCCACTCGACTTTCGCACATGGCATGGATATGTGGTACCAAAACAAACACACGTGTCCACGCGCACGTGTCCGCGCGCACGTGTCCGCGTGTCACGTGCCCCCCCCCCCCCTTCCCACTATTAATATATTTTAATGAAAATCTACAAAAGTTTGAGTGTTTAAACAAGAGAAAAATGTGAGAAAATGTTAATACCAGTCTCAGAAAGGTGTATAATGTGTCTGGTGAAGCGTTTTCAGCCTTAAAACATGTAGAATAATTGTAAAATATAAAATTGTCCTACTTCGCGGATTTCACTGATTGCGGGCTATTTCTGGAACCTAACCCCCGCGATAAACGAGGGTTCACTGTAGTAGTCAAATGTAGTTGTCGATTTGTGCAGATGGCCATTTATGATGATAAGATGGTATTTGTGTAGATGTATGACTTTAATATTGTGAGAGGGAGTTCTACTATCTGTACTTGGCATAATTGTTTAATTTGTATTTTTGCATAATTTGGATATGACTAAAAATGAAACCAAATTATCCCTACAAATATAAAATTCTGTGCAAAAGTCAGTCTCTATTGGCAACGCTGGCATAGAACTGTTTTTAATAATTTTTTTGTACTGCTGGTCTAAAATAAAATGGATCATAAAACCAGAATAGAGTTGAATTGTAACTATAATTGTAGTAGTTATATAAGTACTACCTTAGTAATAATATTTGTATGTATGTCATGAGCACACTAGCTGTACTTTTTGTCACTTGTGAGTAGTAATTGCTTCACCACTTTTACTCTTAGGCTACATTTATATGATGACGGTTTGAACAGAAGACGCAAAAGTGGCGTCGCGTCTTCACTTTTTATTCTGCATTTAGATGAGTGTTTTCGGGAGGAAATCTGCGTGCATACAGTGACAAAAAGGTGTGCAGAATTCGATTGGGTATGCATGCCAGGCGGCTAGGTGGTGCTGTGATACATTATCACTTTGTCCGCGCACATGCGTAGAATCTTCCTTCTTCTCATCTGCACCGCGAAAAGCAAAACAAAACATGGCTACCGGTAGAAAAAAAAATTGTGTGGTCAGACGAAGAAGTTCAGCTATTGCTTCAGACCATGTTAGAATACAAAGCAGCAAAGGCACAACACGGTGTGGACTGGGAGTCCTGCCAAACAAAGTACACTGATATATGGACCGATGTGACGTAAACATGTACGCGATGTCAGCAGATTTGACCAGAGTTTTGCGTCTTGGGCAGTGTAGACGAAAACGCTACAGCGGAGCGTATTCAAGTTTTCCACTTTGGAGGGCGGTTTCAGTTTTTAAGCCCCCAAAACTCAGTCACCATCTAAACGAAAGCCACTTTTTTTTTTTTCTTTTTTTTTTACCTGTAAGCATTCTCGTGTAAACAGGCCCTTATGTTCACACTAGTCGTGTTTTTTTTTTTTTTTTACTTTATTGGCCAGGTAGGGAAATTGTCCTCTGCATTTGACCCATCCCTTAAACCCATTTGACCCACCCCTTGACTTGACTTGGTTTGGTCCTGTTCTAGACCTGGTTTATCCTAGCTATATCCAAGTTTTAGGTTTTGATGTGGTATGTGTGCAAGTGTTTAAAAATCATTTCAAGTTTGTTAACTGTTATATTTTTTCTTATATTATCCTATATTTGTATCTCCCAGTTGTGTGTATCTTGTATGACTGCATGTGCCAGTGTATTGTTTTCCATTACATTAATCTATTTTTCCTGTCCTCCTTCCATCTCTCTGACACTCATGAATACACACACTATTCCTGCGGCTTATTTCACTTCCAAACAGCATATTTATCAGTCACCACAGCACACCAGATTGAGTCCAACTTCCTAAGCAGCCCCGGCAGCACAAACACACTGCAGCCGAAAAACAAAAAAGACAAACGCACAAAAAGAAATGTTACACAAGAGCAAAGTGAAGGCTTTTCAAATTGTATATGTTCTATTCATATGTTCACATCAAGTCTGTGTGTGTGTGTGTGTGTGTGTGTGTGTGTGTGTGTGTGTGTGTAAGCATTCAAGGCTACACACTGTAACCTGAATGTTACTGAAGAAGCTATAAGTGGCCTGTAGTATTCTTGTTAAAGGTCCCATGACATGGTACTTCTTGATGCTTTTATATGGCTCCTTAATGGTTCCCTAATACTGTAAATGAATCCTTCTTCAAAATCAACACTCAGTGCATGAGATATGACTCTGACAGTCTTCATGAGGCTAGATATGTGTCTAAAATGCTTTATTCTGGGTGTTGCTGCTTCAATGCAAATGAGAAGGACAGAGAGATTGGCTAAGGAGCGGGGGGGTGGGTTTCCCCCGCTGGAAGCGCAGCTCTGCACCGCTGTCTGCTCGCTTCCGTGTTTAACACAGGAAGACAGATGGGAGACTTTGCAATGAAAAAAAGCATATTTACACAGAAAATAAAATTAAACCACTGGTATTTCAGAGGTCCAGAGGGTCGGGTAAGGGACTTGCGAGCCTAGAAACACTCAGACGTGCCTCCAGGCAAATAAAAAAACGCATTTCGCACTGTAGCGCATTCACAGTCCAAACTATGGGCGGGATATACAGGGACGCTGAGCGGAGACAGAGGGAGGGGCTGGAGCTGCATTTGCCGATCTGACGTCAAAAAGGTGCCTTGTCCGAACTCACCCGTTTCAACACTGGTTTTGTGTAACGCAGAAAAGGACCGCAAATGTTCAGTTTAGACATTTCGCAACTTTTAGCCATGGTTGGGGGCCTAAACAGGGTAGGGGAGCTCACATTAACATTCAAAAACCTCAGAAAGTGAAAATTTCATGCCATGGGACCTTTAAATATCGATTTTAGTACTGTAGTAGTTTAGTTTTAAGCCTGATTTAGTCTTGTTTGAGACCTGGTTTAGACCTGATTTATTTCAACAATAAAAAACTCGGATATATTCAAGGTTCATGATATAGATCTGCTGTACTTTTGTTATACTTCAGAAAGGTGGTACTTTTTACTCCAAAATCCACCCCAGAAAATAATGATTTGACATGGACTTGACTAGAACTAAACTACAGCTCTGGAAAAAAAAAAAAGAGACCACTGCATTTTTTTCTGAAATTAGCATCTCTACATGTATTACAGCCATTCCATTCCAGCGTCTGTTGAATTCTTGTGGAGAGCATGCCAAAACGCATGAAAGCTGTGATTAAAAATAAGGGTTATTTCACCAAATATTGATTTCTGAACTCTTCTTAAGTGTAAACATTAGTATTATCTTGTTTTAAAATGAATTAGATCTTGTTTCTTTGCATTGTTTAAGGTCTGAAAACATTTGTCATTTTCTGCAAATAAATGCTCTAAATTATAATATTTTATTTGGAATTTGGGGGAAATGTTGTCAGTAGTTTATAGACTCAAACAAAAATGTTCCTTTTGCACAAACACATGCCTATAAGTAGCAAAATCAGGAAAAACTGATAATTTTGCAGTGGTCTCTTTTTTTTTCCAGAGCTGTAGGTCTAGACCATGATTTAAACTTTTCTTGTGGAGGTTACGCCACCTAGTTATCTTCATGGAGATGTTATTGCTTGACCTGGAATATTCAGCAGTATGGCATTAAACTTATCATTCTACACTAAGACAAGCAAGTTGTGCTATCAGGCCAACTTTCAGGTCTTTTTTACAATCTTTTTTTGAGCGGTAAAATATTTGTGATAAAGTAGTAAAGAAATATGTATAAAGCCATATTGAGGGACATTCCAGGCAAAGCAGCAACATGTTCGTGGAGAGCAGAAAGGTTGTGCAGTGCACAGGAGAAGACTTTGCATGATCTTTGTATTTAAGTATTTCACAGTTTCCCCATCATATTACAACATTTAACTGACAAAACAAAAAAGAACATACCAATCTATTACAGATTTTATAATGCCGCTTTTACAAGTACACTTTCCAAATGAGATCAAAGTATGATGAGGACCCCAGACACTGCCTGCAGGCTACAATACACCGCCGTCTATTCCTCTGCGCACTCTCCTAACCGCTGAGCTTTTATGATATTTTTAGCTTTCACACACACGCCTCTATGGGAAGCCAAGGCCTAATTTTTCATGACAAAGTTAAGCTCCTGACAAAAAACATCACATCAGCAGAACAAGAAGCGCCTTACAACCACAATCCATCCTGCTGTCTCCCCAATCCTCATTCACCTTTATAAAGATTTAATATGCGGTAAATAAAATAGCAACTCAAGCAAGCAAGATGTCAGGTGCTTGTCAAAGAGCTAGCGCAAGTGAACGCTGTCTCTTTCAGTAATGTTACTCCATAAGCACTTTTCAAGATGGAAGCACACAAATCGCTTGAAAATAAATTGCAAAACAACACACCCACAAGTTTAAGAAGAGATGCCAGGACTCTGTACTGGATTAAATGGTGCTTATGCAATGGTGGAATATAACAAAGTAAAAGTATTAAAGCACTTTACTTAAGTTTAAATGAGGTAGCTGTACTTTGCTGAAGTACATTTTACTCTGTATACTTTTTATTTTTACTTCACTTCATCTAAGACAATATTTATATAACAATATAACAATATTTATAAAGCGCTTTTCATACAAAATGTAACACAAAGTGCCTTACAGTGATTAAGGATCAGAAGATTGACTTTTATTGATCTCACACAGGAGAAATAGTTTCTACATTTGACCCGGGGACCATCCCCATGATTCTGTTGTTTAAGCTTGGTCAGGCCCTAAGCTGGAGGATTTTACCTATGGCGCATGTTTTGGGTTGGTGGGGGAAACCAGAATCCCCGGAGGAAACCCACCCAGACACGGCAAGAACATTCAAATTCCACACAGAAAGGCCCGGGCGTCCGGAACCTTCTTGCTGTGAAGCATGAGTGCTGCCAACAGAGGAAGAAAAAAATCCATTACATTTTTGAATAGGACTGAAAAGTAAAAAGTTCTTTTTTTATGATAGTTTGAGACCTACTAAAAAGGCTGAGAGGTCCATTTACAAAGCAGCAAGGAAAAAAAGACCAATTCAGCACAAATCTATACCAAAATCACTACATTTGAAGTTTCATTAGATCTCCAATTCTACTTTTCCTTTTTCAACGTTTTTAAACAGGTATATTTTGACCCTTAGGCTATGTTTATATGATAATGGACTGAACAGAAGACGCAAATGTGGCGTCGTGTCTTCACTTTTTATTCCGCGTTTAGTGTTTTCAGGAGGCATACGGTGACACAAAAGTGTGTGGAATTCAATTGGGTATGCATGCCAGGCAGCTAGGTGGTTATCACTATGTCCGCGCGCATGCGTAGAATCTTCCTTCTTCTCATCTGCGCCGCGAAAAGCAAAACAAAACATGGCTACCGGAAGAAAAAAAAAATTGTGTGGTCAGACGAAGAAGTTCAATTATTGCTTCAGACCACGTTAGAATACAAAGCAACGAAGGCGTAACAAGGTGTGCACTGGGAGTCCTGCCAAACAAAGTACACTGATATATGGACTGATGTGACGTAAACGCGTACGCGACGTCAACAGATTTGACCAGAGTTTTGCGTCTTGGCCAGTTTTGGGCATTCAAGTTTCCACTTTGGAGCGCGCTTTTTTGCGTTTTTAAGCCCCCAAAACACTGTCACCGTCTAAACAAAA
Organism: Paratrypauchen microcephalus; assembly: GCA_036785185.1. NCBI lineage: Eukaryota > Metazoa > Chordata > Actinopteri > Gobiiformes > Gobiidae > Paratrypauchen > Paratrypauchen microcephalus. The sequence goes on from JAVJIX010000032.1 coordinate 6,736,063, forward strand.
GGCACTTCCAATAAAATATTTTGTCGTTTTTACCTGTAAGCATTCTCGTGTAAACAGGCCCTCAGTAGTTTTTTCATGTGACACTTTAACTTTTACTTGAGTATTTTTTACTCCAGTATCTGTACGTTTACTTAAGCAACAAAATCGAGTACTTATTCCACTACAGTGGTCCAGTGAAACTACAACCAAGGTGTGAGGACTAAAGAGAGAAGAAGGGAATAGGAGACAAGGAGCTAGGAGACAAGGGAGTAGGAGGCAAGGCTGGGGACAATTTCTGAAGTTTTTCCGCATCACTGTCGCCATTACATCACACACCTGTGCCTAGCCCGCGGTGATGAATGGTTTTGGTAAAGGACGGGGGCTGCTGGGAAATAGATTTAACAAGCCTTGGATTGTGCACCTGATGGAGCTCTGTCACTGAGCCCCAGCACATGTCTCCTATAACACTGCTTCATCTCACAACTAGACATGGTCCATACATTCTCTGCAAGGATAGAGAAATTACACTGTAACTGAGAGTGACTGTGTGAGTTACAGGATTTTATGATGTCATAAAGTCAGACGGTTGGCAGGGTCTGTAAAACTCTATGGGAGGTTCCCTGTTCACAAACTTATCATCCGCAAAATTAATGCTGAACCTAATCGTTATTTGTTGGGATTTGCTTGACAAACTTGTCGTATTAATGTCATCGCTTAAAGTTGTTTCCTCTGACAACGATCACAGCTTTGAAGGGTAATATCACTTTCTCATATTGTGAGCAAGAGTGTTTCCCTTTTTTTCCCTGGACTTTTTGCCAGTTTTTTTTTCATGTTGATAGGCCCAGTAATTACAGAGATATTAAAGAGCCCATATTATGCTATTACGCTATCTGTTGTTTACTCATCAAAAACATACCTGGAGTTGTGTTTTGTTTCATTCATTTCATGCTTAGTACAGGAATCAATCCACTGTTTTTAAACTCCATATACCTCAATCATTTCAATAATTACAACCCTGGAATGACCTATCTCTACTAAACAAAGGATTAATGTGAATGAAGCTAAACACAATTCCAGGTATGTTTTTGATGAGTTAACATTCTAACATGTCTTAAAGTGCAATTTTGTGACAACAAATTCTATGAAATAATTCTGAACTGTCTTCTCTTGCAATCTTTTCAAATTTTGGGGTTTTACTTTTACTTATTTAGTGCATATTTAGCGGTAGATGCAGGCAAATAGCATAGACCTTTTAAATATGAAATTGCAAATGGCCATTTTTGGAGTGAAAATACATTGCCTACTACTACTACTACTACTACTACTACTACTACGACTACTATTACTACTACTACTACTACTACTACTACTACTACTACTACTACTGCTTTTCATTCATACATTCTGTTTGTGGTCAGAATGTTATGTTGGTTCACATACACACATATACTGAGAATCATAGCTCTGCAGGATACTTCACTTCTATAGAAGTGTGATTTAAACATATACTGCCTGTTATGGCGACAGTACAGCACTAGTTCACATAATGAGCAAACATAGTCCCTACAATAATAATTAACTAAACTAAACTAAACTAAACTAAAACTAAAAGGCCTGACCCCTGATGCCACAAACAAGACTACTACACCAGATATAGAGGGTTTGGATATGGGCACTGGAATAGAAAATCTGTAAAATTACTACTTTTAAACAGCAATTATCTTAAAAATCCAACAGTTACAACTGCTACTTACAATCCCTGTTATATAATAAACATAAACACACAAATTTCCACTATACATTTAACACTGAGGTGCAAACATTTTGGTGCATAACTACTGCTCATTTATGTTTTAGACAGTGTACTCAGGAATATTTATCAAGTCTACGATAAAAGGATATAAGAATAGAAAGAATATGCTTATCCATGGGTTTCAGAATGATACAAAAAGTAGCAAAAACATATGCAACATATTGACTGATGGAGCCAAACTTTTTCTACAGTGATCTTGAGGGAACATACAAAACCAAAAGGATAGCCCAACAGCACCTACCTGATTCCATAAACTCCAGGTTGAAGTTATTCCAGGCCTCTCTGCTCTTCTCCAGATTTTCCTCCATGACTTTGATGTCGGCAAAAGGACAGTTGCATTCTGGGAATCGCGAGGAGCAACGGCACCAGCAGTCATTGTTGCGGCAGAGCAGTTCGCCCTCGGAGTTACACGCCACATAGCTGAGCGCAGCCTCCACAAAGCGCCCGCGCAGGAACTCAGGGAGGACATCTTGCAATCCTGGAACACAACAAACTGGAGGTCAGGGAGTCTGCTCTGCTACTCAGGCTGGCTACATTGATCTGTTGTTCGTAACTGTGGGAATGACACAAATACGTGATGTTGCAAAAGAAGAACTTTAAAATGGAAAATTGGGTTAGAAAAGAAAAAGTAATTGGATTGCATTGTATGTTGTACTGTATGACAAGGTCAAAACTATATTACTTAAGCATGTACCTTTGTTTCATTCTAAACTGATGTCTGTTCCAAGCCCATATTTTTTCCAATGATCCAAAATGAATTACATCATGTTTGGATTGGTGAAAAAAATCATTTATCACCTAAAGTAAGTAATAATCTTACTTAAAGGCAAATTAACGTTTTTTTTTACAATCTGAGCCTTCTTTCGGCAATAAAACAAGTCGTTTGACTCACCCATAGCAGTTTGCTGTCATTTGGAGCTGTTTGGTGAAAGTTATGTTGTAGCGTATCCGTTAACATGTGTATTCGGGGCATTACTTTGCGGTGTCCAAATAACACAAACTTTAGCACTTTTCAAATCATAGAAGCCAGATGTCTTAATGTAAGATTTCGTTTGAAGCAAAAGTGGCCTGTAATCCGAGATTTATCCATAGTTTTCAGCTTTGCGTTTCATGTTTGGGTCCCGAGAGCAGTCCGCGCATGCGCACTGGCGTCCTCATCTACTCGAAACTATGGCTAAATCTCGGATTACAGGCCACTTTTGCTTCAAACGAAATCTTACATTAAGACATCGGGCTTCTATGATTTGAAAAGTGCTAAAGTTTGTGTTATTTGGAGACCGCAAAGTAATGCCCCGAATACTCATGTTAACGGATACGCTACAACATAACTTTCACCAAACAGCTCCAAATGACAGCAAACTGCTATGGGTGAGTCAAACGACTTGTTTTATTGCCGAAAGAAGGCTCAGATTGTAAAAAAAAACGTTAATTTGCCTTTAAAGGTGCATAATATTATATATATTTAGGAAGGAGGTTCCTACTTATCTACCACAACCAGCTTATCCTCATGGAAATGTGCGTGCTATGTCTGGAATGCTCCACAATATGGCATAAATATTATATATATGTCTTTGTTCTGGTGATGTCTTGCCTGGGATCCAGAATGAATTTCAGGCAAGGTGCCACAATAACAAGTTACAAGTCAGATCTGTGAAGAGGCGGCCCCACTCATAGTTTTAATCAATTATCAAACCTGTAATTGTAGAAAAATTCAAGACAGACAAGATGCTGGGGAGGTTACCAGACAATAAAATCTCTATGGGAAAGCTGATTCTTCACCATATATAGTGTATAGTACTAACAGAAAAGATCTAAGTATAAGAAAATGACACACACACATGCACACAAGCATACACACACAAATAATTGCAGAATAAACCTTGGGTCAGAATATCTGTACTTGAAACGTTCTCTGCATTTGCATGACATATTCTCATTGTTGTTGTCTAAGTAAGTGAGCAATCTCCCAAGCCATTAATTTCATGGCATTGTATTACAGGGTGATGGTTTGAGCTGTGAATGACTGTGCTTCTATTTGTATATCATTGAAATGATAGCTCTGACTCCAGTCATCAGCGTGTGTCATCAGTTGGATTGCACTTCTCTTTTGCAGTCTGTGGACCATGGCTGTCTCATAAACAAGATTTCAGTGACATTTATAACACGCTTTGCCATGCTAGAGGCCAGTGTAAGTGACGTTTTATGACAAGATTTCCGCTCCTGCTCGTGTTATGAGGTGACTCTTGCTAAAATGGAGCAAACACTTGACTACATTTCAAATCATCATCTGAGCCCATTTACATAGAAAATGTAGTGTTTTTATTATTACACCAGAAAAGAAATGGATTTGGTGTCATTTTGTTAGAGTCTTATACATCAATCAAGTATAACAAATGGCAACCTGCTTATTCATTAACCGGCTGGTGAGCTCAACTACTGGCTGGTTAGCTCAACTGGTAAGTCACTGACTTCCCCCCCGGGGGTTGTGGGTTCAAATCCCCCCTGGGCAATGAGCTAACCAGTGTGGGTCCTTTTGAGCCGAAAAAGATGGCTGCTCACTGCTCCTGAAAAGGATGGGTCAAATGCAGAAGTCAAATTTCTCCCGTGTGTCACTGTGGGTCATTGTGTGTGAGACCAATAAAGGCTTAATCTTAATCTTAATGAACAGATTTGAGCAGTATACACATTTAAGCAGAAGTTACAGCCACTTCCTTAACGTTAAAGGTGCACTGATTCATCACTGTTCTATCCAGGGCTACTTTTGATAGACTGGTCATTGTGGCTGACCCTTAAAGACTGTGCTTAAATGTCTTGTACACAGCAATGCTAAGAATATGTGAAAATGTATTTAGTTACACAATACTGAATACCTGCAAAGTATTTTGTAATGTATTCTGATATTCCAGAGTATTGTGAATTGTTTTACATCGAGTTGAATCAAGTACTGCAATGTATTTCTTAGATTTTAGGAAAGTATGTACAGGGGGTCCTCGGGTTACGACGGTCTCGAGTTACGACGTTTCGTGGTTACGAACGCGCCCCCATTAAAAAAAATATGTATATAATACGCGTCATTCCGTCTTACACGGTTTAGCGTGGTAAGAGATGTAAACAAACGCGAACGGCGCGCGGCGCACGGCGGAAGAATACGCTCTGTTGTGGTTGTAGGGAGAAGAAGACAGCTTCGTGTGCGTGCCCAATGTGGGCGGAAGTACCTGATGTGGGCTCTGATCTGCTCCTATGAAAGCAGCAGTGATAACCAAGCAGCGTAGTGGTCTAATTATTGAGATGGAAAGGTTATTGGTGCTTTGGTTGGAAGATCAAAGGCAAAATCCGACTTACGACGAAATTCGGGTTACGACGCGTCTTAAGAACGGATCAACGTCGTAACCCGAGGACCCCCTGTATATGAATATGTATTCTGAAATGTATTCTCAGTACATGTATTCGGTTACTCTTCCAAACACTGCTTGTACCCAACTATCTTTTCTCTTGTAAATTATTACATTTTCTTTCTTCCCCAATAAAGTGTATTGTAAAAGTGTACTTTGTGACAGCATCTTCATGCTTTGTAAAACATTTTATAGATTAAAAGCTTGTAAGAAAGAGCCATTTGCATTTATTGGAGATGAACTGATGCCCATCCTGCCTCACGTTTCTATCTAAAAACCCTCTTAAGTTCTAATGTTGCTCATGTGCCAAAGAAAATCATGCATGTGAAAACTGGCAATGTGCCCATGGGTTTGTGAGAGCTAGGAATTAGTCAGAACAGAGTTGAATACCTACTTTCTGCTTTTGCAGCTTGAAAATAAACCTGAGCTTTAATTAAAGAAAACAAAAATACAGAAGGATAATGCTTGTGTTTTTTAAAATCCAATTTACTGGATGTGAAGTGTCAGTAACTGCCATAGTTCAACCTAAGACTGAAAGAAGGGTCTAGGTTGGAGGAGCTACCAGTTAATATAAAACATGCTCTTCACTCATGATTCAAAATCTGTACAAACTGTGCATCTGTACACACACCATGTTTTCTACATTACTGCTATGAAAAACAATGCTCCCTTGATTGCGATTTTATTATGTGTTTTATTCATTTGATGTCAGTGGATGACCTGTTTGCCTTTACATCAGCAGTCTGAGGACATTACCATCTCCCTAAAACACTGCAGGAGACTGAATTGAGCCCTCTGCTTATTTCATGATTCTTTTTACTATGGAGGTGCTGTTTTTGTTATATCTGTGGAGAGGATGTGTCAGTGGTTGTTTATGCGATCGATGCATATTTTATCTGCCAACCGAAGAGGAAAGCAAAACTGTTCCTCTTTGTCAGAGTTCTCTCTGCATAAAACACACCACACCTTATCTTTTTGTTTACTTTGGTCTGTCTTTTGAAAGTTAAAGTAACATTCAGTGGCAATGGAAGCTTTTATAAATGTGGAGATATGAAAGCAATACCATGGAAACTGAAAATCTTTTTTGTCTAAGAATAAAATACTTACTGATAAATTACCCACTGGAGTTTTGTTGCTTTCCTCCATCTTCGTCTTCCATATTCATATTGATGCTTTAGCTTTGTCGAGCCTAGGTTAGCTGCAAACTTATCAATAGCAAATATACAGTAACTAAAAGTAATAGAAACCCCACTCAAAAACATTGCATCGTCTGTCTGGCTCGCTAACCACTCTGCCACTGTGCAGTCCTTGTGTTTAGAACGACTATTGAAATGCTGAGACTCCAAACTTGGCATATGTTTGCCAGTCCCATCTGTTGTGCTGTTTAATGCAACAATGGAAAATAGACAACTTTCACACTGTTGCTAAGCTACTATCTTGAGCACAGCTGAGGTCAGGAGTGAGAAGTTGGTTTAGTGAAAGAAGTGTCAGCTCTCAAGTTGTTGTAGTTCTCACTTGTAGATTAAAACAGTTCCCTGACAAATCCAGTATGAAATTTCTCCATATCCTTTATCCAGATTGATATCCGGATTAAACCCACGACTTTCTTGTTGTGAGGTGAGAGTTTTACTCAGCCACAAGACAATGCTAATGTTGGGCAAATTACATTAAACTGTTTACCATTTAAATTTGGATGAATCTGGACATTATGACTATCTTGGCTTCATAGAGTTTATGGCTAATAGACATCTGGTTCCAAGACTTAATAGAAAGAAATATATTGAGGACTGACATCTTGAGTCATCCCAACCATAGACAGTATAAAGAAGTGGACTAAAAGTGCATGAGGTCACCCATAGCGTTTGGCACCAGTCAAATGAAGCTCACATTGCTAGCGAAGCAAAAGGGGGCACCAAGATCATACAGAGTGGGTTAAAGGGACATTTAAGACCAAAATGATGAGGCTCACTGCAGCAGTTACAGAGAGGAACAACCAGTGGCAGAGTTAGCAATTTGGGGGCCCTAGGCAGCCACCTACTTTTGCCTAATGGTAGCTCCGCCTCTGAGGGCAACAATTTCTCAATATAAAGTCAATTGGAAATGAAGGAGCTGGAAGTACCGCAAAGCTCACTTCCAATTTAGAATGCTGCACACCCAAGACATGCTTTTGAACAGAACTAAACATCAAACATGCTAAGAAATGCATCATCCCTCTGTAAACATGACTAAATGAATGTAAAAATACTTTACATTTCTCACTATGGATACAGGGTAATCAAGTGTACGACATCTTCATCCAAACAGGATTTTTGTATTGTGGTTTGTGAGCGAGCAGCAGTTCTGTTCAGGCTGTTTTGTCTCTGTGTGCCTCTCTAATAATCACTGATGCGTCACGTCAAAAGCTTCCTCTTCCCTGCCTTCCCACTCTCCCTGGATCACATTCAACAGCCAAGTCAATCCCGCCATGCCCCCATAAATATGCATGTGTCGTCTTTGGTATTTACTCTTTCAATGGTTTGGAAAAAGATGTAATTAGTCACATTTTCCCCTTCCAAGGCTTGGCAGGTGCCTTCTGATGTGTGTGTCTGTGTTATTTGAAAAACTAGAAAGAAACCGTGTATTTTGGGAGGTTTTTTCCAATCATCAATCCAACTTTGTGTTTGTTGAAGGCAAAGGTTAGTGAGATTTTTTCATTTTTGTTTCAACAAAAGCGTGAGACAATTTGCGGTGGAGAAATACAAAGCGTTTAGGGAGGAGGAATAATTAACATGCTTTTATAGGGCTGCTGTGAGATGATGAAGCAATAGATTATGGCCAAGTGAATGAACAGTCTCAGCAATATCGTATCTAAATTTAAGCAAATTGGTAGCACGGTGGTTAGCACTCTTGCGTCACAGAAAGAAAGTTCTGGTTTTGATATAAGAATTAGAATTGAGATTAACTCATTCAGTGCCAGCCTGTTTTCAGAATTCTAACCCCAGAGTGCCAGAGGTTTCAGTAGAATTTCACTGATTTTCCAAGACCCACAGAATACTGAGTTCTTTGACTATATAAACATGGGACACATCAAAATAAAGTGTCGACTCTCTTCTTTCACCTGGAAAAAAAAATTATGTTTCTAACCTTTTCGGTTCTCAAATAACTGATAGTAGAACATAGGGAAGTTTCAGCAAAAACACTGGTTTTTGAGCAAGAAATGGAGAAAACGAGCGTTTAGTTCAGAGAAGGATTTCGAGCAGATCAGTGACTTTGACATCAATATTTATTGATTTAGTGACACCTCAAACATCTAAAATAACAGAGAAAGAGATTTTTGATGACAAAGTACATTTTTTATTTACAAATATAAGAATATAAGGCTCTGTGAATTGAAAATTCATTCAAATCAATAGTGCCAAGAGATGTTTACAGGATATAATATCTTTTCCTATAAAATAGAACTTTGTTGAGGCTTTGTCTGAGGCCCAGAGTACAGACCCATAATAAAAACTAATACACACACACACACACACACACACACACACACATATATATGTACATACACACAAGCCCATGCATAAACCTTTACACACACACAGCTACACACGCACACGCGCGCACGCACGCACGCACACACGCACACACGCACACGCACACACACACACACACACATATAACTTCATTCATTACAATTACCACACAGCAGCATCACTGCTCCAAGTCAGTAAACTTCTTCTTTGGAGCTGTCGTAGTTCTGAAGAGACTCCCTGATCCGTGCAGCGCACACATGACACGCCCCCTCCTCGGGCACAGTAGATCTCTGCTCAGACCTCGCTGCTTGATCCGGCTTGTCTCTGCGATCCTCTGATCCAGGATCCTGGGTCCCAAGAGCGTTCTGATCGCTCCATAGGCGCTGATCAACAGTTATCTGCTTTTCCGGGTTCTCTGGCCTCGCCATCTTACTACTCTGGCCAATACACCATACACACGCTGCACTCCTCCTTTCTTCCCCGGCTCTGATCGGCTAATAATGATACAACATCGCCATCTACAGGTTGAGAGGTGTGAATTACACCTCAAAAGTTGCTCCAGGCCGTAACCTAGCAACCCCCGCTGAAAAAAGCAATTGACGTCTATAGACGTCACGGCACTCAACAGTTGGATTCGAGGGGACGTCAATAGACGTCTCCGGCACTGAATGAGTTAATTGTGATGGCTGGAGAACTGTATCATGTCACTTCTGAAAAGGTACTGTGGTTAAATATTAGTTAAACAGTCAACATTAGTTTTAATAATAATGCTGATGGAGAGTAAAGCCAGCTTGTCTCATAAAAATGCTGTATATCATCTATTAATTTTTCATTTTTTAAAATTTCTGTTAGAATTAGGGCTGTCAGTTTAAGGCGTAAATTAGATTAATTAATTACACTGCTAATTAACGCGTTATAAAAATTAACGCAATTAATTATGAGCGGCAATTCAATGCGTGCGCATTTTAAATTTGGCGTGCGGGGCCTTTAAACGGCAAGTTTATTTATAAAAATGTGACGGAACAGGTCCGTCTTGTCCCTGGTGAGAGCACGTGAAGACGCGCGCGCCCGTTTCCGTATCTGTTGCGCTGCGCGCCAAACCCTTTTCATTATCAACTAATTCCCATAACCTCTCCAGCGTGTTCTACCGCGACTAAGGGTACACACTTAGAAGTTTTGACTTAGTCAGTTTTGCCCATCCGAATCACGCTAAACCCGATCCTTTACTCACCCCGCGCTGCCTCCTCCCTCCTCCCGTGGTGCGATGGTCCGGACACATCTGCGCCGGGAGTTTAAATCCTCCTCGCGGCTTCCAGGGTTGATGTGAGCCATGAGTAATTTACACGGGCAATTATTTGTATTCTCTGTGTATTTGAAGCTTTGTATATTATTTATTGACGTTGCATGAAAGCTACTGTGCATGCTCACATTTTGGCACCAGAAATATTCACCATGTAATAGTGGAATGGTGTAAATGAGCTTTCGAATGAATGTTACGTAATGTGGGAGGGGGAATGGGGGTGTACAGCAGTCTTGTCTTGGTTACAGTGGAGGTAACGTGCACGGAGAGAAAGAGAGCGAGCCAAAGACTGAAAGACTTAGAGGGATATGCCACCCCCAGGTCAAATTTGGGCATGGTGTGTGCTTCGGCTTTATTGTTCCGCACTGAAAAATAGTTCCCACCCAAAATGACCAAGTCAAGCTCTCCGTGTTGATTTGCACATTTATTTGCACTCGATATGAATGCGCACTACACAGAAAGTAATTGGGAAACGCATCGAGCAAATTAATTCCTTTTGGCCGAAATCTTTTTCTGGCGCCGTTAGACTCCAGTCTAACGCGGAGGAGCTGCAGATACCGCGGCGGTCAGTGCTGACAGACTCGGACAATGGCTGGGTGAGCAGGAAAACGCTTTCCACCACTTATTTTAGTCTCTGGACTGTGGGGAGATGCCCAAGTTTGACCTGGGGGTGGCATATCCCTTTAAAGGGGAAGTCTGCAGTCTTTTCACTGCACCACTATAAATCACACATTTAACACCTTTTTTGCACTGTGGGAGAGCACAATAAACCACCTAAAAAATTTATTGAAAAAATGCAATTAATTAGATTAATTAATTACAAATCCTGTAATTAGGGCCTCAATTGGTAGAGCATTTGCCTAGTAATCCTGGGGTTGGCGGTTCGAATTCCGCTCTTGACGCTGGTTGAACACATGTGATCCCAGCTCCCACAGATGAGCGCTGCTGTTGTGTCCTTGGGCAAGACACTTAACCCCACCTCGCCCCCAGTGTCTGTGGACACTGGTAGCCCCCATGGCAGAAGATACATCAAGGCCTGTTGTGACGTGAGCCGTCCTCCTGTGGACCCACCACCTGCGGGAGGATTCATGGGGGCTGGTGCATTGTGTTCTGGGCAGCAGAACACTGCTTGGACTGCTGCCCCCGCGACCCAGAAAATGGAAAAAGCGGAAGAAAATGAATGAAATCCTGTAATTAATTAGATTATTTTTTTTAATCGCCTGACAGCACTAGTTAGAATATTTATAAATGTGTTATCATTGCTTCATGTATTTTGATCAAATTAAATTGGAATAGGGCCTATTATATATCAATGTTATGGGATTCGGGGAAAGGGAGTCAGAAAATCCGGGAAGGGAGTTAGAAAGAAGGGGCATTGTAACCTGCATCATTAAATGTCAAGGTTGTTGAGTTTCTGAGAAAGTTTCTGGGAAAGAAGTCATGTTGTTTTATCATGTAAAATTTTCATATTTGTGTACACCCATCTGTGAATTAATAAAAGATGCAAGAAGGAAGAAGAAGACAACTGACTACTCCGTTGGTGTCTGTCTCCCCTTGAGCAAGTAAAATTTAAATACGTGTTTGCTGTGGTTCTTCACTGAGCTTGTCTGTGTTTTCAGAGAAGGTGATTTTTCTGACAATTGCCAAAAATACTTAGTTTGGTTGAGTCATCTGCTTGTCTCCTTGGAGATTTGATGACATTCTGTTCCTGCAGATTAACAGAATTAAGTGTGTGCCTGTGTGTGTGTTGTCTTGTATATTGTATATTTTCGGTATTCAATGTATTTTACTGCACTGAATACGTAAAATATTTTACTGCTCCTACTGCGGCTGTCTTAGAGCCTCAAAAACACGATGGCACCAGGGGCTATTCCTCTTAAACTATTGAAATATTAAACATTGCCCACAGCAGAAGAAACACATAGCTACTAAATGAAGACCATTCAGGAAATATAATTTTATTAATATGCCACTGGTCGACTAATTTTTTGACTCGATCTGCTTCGGAGATAAAAGTGGCTAAATCTCATTTATATTGATAAGATAAACTGAAAATCAATTGATAACTGTGCTGGTTAGCTACTGTATTCAAGATATTTAATGATATTGTTTTACATCAAAATCACATCTGTTTATATAACAGATTTAGGCATTTTTGCTTAAAAATAATATTTATATTTTGAACATATTTAACTTGCACTTCTTTATCCTTCAAGAAATAAACAAGAAATATCTTAAGACATCAGAGGGGTATTCCACGAACGTCGCTAAACATAGCGCCGACTAAGTGCTAAGTCCTCGCCTGACCTAGCCCTAACTTAGACGAAAGCGTGAAGCCGTTCCACTAACGCATTTCAGCTGCGCCTCAGGAGCGCTAAGTTCAGTCAGGCCTAATCAGGCCGGGCCTCCGCGCGTGCACGGGGTAAATAAGAAGCCCTGAACAAGCGACTGTCGAAAACGTGATCATGTCGAAGATTCGGGCCGATTATTTCAGCGCATCAGAACAGAAGTTGCTTTTGGAACTCTACAACACATTTGCAATAACCAAGGCCAGAGACATGGCGTGGCAGAAGATGGCCGAGCGCTTAAATACGCAAGTCCTATAACAGTGCTGGAGTTTTTTAAGTATGTTTTTCACCATTGATGTCAACACTGATCTGTGGTGCAGGAGAAAAGTTGTGGTCTGGGGTGTGGGAGATGTGAGTTTGATTCTCATGGTCTCATGGTCTTGTCAGTTGTAATTTATTTTTACTGTGTAAAAGTGTATTTGCTTCAACTAATACGTTAAATTGTGTTATCTTGTATTTGAGCAGGAATAATGTGTAGAGGAGTGTTTTGCTGGTAAAGACAAAGCATAATAACATTTTGCAGAGTGGTAAGTAAGCTAATATTAATATTATTATTCAGTGAAATTAGTAGTACTGTTGAAATGGTACCTTAATTTAATTTAAAATGAACAGTAGCTACCAAGCCACAGGAGGTGGGAGCCCCCCTCAAAACCTTTCACCTGCAGAGGAGCTGGCACTGGCCCTAAACCGGGGTCACCCACTGGTGGAGGTAATTGAAGGAGGGACCCCATCAAAGATCCTTCCTGCGAGTTCTCGTGAAGAGTATATTCAAGCTATTCTCTAGGCGAATGCTTGCCTCAGCTGTGATCAAAGCATTTGTATATTTTAATAGTATGCTTGTGTTCTAGTTACTGAAGATGGCGTACACTTGGACCCTCCTCAGCAGTCCTCCAGCAGTGCCTTGCCTGACCCTCAGCAGTCCTCCAGCAGTGGCCTCACACCAGAATGTCATACCTAATGTCTTTTATTGTTTTATGCCTATTGATGGAAATTGATAAATAGGATTTCATTAAAAAGGCTTGCACAGCATCTCTGAAGCAAATTTGTTGAATCATTGAAATGTTGCATCATGGAGTGTGCCTGTTATTTGGCTACATTTCCATTTCTGTAATATGTTGCAAATATAAATGCGTGAAAATTTAACTCAAATTTGACTTGGGCATCAATAGGTCAATAGCAGGAATCAAACCCGGGTCGCCCATATGAGAGTCACAGGACATAACCACTCGACCAAAGTCTTTCTCTGAGACAGCTCTGGAATTCTTCTATATGCTAATGTCGTAAAGACAGCGGTTCAAAAGCATATTTTTAAATTACCGGAGATTTGTCAAGAACCAAGAACGTAAGGTAATTTGTGTTTTTGCTGATATTGTTTTCGGACAACACAGATAGTCATGCGGGAGGTGTACTCTGTTTACGTCAGGTACATATTCTCTACGACACGGCCTGATTAAGCCACATCTTTAGCCTGCCCGGTACCAGACTTTCAGCTAAAACCATGTTGCCCCAGTAACTCAGCGGGGACTAAGTTTACCGAGCGTCATGGAACTGAACTGTCACGAAAACTAGCGCCAACTGTTGAATAAAGCCAGGTTTTGCGCTTAGTAGCTTTCGTGGAATACCCCTCCGGTGATTGAATATCTTATGAAAAACAAGCTAAAGTATCAAAAGTAAAGTATCAAATTATGTGTTACAACAATAATGTGGAGCCCAACTTTTGTCCTGATCTCCAACTTTGCAACCAAAGTAATGGTGGTTGGCCTTTTTAACCACTGCAGTTATGTTGTGCTTTTGTGATGCAAACATCACTTCACCACAAACGTAACACATGTTATCAGGGTTGTTCACACAATTTCGAGGCATCTCTCTGATGTGAAATCAAAAAATATTTGATGTTAAAACTCTAGACATATTAAAATGAATGTATTGGAATGCTGTTCTTAAGATGCGTGAAGAATGTATTGGAATGTGCAGACAGGCTTTCAGAGTGTAGACACACTGTACCTTCTGATAAACTACCGTTTTTGCCTTATTTGCATAAATTTCCTATTTTGACCCAATACTATATCTTGGAAACTATAGCCAATCAGCACTTCTGAGTCTAATTACAGCAATATTATAAATAGCAAAAATGCAAATGAATAGACATAGCAAGCATTTGACTAAAGCAAAAGCACAACTGCATTACAGTGAGAAACATCATAAAGTCACTACTTTATGATGTTACTTTTCCTTTCCTCAGACTTGTTTTGGTTTCTCTGTCACCTCTCAGATTTATTTTGTGTAACAGGCAAAACCAGGACAGAGTATTCAACGGGGCTGACAGGCAAAACACACATGGACACTTAAGTCATTATGACTGCATGCAAATTACCGACAATGCATTTCACCTACAGACAGATTCAAACTGGAGGAAAGTGTGTATTTCAAAATGTCAGATAATTTGTCAGGGAGGAACATTAACCCCTATTTGACATTTCAAATTCAAAAGCGACGTGAGCTTCAAAGATGTAATTAAGCCTGCATGGATGTGGCTGAGGTGTGGATGATAGGGTTGATGATAGGGGCCTTCCATGCTGCTCTTTCAAATTGTCAGATACATATTGACTGAAAGAGATTAACTGAAAAGTGGTAATTTTCCTCAACATTTGAATAGAGCTCTGAAATCAAAGTCTTTTCATCAAACGAACAAGTCACTGAACTCAAAATCAGGACTTTACTTTCAGAATAATGCTTGAAAAAACAATGTACTTATAGAATAGACAATGAGAGATACATAAAAAATAACACCATTACTACCTTCAGACATGTTTTAAAGAACTTATAAACATTACCTAAGCTTTTTAACTACTTTGGATACTTAAAGAGGGGATAATATACTTATATGGGGTATTAATTGATAACATATAATATACAGCTCTGGAAAAAAAAATAAGAGACCACGAAGTTTTTTTCTGAAATCAGCATCTCTACATGTGTTACAGCCATTCCATTCCAGTGTCTGTTGAATTCCAACACAAACACAAAGCTGAGTTACTTTAGTTCTTGCACCAGGAGTGGAATAAAGTCACCAAGAACAATGTGAAAGACTTGTGGAGAGCATGCCAAGACGCATGAAAGCTGTGATTAAAACTAAGGGTTATTGCACCAAATATTGATTTCTGAACTCTTCTTAAGTGTAAACATTAGTATTATGTTGTTTTAAAATGAATTTGATCTTGTTTCTTTGCATTGTTTGAGGTCTGAAAACATGGATTTTTTTTGTTATTTTGACCATTTGTTATTTTCTGCAAATAAATGCTCTAAATGATCATATTTTTATTTGGAATTTGGGGGAAATGTTGTCAGTAGTTTATAGACTGAAACAAAAACGTTCCTTTTGCCCAAACACATACCTATAAGTAGTAAAATCAGAAAAACGGATAATTTTGCAGTGGTCTCTTATTTTTTTCCAGAGCTGTTAGATCACCATGTTACTTACCTTTTATTGTTTTGAAAATTGTATATTCACCTTAAACAATGTATTCACACTGATCACTTGTTTTTGATGCTTTGAATCCCTCTTCCTTTGCTCTCCATGTTAATTCGCTCCCCCTTCAGAGTGTAATCATTACAATTGGCTCACATCCCACTAATGAACTACTGCACATCGGATCAGACTTGTGAAACTGAAGTGTATTGTTTTGTCCTACTTAATATACTTATGGAAAATGTTGTCTGGGAGTACGGGTGATGTAGACATGTGGGCCGAGAATCTTTGGACAGAATCACACAACTAATCATAAGAGGTCAGAAAAATGTCTGTTTTCAACTACCCATAATTCCCGCCTACATCTCCATACAAAATCTGATTGACAAATGTAGGTTCTAAAATGTCAAAAAGCCTTTTTTTTTTTTTTTACAAATTACAATCCGATGCTTGGTACAGTCAAATCAACTGTCCCATTTGTATAATTAAAATGTTTTAGCTCAATATTTCTTTACAATGAACAAAATGTCAAATCGTGATTTACCTACACTATAGTTCAATTCTAAGGACGTCTTAAAGGAAAAGTAACGTTATTTTACAATCTGAGCCTTCTTTCGGTAATAAAACAAGTCATTTGACTCACCCATATCACGTTCGTGTCATTTGGAGCTGTTTGAAGAAAGTTATGTTGTAGCGTATCCGTTAGCATTTGTATTCGGGGCATTACTTTGCGGTCTCCAAATAACACAAACTTTAGCACTTTTCAAATCATAGAAGCCCGATGTCTTAATGAAATATTTCGTTTGAAGCAAAAGTGGCCTGTAATCCGAGATTTATCCATAGTTTTCAGCTTTGCGTTTCATGTTTGGGTCCCGGGAGCTGATAGCACAGTCCGCGCATGCGCACTGGCGTCCTCATCTACTCGAAACTATGGCTAAATCTCGGATTACAGGCCACTTTTGCTTCAAACGAAATCTTTCATTAAGACATCGGGCTTCTATGATTTGAAAAGTGCTAAAGTTTGTGTTATTTGGACACCGCAAAGTAATGCCCCGAGCAAATGATACAGCACCATGTTAACAGATACGGGATCATTACTAGAACAGAACGGCTCAACATAAGTTCTGCGATACTGCTCCAATTGACAGAAAAATGCTATGGGTGAGTAAAACTACTTGTTTTATTGCAGAAAGAAGGCTCAGATTGTAAAAAAAACGTTAATTTGCCTTTAAGACAGGGGGTTTTAGATAGCATATTCTGCTGCAAAATGCAATGCAGTTTGTATCTAGTTAAGATACACTGTTGAGTCAAAGAAAGCAAGTGGGCACTCACAGTTAGATCAAAACTACCAGCTTCAAAACAAAGATAACAAGTAACACAAAGATAACAAGTAACACAAAGATACCGCAAATGTTCAACAACTCATCAGAACAGATTCAAACTAGAACTAGAGATGTCTGTTTCAGTTTTTCTCCAAATAATTACAGCAAAAACTACCTCAACTCTGAAATCGTGAAGAAGATCTCCGACTGGCCAGAATGGTGAGTTAGTGCTACTCCTTCACAGTAATATGAATCATCTTTTGGGTTATTTGTATTCTCCCTTGCTTCCACTATTGTTATATTGCACAAGCTTCAAGTCGAGCTCTGCAGTATTTGCAAATATCAATGGTTTTATTTACTTCCTTACTTTTACTTTACTTACTATACAGCTCTGAAAAACAATAAGAGACCACTGCATTTTTTTCTGAAATCCACATCTCTACATGTATTACAGCCATTCCATTCCAGCGTCTGTTGAATTCCAAAACAAACACAAAGCTGAGCTACTTCAGTTCTTGCACCAGGAGTGGAATAAAGAACAATGTGAAAGACTTGTGGAGAGCATGCCAAGACACATGATTAAAAATAAGGGTTATTGCACCAAATATTGATTTCTGAACTCTCCTGAAGTGTAAACATTAGTATTGTGTTGAATCTGATCTTGTTTCTTTGCATTGTTTGAGGTCTGAAAACATGTATCTTTTTCTGTTATTTTGACCATTTGTCATTTTCTGCAAATAAATGCTCTAAATGATAATATTTTATTTGGAATTTGGGGGAAATGTCAGTAGTTTATAGACTAGTTTATAGTTCCTTTTGCCCCAAACACATACATATAAGTAGTAAAATCAGAAAAAACTGAAAATTTTGCAGTGGTCTCTTATTTTTCCAGCGCTGTACACACTATCAATCAAATAGATTTAGATAGATAGATAGATAGATAGATAGATAGATAGATTTGATTAACATACAGTATTAAACTGTTCTTGTGTGGTAAAACTTTATGAATTCAGTTTTCCAAAATATTTGTGAGATAAATGCAAAATGAGCAAAGCATAAAAGTACTAGACAAACGTTTTCACACCTGCCTTGTTTGGTTCGTTTAAAACGAACCAGAGTTCGTTTGCTCCTTTGATTCGGATCTTTTGGGCTGGTGTGAATAAAAACCAAAAGTCTCGATCTGGAGCAAACAAGCGAACCAAGACCACCTAAAAAGGTCGGTCTCGGTCCGGTTCCATAGGAATCCTGGTGCGGTTTGTTTGAGGTGAGAATGCAGACCGGACTCGATCCGACACAAGTTGCCTTTTTGTACTTAACAAGCTCCCGTCGTATGTCGAGTATTATGGGAAACCGAGGCTTACGAAACGAAACAAAACAAAACGAAACTTACGAGGCTTACTTACGATTTGCGTTAAGAGCAAGAGACAGAACTTGATGCGCACATGAGCGCTGTCCTCCATAGTCGTCTTGCCCTGTGTCTTCGTCATTTGGAAATTGATTGTAAAATAGTGTAAACCTCATGATGCTGCTCAAACATTTGTGCGAACTGTAAAAACTGAGCAAACCATATCGCTAAGGCTAGACTGAAAACAGCACGTAACACCATGATTCTCCTCCTTCCGGGTTTGGACACCGTGTTTGGACAGGGCTCATTTCTCTCCAATGGCTGAGCGACCTCAGCACACGGGGTTTTGTTTATAGACTTTAGTTCGCTTGGGGAAAAAAGTGCAGTGTGAAAGCAAACCGCACCAAAATAAAAATTAAAATTAAAAAAAATTTGGTCCGGACCAAAGCAAGTGAATTACCGGACTTTCCTGGTGTGAAAACGACCTTAATGAAATAGTACTTGCAATAAAAAATAAAAATAATAAAAATAATAATAATAATAATAATAATAAATTGTAGTTTTGTCATTGGAAGTCAAGTCAGTCTTATAATGAAGTACTGTTAAATTACGAACATAGTGGTCATGTAGGCCTAGTCTCCAATGTCATAACTCTCTTGTCCCAACATTACCCTAGCAGACATTGAGAGACTTCAATATGCAGTAAGTATGATTAGTGAGGTGATCCAGAGATTAAATGCTCTTTATTTCAACCTCAATCAGGCCGCTTATGCAGAACCCCATCTAAATCACACACCAAGATGAATTTGAAAAAATAATTAGCGCCATTTTATTAGAAACATGTCGTTCTGTGATGGAATATGAAGACAATAATTATAGCGAGCAATGACCTAATCATTCACTATGTCACTACATTTAATTATGTGCAGACTGATGGCTGACTGTCAACTTTGGACTGGAGTTTCCTGTACAAGCAACAAAATACAATATATATTATATAAAATATCAAACCGTATCTGTTTTCTCGTGTCTCTTTTGTAGGGATGGGACAAGATATTGATGTCATGATTATATTTAACACGGATCAAAAATAGTTAAACGTTGGTGAGGTACATCTTTTTGAGATTTTCTGAGAAGATCAGAAAATCGTGAACTGAACTACATCCCATCCCTTCAACCAAATCTTGTGTCTCATCTCACCCCCTTTTGGTATGAATTCAGGCAGCAAAGACAAAAAACTCCTGTGTCTGCCTTTGATAAAGCACACACACACTCACACCCATTACCCACAAGGCTTTGCTTCTGCTTTAGATCACCCAAGCACACCAGAAATAGCAGCTCTGCACGTCTGTCTTCTATCCCTCAATCTCCTGTAGAGGCCCCACTTTCAATTTGGAGCAATTTAAAGCTCTTAAGCCTTGTGAATGACCACCTCCTGTTAGCAGTGTTGGTCTGTCCGTGTGGTCCAGGTGTGTGTCTGTAGCCCCTGGTCCACTGCACTCAGGTGCACTCTGATGGGGGGAGCTGGGGCTGTGATGGCGTCTGTGGACATACCGTATATGTACCGCTCACATCCACCACTGGCTCTGTTTAGATCCACACCCAAAATCAGATCATTTAGGTCAGTTCTGGAGTGATCAGGTTATTGAAATGACATGTAAAACAGTGACATCTGGAAGGAATCTAATTCCTTTCTAATTGTTTTGATTCCTTTGACAAGGAAAATTATGTAAAAATAACAAAAGAAAAATATACATTTTAAAGATTTGGAATTCACAATACTTTTCAAATACAGTTACTGTAAAAAGGCATTAATAAATTTTATTAACTGACATATGTCACCATGTGTTTTTCATAATCAGGTTTATCTTATGTAAACACTGGCCATGTGCCCACTGATTCAAACTGGTTGGCTCCTGTTGATGACAGTATTCCAGATAA
Organism: Paratrypauchen microcephalus; assembly: GCA_036785185.1. Classification (NCBI taxonomy): domain Eukaryota; kingdom Metazoa; phylum Chordata; class Actinopteri; order Gobiiformes; family Gobiidae; genus Paratrypauchen; species Paratrypauchen microcephalus. The sequence continues at coordinate 6,756,481 of JAVJIX010000032.1, forward strand.
AGTAGCAATAACACAAAGAGAAGCATGTGGCAAACCCTCAGTTACCTTTACAAACATGAAATGTCATATTCTTTGCAGCTCTTGTTGCTAGCCCCTCACTTGCTTCCTCTATTTTGGTCTGTGATGTGAAAGGAGACTGCGTTAAGATGTTGGACCATGGTTTTCCTGTATTGCCAAGAGGCTACAGGGCCAGGTGGTGCGCTGAGCAAGTTTGAATGTAAAACCCAGACTTTGGCCCCGCTGAAGAGAGCCACTTCAGAGAGCTCCTGCCCTGGAGGAAACCACCAGAGCTCCAGCACATCCGCCTGCTATTGAGCGGGCCCCAGCCGTGTTCTGAGGGCTGCTCTGGGGACAATCTCACATCCAACCATAAAAGCCAGTGAGCAGATGTCAGCAGGCGACAGAGTACAAAGTAGAGGCTTCAAAATCATACTATAGTGAATAAAGTGCTTTTAGAAGAAAAAGAAATTATGAGGCTGTTTCGCTTAGTCATATTCTCAGCATATGCCGTGGGAGCTGTTCTGATAGTAATAATGGAAGATAGAAGTCTGGTACAATAAAAAAAAAAAAAAAGTGTTGAACATTTATTACACACTAACGTAATTTGTCTTTTGTATTTTACGGTTTCATCCAGTCCAGGAAAATCTTTCATGAGCAGAGCTCCTCAAAACCAACTAGCACCAATATGGTACAGATATCAAAAAGCGATCGTACCATAGACTGCATAATGAAGTGGAATAAATGAGGGTGACGTCACCCATAGCATTCAGCTCCAGTCAAATGAAGCTCGCTGAGGCTAGCAGTTATGGGGTGAATTTGGAGTACAGTTCCATATTTGAAATTTTGACTGCAAGTATCAAAGCGGCCAAAAAGGCAATCCATACAAGCGTTTTACAGTAGCTTGTTTTAGGTCCTGTCCTGAGTAAGGAAGAGGACAGCGGCCGAAATGTTCCCAATGGAAATAAACAGTGGGTTTGGGGATAGCTATAGTGTAGACAAGATTAGTGCAGATAAGTGGAGTCTGATTCAGTTCTACAAATAAAACTTGTGTGATGGGCTGTGTGTGCTGGGGCCCTCACAGTCCCCTTACCTCAGAGGGGGCTAAATGGTAGCTGTTCACCTGCTCAGGAAGGGCCAAGAACTGCTGAATTTACAGACGTTTGAAAACTCTAGAAAAGACAAGAGTGTTGCTCAAAGTCAATATGGTATCTAATGTGACTACTATGTGAGACCTATTTGTTTCTAGAAAAAGCAAGTTTGAAACATAATATAACTCTATGGCATCATTCAAATTTTACTAATACGTAGGTCAGTTTCTATGAGTTTTCATGTAAACTGACAAGCTTCCCCATCTCCTTGTAACTAAAATTAGAGCACATTATCTTCATTGTAACACAGTGTTCCTTTGCACTTGCAGATAGCAAAGGGGAGTATTCCATCATACTGCAGTGATTGGGTAGAAATTCTCACTGTCATACTTTTTCCAGGCAAGAAAAGCCAATGTCTTTGTATTTTATGTATTTTATTCCCTGAGTGTTTTGCCAATCCAGTGTTCCAAAGCGTTCTAATCTTTGACTCTGATTGCATGTCTATATGTGTGTGTGAAACAAAGACTGCTGCTTTGGCACATGAGTGGCTATACCTTTCTCTCATCTAGCAGTGATGGCTGACGCAAACAATCTGGATTCAGCCCAGAGTCCCATCAGGGCATTCTGAAGTGGAATTATGATTACTATGTGCACCACATGTTTTCAAAAGACCATCAGAAGTGTGTGAGTGCATATAGGCAGCTATTGGGGTAAGCAAAATATATAGTCTAAAGCAGAGGTCTTCAACAGGGGGGTCGCGACCCAGGTACTGCAGGGGGGTTGCGAAATCTTTTGATTTCACTTTAAAATAATATAATTTTATATTTTATAGTGTAAAATACAGTATTAACCTGTGTATTATTTCCTTGTATTGGATGTACCATAACAGAGTAGCAATGTTTATACATGACACTAAGCTCAATTTAATATAAAACATAATTCTATGCCGTATATATAGTAGGGGGTCCCTGGCCCAGTTCGCCATCTGTTTGGGGGTCCCTGGCCTGAAAAACGTTGAAGACCCCTGGTCTAAAGCATAGGATTGTCCTCAAAGGCAGCCAGTATATAGTCTAAATATATAGCATAAAATCTGTGCAAATGTGGCCTGAAATAAACCTTTTGTGAGTGCGGCGAACCGTCTCACTAGCCTCGGCCTCAATGTTTCTTGAAGTTTCTTTCCGACGCGTCACGTAATGTAAATCAAGAGTCTTGAATCAAAAGGTTTGTCTTTTCTATCTTTACTAAAGTGAAGGTTATAAAGAGTGGATACAAATAAGGTGAATAAAAAGGGAAATGGAAAGATGAATTTCTGAGGCTTGTGGTTTTCCTATGCGTGTTGTGTTAGGCTCTGTATGTGTTGTGATGTCCTTCTTGGCGTCTTTGCGTGTCGTATAGCGGTGAGCTCCTGCCTGTCACTGGGAGACCGGGCTTCCTTGTACCCCATGGCTCCCGACAGGACTCACCCTATGTTGCGTTGTTGACGATGCTATTCGACGTCCTTCCTTGCTGTCCGTATGTGCCTTGTAGCGGTGCGTATCCCGTCTGTCACCCGGGAGACGTCCGATGTTACACTCTTACATGACAATTACGCGGCGTTACATGAGGACCTCCTGACGTCCTCATGCGCCACTTAACGTCGTTCTTGACTTCCCTACGTGACGTTTCACGTGACGGTCAAAAGACTGTGTAGCTTCTGTGGTCCAGGCCTCCTTATACCCCGCCAACTCTTGGCTCGAGGTAACCTCCTGGCCACCAGACCGCGGCTTCTATCCACACTACCTACGTAGCATGGTCCCTTTCTTCTTGTGTGTGTGTGTGTGTGTGTGTGTCTTGGTGTGGTGTGTCTTCTGTCTTCTGGTGTGCCTTCTGTGGTGTCTGTGTCCTCTCTGTGTGGTGTGTGCTGTGAGTGGTTATATACCAGACAAGATCAAGGATAAATGATCAAAGAATAAAGCATTAAAGTGGACCAAATATGGTCACGTTTCCTGGACATCAAAGTGAACCAATCAGAAAACACTTCCTGTACCTCGGGGCGGGACAGGAAGCCATTTTGAAAGCAGAATATTCAGAACACATACAGAATGTACAAAATGGCTCTTACACCTTTAACCCTCCTGTCGTGTTCGGGTCAAATCTGACCGTTTTACAACTTATAATACTCATAAATATTATGTTTTTCATCTGATTACCCCAAGACCTTATGATATCCTCCACACTGTGTACTTGAACATATAAAAGTGATGATCACCCATTTCATTAAATTTTGAGTGTTTTAATCAACCTTGTTACACCTGTGGTGTTCCCGGTCAAAAGTGACCGCCATAGGAAATGAATGGGTATCCAGAGTAAATTCATACAGAACATACAGAAAACATCCCCATACACACTGCCCCAGCACACACACACACACACACACACAAACACACACACACAAACACACACACACACACCAGCAGCTATGCCTGGAATATGTAGGTGTACATGGGGAAACCCAGTACTGGAAGGGCCGGAAAAAAAAAACAGGGCATGCGTGTTGTGCTGGACATGACAACCGGTCTCCAAGGGCATAATATCACATGTGACAACTTCCTCACATCACATGCTCTTGGTCAGGAGCTACTGAAAAGAAAGCTCACCATGGTAGGGACAGTGAGGAAGAACAAGCCCGAACTTCCCTCTGCGCTGGTATCGACCAGAGGAAGACAGGCACTCTCATCACAATTTGCATTCACTGACACTCACACTCTTGTGTCATACGTTCCCAAGAAGAACAGAAATGTCATACTGATGAGCACAGTACACAAAGACGCCGCTATCAGCGCCACAGAGGACAGGAAGCCCCTGATGATCCAGGACTACAACAAGAACAAGGGAGGGGTTGACTGCCTTGATAAGGTAATGTAAAGTCTCATCATGCATTTTATTTTATTTTTATCTAGGTGAATCATAGCATTTTGTGTACTACAGATTGAATATTGTTCCTAATCTCTTATTATTTATTGTTCCTTTATTGAAGCTTACTGGTACATACACCTGTAAGCGGATGACGGCTCGCTGGCCTGTGGCACTGTTCCACAACATCCTGGATGTGTCAGCTTTCAACACGTATGTGGTGTGGACAGCAATCGACCCAACCTGGAATCAGGGGAAAAGTTTCAAGAGAAGACTTTTCCTCACAGAGCTGGGGAAAGCTTTGGTGACTCCTCTTATCAAAGATCAAAGTCTTATACAGCGACGCCAGCACATTCCCCGCACACCAGCCTCCACCAGTCTGGTTAGGAGCATGCAAACTCCAGCCCCAGCCCTGGCTGCTCTCCCCCAACAAGGACATGGGCAGAAAAGGAAGCGTTGTGGCCTCTGTGCCCCTAGAGACATCAAAACGAGCCTGACATGCTGCTAATGTCATGCTTATGTTTGCAAGGCCCACTCTGACCTGAGTGTCACATGCCACTCATGTGCATGAATACACACACACACACACACACACACACACACACACACACACACACACACACACACACACACACACACACACACACACACACACACACACAGTTGAGTTTGGTGTTTGGTTTTCCATTTATTTTTTGTATTATATGTTCATTTTGTAGTTCATTTTCAGTGCCCAATTGTATTTTCACTGATGTTATTTAATGTTTACTTCAATAAATTGTTGTTAGACACTACTTTGAAACATTGTTCTCAACTAAAGAATGTTTAATAAAAAAATTGGTGGTGAAAAAAAATGTTTTGTGCTCATTTAAGAGCAGTTAAAACAGACCGGTCAATTTTGACCGGGAACACTAAAGTAGGGGGCTGGAGGCGAACACGACCGGAGGGTTAATAATCTGACATAGAAAGGAAAGATTCCAAGATTCTGTATTCAGCTGACACTGATCTATACACAGTGCATCCTTGCACTAGGTATAAATGTACAGTCTTTCTGTGTGGAGTTTGCATGTTCTCCCCGTGTCTGGGTGGGTTTCCTCCGGGTACTCCGGTTTCCCCCATCAACCCAAAACATGTTCCAGGTAAAATCCTCCATCTTAGGTCCTAACCAAGCCTAGCAATAAGATCATGGAGATGGGTCCCCGGGCGCCTGAAAGATGAGCTGCCCACTGCTCCTGAAGGATGGGTCAAATGCAGAGAAATAATTTCCCTACAGGGATGAATAAAGCATGCCTTCTTCTTCTTCTTGCAGCCATTTGGAGCATCCATACAGCAGCACCGTGGCTGAGTAGCTAGAACTCACACCTCACGGTAAGAAGGTTCTGGGTTTGATTCCTGGATTTGTGTAGAGTTTGCATGTTCTTCCTGTGTCTGGGATTCCTCCAGGCACTCAGTTTCCTCTCATCAAATCAAAACATGCACAGTGAAAGTAGTCCTAACCAAGCCCATGAAAAACATCATGTAGATGGTTCCTGGGCACAGCACTGCATTGCCCACAGTTGCTGAAAGGTGTCACAATAAGTCAAATGCAGAGGACACATTTCCCTATGGGGACAGTAAAGTCGACCTTAACCGTAAATACAGAAGAAATTTGCAACAGTTAAGTCCAGTTTTTGAACTGTCACAAATTGTATGTAATAAGAATTGTTTTGAAACCATTTCTGATTAATGGTTTTCTCGGTGCAGTTAGTCCCTGTAGAATAGACCTCAGAACAGACATGGCCACAATGCGACACTACATCACCACAGCATCATTTTTTATTTCACAAAACAAAACAAATGATACACAGTGAAAGCTGTACTTGGGACTGGGTTTGCTCAGGACAATCTCCAATGATGTCTGGTGCCACCTTGTCTGTTTTGGGTTTGTTTTGTTTTTTCAGACCAGAAACTGAGAATAATCCTTCATCACAGCCTGTACAAGACAGTGGACTCAGGATGTTTTTTGAACAGGCTACAGCAATCACCGGAAGACATTTTAATCAAATATTGCACAAGGTCTATTTACTAAAAACTGTATTTCTCGATAAATTAATTTGTGTGTTGCAATTTCTTCCTAATACTTAGTTTGGCATTGGCGTGCTCTCTGAACTGTTTACAACATAAACACACAAATGCTATTAGCGCGTAGCATATAGAGCAGGTGGCATTCATGACAGCTCAATATGTTTCCACAGCAGAGCAAATTATCAAGACTTGTATCAATTAGAGGCAGCCATGTAGCTCTGAGTGATGTATAGTGCAGCACCAGTGTAGAGAGACATGTGAGTTGGTATAGGGGGAGGATATTGCCAAAGTTGGATTTCTTAATTGGTTATTTCTCAAATACTTTAGTATTTTTTGGAAGATGAACAATTACAGTGAGGAAGACTTGCCCATTATAATTAATCAGCAATATTGTACTAATTTGCCCATCATTTAGTTTAATGTGTTAGAAGATTACAACAAAATGCCTCAAATAAAAAAGCTCTAGCAAAAGAGATTCATTTTCTCCTTACCATGTTAAACATGCACTAGGTAATTTTTGTAGTGGGTCCGTCACCTGCATGCCACAATGGAGATTGCTTTGTCTGGAATGTTCCACAGCATCACGTTAAACTTGTTTATCCATGGAGACAATAGGAGATGCCACAGGTCAGATTTGTGGAGAGTAAACTTTACTTACGTATGAATGTTTTTCAAGGTATTTTTGAGCAATAAAAACACACCATCTTAGACATATCTAAAATAGATTCGCTAGATTCAACACAAAGGAAATACATCTCCATGGAGACCACCAGGCAGTACCTTTATATATTAAGATTTTTCTTCTTGTTTATTGTTTTTATAGTCACAGGAAATGTGTCGTCCAGGTAGAATCCATGGCAAAAGGAGAAATTCAATTTGTCAGCTGGACAAAAGTTTATTTGGTCAAATACGTTTCACAGCTCATCCAAGCTGCTTCTTCACAGGAAAGTGATATTTTGTAAAACTGTGGTGAATCTAGTGGACTCTTTTTCTCTATTAAAGGTCCCATGGCATGAAATTTTCAGTTTCTGAGGTTTTTGAACGTTAATGTGAGCTCCTCTACCCTGTTTAGCCCCCCTCCCCCATGGCTAAAAGTTGCGAAATGTCTAAACTGAGCATTTGCGGTCCTTTTCTGCGTTACACAAAACCAGTGTTGAAACGGGCGAGTTCGGACAAGGCACCTTTTTGACGTCAGATCGGCAAATGCAGCTCCAGCCCCTCCCTCTGTCTCCGCTCAGCGTCCCTGTATATCCCGCCCATAGAGTTTGGACTGTGAATGCGCTACAATGCGAAATGCGTTTTTTTATTTGCCTGGAGGCACGTCCGAGTGTTTCTAGGCTCGCAAGTCCCTTACCCGACCCTCTGGACCTCTGAAATACCAGTGGTTTAATTTTATTTTCTGTGTAAATATGCTTTTTTCATTGCAAAGTCTCCCATCTGTCTTCCTGTGTTAAACACGGAAGCGAGCAGACAGCGGTGCAGAGCTGCGCTTCCAGCGGGGGAAACCCGCCCCCCCGCTCCTTAGCCAATCTCTCTGTCCTTCTCATTTGCATTGAAGCAGCAACACCCAGAATAAAGCATTTTAGACACATATCTAGCCTCATGAAGACTGTCAGAGTCATATCTCATGCAGTGAGTGTTGATTTTGAAGAAGGATTCATTTACAGTATTAGGGAACCATTAAGGAGCCATATAAAAGCATCAAGAAGTACCATGTCATGGGACCTTTAAAACCCCACAATGAAAAGAAAAGCATTTCAACTAAAACTCAAATCTATAAACCTAACACATCAAAGTATCCATGTCTATTATTTGAAACCTTTTCTTCAGGTCTGACTTCTCTGCAGTGTTCTTCCGCCCTGTTTTATAGTGTACAGAGTCTATGGATAGGGTTGTGGGGGGTAGACCAGGGTCACAGTGTGGTCGGACACGGTTCATCTGCAGTTTGGTATAAGATAACAGATTCCCCTAGAGACCAAACAGCAGCATTGAGCCAGAACAGATACATAAACCCATGCAGCAGGGAGCTAAGGGTCAGCCCTCTACACAGTGCTCCTCTCTGGGGATGAGGAGAGGGAGCAGGTGAGTGGGTGATCCTGTAGTGTCCTATACATTCAGTGAACCTTGCCTTTAGGCTTGAAGTGGGTTTGTATATGTGGTGGGGGAGCGGGGGGAAGAGGAGGGAGACTTACCTTTTAGATGGATCTTATTTTCCGGACTGTGCACTAAAACGGAGCTGACTGAGTCCAGGCTGTCGTAGTTACTGCAGCCGAGGGGGCCTGTCCTGGTCTCTGTCACCTGGAGAAAAGGAAAGATATGCATTAAGATGTGTTCACTGTGTGGGTGAGATTGTCTGAGCAGCCAGTCCCTCCTACATTCTATTCAAATGCAGAAGCAGTGATGGGAAGTAACTGAATACATGTACTGAAAATATGTGTTCTGGATACTATTTCTGAGTACCTGTATACTGGTAAAGTTACTCTTTTGGTGGTATTCAGAATACAGTTACTAAATTAATTAAAAGGACTACATGGTGGAACTTCATCATGCAATTTTGGCTTCAACTGCATGGTATTAGTGAGAAAGAAAAGAGAATACAGTTCTAGTGGTGTATGCATGTGTGAGTTTTTACATTTTAATAAAAGTTTTCTTTAATAAAGCTATTTAATAAAAGTATTCTTCCCAATACTGCGCAAGAAGGGTCTGGAATAGAGTAAAGCATGACAAACAACCATCCAACTTAGAACGATACAACTACTAATTTGCAGTACTACATGTCTCTCAAACGCCGAAGACATCTCCGCCGGAAGATTCTTGTATCATTCCGAAGTAAATATATAACTGTTGTCTTGCTGAAAGTATTACACAGTATGGCATTAAATCTGTTTTTCTTTTTAACATCTGGCCAAGTCACAGGTCAGATCTGTGGAAGGGCAACCTCGCTAACAGTACCTTAGTAACCATAATATGGTTAGAAGCTAAAAGTAAAGTAATAAGGAATTTTAGCATAATATGCGTGAAAAGTCCCTCAGTCGTCCAGGTAGAATCCATGATAACAGGAGAAGTTCAATTTGTCAACTGGACAAAGTTTGTTTGGTTGAAAACGTTTCGCCGCTCATCCGAGAGGCTTCGTCAGCTCTAATAAGAATACTGGTAAGACACTTGCTTATATCTTGCTGTAGGGAGGAGCTACCCAGCTAACTACTTTCCGGAACTATCTCATTGGTTTCCGTCTTTTGTTTCTCTGGCGTCTAGCTGACGATCTCTATTCATCCCTACACGCCTGTTTTTCACACCTCTGGCCCTGACCTGGCTAACCCTATTGTTTCCCTGTTTGCTTGATCTACGCTTAAGAATGGAATTGTAGATGGGATGCAAATTATGTCTGACTCCACCATTTCTGTTCAGAGAAGGATTCTCTTTTTTGACAAAAATAGCCTCTTTAACTCCCCTCTCAAACCAATTCTTTTCCCTGGCTAAGATCTGAACCTCACTGTCCTCAAATGAATGACCCGTGGCTTCTAGGTGAAGATATACGGCAGAAGACGGTCCACTCTGGCACGCCCGTCTGTGCTGGTACATCCTCTTGTGAAGTGGCTGCTTGGTTTCCCCAATATAGCGTTCACTGCAGTCTTCACTACACTGAATGGAGTAGACCACATTGCTTTGTTTGTGGCTCGGTGTTTTGTCCTTTGGGTGGACGAGTTTTTGTCTTAAAGTGTTTGTGGGTTTGAAATAAACTGGGATTTCATATTGTCTGAAAATCCTCTGTAGTTTTTCCGACACGCCGGCCAGGTACGGAATCGCTACCCCTTTCCTCCTGGGTTCGGATTCTCTAATAATATGGCCTTCTTCGGGTGGTTAGTGATTAATTGTTATATCTTGACAATTTGATAAATTCAACATATCAAACCATGTAGCAAAATAAACAACGGTGCTATTTGTTTTGCGCCACTCTTTAGGATACTAGCCAATTATTTTTGGATTATGAGTACAGGCTGAGGCACACTGTTGTTCTCAGTGGGGTACGGGGCCTGTGGCAGGTGGATACAGCATGTCTGTCTCCACTGTCTTCTCTCTCTCTTACGCTTCTCTTCTCTCCCCTCTCGTTTTCCTCTCTCTCCTATCTCTCTTCTCTCTACCCTCTCTCTCCTCACTCTGTCTCTCCTCGCTCTCTCTTCCTTCTCTCTCCTCACTCTCTCTTCTCTCTTCTGGCGCACCTGCTCCTCAGTACCTCAGTACAGCTGGCTTCTGCAGCTTGTCACTGGAGCTCTGCCAACACTTCACAGCACACATGAGGTGAAGGGCTGTGTGAGAGGTGCAGACTGGAGGAGTTTTAAACTGTCAAAAATATGTTGAATATTAAACCTCATAGTGCTGATTTTGAGACATGCTCATAATGTTGTTTACAGCTTCAAACCTTGAATCTGTATGTCATCTATATCATTTACATTAATTGTAATCATAATTATTTGCATTCATTAATTTAGAATTTCTAAGAATCCAGTGATCTTGAAATCAAGGTGTGCGGTAAAGCAGCCGTATTTTAGCCTGATGGTCTGCAGTCTGGCACTCCATTGCTGTGTCCTTGGGCAAGACACTGCAAACACAATGCTGTATGTGGTGTGTGAGTGACTGATGGTGACTGGACGGGCCATGAGCTACACTATACTGCAAAAAGTATTCGCTCACCTGCTTTGACTCACATATGAACTTAAGTGACATCCCATTCTTAATCCATCAGGTTAAAGGTCCCATGGCATTAAATTTTCACTTTCTGAGGTTTTTGAACGTTAATGTGAGCTCCCCTACCCTGTTTAGGGCCCCACCCATGGCTAAAAGTTGCGAAATGTCTAAACTGAGCATTTGCGGTCCTTTTCTGCTTTTGAAAAAAACACAGCTCAAACGGGCAATTCTGAACAAGGCAACTATGTTACGTCACATCGAAAAATGCAGCTCCACCCCCCATCTGGATGTCTACCCACCGTCTCTGTAAATCACGCCCAGAGAGTTTGGACCGCGAATGAGCTACGCAATGCGAAATGCGTTTTTTTATTTTATGGAGGCACGTGAGAGTGTTTCTAGGCTCGGAAGTCCTTTATCTGAGCCTCTGGACCTTTTCTTCCTCCGTGCTTAAAACACGGAAGTGGGGCCAGCACACAGCGCACCGCTAAAACAAGGAACCAGCGGCACATTTGCCCCCCCCCACCCCCACCCCCACCCCACCCGCTCCTCTAACCTATCTCTGTCCATCTCATTTGCATTCAAACAACAAGGCCCAGAATGAGTTGTTCAGAGAGAGATTTTCTGACTCTGACTGTGTACATGTGTCTTTCTCATGCACTGAGTGTTGATTTTGAAGAAGGATTCATTTACAGTATTAGGGAACCATTAAGGCACCATATAAAAGCATCAAGAAGTACCATGTCATGGGACCTTTAACTATAACGTCGGTCCACCCTTTGCAGCTATAACAGATTCAACTGTTCTGGGAAGGCTGTCCACAAGATTTAGGAGTGTGTTTATGAGAATTTTTAACCACTCCAGAAGTGCATTTGTGAGGTCACACACTGATGTTGGATGTGAAGGCCTGGCTCTCAGTCTCCGCTCGAATTCATTCCAAAGGTGTTCTATCGGGGGGAGGTCAGGACTCTGTGAAGGCCAGTCAAGTTCATCCACACCAAACTCTCTCATCCATGTCTTTATGGACCTTGCTCTGTGCACAATCATGTTGGAAGAGGAAGGGGCCATCTCCAAACTGTTCCCACAAAGTTGGGAACATGGAATTGTCCAAAATCTCTTGGTATGCTGAAGCATTCAGAGTTCCTTTCACTGGAACTAAGGGGCCAAGCCCAGATACTGAAACACAACCCCACACCTTAATCCCCCCTCCACCAAACTTTACACTTGACACAATGTATTCAGACAAGTACAGTTCTCCTGACAACCACAAAACCCAGACTCATCCATCAGATTGCCAGATGGAGAATTGTGATTCGACACTCCAGAGAACACGTCTCCACTGCTCTAGATTCCAGTGGCAGCGTGCTTTACACCACTGCATCCGACACTTTGCATTGCATTTGGTGATGTTTGGCTTGGTTGCCGCTACTCGGCCATGGAAACCTATTCCATGAAGCTCTCTACGCACTGTTCTTGAGCTAATCTGAAGGCCACATGAAGTCTGGAGGTCTGCAGTGTCTGCAGAAAGTTGGTGACCTCTGTGCACTATGCACCTCAGCATCCGCTGAGTTTACGTGTTACTGTTGCCCCAGTCGCTTCCAAATAATCCAAATAATGGAAATCTAGAACACCAGATTTCCATTATTTGGATGGGTGAGTGAATACTTTTGGCAATATAGTGTATATTGCATTGCCAACCAGTTCTGTACATGTATCTTATCACCATTGAGTGTGGAAAGTGAATATTGAATATCTGTTGCATTTTATGCGTAAATATGTGTGTTTAAAATATCTTTCCATCTTTTATTATTTTCAAGTGTTTTCTCAATTAGTGTAAATGCACAGTAAAATCATTAGTTTGCCATAACAAGAAAACCAATAAAGACATAAACAAGCTGCGGCCATGGGGAGAGACACAGCAGATATAGCTCCTGCCGTTTTTAGAGCAAAGTGATGACTAATGAGATTTTTTATTCTACTAAATGATGTTTCCATGTAATCAAGGCTTTCTATCATCTTTTGAATGCAATTACAGCTATTGTGTGAATGGACCTGAGGATTCATGTTTTTAGATTAGAAAACTTTTTATGTCCCACACTATTCTACACATAACACATTGGTAAGAGATGGCCATTCATTTGCACTTTATTGTAGTTTTCCATATAAAAGTATATGTAGTTGGAGCAGCTGACGTTTTTTCTCAAAATATTAAATCCACAGTGTATAACCTTTTTATTTGAAAAAAAGAAAAGAAAAATAAAGAAAGAAAATAAAGTCTTTTTTTGTTACATTTTGGTTGTTTCACCTCCAAAAAGCTACATATGGTAAAATTAAATGATTCAAGGAAAGTGCATAAATAACTGGTAACACACTGCTGATTGTCAATGTGAGAGCCAGAACGAGGAGGAAAAGAACAGAAATACACAGAGTGAGAAGGAAAAGAACAGAAATAGACAAAATGAGGAGGAAAAGATCACAAATAGGTAGAAGAAACGGTTACATTTCAAAGTGCAACCAGAATTAGCATGAGAAGATTGATATCGTCTGCAGCAGACATTCAACTCCAAAATCACAGTATTTGGCAAAAGACATGGCATTAAACAGTGTTGTTCATCTCAACCCCTCTCTTCACATTAAGATCACATCTATTACTAAAAAGAACAAGTAAAAGAGAAAATCCACCTGAAGGCTCGTCAAAGAAACATATCAAACACGACTGGCAAATACAATTGGAGGTAATAGACGTAATGAAAGATTGAAATCAGCGCAGAGTAAAACTTGGAAAGAGCATTAGACGATTAAATTACATTTGGTTTGAGTCATTGAATTTTGTTTATAACTGAAGCAAATAGAAAGAGATGGTGTTACTGCTCTAAAATACATATAACATGCACTTTTACAGTGACTGGGCTTGCCTCTCCTCAGAGCTGACCTGTAACTTAGATAGATAGGTAGATATGTTTAATGTTATACTGTGGCAAATTTCAGGGAAAGCAATAACATCTCCATGGAGACAAACAGGTGGCAGTCCTTACGCCCAAAAAGTTACACAGGGTTACAGGGTTGCGATAGCTAAAGATCACGGTAGTGAGTAGTGTATTTTTTTATTTTTATTTTTTCATTTGTATTAAAATGACTATGCAACTCTGTCATATCGTACATGTATCATTGATTAAGAAAATAAAACTGGAGAATGATGTGCGTATAGCTTAGTGGGCGTAATCTGGTGGCAGTGAAAATGGGGGTTCAACGGTAATATGACGTCTTGAAATTAAGAGATTAAAGATTGCTCAAACATGTACAAATCACTCCAAATGCAACTTCAGATGAGTGAGTGTTGTGGGGACATTCTACAGAACTATAACACGATTAACCCTAGAGTGAGTGCTCGAGTGAAAAAATGCAACATATTGATTTTCAATACGTTGCATTTTTCTGAGTGTCATGGGTCCCTGGGGAGCTTCACCATTGTTTTTGACATCTTTGAAGGTGTAGGCGTTTCCCTACCCCAAAGCCCACTTTTTCCTACAGGCTTTCGGGTGATTTTCACCCAGCGACCAGAAAGAGGAATGTAAAAATGTAATGAATTTAATGTAAGAGGATGTAAAAAATAGGTAAGTAAGAGTGGTCCTGGAATGTGTATCTATCCTTATTTAGTGCAGTGGCTGTAAATAAATATCACAAAGTGGTGATTTCAAAGGGAATTCTTATGGTGAAAACAATATTTTATTTAACTGATCATTTTTGTTCGTGTGTCAAGGAGTCTGTGCTTCACCAGGGAAGTCTCACATGTCCCAGAAATGTGTGGACCAAAGACCAAGTTCCCAGTAATCTTTCAGTAATGTTGGTTTTTAGGGTCTTCCTATGTTTTTCGTTTGTTTGTTTCATTTTATTACACATACTACAGTTGAAAATAAAAGAAAACCACTGTAATTTATCATGTGTTGTCATATTTTGATCTATTTTTCATGACAAATATTTTTGTTGGGTACAGGGGGTCCTCGGGTTACGACGGTCTCGGGTTACGACGTTTCGTGGTTACGAACGCGCCCCCATTAAAAAAAAAATGTATATATTACGCGTCATTCCGTCTTACGCGGTTTAGCGTGGTAAGAGATGTAAACAAACGCGAACGGCGCGGCGCACGGCGGAAGAATACGCTCTGTTGTGGTTGTAGGGCGGAGAAGACAGCCTCGTGTGCCTGCCCAATGTGGGCGGAAGTACCTGATGTGGGCTCTGATCTGCTCCTATGAAAGCGGCAGTGATAACCAAGCAGCGTAGTGGTCTAATTATTGAGATGGAAAGGTTATTGGTGCTTTGGTTGGAAGATCAAAGGCAAAATCCGGTTTACGACGAAATTCAGGTTACGACGCATCTTAAGAACGGATCTACGTCGTAACCCGAGGACCCCCTGTATATTATATCGGGTAAAAATTACCCGGCAAAAGTGATGGCGTTACTTTTAATAGCGAAAGTGTTCTAGGGTTAAAACCTCTAAAAAGTCGATTTTGCATAATAGGAATGCTTTAAATGTATTATGCTTTTTCAAGTGCTTTCTCAGTGTTTGCTTGAGTGAATTTGTGCAGCTATTCAAATTAGTCTAATATGAGGGCGCTGTGAATGTAAACGCAAGCCCGGTTCTGTCAAATTTAGAGCATATTTGACTCTTGAATGCAGTAGGGTATGTGGCTTCACTCACAGCAGACAGCAGATAGAGTTTTGAAAAGCAGTTTCCTGGCACAGCTCCTGTCTGCCTCCAGCACCCAGCAGCAGCAGCACTGAATACATCCACTGTACCCTCCCTGTCTTCGCCATAATAACTGTAATGAAACTGAAAGCTGTGTCAGATGCGATGTGTTTGTGAGTTAAACTATAAAACCTCACCATCTACCGGGTTTGATGGAGTTTATAATGATGCACACTGGAATTGTTGTGTGAAAACTTGCACAATAATACACCTGAGAGCAGCCACCCACCCCCAGCTTTTGTGTGACAGTCTCAGGAGCCTTTCAGAGCGGGTTCAACCCACCACACTTTCTTCGGAATGTTTATTCAGCACAGTGCATTATTCAAACAAATGGGAGCTCGAATGGGAGCAGCTAATATCAGTTCTGATGTACAGCGATTGCATAGAATCATCTCTGTGCATCGCTAAGCACAAACTAGCAGACGTCGAGTTTTATAACGATACAAATGGAGTTCCTCAAAATAAAAATGTGCCTGTTAATCTCTTTACAAGCAAACAAAACAACAAACATTTACTATTAGTGAAATCAGAAAGCTAATGTGGAAGGTAAAGTTTGCTTTATTCTATTGTCCCACATCGTCATCTCTTTTTCAACGGGGTCCTGAAATTCTTCACCCAAGGACATGTTCAGATCTTAAGCTAGACTTGGTCAGAAGCACCTTATCTTGTTGGAGGTTTAGCGTCCATAGTTTTAAGTAAGTCAGGAAGATAGATAGATAGATTTATTCTATTTAAGGGTATTTTAGTGGGTGTTTGTAAGGATGCTCCAAACGCAATTTCGTTGTACTTGTGACAATGACAATAAATATTCTGAATCTGAATCTGATAGATAGATACTTTGATAGAAGATAAATAAGAAGGCTGAGATATCACTATACAAAATTAATCTCAACAGATTAATTGCACTAAGGTGTCTTAGACAAACTTTATTGATCCACAAGGGAAACTGGGGTACGGTACGGCAGCTCACTCATCAAATATACGAGGGCCATTCAAAAAGTTCTAAGACAAATGCCATAAACTCAAAATGAGTCGAACTAGTTTAACAAAATGACCTTGAATCGTACCACTGATGACTTATAAACACATTTGACAAGTTTCGGCATTCTAGCTTTGTTATTCAAAGAGTTACATTACATATTGCACAAACCACTTTTTTGACCCTCCAAAATGAAGTCTGAGCAAACATTAAAGGCAAATTAACGTTTTTTTACAATCTGAGCCTTCTTTCGGCAATAAAACAAGTAGTTTTACTCACCCATAGCATTTTTCTGTCAATTGGAGCAGTATCGCAGAACTTATGTTGAGCCGTTCTGTTCTACTAATGATCCCGTATCCGTTAACATGGTGCTGTATCATTTGCTCGGGGCATTACTTTGCGGTGTCTAAATAACACAAACTTTAGCACTTTTCAAATCATAGAAGCCCGATGTCTTAATGTAAGATTTCGTTTGAAGCAAAAGTGGCCTGTAATCCGAGATTTAGCCATAGTTTCGAGTAGATGAGGACGCCAGTGCGTATGCGCGGACTGCTCCTGGGCCCCAAACATGAAACGCAAAGCTGAAAACTATGGATAAATCTCGGATTACAGGCCACTTTTGCTTCAAACGAAATCTTACATTAAGACATCGGGCTTCTATGATTTGAAAAGTGCTAAAGTTTGTGTTATTTGGAGACCGCAAAGTAATGCCCCGAATACAAATGCTAACGGATACGCTACAACATAACTTTCTTCAAACAGCTCCAAATGACACCAACGTGATATGGGTGAGTCAAACGACTTGTTTTATTACCGAAAGAAGGCTCAGATTGTAAAAAAACGTTACTTTTCCTTTCAATTTCTAACAAAACTTCAATGGAAACCTAAAGAAATTATTGAAGCTTTGCACAATGTTTATGGATGTTTTTTGTTTTTTTTGTTTTTTTTCCTATTTCCAAAGTTGAAGGAACATTTAAAAAGGAAAAAGATTTCAGTCCATACTTGAAGCGAAGAGGGAGGTTGTGACCTTGTTGACTAGACAAGCTCCAGAATTCTATCAAGAAGTTTTTCAGTGGAAACATTGCTTGCAGAAGTGTATTGACTTAGGTGGATGTTATGTAGAAAAATAATTTTGTTACTTTCAAATATAAAGTTGTTTTTTTAATTTGTCTTAGAACTTTTTGAATGACCCTCGTAATATATAATATATAACAGAGGTTAAAAAAAAGATTGAAATAACAACCAAAGAGCAATAGACCAGTGTCAGATGAGACATAATTATACAAATAAAAATAGTGATAATAAGTGTATATGTATAAATCAGATTTAAATAGAAAAGTAGTAATAAAATATAAAATACAATATCAAATAAGATGTACAGTACCAGCTATAGGGAGCCTTATCTAGGGAGTATTATCTATTGCACAAGGGTGAGTCTTTACACTGTTTAAGCATTTCACACCATTTAGAGCAGTTTTTTGTTTATATTTTGGAAATTTTTTGGCAAAAAAAAGTGTCTTGCCCAAAGACACAAAGGCGATATGTAGTGTGGGGCAGCAAATGTTGAATGGCCAACGTTTTGATTACAGGATGACATGCTTTAGTACAAGACCTTCAACGTTCAACAAGATTGTTTCTGCCTTCCTTCTCATATGAAAACTGTACTACTGCAAAGTGCACTCCATCTCTCCAAACCACAGCAGATTTCAGACTTGAGTTTAAAGTCAGTGTTTTAGTCCACTTCACTCCGAGTGCAGAAGATAATGCATTTCTCTCTCTCTCTCTCTCTTTCCCTCTCCTCCTCTTCTCAGTACAGCTCAGGGCCCACAGGCGTTCCATGGACACAGGTGAAGCACATCCCACTCAGTGTCGCTGGCTCTCAGGTTGAACTGGCAGAGCGGCAGGTGGCAAGCACACAGATCCTCTTATAAAAGAAAAACATGTAAATGATGCTCTCTCTCTCTCCATGTCTCTCTGTCTCTGCTAGTCTCCACGTCTCGCTAACAGTTAAATTTGTGTGACTGTGGTGGTGTTGGTTGTGAAAAATGGTTTGCAGCTGTGAAGGATTATTTACCGTATATGTGCCTGTTCGCTGCTCACAGACATGATACATTATTAAAATCACCAGGGAGGAATAAACAAGATTTATTTTTGAAGGTATCGAAGCATTAAACACCCACAGTTCCATGTGACTGAGAACAACTGCATCTGGATGTCGATATTTTTGGTGTAATAATATATAGTCAGATATGGAGACATACTTCTACTACTACTACTACTACTACTACCACTACTAATACTACTACTACTACTACTACTATTCCCACTACTACTACTACTACTACCACTACTATTACTGCTATTACTACTGCTACTACTATTATTACTACTACCACTACTAGTACTACTACTAGTACTTTTCTACTACCACTACTATTACTACTACTACTACTACTACTCCCACTCCCACTACTACTACTACTACCACCACTACTATTACTACTACATACCACTACTATTACAACTATTACTACTATATGTACCACTACTATTACTTCTACTACTACCACCACTAATTACTACTACTATTACCACTACTACCACTACTATTACTACTACCACTACTATTACTACTACCACTACTATTACTACTACCACTACTACCACCACTACTATTACTACTACTACCACTACTACTACTGTTACTACTACCACTACTACTACTATCTCCACCACTACCACTACCACTACTATTACTACCATTACTACTACCGCTATTACTACTACTACCACTGCTACTACTACCACCACCACCACTACCACTACTATTACTACCATTACTACTACCGCTATTACTACTACTACCACTACCACTGCTACTACTACCACCACCACTACCACTACTATTACTACTACCACTACCACCACCACCACCACCACCACCACCACCACCACCACTACTACTACTAATACCACCACTACTACTACCACTACTACCACTACAACCACCAATACTACTACTACCACTACCATGACTACTACTACCACTACTACCACCACCACTACCACTACTACTATTACTACTACTACCACCACTACCACTACTATTACTACTACCACCACCACTACTACTACTACTACTACTACTACTACTACTACTACCACCACCATTACTATTACTACTAATACTACTACTACCACCAGTATCTCTATCTGCACCGTTGAGTCATAGAACAATCCCAGGTCCACACAAACAAGTCAAAGTTTGTGCTGTTTTTTATTATTGAGTTCTGGACAAGTTTGTTCTAAAATAAGCCATGATGTGTTTTTTTTGACTGGACACTGAGCCCCAAAGCCTGTCAGAGCAGCTGTGAGTGTGACTCTCCAAATGTCACATGTCACACCTCCTCCACCTTTCATATGTTTACTCTACAATATTTATGGACTAATAAAAAATATATGAACGGTATAGGATGAAAAAAACAATCACCAGGAGGAGAAGTGCTCAAAACACAAAACACAAACACACAAAATAATGTTAAAAACTACTGCCGCGGCCAAAACGTCACCAAACAAGCTAACATTGTAGTGAAATAAACCAGTAGCCTACAGCAACCTTCCTTTCCTATTACTAAATGTAAAAGTTTTTCTATCAAAAAAGTATTCAAGTTTACAGCATAATTTCCTAATTGACAAGGTTTTCTCTTCAGGTAAAAGCAATTTGGGCTGAGTCCCAGAGGTTTTGGTGCTCTCTAGTTCAAATACTCAAGGCTGTGTCCAAGAAAAAACTTAAATCAATGGCTGCTGCTGAATCCTTCTTTGTTGCTACTTCAAACTGGCAACACGTTTTGAACATTATTTTAAAATTATTACTTCATTTGGTGGGATAATACATGTGGTAAATTTAAAAAAAAAAAGATTATTTTGGGAAAATTACAAGACGTAGTGCTGAATTGAAAGGAAGTGTATTGCCAGCAGTGTTTCCCGAACCAGAGAAAATAAAACAAAAAATCACATACAGGCTATTTTTGTAAGAAGCTTGGTCTTAAGAAGTTTGAATTGATTATTTTATAAGTTATATTATTATAGGCCTATTTATATTATTATTATATTTATTTATTCATTTATTTATTCATTTTCATTAAGGACATTTTAACCTTTTTTTTATTTTATTTTTTTTTTATTTTATTATCCTTTATTTATCCCTGTAGGGAAATTATTTCTCTGCATTTGACCTATCCTTCAGGAGCAGTGGGCAGCTCATCTTTCAGGCGCCCAGGGACACATCTCCGTGATCTTATTGCTAGGCTTGGTCAGGACCTCAGCTGGAGGATTTTACCTATGGAGCATGTTTTTGTATTGTACATATGCAAAGTTTGGATGATTGAAGCTGTATTAGGCTCACCTTGATGGCCGACGTAGCGATCTGAAGGTGGTGCAGTCGCCTTAAGGTGCTCTCGCGGTCAGTGAAGTAGGAGGCAGCGAGCTGGTGGAGCAGTTCCAGAGAGACCACGGAGCTGTTACTGTTGCCTTCAGACTTCTTATTCAGCTTCTGTTTGTCCAGGAAAATGGTGAGCGACTCCTCCCCTGTGAATAAAGTAAAGCTGTTAGACTTTGGCAAAGTTATAATTGTGTGAAAGCTTTGCACAGTATTATCACGGGAGAAATGCTAATATTAAAGAGCCGATATTACGCTATTTTCTGATCGATGTTATAATTAGTGTTGTCAGGCGATTAAAAAAATTAATCTGATTAATTACAGGATTTGTAGTTAATTAATCTAATTAATCACATTTTAAGAGTGTGTGAGAGAGAGAGAGGGGGAGAGGGAGAAATAGAGAGACTGCGAGTAAGTGAGCAATTGAGTTTGTCAGTTTTCAAGTGATCGCTTTGCTCAGACGTTTCCCAAATTCTGCGAGCGTGGTTTGGTGGTTTGGTGGTTTGGTGAAGTGCACTCACGCTACTATCACCGGTAACAATGGAACTTGTCTGGACGTGTTTATCGTTCAAATGATCCGTCAGGCTGGAGCAGCTTCGGTGATCAGAAAATTATTTTTGACAAAAGCTACAAATCACTGAGTTCTTGTTGATAGTCCCATCTTCGGTCTTTTTATAAATACATTTGCCGTTCAAAGGCCCTGGCAGCGATTTGCTCACCGCACGCCAAATTTAAAATGCAAACACATTGAACTGCCACTCATAATTAATTGTGTTTATTTTTATAATGCGTTAATTTGAAGTGTAATTAATTCATCTAATTTACGCGTTAAAATGACAGCCCTAGTTATAATGTAAACTTACTTTGTATTGTGATTTGTTTAACACACAAACCCTGCATATTTCTTCTCACTCCACCTTGTGATGTCATGTGGTAATACAGGAAGGGACCCACTGTGTTTTTAAACTTCATACAGCTTTACTAGAATCATTTGGATAATCTCAGGCCTGGAATGGCTCATCTGTAGTGAAAAGAAGCTAAAAGGAGCGGTTAACTTGGAAACTACCACTTCAGGACATCACAAGGTGGAACGGAGCATTTTGAGCTTTAGAGATAGAGATAGACTAATAATGAAGTGTTACTCAAACGTGTGAATGAAACAAAACACAAATCCAGGTATGTTTTTGATCAGGTAACAACACTGTAACATGACTTAAGGTTCACAAGAGTAAATTTTGTGTACAAGAATGTATCCATCATAAAAAAGTGTAATGTCATTTTAAAATAATAATATTTGGCACACACTATGCAACTTTTTGGTAAACTATGGATATGCCATTGCTGTGCCTGAAAATGTAAACCATATGGCATTAAACCTTTCTATCTCCTTGGTAACAAAACAATAGATAAGGTCAGATCTGTGGAGAAGTGCCTGCAATAAAAACACCTCTAAGTAAATAAATGCAAGATAGATAAGTTTAATATCATGCTGTGGAACATTCCAGGCAAAACAAAACATGCCTATGGAGATATTCGTTACGTGGGTATTTACAAAGTAACATACAGGTAATAAGCACATAAATCAAGAGCATTAAATTACAATAGTCATTTCTCAAGGAACAATGTAATATAATGATGACAACAAAATGAATAAAAACATATATTTAGCAGCTTTACCCATGGGAGCAACTTGCCAAATGTTTTTCGTTTGCGTCTTATCCCTCTAATACAAAGATGTGAAGATAAACCCATCAGAGCAACGCAGGAAGCGCCTGAAGCCGGATGATGCGCTGTCTTACACTAATTATCTCCATGGCGATGTGTGGGCATGTTTTGACACAACTACACATGTGTGAATGAGGGAACGACTAGTGACACCTAACCTCGCCGCTTCTGGATCCTATATGATCTGACAAGACAATTAATATACAAAAATAGATTTCAGCAAAACAGGACAATAAATAAAAGCTGGAGGTGTGATGTATTATTTTGCACGCTGTTGTTTGTTCAGAGAGGGTGTTAATTACACATCAGTCTGTGTCTACGCTGAAGCTCACACAACTGCAGCTGATGCTCCACTGGCTCCTGTGATAAGAAGCTCTGCACGCAGCACAGGCTTCTAACACACAACACTTTTCTTTTTATCCTCTACAAACGTCATCGGACAACTGTAATTTTTTGTGTTTCCTCCATCATAACCTATAGTACATTTATTGTGTGTCTTTCTGACAATTTGACGACTTGTTTAATCTCCATGGAGAGAAGCATGTGGCAGCAGGCCAAGTTACAGGCCTGGGGCCACATTCATAAAAGAGTGTGTCAAATTATAATTGCAAGAGTACGTACAGACAGAACAGACATAAAAAAGACTTAAAAATATGGTATTTATAAAGCCCTGAGTACACACTCCCTCACACACTTTCCTCTTCAGGCTCATGGAACTTTAAAGGCAAAGTAAACTCCGCTTCTCTGATCAGCATTTTAACACACTGACATGTCCTGTCAAAACATTTAAAACAAATGCTTTATTGAAATGCCAAGTGTTTTGGAGCACCAGTAAAGAGGACGAAACACACAGAAGAGGTCGTTTCATTCTCACTTCACTTTGTGCTCCCTCATGCACACAGAGGTCTGAGTATGTCAAGGACATGTCAGTGCCATGTGGAATATATCGGGTTTAGTTTTGGTAAAGGCTTTTGACCAAATACCATATTCATCCATGACCATTTTTTATTCAAATTTTATGTAGTATATTTATATAAATAGAGTTCATTATTCATTTCCTGAACAAAATTAATACAGATTTTGAATCATTGCCACAAAGGAACAACTACATTTCTAGTCTGAACTATGCTCCAAACCACATTCTTTTAACAGAGTCATGCCTGGGGATCTTCAGACCTAAGGATATCATTGTCAATTTGAAATAACACTTTTGGAATTAACAATAGAAAGCTATTCCTATACCACTATAAATAAGAAATGAAGAAGAAGACCAAAGGTTGGGGCTGTGCCAATGGTTTCATCCACTAAACTTTCCTGAAAACCACATTCAACAGAAATCAATGAAAGCTCTATTTTTATGCTGGTGAGCCTCTGTAATGGGTTGCAGGGGTTGTATTCATAACAAGAGGTCAGTTTGTGATGGGGGAGCAGGTCTACACCAATGGAGCCTGGTGCAATCAATAGAGCAAGTGAATCAGTTTGGTAAGCTGCTTCTCTTCTGTGAGGCGCGGCCCAAGTAAAAAGCCAATAAAGAAAGACATATGTTAAGAAATGGGTCAATTTAATCTGGTGGCTTGTTTGGAGGGCTCTCACAGCTGTATAGTACGCTCTGTGGAGAGGGCGAGGGTGGAAAAAAATCATTCCGAAAACAGCACCGACAGGTGTGGCAGGTGCGATGTGAAGGAACTGCACAAATATTTGGTTTTATTATACTAAATTCCTCCGCCCTCAGTGGATTTGACTGATATCTTCATGGATATATAACTCTTATTCACTAGAAATAGACTGTGGGATGACAAATAATGCAATACTCTTGTCCATTTTTTTAGGCTGTACTATGTAATTTTTCTGAATGAGGGCATGCTATGTCACCACCTTGTCTCCATTATTTGTCGGAGATTATTTCTTTGCCTGGAATGTTACACAATTTGACATTAGACTGTTCTGCCCAGTTTTTTTTTTTTAATGCTAAAAATACCTTTGTCCATCTGCTTGTCTCTGTGGAGATAGATAACTTTAATGCCTTACTGCCCAACATCCCAGGCAAAGCAATAACAACTCTACAGAGACAAGCAGCAGGGGTATCCTCCATCAGAAACGTTACGCACTCTACCTTTAATAATAATGTATTTCCTCTGTTTTTGGCACATCTGAATCATTTGTCCTTACCTCCCAGAGTGGCTGAGATGAGGAAGTGAGTGCCGTATTTCTTGATGAGGTTGTCGTTGATTTGCTGTAGTGTGGGCCGTCGCCCCAGCAACCGCAGGTTTCGGAGAAACTCAGGAGCTAAAGGCAGCGGAGAGCGCTGGAAATCCCTCTTCTCTGTGGCCAAACTGTTCACCTTCCAATGGCTGAACTCCCTGGAAACGAGAGAGAGAGAGAAAGAACACTCACAGTGAGAGACACTCACGCCCACGTATCTCGCTGATAATTTACATAAACAATTAAACAAAGCTACAAAGGATAGACAGATAAAATAATGGAAGTCATTTAGAAAAGTGGGAGGCACCATCTGTGGTTTTGCTCTATGTTTGTACACACTGCTAACAAATCACCCCACACTTTGATGGTAGTCTGGTTAAACAGATGCTTTAACTTAGAAATGTTTGACTCATAAATCTGCCTTACTAATTGTGTACAACAAAGCAGGAAAATGGATTAATCTTCTTATTCAAATCACCATGGTGTATCTGTGGATTTTTTTCCCCCCAATATAAGGTTTTGTTTTTTACTTTAGGTATTTAAATGGGACAACATGTATGGACAGCAATACTCCAGGTTTATTTAATGGCTAATTTCCAGTGCAATTGAACCTGGGATGCTACTGCCATGATCTTCATAGAGGACACATAACAGGTTTTTTTACCCCTCATTCTCAGTATATTAACAGTCCTCAATAAAAGCTCAGAACCTCCAGAATTAAATTGTTGAGCTGTAGAGGTTGCATTAGCACTGATTCATGATTGTCTATGTGTGCCAGGGTTTAGGTAGTGACCATCCAGATCAGAGAGAGGCATCGAGATTAATAAAAAAAATAAATCATCATTACAGTACCCCAAAAGCTACAGCTCTGGAAAAAAGAGACCACTGCAAAATGATCAGTTTTTCAGATTTTACTACTTATAGGTATGTGTTTGGGCAAAAGGAACATTTTTGTTTGAGTCTATAAACTACTGACAACATTTCCCCCAAATTCCAAATAAAAATATTATCGTTTAGAGCATTTATTTGCAGAAAATGACAAATGGTTAAGATAACAAAAAAGATACAATGTTTTCAGACCTCAAACAATGCAAATATCTCTCATTTTTATCAAATTCATTTTAAAACAACATAATACTAATGTTTACACTTAAGAAGAGTTCAGAAATCAATATTTGGTGCAATGACCCTTATTTTTAATCACAGATTTCATGCGTCTTGGCATGCTCTCCACAAGTCTTTATTCCACTCCTGGTGCAAGAACTGAAGTAGCTCAGTTTTGTGTTTGTGTTGGAATTCAACAGACGTTGGAATGGAACGGCTGTAATACATGTAGAGATGTTGATCTCGGTCTCTTATTTTTTTCCAGAGCTGTATATTTGATTTGAACATGTCTATTTTGTATCTGCAGATCACATTTATGAAACTTAAAATAAAAAATCTTTCAAAGAGAATGACTCAGACAGTCCAGGTCGGAGATTGCACATAACTTTTGCAAGTTTAGTGCAAATTAAACTTTACCTACATCAAAGTTTTGCTAAAGTACACTCCTGCACTTTTAAAAACAACTTCCCTTTCAACACTGGGGTCATTCACTGGACGACAGCCAGTATTCTCAACGGGGGTCGGTTCATATTCATTTTAATGATGTTGTGATTAATAATTGATGTCAGAAGGTGCTTGTGGGATGTGTAATTAAGGCACACAGAACTAGGTTTGACCACATAGGGCTTCCATAGACACACTAATGATTTTGGACTGCTCTGACGCCAACTACGGTGTAATTAGAAAGTTCATAATACAGATTTTTAACATACAAGCCATATAATAGCGTTTGATTAATAAAATGTAAAGATTTGAATGAATCCTCCAAAGCTCCAGCCTTTTCCAAACATTCATTAAGCTGTGAACAATAGCACATTAGCTATGCAGTCAGTCCAGACATAAAGAAAACAAGGATAAGGGGAAATCACAGAAACACAGTCAGAGCTTCTAAGTTTCTTTTGACTGTCTGGAATATGATGTGTGCAAAAGTAAAATATTGAATCACTGAGTTTTCAAATGATCTCATTACAGTTAAAGGTCCGAGAGCATGCATTATTCAGATGGTACACTGTTTAATTCTCTACTGGTGCACTCAGGAGAGAGTTTAAAAAGAGAGAGAAAAAAGCTGTAACAGTAAGTTAGCAGCACCTCATAGTGATAACTATATAAGCACTGATCAGCTCAAGTCCAACCTTCAGAATGAGAATTATGTGAAATATATCAAAACAACGGGCCAAAGTGCAAGTAATGTATAAATTATGTTTTACTGTTATAAAGTGGGCAATGAGAGACCATGTTTTTCTATTCAATTATTTAAAGTTACATCGAGTTAGTAATTAATAATAGTTAATAATAATATATAATAAAGATAATTTTTCTATGTGCATCTTCATTTTATAGAGAATGAAAACCTCACATTATGTATTTATTTAGTCTTTTTTTATTGTTTATTTACTTACTTTCTCTTACTTTCTCTCTGTCTCCTCTTTTTCTTCCTTTTACCGGTCAATAGTTCTACTGAGACTACAATGTCTTGTAATTACGCAGTTGATCACAATGTGCTGTGTGGATATAAAAAGAACACAAGTGACCCTGACCAATTTATACGTGCACAACTCCAAGTGGCCATGAGGGCACAATTAGTGTTTAGGTGGAGTTTGGTGGAGCTCAGATTTACAATGTTTAGCAGAGAACACGACAAAAGCCTCTTCATCCTTGAGCGTACAGTGAGCTGGAGCTTCATTAGGAGTTCATGCAGCCAGCCACACTCCCACTCACACGTGTGTATAAGCCATCATTAGGTGGCCATATTGTTCTAGTGGACCATGAGCCAGTGAGCTAAATGAAGATTCATTAGCAGAAAACACAAGAGGAGCAGGGTGAGTGACTTTGTGCGCTACATCAGCAGCATAAACTTTTTTTTAAAAATATATATATTATAAGACAGATAAGTCCATCTGTATACAGGAAAGATTAGCCAATATATACAGGTCTCGAAAAAAATAAGAGACCACTGCAAAATTATCAGTTTTTCTGATTTTACTACTTATGTGTTTGGGCAAAACACTTATGTGTTTGGGCAAAAGGAACATTTTTGTTTGAGTCTATAAACTACTGACAACATTTCGCCCAAATTCCAAATAAAAATATTATAATTTAGAGCATTTATTTGCAGAAAATGACAAATGGTCAAAATAACAAAAAGATACATGTTTTCAGACCTCAAACAATGCAAAGAAACAAGATCAAATTCATTTTAAAACAACATAATACTAATGTTTACACTTAAAGGTCCCATGGCATGAAATTTTCGCCCTGTTTAGCCCCCCCCCCAAGCAACGGCGCCCATAATGAGGTGTTCAGAGACATATTTTTTGACCCTACCTGTGTTCATGGGTCTTTCTCATGCACTGAGTCTTGATTTTGAAGAAGGATTCATTTACAGTATTAGGGAAGCATTAAGGCACCATATAAAAGCATCAAGAAGTACCATGTCATGGATCTTTAAGAAGAGTTCAGAAATCAATATTTGGTGCAATAACCCTTATTTTTAATCACAGCTTTCATGTGTCTTGGCATGCTCTCCACAAGTCTTTCACATTGTTCTTGGGTGACTTTATTCCACTTCTGGTGGAAGAACTGAAGTAGCTCAGCTTTGTGTTTGTGTTGGAATTCAACAGACGCTGGAATGGAATGGCTGTAATACATGTAGAGATGCTGATTTCAGAAAAAAATGCAGTGGTCTCTTATTTTTTTTCCAGAGCTGTACTGTCGATATTTGCTTTTTTTTTACTGCATTAGCATTGGCTTAAATCTCCAGTAGAAACTGATATTTTATTTGGGCCAACTGTGTAAAAACTGAGAATAAATATTTGAGCACTTTTGTGTGAAGAGGACACTGTACAAAATGATACCGCAATGTTTTATTTTATTTTGGCTTAGTGACTTCTATTGCAATGTCATTATTTCATGTTTTATTCATTTTTTTGCACGTGTTGTAATATAAAATGTTCACTGGTACAGAACTAAAAGAAATGAGAGAAAAACAAACATGCTGATTGGAGCTACAACGTGATTTTTTTTGGTAAGTGAATCATGATTAGTTTGTAACTTCTCACGGACCATTCACGTGAACATTAAAAAAATGTATGATTAAAAATAGTTTGTAGTACCTCTCTTTGTGTTGGGGAAAAAAGAGCAACAAAACTAACCCAGAATCTGTTTTTAACACATAAATAAATCTCTGGCGGTCTATGTGCTGTGCTGTCCCATATATTTTGGATAAAATGTCTCCAAAGAACAAAACACATCAAAGTACATGAATGCAAACACGTCTAGACACCTAGGTTTTTGTGAAATAACTACTGAAATATTAAATCAAAGTGGAACAGAAATACAACGATCCATCTTTTCATCTCGTCTCTCTCTTACATTCTAATCAAATATGTTTCCCTCTGACTCAGCACTCACTTCCACCGTACTTTTGACTGCACTTTTCATCTTTGAAACTTCTAGTAGTTTTTAAAAAGGTTAACTGTAACATTTCTGGTGGAAGGTTAACCGGGGACTCCATTGTTCTCCTGGGGGACTTCAACGCCCACGTGGGCAACGACAGTGACACCTGGAGAGGGGTGATTGGGAGGAACGGCCTCCCTGATCTGAACCCGTGCGGTGTTCTGTTATTGGACTTCTGTGCTGGCCACGGTTTGTCCATAACGAACACCATGTTCGAGCACAAGGGTGTCCATCAGTGCACGTGGCACCAGGACACCCTAGGACAGAGGTCGATGATCGACTTTGTTGTCGTGTCATCTGACCTCCGGCCGCGTGTCTTGGACACTCGGGTGAAGAGAGGGGCAGAGCTGTCAACTGATCACTACCTGGTTGTGAGTTGGGTCCGCTGACGGGGGAGGAAGCCGGAGAGACCTGGCAGGCCCAAGCGTATTGTGAAGGTCTGTTGGGAACGTCTGGCAGAGCCCTCTGTCAGGGGCACCTTCAAATTACACCTCCGGGAGAGCTTCTCCTGGATTCCGGGGGAGGCTGGGGACATAGAGTCCGAATGGGCTCTGTTCTCGGCCTCTATTGTCGATGCGGCCGCCCGTAGCTGTGGTCGTAAGGTCTGTGGTGCCTGTCGCGGTGGCAATCCCCGAACCCGGTGGTGGACACCAGAAGTAAGGGATGCCGTCAGGCTGAAGAAGGAGTCCTATCGGGCCTTGTTGGCTCATGGGACTCCTGAGGCAGCTGACAGGTACCGGCGGGCCAAGCGTGCTGCAGCCCGGGTGGTTGCAGAGGCAAAATCTCAGGTTTGGGAGAAGTTCGGAGAGGCCATGGAGGAGGACTATCGGACGGCCTCAAAGAAATTCTGGCAAACTGTTCGGCGCCTCAGAAGGGGGAAGCAGTGCTTCACCAACACTGTTTATGGTGGGGGTGGGGAGCTGTTGACCTCGACTGGGGATGTTATCGGACGGTGGAAGGAATACTTTGAGGATCTCCTCAATCCCGCCGTCACGTCTTCCGAGGAGGAAGCAGAGGCTGGAGACTTGGAGGCAGACTTGTTCATCACCCTGGCCGAAGTCACTGAGGTGGTTGGAAAGCTCCTCGGTGGCAAGGCCCCGGGGGTGGATGAGATCCGTCCTGAGTATCTCAAGTCGCTGGATGTTGTAGGGCTGTCTTGGCTGACACGTCTCGCGTGGCGGTCGGGGACAGTCCCTCTGGACTGGCAGACCGGGGTGGTGGTCCCTCTGTTTAAGAAGGGGGACCGGAGGGTGTATTCCAATTATCGGGGAATCCTCAGCCTTCCCGGTAAGGTCTATTCCAGGGTGCTGGAGAGGAGAATTTGACTGATACGTGAAAAGTCCCTCAGTCGTCCAGGTAGAATCCATGATCAAAGGAGAAGTTCAATTTGTCAACTGGACAAAGTTTGTTTGGTTGAAAACGTTTCGCCGCTCATCCGAGAGGCTTCGTCAGCTCTGGTTATTGTACTGGTTAGACCCTGCTTATATCTAGCTGCCGGGAGGCGCGTCCTACAATGACAAAGCTCTGAAAACGATCCCCCCTAATCTGTCTGTGAATACACCCTCCTTTTCAAAGTGCCTTGGCTTCATATCCAGGCACTCCTCCCACACACTGGTTTCGTTATGTTGATGATAATTTTACAAAAATCAAAATTCAAGATTTGGAACCTTTCACTGCACATATCAATTCTGTAGATCCGAACATCAAATTCACCCGTGAAGATGCCAAGGATAACACATTGGCATTCTTAGATTGTGCAGTAACGATAGGAGGAGACCGGGGACTCCAAGTAGAAGTCTTCAGGAAGCCCACACACACAGACCAATACCTGCTTTTTGATTCACACCACCCACTGCAGCACAAACTGGGTGTTATTCGGACATTACAACACAGGGCCCAAGTGGTTCCCACAAGCACAGAGGGTAAGGAGAAAGAAGAGCAACATTTGCAGGAAGCCCTCTATGTTTGTGGATATCCTAAATGGGCTGTCAACAAAACCAAGAGAGACAAGGACAATAAACAAGACAACAGAGAATCCAAACCCAGGAGGAAAGGGGTAGCGATTCCGTACCTGGCCGGCGTTTCGGAAAAACTACAGAGGATTTTCAGACAATATGAAATTCCAGTTTATTTCAAACCCACAAACACTTTAAGACAAAAACTCGTCCACCCAAAGGACAGAACACCGAGCCACAAACAAAGCAATGTGGTCTACTCCATTCAGTGTAGTGAGGATTGCAGTGAGCGCTACATTGGGGAAACAAAACAGCCACTTCACAAGAGGATGTACCAACACAGACGGGCGTGCCAGAGTGGACCGGCATCTGCTGTACATCTTCACTTAGAAGCCACGGGCCATTCTTTTGAGGACAGTGAGGTTCAGATCTTAGCCAGGGAAAAGAACTGGTTTGAGAGGGGAGTTAAAGAGGCTATTTTTGTCAAAAAAGAGAATCCGTCATTAAACAGAAATGGGGGAGTTAGACATAACTTGTCTCCCATTTATAATGCGATTCTTAGACCAGTCAAACAGAGCCAGGGCAGAGGGGTGGAGAGGGTCGTTAGACGTTGAATAGGGGGTCGAAACTAGCCGTCAGAGTAATTTGAAAAACAAAGAGACAGATTAGGGGGGATCGTTTTCAGAGCTTTGTCATTGTAGGACACGCCTCCTGGCAGCTAGATATAAGCAGGGTCTAACCAGTACAATAACCAGAGCTGACAAAGCCTCTCGGATGAGCGGCGAAACGTTTTCAACCAAACAAACTTTGTCCAGTTGACAAATTGAACTTCTCCTTTGATCAATTTGACTGATAGTCGAACCTCGGATTCAGGAGGAGCAGGGTGGTTTTCGTCCTGGCCGGGGAACACTGGACCAGCTCTATACTCTCCATCGGGTGCTCGAGGGTGCATGGAAGTTTGCCCAACCAGTCCACATGTGCTTTGTGGATCTGGAGAAGGCATTCGACCGTGTACCTCGTGGGGTCCTGTGGAGAGTACTCTGGGAGTACGGGGTTCGGGGCCCTTTGCTAAGGGCTGTTCGGTCCCTGTATGACCGGAGCAGGAGCTGTGTTCGCATTGCCGGTAGTAAGTCGGACCTGTTTCCGGTGCATGTTGGACTCCGCCAGGGCTGCCCTTTATCACCGGTTCTGTTCATTATATTTATGGACAGAATTTCTAGGCGCAGTCAGGGGCCGGAGGGGATCCGGTTTGGGAACCACAGGATCTCATCTCTGCTGTTTGCAGATGATGTTGTCCTGATGGCTTCATCGAACCGGGACCTCCAATGTGCACTGGGGCGGTTCGCAGCCGAGTGTGAAGCAGCTGGGATGAGGATCAGCTCCTCCAAATCCGAGGCCATGGTTCTCGACCGGGAAAAGGTGGCTTGCCCTCTCTGGATGGGTGGGGAGTCCTTGCCTCAAGTGGAGGAGTTCAAGTATCTCGGGGTCTTGTTCACGAGTGAGGGGAGGATGGAGCGTGAGATTGACAGGCGGATCGGTGCAGCGTCGGCAGTGATGCGGTCGCTGTACCGGACCGTTGTGGTCAATTTACCGGTCAATCTATGTTCCTACCCTCACCTATGGTCATGAGCTCTGGGTAATGACCGAAAGGACGAGATCGCGGATACAAGCGGCCGAAATGAGTTTCCTCCGTAGAGTGGCTGGGTGCACCCTTAGAGATAGGGTGAGGAGCTCAGTCACACGGGAGGGGCTCGGAGTAGAGCCGCTGCTTCTCCACGTCGAGAGGAGCCAGCTGAGGTGGCTCGGGCATCTGTTCCGGATGCCTCCTGGATACCTCCCTTGAGAGGTGTTCTGGGCATGTCCCACCGGGAGGAGGCCCCGGGGAAGACCCAGGACACGCTGGAGGGACTATGTGTCCCGGCTGGCCTGGGAACGCCTTGGGGTCCCCCCGGAGGAGCTGGAGGAAGTGTCCGGGGTGAAGGAGGTCTGGGCGTCCCTGCTTAGACTGTTGCCCCCGCGACCCGGCCCCGGATAAGCGGAAGAAAATGGATGGATGGATGGATGGAGGTTAACCAAGGTCAGTTTAAAGTGTTCCACAGTACATCACTAAACTCGTCTATCTCTATAAAGACAAGCAGATGATGCCACCAGGCCGAGTTACAGGTCAGATCTGTGGTATTTTTGAGCAAAAAATGCATTATGTGAAAAAATGCAAGACATACACATTTAAAATGCACTATGTAACACATTTTCTGTTTTCCAACCTTTAAACTAGTGCTTTCAGGCGATACAAAAAAAAAAAAAAAGAATTAATTACAGGATTTGTAATTAATTAATCTAATTAATCACATTTTAATCTGTGAGATAGAGAGAGATTGAGAGAGGGAGAGTGAGATTGAGAGAGAGAGATTGAGAGAGAGATTAAGAGAGAGATTGAGAGAGAGCTTGAGACAGAGATTGAGAGAGAAAGATTGAGAGAGAGAGAGACTGAGAGAGGGAGAGAGAGATTGAGAGTACGGTTGAGAGAGATTGAGAGAGAATGAGAGAGAGATTATGAGAGAAATCAAGAGAGGGATTGAGAGAGAGATTGAGTGAGAGATTGAGAGAGAGAGATTGAGAGAGAGAGATTTAGAGAGAGAGACAGAGAGAGACAGAGATTGAGAGAGAGATTGAGAGAGATTGAGAAAGACTGAGAGAGGGTGAGAGAGACTGAGAGAGAGAATGAGAGAGAGAGATTTAGAGAGAGAGAGATTGAGAGAGAAATTTAGAGAGAGAGAGAGATTGAGAAAGACTGAGAGAGATTGAGAGAGGGAGAGAGAGAGATTGAGAGAGGGAGAGAGAGATTGAGAGAGAGAGATTGAGAGGTAACCCACTTTGAGTTTGTCAATTTTTCTGCGGTCGCTTTGCTCATTAATTTCTCAATGGGAAAATTATTTTTGACAAAAGCTACAAATCACCACGTTCTTGTTGATAGTCCCGTCTTCGTTTATAAATAAACTTGCCATTCAAAGGCCCTGGCAGCGATTTGCTTGCCGCACGCCACATTTAAAATGCATGCGCATTGAATTGCCACTCAAAATTAATTGCGTTAATTTTTGTAATGCGTTAATTTGGAGTGTAATTAATTAATCTAATTAACGCGTTAAACTGACAGCCCTACTTTAAACATATCTAGAGCATTTATGAAATTACAGGTCTATTGTTTGAAACACATCCATTCTTACCTCTCCACAGATCTGATCGCCCCACCAGAAAAGTTACATAATCCACTTTTGACTAAACCCCTTTAAAGTTGTCTTTTAGTGAGAATAAATGAGCAGGGTGTCTGGGTCTGAAACAGTGTATATTGTAATTAGAGCCAGAGTCACATGACAAATCTCCCCAATGTAAAGGCCATTCTCCACTGAGTGTCTGTAACCACAACAATTAGTCTGCTCTATCGCTCGCATCAGCACACATTCGTTTTAGCCCAGCCTTTAGACGGCGCTGTACATTCGTTTTAGCCCAGCGTTTAAGCAGACCCGCTCAAAGGGAGCACAGCCATGAGTCCTAAAGTGATCGCCTCCAAAAGACAGAGGGGAGATGACAATAGAGAAGAGGTGAAAAGAAGAAAGGACGAGAAACAGATGAAGAAGAGGAGGAAATAACAGACTGGAGAGGGTGTGAGACAGAGGAGAGGGTTTGTGCATTTGTATAATTTGTCCTACTCTATAAAACAAAAAAGAAGTAGAAGAAGCAAGAAAGAAGAACAAAGAACAAAAGAACAAAACCAAGAACAAGAAGGTGGGGAAGAAAAAGCAGGAGAGGGAGGAGAGAGAAATGGTAGACATGGTGAAGAGAGTAAGAAAGAGGGTGGAGGAAAAAATATATATCATAAACTGGAATAAAACATTGAATGGCTACATACCAAAAAGTTAACATTAAAACAAGTTTGCCTAGCAAGCCCAGCCTCTAGTTAGTTTTGTGAGTTAGTTATAGTTAGTCAAATATACAGCTCTGGAAAAAAATAAGAGACCACTGGAAAAGATTCAAGTTTCAAAGCTTTTATTGTCATATGCACAGTAATGAAACACGTTTTCCTGTACAATGAAATTCTTACTTTGTCAGACCCCCCAGGATTTCGCAGGTATTTTTTGTGATTGTTGCGGGCAAAAATGCCTGAATTTGCGTGAGCTTTTCCAAAAAGTTGCGATGAAAGTTAGTCATAGTCATAGTCATAGTCATAGTTTGCTTTATTGTCAAAAACAATCATGTACTGTACATGTACATAGAGTGAATTCGAAATTTCGTTTCTCCACTAACCAGGCAGGACAGTGATAGAGTGGGCTAGGGGAGGGGCCGCTGCGCATGCACGCGCCGCCGACTGGGAGATACAGAGTAGAAAAGATGCAATACACTCAGTGACAATTTAACAACATGTAATGACAGAAAAACAATTGGAGATATAACATACGGTGATCTTTTTCTTTGGCAACATAAGGAAGGGGTGTGGGGGTCTCAGATTGGAAATCAATGAAATTGATTGAACCGAGAGCAGAGATCAGACCTTTCTAAAAGACCGGGAACATTTTACAATCATGTCAGTGTTGTGAATAGTCCAAAATAGTGTGTGCCACTGTTTATGTAGAGTTCATTATAACAAAACCACATCTGTGGCCTTGGAGTGTTTCTTGCAGGGAGGCGAAGTCGAAACACAGATAACTGTTGGAGAGACAGGTTTTCACAGGCAGACATAATTTGCAAAGGGATTAATTTAGCATGATGAAATACATTTTTAGAGACCCAGGTGAACAATTTAGATTGCGCTTGGGTTTTGCCAGACCCCCATCTTCATATCGCCATGAAGATTCATGAGAGATCTCATTAGTTCCTCTTGGCGCACAGACTGCGCTGCGTTGGCTTTACACAGTTCTGTCACCATCCCCGTGATGATATCCAAACGTCGAGATGTTTCCTTCGGTTGAAATCCTTCCAAAAGGTCCTCAACCTGTCCCACTTTCTGATGTAATCCTTTCACGAGATCTCCAACGCCTTCACAGTGGCTCGAAATTGCTGCAGACAGCTTGAGGGACTCTTTACTTGCTGCCAGCTTACAAATTTTGCGATAGATCATGGACAATCCCAGGCCAATTAACAGATGTCCAGCTATCAGAAATCCGAATACGTAAATATCCTCCACATCCTCCAGGCACATTGGTGCCAAACATACGACTTGCCACGCACGATACGAGTCCCTCGCATATCCTGCAGAAAAAGTACCATCCGGACACACCGCTTCTCCCGGAGCGGCACTCCTCCGTGAAAAAAGAGTATCAATCGTGCTCAGGGTCCAGCTGATCACATCCATATTTTAGTAATTTGGAAAATCCGCTCCAAAAAGCGAGAAAATGACGAAAAACAAGAGAGGCACGCAGACAGCAGAGCAATAGATAAGGAGGAAAGAGAAACACGTCCGCTCTCTCTCACGGTCAGAACAGTGAAAGAAAGTTGCGGTGCTTTTAAGGTTTTTGTTGCAATTTTGTTGCGGGAGGAAGTGAAAGTTGCGATAAATAGATGCGATTTTCCCTTTTTGTAATTAAAATTGAGTAATATTTTGAATACTGAGTTATTACTGACAAAGAATAATACAAGGACACAGAAATCACAGATATGGTCCTAAAACAACCTTACCAACATCGAAAATAAATTACTACTAGGAGGGGAACTGTTTCGCGCTG
The DNA here is from genome assembly GCA_036785185.1 of Paratrypauchen microcephalus. NCBI lineage: Eukaryota > Metazoa > Chordata > Actinopteri > Gobiiformes > Gobiidae > Paratrypauchen > Paratrypauchen microcephalus. Next base: position 6,793,531 of record JAVJIX010000032.1, read on the forward strand.
TCTTTTGCTGTTATTTTTGTGGGCAAATGGCTGGCCGCAGACATGTTTCTTTGCCATTAGAAGCCGTGTCCCAATTCCCAGAGTGCACAGTTCGGAGCGTGGTTTGAAGGGCATGTGCATCATTTCTTTTTTGTCCCATGCACAGTTAACACGCGGTCCGAAGACCGCAGTCCTTTCCATGGAAATCGGGGCGTGGACCAAGCCCGTGAAAAAGCACGCTTCATGCACTCATATATCCCAGCATGCACCACGCGCTACTTCTTCTACGGGAGAAAATGGAGTCGGCGGCTGCTTCCCGTAGTTGCAAGACCTGTCGCATTTCGCAGACGGCCATGCGGTCTGCGGAGTGCACTCAGGGCTGAGCAAGTGTGCACCGCCTTGACTGCAGTCTGAGCCTCCTTCAAACCACGCTACAAACTGGGGACACGGCCGCAGTTTCGTTTCGTCACACGGAAGTAAGGCAGAAGGAAGTTGGTCGACGTAAGTTCAATACGTCGCCAATGACTGGTCAAAATTGGTAAAAATTGCGGGAAAGTTGCGGTGATTGGTCAAAATTGCAACACCACCCTGAATTCATGGGGATTGGCTGAAGTTGCGTTGAAGTTGCAAATTGCAACATCGCAAATTCCTGGAAGGTCTGCTTTGTTGCCCACCCTAGATGCCAAGAGCATGCAAAAAATTTAAATGTTTCTGATTTTACTACTTATAGGTATGTGTTTGGGCAAAAGGAAAATTTTAGTTTGAGTCTATAAACTACTGACAACATTTCCCCCAAATTCCAAATAAAAATATTATCGTTTAGAGAATTTATTTGCAGAAAATGACAAATGGTCAAAATAACAAAAAAGATACATGTTTACAGACCTCAAACAATGCAAAGAAACAAGATCAAATTCATTTTAAAACAACATAATACTAATGTTTACACTTTCAGAGTTCAGAAATCAATATTTGGTGCAATAACCCTTATTTTTAATCACAGCTTTCATGCATCTTGGCATGCTCTCCACAAGTCTTTCACAGAACTGAAGTAGCTCAGCTTTGTGTTTGTGTTGGAATTCAACAGACGCTGGAATGTAATGTAATACATGTAGAGATGCTGATTTCAGAAAAAAATGCAGTGGTCTCTTATTTTTTTCCAGACCTATATATCATAAACTGGAATAAAACATTGAATGGCAATGTACCAAAAAGTTTAAAAAACATTAGAACAAGTTTGCCTAGCAAGCCCAGCCTCTAGTTAGTTTGTTTAGTGAGTTAGTTATAGTTAGTCAAATATAAATGAGATGAAGCTCATGCGTCAGTGTGGCCCTGTACCTGGTTTGTACCCTCTGTACTAAATATTACAGAAATACATCTCCAGCCGCTCTGATGTAGACTGATGTGTTTGGGGAGTGCCTCTTTACAGTGACCGAGCACGAGGCTGACTACAATAAGGCACACAGGAGGTCTAAAGAGCAATGCATGCTGGTCCGTGGCCCATGCCCTGCACTTGAAGGGTTAAGACTGGAGCGTGACTATTTGGCTAATGATGATAGATGGTGTTAATTAAAAGCTTTAGCACAACGCTGATTGCACCTGCAGCTCTGGCACATACTTCAGTCTTGGACCTACAAAGTGCCGATGTAGAAATTTACACTCAATGTTGTTGTTGGCAGCATCGTAGACAATAACACCTGGGTAGAGTTAGCTGCCAGGTCTAAGGCTAAAGTCTTCTCTTCATGTTCTTGTTCTTTGTTTTATTATTACATTGTGTCATTTGTCATGTGTTGTCTAAATGAATAGTGTTAACAACCACTAAATTTAGCGCACCAATGAGCACCTGTTTGTTTAGCTGTGGGAGTATGCAGTATCATACACCTTTTTCATTTCAATCCCTTTTAAGATTTTGTTCACATCTAAAAGTGGAGCTAAATCCTGCAGTACTCAGATACATTTACTTTTTTAATAAATTGTAATTGTAATCTGTAAAGTATTTTTCTATTGAAGTAATGGTACTCTTAAGGTCGCCACACACTAAAGGAGTTTTCGGTCTTAAATGATTTTTAAATGTGCACACCAAAGGAGAACATTATGAGACTTAGGGCCTGTTTACACGAGAGCGCATACGGGTAAAAACGACAAAATATTTTATCGGAAGTGCCTTTTGTTTAGACGGTGATGGTGTTTTGGGGGCTTAAAATCGCAAAAAACTGAAACTGCCCACCAAAGTGGAAAACTTGAATATGCTCCTAACGTATATGACCTAACATGGTCTGAAGCAATAGTTGAACTTTTTCGTCTGACCACAGACATAGTGATAATGTATCACAGCGCCACCTAGCTGCCTGGCATGCATACCCAAACAAATTCCACACACTTTTGCATCACCATATGCACGCAGATTTCCTCCCGATAACACTCGTCTAAACGCGGAATAAAAAGTGAAGACGTGACGCCACTTTAGCGTCCTCTGTTCAGACCATCATCACATAGCCTTAAAATCTCTGATCGCAAAGACTGCAGTGGGATATGGCTGCGTAAAACAGGCTATAAACTTGTGAGTGCAGTTTGCGTCAGCTGTTTCCTGTCTACGACTCGCTTTGGGACTCTTTAGTGTTCAAAAGATCAGAGTGCTGCACATCTAGTTTAGATACAAGTCAAAACTGTGTTATTATTATTTGTGAAATGTGGTGAAATACTTCAGACATGATTTTTAAAGCATAAAAGATTGGTGATAAAGTTCACAGGAAGGAGAGTCACTATTTCTAATCTGCAGCTTCACCTTGATCCGTGCACTGTGTGGATGTAAACAGACACACGTGAGGAACTATCTTGCCTTTTTACTTTCAAAGAGCGCTTCAAACTAGATTTTTAGCGTGGTTTTGTGGACTGGATGTCACAATTTGCGGAGGACAATTTCTATGGATAATGTGGATGAGATGCTGCAATTTAAATTTACCATTTTACGAGAGGTGAATAATAAAGTCTTTATTTTCACTATATCCTGAGATTGTACCTTGCATTTCTGTGCCCGTCACTCCGTCTGTCCCTGACGCTCTGATTTATTGGCTGTTATCGTAGTGTTGGTGATGTTTGGTGGTTACAATCTGACACACCACACACAAGGAGCGCAGCGGCTTCAAAATTGTACATCAAGACAAAAAGTCGGGTCATGCCTCCCTGAATTCGGGGAGAAGAAATCGCAGCCAATATCAGGCAAATTCACCTGTAGTGTGTGGCGGCCTTTACTTGAGTAAAAGCGTTGTTTACTCTGTTTAAGCTGTATCCTGACAGTATTAAATTAATTAAACATTTGTGTTTCTTGCTTCTTTCCATCAGATATAATGTAGATTTTCTCACTTTTATGTCTATCCATTAAAAATACCAGATTTTTTGAATTATTTTTTGTTTTATCCTTCAAATTGCATTAACTTCAAATTATAAATCAAATGTTATGTCCAGACAGTTACTCTTTAAGTTGCTCTTTCTTGAGTAGAGGTTTTCCCAAAAACTTTTTTAATGGACTACTATTTTGTACTCCTAGTCGAATAATATTATTTTGAGGTAACATTGCTCTTACTTGAGTACAGATTTTGGTTCCTCTGACTGCCGCAAGATGGAATACAAAATTGCGCAAAAATATATAAAATAAATATATGTTTTAAAGAGATGGTAAATAGTGTCTATTTGTAATTTAGATTTATTTATTTCTCTATGCTCTACTGCAGGGGTGCCCAACACGTCAATTGCGATCTACCAGTCGATCGCCAAGGTAGTGAGGGTAGATCACAGTGTCGTAGTACTCGACACCGGTCTTGGTCTTGAGATGAGAACAATAATATTTCATTACGGCCGCTGCCATCAGCAATAAACTTTTACCGGTGTGACGGACTGCGTGGGGCTTCTCACTGCAGCCTGTGCGCTCGTCTGGAACCACGGACACAGCGCAGAACATCACCACACGCACCCCCAGCGCACACAGCTTGTTTGCAATAGCGTGTATCACAGGGCAGGTTAAACTTTATAAAACATCCTACCTGTCCATCCACCTCACGTCTGCGCACCTCTCCTCGCCTTTTCACGCTCTCGCTCCTCCTGCTCATAGCGCACACAGGAGTTCCTGTGTCCTCCTCAATGTGCTCTGATTAAAAGTGCAAGACAAAAAACTAATCTAAATTTATGTTACAGTGTTACTCTGTTTCAACTTCCTGTTTGAATAATTCAGGGGCGGAGTGAGATTGGATTGAATCTCACTCCAAAAGCCCATATTTGCCATGTCCAACAGGTCATTCTAAAATGGACTAGAACCCCCCTCTTGGTAGATCTTGGCACACCATCAACCTCAAAAGCAGATCACGGTTAAAAATGTTGAGCAACCCTGCTCTACTGTGTCCAAGTCATTTGCTTTGTGGATTAATACAGTGTCTGCTTATGGTTTGTTTGTAACATCTCTCCAAAGTAATTTCCTAGTCCCTCTGATCAATGACAGATCAATTACATAGTTGTAAGGCAGATTCCAATGCCACAATTGTCCTATTAAAACATAAGGAAATGGCTGGAACAATAGATGCTCATTCAAAACAAGCAGACCATATCGTAAATTAGGTTAAGTAAGTGTTCATTTGGTCGCATTAGTATTGATAAAAAATCTGGATAAATATAACTAAGTATTGAATATCTACTATGTCTTTATGTACAGACACACGTCACTCCCCAAAGGCAACAATAATTCATGGAGATGGAAGGAGAATGAACAAAAATATGACTAGAAGTTTAAGTTTATGGAAATACACAAGTCTAAAGATTGAGAGAGTATAAATAATAATGTTAACAGATCCTTGGCGGTTTCGTGATGGTCGGGTTCACTCGAGTTCACGGCCCTGTGGATAGCCTCGGCTCTTTGACTGTGAGTCTCTCTGTGATAAGGTTTGTTGGAAGTGAAACTTTATAATGAGCACCTCCACCTGAATCAGGAAGAGTCTCGCCCATTAATAAGAGCTGACCCAAATCCTCTCCAAGCTATTTCAGGAGGAGCAGAGGATCGGCGCTTTAGAACTTGCTGCAATCGCCATGGAAATAAGCCTGATCCACGGAGAGGCTCACTGTACTTACCGGATATTGCATCAATCGCATCTGAACTCCAGTTATGTAATATGGACGCTGCATATTTTTATTTTTACACAACATCGGAATATATTTTGGATAATTTTAATGAGGCACTGTGTAACATTTCTGTTGGAGGGTACATTGCTTGTCTCCATGGAGATGTTATGGTTTAGCCATTAGATTACAAGTAATAATAATAATTAAAGCCGCAAGCGGCGTTGGTCGGGACCTCGCACCTGCGTTTGTTCGTCTTACTGAGACGCACACCCATACCAAATTTCGTGTGCCTGGCACAATTATCTCACTTCCTGTTGGGCGTGGCCAAAGACAGATCAAAGGTACAAAGATCAAAGATCTTTGATCAGGGCGTTGCCTAGCAACACATACCTCCCATTCATAACTCATAACTCCCATTCAATAAATACCTAAATTTATCAATCCGCCGTATTGTCATATTACCGCCTATTTGAAAATCCTTCGCAATTTAACATCTCCAACGTCTTAAGATTATGTTCACCAAAATTTAAGCCTATCTGAGGTACGGTGTAGGAGAAGTGTTTCAAATTCCATACCTAACTTTATCGATCCGCCGTATCGTCATATTACCACCTATTTGAAAATCCTTCGCAATTTAACATCTCCAACATCTTAAGATTATGTTCACCAAAATTTAAGCCCATCTGAGGTACGGTGTAGGAGAAGTGTTTCAAATTCCATTCTAAGTCAAATACCCCAAAATCACACAAAAGGCCAATTATCTCACTTCCTGTTGGGCGTGGCCATGACATTGCAGTGAGGCATTTGTTCGTCTTATTGAGATACACGTCCCTACCGAATTTCGTGCGCCTATCTTAAACGGTATGCCAGCCCCGAAAGACAACGCGCTAGGGGGCGCTATCGAGCTCCTGGGGGTCACTGGGGGACGAGACTTTGTGTGGTCGTACTGGCAGCACTTTGTGATGCCCGTGCAAAGTTTCGTTCGTTTTGAAGCATGGGAACATGCTCAAAATTGCCCCAGCGTGTATGAACAAGAATAATAATAATACGGAAACAAAGCAACAACAATAGGGACCTTCGTCCCCCTTCGGGCTCGGTCCCTAATTAAAGCCGCAAGCGGCGTTGGTCGGGACCTCGCACCTGCGTTTGTTCGTCTTACTGAGACGCACACCCACACCAAATTTCGTGTGCCTGGCACAATTATCTCACTTCCTGTTGGGCGTGGCCAAAGACAGATCAAAGGTACAAAGATCAAAGATCTTTGATCAGGGCGTTGCCTAGCAACAAATACCTCCCATTCATAACTCATAACTCCCATTCAATAAATACCTAATTTTATCGATCCGCCGTATCGTCATATTACCGCCTATTTGAAAATCCTTCGCAATTTAACATCTCCAACGTCTTAAGATTATGTTCACCAAAATTTAAGCCTATCTGAGGTACGGTGTAGGAGAAGTGTTTCAAATTCCATACCTAACTTTATCGATCCGCCGTATCGTCATATTACCACCTATTTGAAAATCCTTCGCAATTTAACATCTCCAACATCTTAAGATTATGCTTACCAAAATTTATGCCCATCTGAGGTACGGTCTAGGAGACCCCCCACTGGGGGTCCCCCAGTGGGGGGTCTCCCAGGGACCCCCAGGTCCCCCAGGGACGAGACTTTGTGTGGTCGTACTGGCAGCACTTTGTGATGCCCGTGCAAAGTTTCGTTTGTTTTGAAGCATGGGAACATGCTCAAAATTGCCCCAGCGTGTATGAACAAGAATAATAATAATAATACGGAAACAAAGCAACAACAATAGGGACCTTCGTCCCCCTTCGGGCTCGGTCCCTAATAATAATAAAAGTAAATAAGTAAGTAATAATAAGTAAATTTCTCCTATGTGAGATCAATAAAGTCTTATCTTATCTTAAATAATAATACAAATTTAAATAATAATAATAATAATAATCATAATAATCATAATCATAATTTTTATTTATTTGTAAACCTTGTTTTTAAAAACAAGGTTTACAAAGTGCTGTACAAAGGAATGGAATACAGAATACAAAAACAGACAACAACACAAACAATTCAATTAATTGTTATATATAAATAAATAAATAAATAAATAAATAAATAAATAAATAAATAAATAAATAAATAAATAAATAAATAAATAAAAATATTGAATAAAAATAAATAAGGAATAAAATCAAGCTAAAACCAGGAAGGAAGGAAGGCCAACGGGAAAAAAAAAAAGGGTTTTAAGAAGTGATTTAAAAGATGATACTGATGATACTATTTTTTATGATCTCCTCAGGCAGGACATTCCAAAACCGAGGTGCTGAAAAGGCTTGATCACCTTTCGTCCAGAGCCTGAACATTGACACCTCCAGGCCTAGTTACAGGTCAGATCTGTGTAGAAGCAACCCAGCTCACAGTAGGAATGTTTTTCAAGGTATTTTAACGGACAGCTATAACAGAATAAATGAAAGGCCGATACATTAATGCCATAGTCTACAACATCTGAGAGACGAGCAGATGGCAGATCCTCTATCAGAAAAGTTTAATCATACCACCTTTAAAGCATGAACAAAATCACAAATATATTATGCTAAATCTCTATGAAAATGCTATTATGTAAGTAAATCAGCGATAAGAATTACAGTAACACTGAAACAGCCACACAAAAGAACACTGACTACATCCAAATTCATTAAAACAAATACAAAGTAAATTGCTTTGTTGCATCTACTCCCAGACATCATATTAAAGTGCAGATTCATTTTCACTCAATCTAAATTTCAATTCACTTTTGCAAACAGCTTTTTAAATAACTGTAGGTTCTTCACTATAGGCACTAAACGGGATGTTTCATAATAAAATGCAATTATTTTGACTTCTCAATGGGACCAGACACAACCAATACATTCCCATCTCAGAAACTTAAGCTAACCGTGTAACTTTTATGGTGAACTTATTCGGTACAAGGTTATTTCTCCTCTATTATAAATACATGGACCCCTGCTCATTTAAAACAGACAATCATTATGTCAGCTCGCTCATGGAGTAAAACCTGCTTCATTCTTGGTCTTGGGGATAAAAGTTCATTAAAACTCACTCCTGCCTTCTGGGGCCACACTGAAAATAGACCCTCTCAACCCGAGATACAGGGCCCAGACCAAAGCATGATTTTTTTTAAAGGTCCCCTGGCATGAAATTTTCACTTTCTGAGGTTTTTGAACGTTAATGTGAGCTCCCCTACCCTGTTTAGCCCCCCCCCCCCATGGTTAAAAGTTGCAAAATGTCTAAACTGAGCATTTGCGATCCTTTTCTGCGTTAAAAAAAAGAGCTCAAACCGGCGATTTTGAACAAGGCACCTTATTGACGTCAGATCGAAAAAAGAAATGCAAATCCAGTTCCACCCCCGTCTGTCTGAACTCAGCGTCTCTGTAAATCACGCCCAGAGAGTTTGGACTGCGAATGCGCTAGGCAATGCGAAATGCGTTTTTTTATTTGCCTGGAGGCACGTCCGAGTGTTTCTAGGCTCGGAAGTCCTTTATCTGAGCCTCTGGACCTTTGAACAGCAGTGGTTTAATTTTATTTTCTGTGGAAATGTGTTTATTTTTCAATGGAACGCTTCTAATCTCTTCTCCACGCAAAAACGTGGAAATGGATCAGAGAGCGCACAGCTGAGAGCTGAGAGCGGAGAGTTTGGCCACGCCCCCACCCTCTACTATAGGCCATCTCTTTTCTCCTCATTTGCATTCAAGGAACAACGCCCATAATGGCCTGTTCAGAGAGAGAAAAATTACTCTTTCTCATCTTATCTCTGTTTCTCATGCACTGAGTGTTGATTTTGAAGAAGGATTCATTTACAGTATTAGGGAACCATTAAGGAGCTAGTCTGGTTAACACCTGACCATATCACAAGTGAGATATGGGTCTGGAAACTCGCTTCGAAAAATCCCGTAGCGGAGGTGTGGTTAGCGATTGCCAACGGCCGTTTATTGGGCGTTATGAATGTCTATCATTGAGCGTATACGTAAGTCCATAGCCAATCATGTCAGTTGTCAGTTCAAACTACAAGCTTCCGTTTGTCATGTAGTACGCGTCACCGTCTTGCCACACCTCCCCCGCTCTCTGATTGGGGCCCTAAATCTGGGACTCTCGCTTGGACGAGTTTCCAGGCCGCCTTCCAGTTCGAAACGAACGGAAGCGGCCTGGGAATTCCCAGGCTATTAAGGAGCCATATAAAAGCATCAAGAAGTACCATGTCATGGGATCTTTAATGATTGCTGAGTTTTTTCCGCAGAGTTATTATGCATCTGCAGAAAGGAAGCTCCCTGCAAGAAATGGACGCCTGCAGAACCAAAATGGTTAATGTACTGTAAGTAAGTAAGGAAGTCTTTATTTATAGAGTACTTTTCATACAATAAATGCAAAACAAAGTCTTTTACAGTGATTAAATAGAACATGAACAGAATGAAAAATGCAGATATAATCACATGAACAGAATAGAAAATGCAGATACAATCAATAACAATAGTCACAAACACATACGACAAAACAATGGGACGGTTTAACATATTTTTTGTTTGGTTTACAATACGGGATGGTGGGAAGGGGGCAAGAGCAAGAGTGAAATATAAAGATTATTGATGAGCTGAACTGAGGCGGAAGGCTATGTAGGCAGGGCAGAATGTTTACAGATACGCGTTATTGTGTTCTAGTCAATTGATATGATGTCCTTTTTTAATGGGAGGAGGGGTGTACTGATAGATAAAGTCATGAGAGATGCAGAGGTATGTTGACAAAAAATCCTATGTTAGTATTTTAAGTATGATGTTAACATAATTACTCAAAGAATACTAGCTAATACTACAATTAACACTGACTTATTCCTGACAGTGTCCTCTGAGCTGCGTTCTGTCCCGGTTCTGGTGCTGACAAAAGTAGGTCTGGCAAGTTATTGTTTCTTCTCAAAACAATATTTGTCCAAACAGTGATATATTTACGTCACAAAACAGTTGTCCACAAAAAAGTCAGAAGTCATAATCGCTTGGTGCTATTTTCTCTCGATTCCTATCACTGCGCGCTGCCTCCAGCTGGACAGCCGCGTGCGAACCCAACACTTTTTCAGTTGTGTGGCAGTGTTTACGTCCTCAGAGTCAATTTAGAAATGTCATAATAAAAATATAGCTATTGATAGAAGAAGAAGAAGAAGAAGAAGAAGAAGAAGAAGAAGAAGAAGAAGAAGAAGAAGAAGAAGAAGAAGAAGAAGAAGAAGAAGAAGAAGAAGAAGAAGAAGAAGAAGAAGAAGAAGAAGAAGACAACAGATATAAAATGGGGCGGACCTGTGATTACCCAGTTGTACCAACAAAGATGAATCGTTTTCCTGTCACAAATTGGTCTGAGGCAACTTTGGCTTCTTGCCATAGGGTTCAAAGTGGACACCAAATTGGCTAGAATGAAAAAGCTTCATGTGTGCAATGCACATTTCAGTGAAGAGGATTATGTATGCCCAGCACAGAGGAGAAAGCTTTTGAAGAGCCCTGCTGTCCCTGCACCCCAGGTAAGTGTAACAAGTGGCGATGTTTACAAGTGAACAGGCTAATAATAATAATAGGCGCGCAGTGATATGACTCGAGAGAAAATAGCACCAAGCGATTATGACTTTTTCGTGGACAACTATTTTGTGACTCAAACAAATCACTTTTTGGACAAATATTGTTTTGAGAAGAAAAACAAACTTTATTAACTGTCGTGGCTAACTTGCCGGACCTACTTTTGCATGACACTGCTGAAGGGGATGCCATACAGATTCACATCGGAAACCCAAACTATCCTTTAACGCAGGCTGCATTTGTGGTTTATGTTTTCTCTTGTAGACTTTCCAGGACCACATTTGGAGAGGGTTGACTTCATTTTTACCATGAAGAGGAGCTCAGTCCAATTTAATAATGTTAGCTTTTCTGTGTGCACCCTGAATGTGACACTTGAGTTGCCTGCTTTGCTTCCCAGTCTGGCGTATCTAGGTTAACAGTCTCTGTCAGCTATTTTTACATTTTGTCACACTTCACTAAAAACTGTTTCTCTACGCAGGAAAAATACATTTAACATTTAAAGGTACAGTGTGTAGGATTCGTGGCGCATAGGTGGATGGTGGCTATTGCACTTCCTGTTTTAGCTACGGCAGACCTCGAGGGTCACCCGGGCACGCCGTAACGCGGACAGCTCGCGTACCCGCGCACGAACGCGTGAAGTGCACCCGGCGCTGTGCGAGCCCTCGCCGACAACTACGGTATAAATAAAACGCGGTCCCGTTCACTGTTTTTTTTTTCTTTTCGCATGAAAACACACATTCCCAATCGTGTACCATGACAATCTACACATCAAATGAAACCTTACAGTCTCCTCTTTTTGACTATGCAATTCATTTCCCGGCACAACAATCACTCCCCAAGCACATGGGGCTTTTATATGGAAAAGCACAAAACGAGGTTTGTTACTTAGCTTACCTTTGAAGGCTCTGGACAGGTCAAACTCAGTATTTCACCATAAACTTGGCCTCAATCTGTCCGTAAGGATCCAGCGAATAAAATCCAGTAAAACAATTTAGTCCAAAACACGTGTTAGATCCATTACGACGTGTGATCCGGCAACATGCTTGTCGTTGTTTACCCAAAACCACGAGCCTTGCCGAAGGCGGAGCCCAAATGTCCTTCTGCGGCTCTCGTAATCAAAATGGCTGCCTCTATATGGGGATGATCCCCCTTTTATGCAGGTATATCTAAGTCCAACAGAATACTTTGATTTCATGATGGAAGTGAAAAGGCTTGGAAAACACTGTATTTTTGAATGGGTATCTTCAATTTCTGTAATTAACAGGTAAAAATCTTACACACTGTCCCTTTAACATACAGCAATGGTATTCTCCCAAGGTGACGCAGTGAGTGCAGATGATGGGAACTATTTTGAATTGAGACTGAAATTGAGGAAGAATAGAATAATTAAAAAAAAGTTGATGGAGCAGAAGCATGTTGTCAATGATGCATGAAGTTCATTGTCAATGTTCTACTACAATGACCCTTTACATAGACGGGGTATATCAGTGCTAATGTTGTAACAGTGATACTGGAGGTTTTCGTCATCGATTGATATCTGTGCAATATTTTCAGGTTCTATATTACACAAAAACATACCCAGAGATGTATTTTGTTTCATTCACACTAGGGGTGGGCGATATATATCGTCTGCGGTATTATCGTGATTGTTGTTTTAACGATGTGCAAATTTACATTATCGAGTATTTAAATTAGTTCGCCAAAACCAATGAAACGCGCGCTGACACTTACAGACGCTGACACACATTAGAGCACCGTAGTGGTCCCCACACTCAGCTCGACTCTGCTGCTCGATTTGTAGGCCTAGGTGATCACATGACCTCTCTCGCGAGCAGCCTTGTAACAGGTCAGCAGTGCAGTTTGAGAAAATGCAGGCAGAGGCAGCTAAAGCTGGGTCTACTTCAGAGGATTTAGTGGCGAGACGCAGGTCTACTCTGGCATGGAAAAGGTTTGGTTTCGAAAAGACTGACATTGATCAAAACACTGTCATATGCAAGATTTGTCGGGTATCTATCACTGTGAAACAAAGCTCCATAACGATCCTCTTTCACCACCTCTGCACCACGAGAAACTTCAAGACTCTGCAGCTCAAAGTAGGCGACCTGTTCAGCACACCCAACAAACCCTCGCGGACTCATTCAGCAGAAAAGTACCGTATGACAGAAAAAGTCAACAATGGCAAAACATAATCAACGCCATCACCAGATTCATAGACAAAGAGATGTCCCCGATGCAGTCAGACCTGCCAACATGTACGCATTTTGTGTAGCGCGCGCGCAATTTTGACCTCCTTGTTTGCTTGTACGCTTTGTTGTTCTAAAGTACACGTATGGATCTCACATTTCGTCCGTTTCACTCAAGTTTTCACTGACGAAGATTCTGCGGCTGAGACACAGATCCACTGATATCCGCATGTAAACAGAGAACTTTCAGCCAATCAGAGCGCTTCATTTCCTCCCAGCTCTTCTGCTCTCCCTTGCTCCACACCACAGTTCAGATTCAGGGATGACCCAGCGCCAGCTCCACCCGCAAAAAGTAAGATTAATACGTAGAGTTAGCCCGACATTAACCCGACGGTGTTGTTAACTACTCATCAAGGTTACGACGAACAGATGAACCATCTGAGTCGTCGTGTGTTGCAATGGTCACCGCCACTTTTCCCTGTATTCATTGCAAACAGTTTTGGTTTTAAACTGCAAGGCTTGCGTGAGATGGCTGAACCGCCAAAAAAAGACTAGGAAACAAGAAATATTTCTGGACAGCTATCAGGAGAGATGTCCTCGCCTTAGCGTGTCCAGGCTGCACGCATTTAGAGCACCGTGGGGACAAGGGACAACAGGTACGACTATTCATGGCCAGCCAAATGATATCTCTCTGTATTTGCTATACAGCGCGATACCATTTGGACACCCTCGCTCCACCCGCGCTCCCCCGGTTAACAACGGACTCCGCGATTCTGATTCGTTCAAAGATGGTGACGTCAGTGCACCCGCCTTTGCCCGCAACGTCCCTTCCATTCAGCTGTAAAATTGGTCTTAAATGACCTAAAACACATTGATTCCTTAAAACCACAGCAGCTGACAACTCTAGAGGCCTTTCTTTTCAAAAAAGATGTTTTTGCATTGCTTCCTACTGGCTTGGTTCACATCACTGTCCGTTAACTGTTCTCTGATTGGTTCACTTAGCTGTCTGTCTAAGCGCAACGGCAGCGCATTCTGGACCAAGCGTTACCAGACTCGCCGCTGGTACAGCGATGAGTCATGGATTCTTCCAGGCAAGTACGACCACAGTTCCACACACAAATCCCCCTTCCACAATGTCCATATCACACCCGTCATCTAGAGGATGGGCTGTTTGGTGAAACTGGTATAAAGTTTTAGACAGGCTCAGTTGTCTGATTGTAAAAATCAGTACGAGCCTATAGCGTAGCCCTATTGCTTGAACATTAAGATTAGCCTATATATACGCACACTGTAATTTCCGGACTATAAACCGCTACTTTTTTCTCACACTTTGAACCCTGTGTCTTATGTATTATGCGTGTATGCATGTATTATGTGTGTATGCATGTATTATGAGTGTATGCATGTATTATGGACGGATTATTAGTTTATGAACACAGCGGATGTGTGTGAGCAGCCTTAACATGAAGTTGCAGCGTTAGCGAGCGCTGCTGTCTGCACTAAAACAGTTTATCGCCATATGATAAAATAAGTTCTGACTAAATGGGGGGATATCGTCATAATATTGTTATCATTAAAATTCAATTTTTATTTTTTATTTTTTTTTTCCCATATCGCCCATCCCTAATTCACACATGTTTGACTAACTCTTTATTATCTGTCTACATCTGCAAAGCTCAAAATGCTCTTCCTTGTGCAGGGGCGGATCTAGCTATTATGGGGCACTAGGGGAAATATAGACATGGGGCCCTCAAAAGTCATTCTTCAAACACACACACGCACACAAAATAAGGCTGTACGTGTGTGTTTGAATTAAGATTTCAATATTTTTTGTGCGTGTACCGTGTCAGGGGTGACAGTTGGGGCCCCTCTCTACGGACAGGTTTGGTGGGGCCCCTAGGCGAATGCCTATGCTTGCCTAATGGTAAGTCCGCCTCTGTCCTTGTGGTAGTTTTAGCATTGGTAGTTAACAGCTCTTACCATTTCATTAGTAGAGGTTGGCAATTCCAGGGCAGAAATGATCCAAATGATTGCAGTGAGTGTATGGTGTTTAAAAACACAGTCGTATTACCACATGACATCACAAGATGGAAGAGAGTGTTTTTAGTTAACCATATAACTGTAGAACCCTATGTAAGGTCTGTGTGAAGAAACAAAACAACTCCAGGTATGTTTTTGGGGAAACATTATAAAACAGATCAAAAAATGTTTCAGTATTTGGCACCAATATTTTTTAAGATGCAACAATCAGATTTTTCCAATAGACTTGTGACACATAGACACATAAATTACAGCAAATAATTGTAACTTTCAACTTCATTTCACACGCATGTCATACCTCTTCAAATAGTTACAGAAAGAACCAACACTTTGATACAACTCAAAAGATATTGTGACAATCATCTTGCCAAATAAAAAATAAATAAAAAATTGTTATCCACACCTACTGTGTTTTTGAAACATTGTCTTACCACCACAGATTCTTTGAGTTGTGCAAGTCTTGTAAAAGTTTGAGTGATGAAATAAGTCAAACATGGAAAAGTCACACAGGAAGTGTATTTTTGGTTGAATCAAATTGGGTGTGCACACATTTGAAAGAGAGCAGAGCAAAAGCACCCAGAGGAGGTGACGCACTGACGAGATTCACCAACACAACCACTTTCCTCTGTTAGTCATAGTCTTCACACAAATCAACAAATGCACCTTTCTCCAGTTATATGTCACTGCTCTATTTTGATCACTTGTGCATGTGGGTGTGCTCGGGGGCTGATATGGCCTAATTCTGTTCTCAAAATTGTTTTTTCATATCAAAGATTCAACGTTTAGCAACAATGCATTTACATTTTTCGAATGAGATCTAAGACTGGTTGTTTTCATAAAATAAAACAGAAGGGTGCCCTTTTATCATGCTTAGCGCCTTCATGTTTCAGGCCTGTTTTTGCTATAATGCCTGACAAAGATCACTCTCAATTCAAAATGAACCTGTTTCTGAATCCAGTGGAGCACAGTCAAATGGCTAGACTCTGTGAAGCTGAGGTTCTGTAGTTTAGGCCTCTGCTGTCTCTAAATGTACTCTGTACTCTCATTTGCATTAGGAACAAGCTCTACACTGAGGAAAGACACAATTCAAATTCTGCCTGTGTTATTTTTGGGGGTAAATATATGAATAGGTATAGCGGGTGTCCCTGGGGACAATAGATTGAGACTGAGAGACATTTGTGGGGTCTTGAAGCATATCTCACTAAACATCAGATTTAGGGACTTGTAATGATGCAAAAAATTCCATGTGGAATTAATATAAATTCCCAAATATTTTGGATTATTTTTTTAGTTGTGCGTTAGCAGTACAAACTGGTTCAGATTCTTCTCAGAATGGTTGATTTGACTGAAAATAAGTGGGTTACAGATTTCCATTCATGTTTTACATGTCCTTGAGATTGAGAGTTCTCTTTTATCAGAAGAAAAATTAATTAATTAAAAAAAAGTACAAGGGCCTGTATCAGCTCCCTTGGAACATGAACAGGTTAATAGACCAAGAAAATAGTCTGTTGCCAGTGATAATTTGTTTTAGTTATGCTTCTGCAACTTCACACAATTGGACCTCGGATCACACCGCTATAGGAATGTGCATTATTCATAGCACCTATAGAAAAGAGAAAGTGAGATATTGATGTTTTGGCATTCTCAGATTATTAACTCATTGAGTGCCGGCCTGTTTTCAGAATTCTATCCCCCAGAGTGCCGGACGTTTTTGTGTATTTTTACTGATTTTCCAAGACCCACAGAATACTGAGTTCTTTGACTATATAAACATAGCACACATCAAAATAAAGCGTAGACTCTCTTCTTTCACCTAGAAAAAAAAATGTTTCTAACCTTTTCGGTTCTCAAGTAATTGATAGTAGAACATAGGGAAGTTTCAGCAAAAACAGAGTTTTTTTTCCACAAAGTGGAGAAAACAAGCATTTCGAGTCATTTCGAGCAGATCGGTGATTTTGACGTCAATATTTATGGATTTAGTGACACCTCAAACATCTAAAACAACAGAGAAAGAGATTTTTGATGACAAAGTACATTTTTTATTTACAAATATAAGAATATAAGGCTCTGTGAATTGAAAATTCCTTCAAATCAATAGTGCCAAGAGATGTTTACAGGATATAATAATATCTTTTCCTATAAAATAGAACTTTGTCACTTCACAACAATATTGAGGCTCAGAGGACAGATCCATAATAAAAACTAATACACACACACACACACACACACACACACATATGTACATACACACATGCCCATGCATAAACCTTTACACACACACAGCTACACACGCACACACACATATAGCTTCATTCATTACAATTACCACACAGCAGCATCATGTAAAGTTAATTCTTCTCATCTCATGCCTCTTTGGAGAGCAGGATCTACTTATCCAAGTCAGTACTCGTCTTCTTTGGCGCTTTTGTAGTCTGATCAGAGTTCCTGCTCCGCGCAGCGCGAGCACGGCACGTTGTCTGCCCCGGGCACAGCAGATCTCTGCTCCGACCTCGCGGCCTGATCCGGTGTGTCTCTGCGGTCCTCTGATCCGGGATCCTGGGTCCCAAGAGCGATCAGATCGCTCCATAGGTGCTGATCAACAGTTATCTGCTTTTCCGGATTCCCCTCGCCTCGCCATCTTGCTCCTCTGGCCAATACACAGTACACACACACTACACTCCTCCTCTCTTCCGCGGAAAATAATGATCGGCAAATAATGATACAAGAGCACTACCTACAGGTTGAGAGACGTGAATTACACCTTCAAAGTTGCTCCAGGTCGTATTCTAGCGATCCCCGCTGAAAAACGTCCTTGACGTATATAAATGTCACGGCACTCAACGTTTGGTTTCAACATGACGTCAAAACTCGTCACCGGCACTCAATGAGTTAAATTAGAAAGATTAAATTCAAAGATTTTGTCTTAGCTAGCCCGACCCAGACTTTACTTCAGAAATAGTGAAAAGTGCATTGTCTTTTTTTCTGGAATGTTTCTCACTATGTTATTAAACCTTTCTATCAACCGGACCAAGTTACAGGTCAGATCTGTGGAGAGACAACCCTGCTCACAGTCAGAATGGCTGTTTTTCTGGGTATTTTGTAGCTATAAAAACACATGAAATTTAATAAATGTAAGGTAGAGCTGTTTAATGTCATACTGTGGAACATTCCAGATGGAGCAATGACACATTTACAGAAAAAAGAAGGTGACAGACTTCCAACTAAAAAGTAACATACAGTAGTGCACATTTAAAGATTGTTTAAGATTTAGGTTTATAGGATTATAAGCTCTGTGTGCCAGTAGTTGAGACCTTGTAAAAATCACATTTTTTTAAAAAGTATAATAGCTCTGGCCAATGTGCTCACAAGTCAGTTTAAAGGAGGCCTATATGCAAAATCAATCATAGTTTTTCCCCTTCTTATGTACCCCACTTGAAGTTGTAGATAGACTGATTCACGCATGTTTGTGTAATCTTTATCCGATCCACACATTTTCACTGCTACCAGAGTACACCCACTGCTTTGTGTTTACTTCAATACACGTAGACAATGCCATTTTCAGGGCACACTTGTTTAATAATGTTGTTTTAGATAAATATTGCAATTTAAAATGTCCAAAATATTACACAGTGATCAATGGGTATATTGGGTAACTAAAAAACAGACACTAGCACACTAGCTTTGGAACAGACAAGCTAAAACACACAAAGGGAACAGAAGCACAGAAAGGGCATGGATAGATTTATACTGAAATGTGTACATTGAAAAACAAAATCTCTGTGCATACTAAAAAGAAAGGAAGGAATAAAAATATACTCTATTGTGTACTCTGCCAGAATTTTAATTTGACCTCCCATCTTATTCGATTGCATTACATCTTTTAGCAAATCATACCATTCTTATTGCTGTCTTACCTATAGTCAAATGAATCATCCATTTGGCCTATTTTGCATTGTGCTGCTTCTTATCCAGGCTGCACAGCACTTAGTCAATAGAAGCAAAATCTTTTACAACACCAATTGACTTGAACATTTTAAGCCCTTCCAAGAATACAAATGTTCTCTATTTAATTTTCCACAGCCTTGCCTAAAACGCATTTCCCTACAGGCTTTATCTAAAGCAATAAAAAGAAACAAGTATTGCTATTTATCTACGCAGAGAAGATTTACTCCATACGTCAACCAGTACCTGTGCAATACCGGCTATACAATTTACATACTGCATGTACTAGACAAGCAAAACAGTGTCAATTACCATCCAATTCCCTCTGGCAACGGGGTGAAGATTTTCCCCTAACCCTGGGTAACCAAGCTCGGTGCAGTTTGACAGTTATTAGAATCTGCTGATGGCCTGCATTACACTCTTCCATAAGGAAACACCCAAGTCTAAATTAGTTCCAATCTAGCCACTCCTATAGAGCGCTCCACCGTGCCGCCATGTTCAATATACTGTAAGCAAATAGGTTCTGTCTCCTTCTCCAGTAGCATCCAATAATTACATTACTTCAAACATTTATAAGTTTGGAATCGAGGGAGTTATTGACAGTGACATATTGCAGTTTGCTTCGCATAAAATGAGATCCGCTAACCTTCAGGATCTTGTAATGTGGCCTATTTATATCATCTAGGTTATTATCGCTCCCCCAACGCGAGAGCTAACTTCACTGCATTGCAGAGCTTTTCTAAGTAAAGTTGCTCCTAAAATGTGGAAGACCTCTCCCTTTGTCAAAACACATTCATCTAATTTATGACTCTCATTACACATTGTATATAGAGGCTTTATTTGATTGGCTGTGCTTGTAAACTGTCCCGTATTAGATTTTGTGTTAAATGACTTGTCATAATTTTTGATGTAACTGCATTACGGCACTCCATTAGTATCTCATTACTTTTGGGGTTTTAGAGGTGCTCTTGTGTGCCAGCAGATGCACCTTGTAGTGTCCTCCAAGCCTCTCTGAAGTGGGTCCTGTGCCACTTTGCTGGTTTCATTAGTTACTTTGCCAGTTCGCCCTGTGCTAAACATTAGGCCCACTGCCAAAACACACAATGGGTACTACGATAACTGCAGCCCAGACACAGAGACTGCCCATAGACAATGACTCTGACAAAAATACAAACCAGCACTACCTCAGAAAAAATATAGCAGGACTGAAACAGGAATCCATTCTGCAGAGTAAAGAATGACTACACATTATAGTTGCAATGTTAATGTATTTTTAGTTGATAAATATGCACGCTTTTCTTATATATTTGTGGTGACCATGCAAATACAGAAAATGAATACTTTTTCTTATTTTTTTATTTATATTTGTGATATAATGTGAAAACTGGAGACTAGTTGATAGCACAGTCTTTCAGCTAATGGAATCCCTATAAGCATAAACAAATATTATACAGTGTTATATGCCTATAGCGCAAATCCTCAGAACTGTTATTCCTTTCATCTTTCTGTGCATTCTGTAACTCGCATACAGGCTATTTACTGTGGGAAAAATGCCCTCTCAACTTTCTCTCTTCTCTTTATCCTCCTCTCACATATGCTTTCTTCCCCCTCTCCACCTGCACCTCTCTCTCTCTGTCCTTCTCTCACTCTTGTTCCCTCTCTCATTCCCTTTCCGCCTCGTCCTCTCGCTCTCTCCTCTTCTCTCTCTCTCCCTCTCATCCTTTCTCCCTTGCTCCCTCTCTTCCCCTTTCTCTCTCTCCTCCTCTCTCCCTCTCTGTCTCTCTTTCTCCTCCTCCTCTCGCTCTTGCTCCATCTATCTTCCATCTCATCCAGACTATTTACTACGGGAAAAATGCTCTCTCGACTTTCTCTCTTCCTTTATCCTCCTCTCACATATGCTTTCTTCCCCCCTCTGCACCTGTGCCTCTCTCTGTCCTTCTCTCACGCTTGTTCCCTCTCTCCCCTCACTCTCTTTTTCACTCTCTCCCCACTTCTTTTTTCTCTCTCTCTCTTTCATCCCCTCTCACTCTTACTCCCTTTGCCTCCTCTTCTCTCTCCTCCTCTCTCCTTCTTTCCCCTCCTCTCATCCTCTCTCCAACTCTCTCCTCCTCTCTCCCCTCTCCTCCTCCTCCTCTCCCTCCATGTGCAGGCAGTGTGTGTGGCTCTGTGGTCATTGTGGCTTGCAGTAGCAGCAGCTTTTATCAGTGGTTTCACAACAGCAGCTAAGTACACCATTTGGCTGGGGTTATCTGCAGAGCACAGTTTATTCCTCTGACAGATTTGAGCGGGGATCCGAACGGTGAGGGCTCAGCATCAACAAAGCAAACATAATACAAGGGAGTCACGTCTCAGCACAAAGTGGGCACCAGCAGACACAGTGTGGAGAAATTCAAATTTGGCTGCTGAGAAGATGCAGCATACACAATTGACATGTGGGGAACAAAATGCTATAGCTTTTTTCAGTCCCTTCTACATTTTGTTCGAATACAGTCCTCTGTGTTATTTTTTCCTGCTTTTTTTTTTTTTTAACATTACCCGCCATGTTTTTTACTCAAGTGGACCATGCATCTCTCTTAATCCGTCGTCAATCACACAATCTGAAACTGGGAAGACAGGATAAGGCTCCAGATCCACTCATCTTTTTAGTTTTGTCCAGGTTTTGAATTATTTTTTTATCTCAAATAAATAAATGAATGAAATAATTGATAATAAAAAACACTAAAATGCCCAAGTAGCCTAAATAAAAGCATATGCGCTCTCCTGGACCAGGTTCAAGATGTCGAGATGTTTTTACGCACGGCAACTTTTGTACACGCACATACACAGTAGAGAAGGTGTTGTATACACATGTATATATTTTTCATTAATTTATCAATGAAATTATTGTTTTTACATTTGTATAGCTCGTGTTTCATTTCAACTTGACGACGCATTAAAGATGTAATTCTGTTTGAATTGATGTACAGACAGATCGAACCAGTGTAGAGTCTTAAAACTTTATACAGTGGAAGAATGCACTGCCAATCTCTGACCGTCAGGGAGACAAAATGGACCAAACTGCTCTGCTTTCAGCTGGGTAAGGCCTCCTTTCTTATGGTGTCCTTTCTTAATCCATTATTTGACAAACGGCACTAGGTTAAATTTCTCGAGAGGGGGTCCATTCAGGTCGAGGAACAACATGGCAGTGAGGCTTGGGGCATGCAGTCTGTTTCTAGTTTTATCGTCTGTATCATTGCAATCGGAAAACCCCCTTTCGCACTCCGCAGACTTCGGGAGAACAGTGCTGCTTGTGATGATAAGTTTCTTCAAAGTTTTTCTCTGAGAAGAACCTTGCAGTTCAACACAAAGTTATGGGTGCACAGTGATCAGAAATGAGTTTTACTTATGATTAAATATGATGTATTTGAGAGACCCTTCCCCCCCAGATAATTCATTTTGCTACTTTGCATCCCTCACGCTATGGCAGCTCAGCTCCTACTGAGCCATGTAATTTGAACTCTGGTATTGTCAAAGCATGTGGTTCTGATTGACCAGTTGAATAACGTTTAATCCTCGTGGCACTAAAAAAAAAAAAAGTTAAAATTGGGTACAAGATACCACAAAGTTACAGCAATGATTCTATGAGAGAGTAATTTAATAATATTCTTAAGATTAAAACAAGCAAAGTCATTATAAGTAGTTTAAATATTGACTGTGTAACATTATGGAGTGTCTGCCTGCTTATCTCCATTGTCAGGAATTTTCCCACAGTATAATAATAAACTTATCTATTTCCATGGAGACAGGAAGGTGATGTCTCCAAGGTCAGGTCTGTGGAGAGGCAAGTCCACTCACAGAAGTAATATTGTCTTTCAAGGTATTTTTGTGAAATAAAAACACCAGTTATTAAATGAACAGATAGATAATTTATTGTCATACTGTGGAACATTTCAGAAAAAAGTAAATTAGTGCAGATTTAAGACTGGCAGTTTGTATCTGCCATCACTGTGAACCATTTCTATGATACCATGATGCTAATAGTGGAATATGGTTTACACAACAAATGTATTTAGAATTACAACTTAAGGCAAAAGGAGAAATTCAATTTGTCAACTGGACAAAAGTTTATTTGGTTGAATACGTTTTGCAGCTCATCCAAGCTACTTCTTCAGTTCTGGTCAGAGTGGTGGTGGACACTGTCTATATCTGCCTGAAGGGAGGCGCTATCTACAATGAAATTACTTTGAAAGTACCACACCTATTTGTTTACAATTTCTGTTAGTTAGGTGGGCCTATTAAATATGCAGTGGGAGTGGAGTGTGGGATCTTGTTAGCGTAAATATTCAGAGCCATAATGGGTGTTTTCACACCTCTGGACCTGACCTGGCTGCCCTATTGTTTTCTTTGTTTTGATTTAGGTTTGAGGATAGAGTTATAAATGGGAGACAAATTATGTGTGAGACCTCCATTTCTGTTCATGGAAGGATTCTCTTTCTTGACAAAAATAGCCTCTTTAACTCCCCTCTCAAACCAATTCTTTTCTCTGGCTAAGATCTGTACCTCACTGTCCTCAGCGGCCCGTGGCTTCTAGGTGGAGATGTACGGCAGATTGAGATGCACTCTGGCTCTCCCGTCTGTGTTGGTACATCCTCTTGTGAAGTGGCTGTTCTGTTTCTCCAGTGTAGCGCTCAGTGCAGTCTTCACTACACTGAATGGAGTAGACCACATTGCTTTGTTTGCGGCTCGGTGTTTTGTCCTTTGGGTAGACCAGTTTCTGTCTTAAAGTGTTTGTGGGTTTGAAATAGACTGGGATTTCATGTTGTCTGAAAATCCTCTGTAGTTTTTCAGAAACGCCAGCCAGGTAAGGAATAGTTACACCCTTTCTCCTGGGTTCTGATTCTCTGTTGTCTTGTTTCTTGTCCTTGTCTCAAGGACAAGAAACAAGGACAAGGACAAGGACAAGTGAGCGCTACATTGGAGAAACAAAACAGCCACTTCACAAGAGGATGTACCAATACAGACGGGAGAACTAGGGTGGACCGCAATGACCGCAATGGCCAGAGAAAAGAACTGGTTTGAGAGGGGAGTTAAAGAGGCTATTTTTGTCAAGAAAGACAATCCTTCCTTGAACAGAAATGGAGGTCTCAGACATTATTTGTCTCCCATTTATACTCCACTCCCACTGCATATTTAGTAGGCCCACCTAACTAACAGAAATTGTAAACAAATAGATGTGGTAGTTTCAAAGTAATTTCATTGTAGTTAGCTCCTTCCTTCGAGTGGATATACTGTAGACAGTGTCCACCAGCACTCTGACCAGAACTGAAGAAGCAGCTTGGATGAGCTGCAAAACGTATTCGACCAAATAAACTTTTGTCCAGTTGACAAATTGAATTTCTCCTTTTGCCTACTACCTGGATGACTGAGGGATTCTTCACAGTTACAACTTAACTTAACAAAACATACTCTCCACTTGTGAGAGAAGCACTGCAAAATATATTGGAAAAATTCTAAAACTTTAATCAGGCCACTCTATTTTAAAAAGAAAGTTTTCATGCATCTTACTTTTGAAAGGGCACAGAGGACATCTTTATCTGTTTAGTTTAAGGAATGAAACCTTAAAGTTACCTATTTGGGTAAAATACATTGTTTTATTTAAAGTTCAATCAGATCGAACCCTTGTAAAACTAAACTCTTAAACTCCATTCCTTTAGTGGTAAATAGAATGACTTGGGTTGACTACAGCAATAGTGATAATTTACAGAGCTGTTTCTCTGAAGTACTGACACCTCATTATCAGATTTAAGACAGATAGTGCCTTAAAATGTGTCACAATTGAATCTCTACACATAATTAACAGGTATCTGCTATTAAAAAAAAGTTTCACAAAGATGACAGAGAAATTCCTATCATGTCCAGAACATGTCCAAACTGAAAACAATGAAATCTGGACTGCCCATTTCCAGGGTGACAAGGGGGCTGGTTAAAGACTATCATCCAACCCTGCATAAAAAACAGTGTCACAGTGCACTGGCCCCAATCAGCCTTCAGACTTCAAATCACACACATTTTTTTTTATTATACCACAAAGACATGGCCAATTGAGTTTTGTCATGATTAAAATGTGATTGTCAGCACCACTTACTAGTTGTTCAAGTTGACTTTGTTAACTATCTAGACTCGGTATACTCAAACTTTGAAATTAACATTAACATTAAACTTTATTTATGTATGTATATGTATATTATCAGATGATATAAGCTAATTGCTGCAGAATGGTTCCACATAGGACTGAGAATCACATACACAATATATTAGATTGCACATGACATTATGCAATATATCACTATTTTTAAAGCAACAAATGTATTATAATAACTGTATTTCTTTGTTAAATCCCTAACTATGTATACATAATGCGAAATACACCCATTTTAATCATCGGAAAGGTGATATTTCAAATGGGTTGCATAAACAAATGTCCTTTTTCAAATTGCGAAGACAATTACGAACGCACAAAATGATACTGCCCATGTAGCTTATAAAAGAGGTTCTTCAACTGTTCACACCAGGTACCACCTAATAAAATATTTGACTTTTCCAGTAGCATAAGATCAAGACCAGGTCCAAAACAAGAGTATTCCAGGAGTACATATAGTACATATACTAGTTCTACACAAGGACTAAGGCAAAGGATGATGAAATGTGGATTGAATTTACTGTGCAAATATGAAAATATCTGAAGCGCAGAGAAATCTGTGTAACACCTGAAGAAGCGAGTGTACCAAAGTTTCAGAAGCGCATAGCATGAATCTTTTGGACAATCACCATCTTTCTCTGAATATAAGATGAATTTTCCAAAATGAACACCCCCCTCTCTCTTCCTCCCTCTCTATCACTCCTCTACCTCTCAGCTAACATATGGATCAGTGATCATTGGTCATTTCATTTGTTTGTTTGTTTATATTTAATTAAACTCAAAGTTGTTCAGTAAATTACAGATGAAAAAAGCATATTATTGAGAACGGCCAATTGCAAAAGCTAATATAGCACATATAGCACAAAACTCAGCCATCTCAAAAAGCTGATCCAGTCACTGCTGAATACAAGAATGCACTATTTCCTCAGCACTTTGAGTAATATCACGTTACTCTCTACAAAGTTGCTCAGCTGTGAACTTAAATACCATGACATGACAAAAATCTGTTGGTCCGAACATTTTTTATTTTGTTTTTTCCTCTGAAGGCAGGGAAGCAGACCATTTAAAACCAAAGAACTTTTTTGCTGTAGCATTCAACTGGGCTCTGTGCCAGCCTCAGGTTTGTGAGATTTGCTGGATGTCTCTCTCCGCTCTTCACCCCCATTTCATGCTTACATCTATCCTGTCCAATAGTCTACCAGCAAAATGAAAACACAACTAATGAAATGAAAATGACAACAGTAAGAGATGTGCTTTGCTGTGAAATCATCTAAATGGGACGTGCTAGGAGACAGATGTGAGAATCACAGTGAATGAGACAAAAATATGAGATGTCATTATTTTTGCCTGGTTTGGTGACTTGTGACAAGCTCAAAAATTGTCATTTTTAAGATGTACAATGTAACTGTTCTCATAGAGGGAGCGCCACCTCCATGTCGATGTTATTGCTTTGCCCATAATATTCAGATGAAACAGAAAACACACAAAGTCCTTGTAGAGGTGCAAATGCAAGGAGCAGCACACTAAGATGAGAAAATGCAGCGTCATTTTGGACCACATTATACGAAACAAAACAAAAGAAATTATGTGTGAAGGCTTTTTACCAAAACATTAAAATAAACAAAGTTTTGGACATCGGACATCTGAGCTATGTATTTTTGAATATTCCAAATAATAACATTAAAATGATCAATAGAGAAAAGAACATAACAATAAGGAAAGTTACAGGTTAGATCTGTAGAGAGTCAAGCACAAAGTAAGAATGAGTATTTGAGCAATACATGTATAGGCAAAGAAACAAAAGTTGCTCAGTGAAATTTGTGGTTTTGATTAGTAATGATAAAAGGAGAAGTTCAATTTGTCAACTGGACAAAGTTTGTTTGGTTGAAAACGTTTCGCCGCTCATCTGAGAGGCTTCGTCAGCTCTGGCCCTCATGCTGGTTAGACCCTGTTTATATCTAGCTGCAAGGGAGGAGCTACCTACCCTGAACAAAGCTCTGAACCTATCCCAGCTACTCTCTTTTGTTTTACGAATTCCTCTGGCGTCTAGTATTAACATATCTATAAGCCCTAGGCGGCGCTCACTACACTGAAATAGCTCTGAAACTATCAACTAATCTGTCTCTTTGTATTTCAAATTTCTCTGGCGTCCGATTCCCTATTGATTTTCCCTATTCCCTATTCCCTTTTGATTAGTGTGTTAAGCATTAAAACTAGAGATGGATGACATCTTCAAAGTGCAGCGACAAACTTGAGATAGTCTTGTATGAAAACCACCCTCAGACTCCTTTCCTAATAGACTGTTCCAAGGACTAGCATTTATTACTGTCGTATCAAAGAGAAGAACGACACATAAATGATAGTGTAGCTCCGTGCATTACCAGGAGAGTGTAGTCTCCTGTCATACTGTTAAATACTGTGTGCGTATGATCCAAAGCTGTACCAGCCATAAATCATGCAAATATTGGAGAGGGTTGAGTCATGAAGACACACTGCTCATTCACACCAACCCTGCTGCCTTCCATACATCTACATTGCCTCCACTTTGTTCTGTTTAAATTTAATAGGCTGCTACCATCTAATTCGTGTTGTCATACACTCCCTCTCTGCTGCCCCCTCTGGTGCCTGGTGTCTATCACAGATCAGCAGGGCCTTTATTCGACTAATTAGCTTCAGTTACTTTTCCTCTAGATTCCTCAGTGGGAGGCCCCAGCAGACAAAGATTGTGATTAGATAAAAGCATCCCAAATGACTTCTGGGCAAAATTAGCTAAAATCACTTTTGTGTTTTTACCAAAAATCCCTACAATACAGGTTCCGGGTTCGATCCCCGGGTCGACCGGGCCTTTCTGTGTGTGTTCTGTGTGGAGTTTGCATGCATGGTCTGGGTTCGATCCCCGGGTCGCCCGAGCCTTTCTGTGTGGAGTTTGCATGTTCTCCCCGTGTCTGGGTGGGTTTCCTCCGGGCACTCCGGTTTCCCCCACCAACCCAAAACATGCACCATAGGTAGACCTCCAGCTGAGGTCCTGACCAAGCCGAAGATCATGGAGATGGTCCCCGGGCGCCCTAATGTGTGCTGCCCACTGCTCCTAATATATATATATATATATATATATATAATTTCTCCAGTGTGAGATCAATAAAGTTCACTTCTTCTTCTTCTTTTGCATTTAGTGAAAATAAAAGATGCTCTATGTAACTTTTCAGGTGGAGGGTCCACCACCTGCTTGTTGTTATTGCTTTGCCTAGATAGTTTCTCAGGGTTGTTTCAATTATCTATGTCCATGGAGACACGTATATGATGCCACAGATGCAAGTTATAGGTCAGATCTGTGGAGAAGCACCTCCACGAACAGTATGAATGCATTTTTTTTAGGTCTTTTTAAACAATAAAAACCTGTAATCATCTGTAATTAAATGCAAGATAAATACGTTTGATACCACACACTGGATTGTTGCAAACAAAGCAATAACATCTCCATGGAGACAACCCTCCATCATAAATATTGCCTAGTATACACTATAATATATTGTGTCTTTTTAAAATTAAGAAAAAATACTTAAAACAATGTTGTCTTGCATTATATATAACCCTTTTAACTAAATTCCCAGCTACTTTAATTTTGCACTAATTTAAAGCAACAGGTAAACCTTTTGACTGCACGCCTCACCTTATCACTGTAGGATGTATTATTCTATTGTTTTTTAATTCCAAGTCATATTTTGTCATATCTGTCGGTGACATTTCTAATTATCAACACGGTAATTTCAGTACTAGTCATTATAATTTGAGTAGATGGCAGACTGAAGGCACCCTGACGCTATTTATATTCAAAATTGTTTTTCAAACGAACAACAAGAACATATTATGACACCAATTACATATGGTACCAGTCGGCATAATTTTCCACCGAAGAGAATAACAGTCAAATAAAAGATATGTATAAAAGGTCAGGGAGGGTGTACATAACTCAGCACACGCTAATCAACAACACTGAAACCAAATGTGTTATTTTGGAGTCACATTTCAAATCATGAGCCATGAGCCTGGAGCAATCTAACGCCACAGTTCAATCTAGGCATCATTAGGTAAAAGGACTTCTCTAAAATGGCAAATAGCTTAAATGAAGGGTCGATTAGAGAGTGTGTTCTTGCTCTGCGCCGCGTCAATATGTCAGGAGCCATTTTGGGAGAACAAGCCCTCTTTCATATTCACCTGCTCTCTCAGCTCTGGTCCATTATTTCACACAATCATTTCTATACTGACTAATATATCAGTCATTACTGCCCTCACTGTGAGCTCCAGGTTAATTTGGCACTTCAGAACCCCATGTGGCCCCAATATCTCCCCTTTTCCCAGCCCTCTTTTACATTCACAAAGCAGAAAAATAGCATTGAAGTGTTGCAGTTCGACTATATGAAAAGGGCTTATCAATCACATGATATTGCAGTTAGTGTTAAATTTGAATACACGTTTCATGTGGAAGGTCTGCCACTTGTTTGTCTCCATAGAGATGTTACTGCTTTGTCTGAAATGTGCCACTATATGGCATTGAGTATATAAACCGCCAAGATGACAAGCTGTTGATTCCACAAGGCAAGTTATAAGTAATATCTGTGGAGTGACAACATTGCTCCCAGTAAGATGCTTTTTGGTCCTAGACTCATATATATAACAGATGCAAGAGATACATGTTTAATGCTATGCTGTGGAACCTTCCAGACAAAACAATCACACCTCCATTAAAGGAAAAGTAACGTTATTTTACAATCTGAGCCTTCTTTCGGTAATAAAACAAGTCGTTTGACTCACCCATAGCACGTTCGTGTCATTTGGAGCTGTTTGGTGAAAGTTATGTTGTAGCGTATCCGTTAGCCTGAGTATTCGGGGCATTACTTTGCGGTCTCCAAATAACACAAACTTTAGCAATTTCAAATCATAGAAGCCCGATGTCTTAATGTAAGATTTCGTTTGAAGCAAAAGTGGCCTGTAATCCGAGATTTATCCATAGTTTTCAGCTTTGCGTTTCATGTTTGGGTCCCGGGAGCAGTCCGCGCATGCGCACTGGCGTCCTCATCTACTCGAAACTATGGCTAAATCTCGGATTACAGGCCACTTTTGCTTCAAACGAAATCTTACATTAAGACATCGGGCTTCTATGATTTGAAAAGTGCTAAAGTTTGTGTTATTTGGAGACCGCAAAGTAATGCCCCGAATACTCATGTTAACGGATACGCTACAACATAACTTTCACCAAACAGCTCCAAATGACACCAACGTGCTATGGGTGAGTCAAACGACTTGTTTTATTACCGAAAGAAGGCTCAGATTGTAAAATAACGTTACTTTTCCTTTAAGATGTGCAGTTTGGCATGTCCCCACTAGAAATGTTTCACAGTGCACCTTTAATTTATGGAGAGTATGGAAGCGTCTGCGTTCCCAGTAGGATTGCAACGATATCTGATGACGCTTTAAAAGTTTGGAGTTTTGAACTTTTGATATCTGATATAATATCGAATCGCTGGAACCTGGTCTCACAATTCGATACATGTGTTCGGTCAATGTGCATGTGTTCCTCCATGTGTGTCATTTATTCCAAAGGGAAACAGCGTCCTCCTCTGATGCAGCCAGAAAACAGCTCGATAGGGACTTACAGCTGAAATATTCTAACAGAGATTTAACAGAGGTTTATCTTTCAGTCACTTTTTATTTTACGTTGATAGACCCAGGAATGACAAAGATATTCACTTTTAAATACTTTAAAATCACTTTTGGCTTTACATCTTTTCCTTCGACTCTTATCTCATAAGTTTTCCTCAGAAAACCGTTGAGACATTTCTATGTAATATAACATAGTTTTAGTGTTCAGAAAGAGGATGGGAGAGCGCAGTGTGTCTGAAGAACACTGTAGCAGGTCAGTGTGGGAGGAGTGACTGTCTGCTGGAGGAAGCAGTGTGGACACAGGAGTGTGCAGGAAGAGGACTCAGGAGGAAAGAAATAATCAAATCATCATCAAAAAAGGAAAAGTCTGATAGTGTAGCTCCCCTACCACTCTATCTTAAGAGTAGACTGACTATATTATAAAATAAAATAGCACTGTTCTTATTCTCACTGAATAAAAATTCTGAGGTGTAAATCATTGAACCAAATGAACTAAAACACTTCACATATAAACTGGAGCTTTACAGTAGTTGTATTGTATGTATTGTTTCATTAACATCATAGTGTTATTATATTATACTCATTAGCAGAAAAAAAATTATGAGATTTTTGTTTGCATATTAACCTCTCTTACCCTGTCTTGACCTGTGTATCGAATTGTGGGAAAACTGTCTTTGCATCCCTAGTTCCCAGTCGGTCCTTGTTATCTTATGGGAGAGTGGACAACCCGCAGGCATGTTATTATTTCTTGGGCTAGAGCGATTTCCTTGCCAAGAACCAGCTTGTGATTGGTTCAAATTATAATTGCATTTTTATGTGAAGAATCCCTCCGTTGTCCAGGTAGAATCCATGGCAAAAGGAATTCAATTTGTCAACTGGATAAACTTTATTTGGTCGAATACGTTTTGCAGCTCATCCAAGCTGCTTCTTCAGTTCTGGCTAGAGTGCTGGTGGACACTGCTTATAACTGGCTGCAGGGAGGAGCTAACTACAATGAAATCACTATGAAACTATCACACCTATTTGTTTTCAGTTTCTGTTAGTTAAGTCTATTCAATATGCAGTGGGTTAGGGTTAGGGTTAGGTTAAAGGTTTTCTAAATTCTGCTCTAAAATCCAGACTTACTGACAGAGTTGGCTGTGGACTTCTCACTTAAAATGACAATAAGATATGATAATAATAACAAAATAAGATATGAATCTTCATATGAATTAAAATGCCCTGCTACCTCAGATACAAACAAATAACAATAACTATACACAATCTTAATACACAACAATTTTGACCAGTGAATAATGCAGTCCCACAGCCTGAAATACTGCAGTGTTACATGCCATTGTTGACTTGGCAGTTTGGGCCACAGCTCCATCTGTTGGACCTGGCAGCACACAGGAGTGACAAGAATGAACCAAGAATTGCTTGTGAATTGATTAAAATGTATTGGAGGAGTGAAAACCCAGACTATTTCACACTTATAACGCTATTTAATAAAACTAACGCTGTAATGAGACATATGTAAAATGGACTCAAATCCTCAAATATGTATTTAGATTGATTAATTAGTCCTGGATTGTTTTGTACAAAAGGCCTAAGGGGCTCATAAAATTGCCATTTTCACCTACTTTATAGCTTCGTTAGCTTAGAGATTATTCCTAAAACTGAGATTCCCATGTAGGGTTGAAAAATGTCACATTGCCACTTTGAAACAATAACTAAATGTACATACAAATAAACTGAGAAAAAGTAAAATATGGCCTCTGAAAAACCTAAAATGAAAAATTGCACAGATGTATGACCTATGGGTGACCTATACATATTACACAAAATTGACTCTTGTGAGCTTTAAGCCATGTTGTGAAGTTTTATTTCATTCACACATGTTTCAGTAACCCTTTATTACATATCCAAAGTAAAAAATGCTTGGTTCTACCTTATAATATCATGAAGCAGTAGTTTTCAGGTTAACAGCTACCATTTACCTTTAGTTCAGAAGATTCGATTCCAGGGCAGAAATGATTAAAATGATTCTAGTGAAGGTGTATGGAGTTTAAAAACACAAAATCACATCACAAGGTGGAACAGCGTGCATTCTGTTTGAGAGAAGAACTCAGTCAAAATATGCAGGATTTGTGTGTTAATCTGTGTGAATGAAACAAAACACAACTCCGGATATGTTTGTTGATGAGGAAACTATAACATAGATGAGAAAATTGTTGAATATGGACCCTTTAAATGTTGAGAAGCCATGGTATTTTACATACAGTACTTGAATACAAAGGTAGTAAACTTCACCAGTACCTTTCATTTTCTCAAGTACAAATTCATATCTCTTTTCAATTTGTTCTATTTTGTGATAATACTGCAATGATGGATATGTGTCTGATGTATACTACAGATTAAATTCATACTTAACAGTTCATTATTTTTCTTTAATGTGTGAAACTTGTGACACTTCGTTTCACTTTCAGAATATAAATTCACTTTGAAAAACTAATCAAAAGTATGTGAGACAGTAATTGCAAGGCTAGCAATTTGCCAAAATAAAGCTTTGACTAATTTGAGCTATTTAAATGTCAGTTTCACTGGTGTTTCTATCCATTACAGATGGTTCAGATTGTGTAAAATAGCCCTGTAATTATTTGCACACAGCAGACAAATGACACCTTTCAGACCAATTATAATACTTAATTCTACAAGATATGCATACCAAGATGTTGATAGCTTTTGGGATTTCAATATAGAAAGACAAACAAAACTTCTCTTTTCAATGTAATATGTTGAGGTCCTTTGGGAAGTTTGGATTTTTGCATAGTAGTAATAATATAGTAGTAATAGTACTGTAGTAGTAGTAGTAGTAGTAGTAGCAGTAGTAGTAGTAATAGTAGTAGTAGTAGTAGTAGCAGTAGTAGTAGTAGTAGTAGTAGTAGTAGTAGTAGTAGTAGTAGTAGTAGTAGCAGTAGCAGTAGTAGTAGAAGTAGTAGTAGTAGTAGTAGTAGCAGCAGCATCAATAATGTGATTGGATGTGCTTGGAGTTTGACACCCATTATATTTGGCCATTTTTCCAAGTATTTTTGTTTTAAATTGTCTTTTTTAGTAATTTTATTTTCAGATTTGTATTATTGTTTGCAACCGTGGTAATTTCCAATTATACTCCCAACAAGCAAAACAAGATAAGATTTCCAGACCAAAGCAGAGGCCAGACCCCACACCCCAGACCCCTGACAGTTTTCAGGCTTGTTTGAGGATGTAGTGTCTGATGTAACTGGAGGAGTGATGAGATTAAAGGATTTGAGGGATTAACGTTAGGCCAGGAAATTTGAAGCTAACATGTATTCCCATTTGCATTAGGTCTTATTAAAAGCTAATGAGGTCGGCCATTTTGAGCTCTTCTCTGAGGAAAGTTAATGCGAAGACAAGCCTGACATGCGTATTTTCTTATTGAGGTATTAGTCAGGTCACAGGGGGGCAAAGGAATACACGTGCTTGGCGTGCGTGTAAATTATTATGTAACTGCGATTTTTGAAGTTTGCAGTTCAGACAATTAATATCAAAATGTATAAAATAAAATCTAATATTGTTTGCACCATAGAAGAAGACACAAGTAAAATTCCATTGGAAATCTGCAAGGAAATCTGCACTTGTACAGCACTTTTCAAGATACTGAAAGATGCTTTACATGAAGAGACAAACAAAGGCAAACAAAAGAAATAAGACTGTCAATGAAAGGTGGTTTTAAAGAGATGGGTTTTCAGGGCTATTTTAAACATGGGGAGTGTGGATGAGTCTCTGGTGTGTTTGGGCAGGGAGTTCCAGAGGGTGGGGGCAGCAGCGGAGAAGGCCCTGTCCCCCCAGGTCTTGTGTTTAGTCCTGCATTGGTGAGGGAAAGGGAGCCAGTAGAGATCTTTGAGAACAGGGGTGATGTGTTCATGGGAGGAGGTGCGGGTGAGGAGGCGGGCAGCAGAGTTCTGGATGTACTAGAGTCTATTGAGGAGTTTGGAGGGTGAATCATTGAGCAAGCTATTGCTGTAGTCGAGGCGGGAGGTGACAAAGGCGTGGATGAGGGTTTCAGCAGACTGAGTGGAGAGGGAAAGGCGGTGGCAAGCAATATTCCGGAGGTGATAGAAGGCAGTTTTAGTGATGTAGGAGAGGATCTGGTCAAAGAAGATGCCAAGGTTACGGAGGTGGGAGGAGGAGGGGACTGAGGAGCCATCAACAGAGAGGATGAGGTTATAGTGGGTTTTGGTGAGTGTTTTTGGGGCTGATAATGCTTATTTCAGCTTTGTTGCAGTTGAGTTGGAGGAAGTGTGACTATAGCCAGGACTTTATTTCGGAGATGCAGTTTGTGAGGGTGGAATGTGTGCCCAGGGTCATGGATTTCGTGGACAGGTAGAGTTGGATGTCATCTGCAAAGCAGTGGAACCTGTTAGGCATGGCAAATATGGGCTTTTGGAGTGAGATTATTTTTAAAGTCGCATAGGGGCAAAAAAATCGGTTTTGGGTCACTTCAGGCTGCAGTGTGATCGTTACCCAAGATATGTGGTCCTAAAACCGATACATATCCGATCTTTTGGCATGGCTGCTGAACAGCCAGGTCGCATTCATCCGACCTGGGCGTGTTTCCTACACGTTCCTTTCTGCAGACATTGGTGCCACTGCTCCACAAAACGCCGTGGCCAAAAACCTTGTCCTTCTCCTTCTTCGTCTCCTCCTTAAAGCAAATAAGCTATACATGTTTTGGCTCCAGTACGACTTCAGGCTACTTTCGTAAACATTGAGCACGCTCGCTGCGCGTGACATCGTGTCCTCCAAGGCGCATGCGGGACACTTTTGGGGTGTTTACAATTCACACTGGAGATCACATACAAGTCACATTTAATTGAACGACCTCGCAAAAAAATCATATTTCACAAAAAAAAATCAGAATTGAGCATTAAGCCCTGCAGTCTGAACGTATCCATACGCGATCGACTGACACTTTGCCAGCGATCAACTGGTAGACCGCGATCGACTGATTGGGCACCCCTGATTAAAGGGATATGCCACCCCCAGGTCAAATTTGGGCATCTCCCCACAGTCCAGAGACTAAAATAAGTGGTGGAAAGCGTTTTCCTGCTCACCCAGCCATTGTCCGAGTCTGTCGCCACTGACCGCCGCGGTATCTGGTGCTTCTCCGCCTTAGACTGGAGTCTAACGTCACCAGAGAAAGATTTCGGCCAAAAGGAATTAATTTGCTCGATGCGTTTCCCAATTACTTTGCGTGTAGTGCGCATTCATATCGAGTGCAAATAAATGTGCAAATCAACACGGAGAGCTTGCCTTGGTCATTTTGGGTGGGACCCATCCTTTTTCAGTGCGTGAGAATACAGCCGTATCACGCAGCACGCTGCCAGGGGAATCCCAGTTACGCACCGGGAAGGGAGTTCCCCTGTTGCACAACGTGGTGCGTGATACGGCTTGGATTTGAACCTACATCCCCGGGGAAAGTCAGTGACTTACCAGTTGAGCTAACCAGCCGGTAACATGATGTTACTGATGTAGAGTATGATGAGAGGGGGGCCAAGAACTGAACCTTGGGGAAGTGGTGTAGAGGGGGACTTGCAGTGGTTAATATGGATGAACTGGTGTCAGTCGGTGAGGTGTTAGGTGAACCAGGAGAGGGCGGTGTCGGTGATGTTGAAGGTGGCTTGCAGGCTGGATAGGAGGATGGAGTCACTGATGGAGTCAAAAGCGGCAGTTAGTTCCTGGAGGATGAGGATGGTGAGGTTCCCAGAGTCGGAGGAGAGCTGGAGGTCACTGGTGACTCAGACGAGGGCTGTCTCAGTGCTCTGGTGGGAGCGGTGGGATTGGAAACATTCAAATAGGTTATTGGTGGTGAGGTGGGATTTCAGTTGGGTGGTGACAGTACGTTCGATGAGTTTGGAGAGAAATGAGAGGTTTGAGATAGGTCTGTAGTTGTTTGGAATGTCTGGGTCAATCTCAGGTTTTTTGAGGATAGGAGTAATGGCGGCAAGCTTGAGTGCTTGAATGAGACTGAGAATGAGTTTTGGTTTTTCGAGGAGCGAGCTGATCCAGGCAGGAGGAGAGGGTGTCGTAAAGAATAGTGAGTTCTGCTGTGGACTGGGCGTCAGTGAGAGTGGCTGTAGATAAATGTTCAGCCAGGAGGGAACTGAGTGTAGAGGGTAAGTTGGGTAGCAAACGTGTCTGTTTTTGATGAGGGATGGGGATGGTCGATATGGTGAAATCAGTGGAGAGGTTTGATATGGAGAGGCCTGAAGTGCAGACAAGATCCAGAATATGTCCACGGTTATGGGTGAGGAAGTTGACATGTTGATTGATGTTTAAGCAGTTCAGTATTTCCATAAAGTCAGTAGTAGCAGTGGAGGTGGTAGAGTCCAGGTGGAAGTTGAAATATCCTAGTAGCAAAATGGAAGGGGAGGTGAAGAGAAGCTGGGTCAGGAATGTGAACGAACGATTTGGTTTTGGGGGGTGGTAGATGACAGCAACGGTGAGGGGGGTTGACGCAGTAACTCTGAAGGCCAGGTGTTCAAATGATGTGGCAGAGGGAATTGAAATGGGGCTGATCGCAAAGTCCTGCTTAAATACCACTTCAATGCCACCACCAAGGCCTTCAGAGCAAGGTTTGGTAGAGTAACTGTATCCATCGAGTGTAGTCAGATTGAGTGTAAAGTTTCAGTAAAACAGAGAAAGTCCAAATTATTGTCAATGATCTGTTTTTTTCCAAAATGTCACTTTTATTGTTATTGTTTAGCAGAGTGAACTGAATGGATTTAATGGTAGGAACTGACAGAGGAGCTTTGGGAAAGGGGCGGAGACAGGACATGTGTCATCTGTTTTGATGACGTGGTGATAGTGCTTTGTGATCAGCTGACCAGATAAACGGAATAGACTGAGGAGTGCCGAAGTAAACAAACTTGTGACGAGAGCTTCTATGGATGTATTTTGAAGAAGAAGGATGAAGAAGTCCGAGGGATTTAATTATTGAGATGCATGGGGGAATTGAGGAGCTACTGAGTTTGAGGAGTTGTGAGACGGAGTACTTGAGAGCCATGTCGGAGAATGGTGGAACAGCAAGGTAACTCTTAAACAGTGGACCTGCTGATAAGAGTACCAGACAGAGCAACATCGCCCGGCTGAAGGACATGGAGCGCTGTGTGTGCCACAAACCGTCTGGTTTCGAGCATGCAACAACAGCGGCAGAGTCAGGAGCTAGTTCTTGGCACAGCGGTGTGGATATCTGTTTGTTTTTCCATGAGGTAGATTTGTTTTTTTGTTGTCAAGATACTAAAATCTAAATATATATATAATAAGTACCGCTTTTTTTTCTCTCTCTTTTTAATACATTTCCATGCATTCTAATTCTTTTTCATTCATTCATTCATTTTATTCCGCTTTTCCATTTTCTGGGTCGCGGGGGCAGCAGTTCAAGCAGTGTTCTGCTGCCCAGAACACAATGCACCAGCCCCCATGAATCCTTCCGCGGGTGGTGGGTCCACAGGAGGACGGCTCACGTCACAACAGGCCTTGATGTATCTTCTGCCATGGGGGCTACCAGTGTCCACAGACACTGGTGGGGTTAAGTGTCTTGCCCAAGGACACAACGGCAGCGCTCATCTGTGGGAGCTGGGATCATATGCGGTCAACCCATCAAGAGCGGGATTCTATTCTAATTCTGATATAGAAAAAGAGCCTATAAATAAATCTATTCATGAATGGTCCAATTCTGTCTTTTTGTATGTTTTTTTTCAGAATCTATACCTGCTCAAATGAGTATCTAGTTTTGATATTAGTCAAAGTATCTGGGTAATGACAATACTTTTGACAAACCTAGTTTTTTTTTTTTTTTTCACCAGCTAAATGTTAAAAATATCATCTTTAATAAGACTACCATTCACAAAACAAGCAAGCAAAGCCCTTGTATATAGCTCAATGTCATGTTTTTGTCTGGTATATCAATCACAGCCTTCACATTGTATGAAAATATGTCGTCTGTTAAAGTCTATTTGTGAACATGAGTCACTGCTAAACTCTTAAAGGAACTGTATTTATGTGTGTTCTTTAAATCCATCAATCTTACTGTCCTCCAACAAAAATACATTTTCTTTATCTGTCCCACTTATGTCAACAAAACCTTCACCTGTCACTCCACACCTCTACTTTGTCCCTGTGGAACTGCCTCTGGAACAAGCCGCCATCTTGGGATGATAAGTGAAAACAAAAGGCAAGAAACTTGCGAGCACTGTCAGCTATAAGTACACACAGAATGTACCTTTGATACTGCCTTGGTGGAAGTACAAATACTTATACTGAAGGTAAATTGAGATGGTACTTTAAAGTGCACTGTGTGATGCTTGAAAAGCCTGCTTCAGAAACAAAGCGCTGCAGGAGATAATTAGCTGGATGTAATTTCAAAAGCTGTCCACAGTCCTGGCAGTACAAACGGTGCTGACAACTTCCAAGAAAATCTATTTTTAAGCAGTTCATAAAAGGAAAAAAAGAAATTATATAAGTGCAGAGTTCTGTATATGGTTTGTAAGAAAATGGTTG
The DNA here is from genome assembly GCA_036785185.1 of Paratrypauchen microcephalus. Classification (NCBI taxonomy): domain Eukaryota; kingdom Metazoa; phylum Chordata; class Actinopteri; order Gobiiformes; family Gobiidae; genus Paratrypauchen; species Paratrypauchen microcephalus. The sequence goes on from JAVJIX010000032.1 coordinate 6,832,804, forward strand.
GAGGTAAGGAAATGTATTCTAATTTGGTTATAATGAACATTTACAATCTTTCTTTTGTGGTGTACTGGCTGGGGAGACTTTTCCTGTTTCACAAAATAACATGGAGGAAGTGAATGGGAAGAAGGAAGTCAGTGTTACAGTTGTTACAGTTATATTGTCGGAAAAATCACAATTGGAGTAATCAGATATCAGATAACTGGCTAGTGTTTACATCCAGTCTGATAATCCAACACCAGGTGTACACGTGCTATGGGTTTTTCAAGAGTGACAGTGTGGTAAGAATCGTAACATTTTAAGATTTGTACACTTTTAATCTCTGTCTTTGCTTCGCTGACTTTCTGCACTATTAACACAGATTGCACAGATTTAGAACATCATAAGAAAAATGCTCAAATCACACTATGTAGTTTATATGACATTTCAATAATCTGACAACTCCAGAGATCAGATAATGATGAGATCTTCAGAGGTCTTGTTTTGACTGCTTCTCATGAAAATCAGCCTCACAAACATCAATAAAAATGGTTAATTGAGTTCCCTATTGGACATGTGTCATGAGTAAGCTATTACATAACACTCATAAATTATATTTCATCTTTAGTGAGGAGTTATCCCATTGTGTGCACAGTTAGAAGCTCTGAGTCCATTTGCACTTTTCCAAATGTTTCTGTCACTAAATGTCTTCATTAAGGGTGGACCTTTTCAAAGGTCGAGTGTAATGTTCTCTAACAGATCAGTGGGATATTATCAGGGTAGGTCAACAGCAATCTTAAATTACATTTTATCATTTACATATATTTTAGGATATTTATTATTTAGGCATAATGTTTTAAATTTTCATTTGCTTAAGTATAACATATATTTTCACATTAATTAACAAATTAAACATTTTAAATGTCCTCCCTTAAAATGCATATATACCATAGTAACGCATACTATAGGTACTATATGTACCTAAAATGCACTTTTATGTATTTTTATTTACATAATATAATGTTCATATATTTACTTAAAGATCATATACTTTCATACATATTAGATGCATTGAAAAAATGAGTGGCTTCAGTTGTACAATGCATTCTAAATGGTAAACTGCTTGTAGTAATGGCAAAAGGAGAAATTTAGTTTGTCAAATGGACAAAAGTTTATTTGGTCGAATAGGTTTCGTAGCTCATCCAAGCTGCTTCCTCAGTTCAGAACTGAAGGATTCTACCAGGACGACTGAGGGATTCTTCACACGTTTGTAGTAATCATAATAGGACTACCTATTACAGTGTAATAGTGTTAATATTATTAATGAAATGAGTGCAGAAATAGCAATCATCACGATAGTCAAACACTAAAATTATTTTCAATTAACACTATGCACTATGCAACTCTTTTGGTGGGCCTACTAGTCTCCTGAGCAATGTTATTGGCTGGAATGATCAAGTAGCTCTCACCACCACCCAAAGTTACAGGTCAGATCTGTGTGGTGACCTCACTCATACGGTTGTTTTTCAATTTAGCGTTGACCAATAAAAACATCTGTAATAAATGCTCAATAGACAGATTTACTGCCATACTGTGTAATATCCCAGGCAAAGCAATATGAGCTCCACGGACACCAGGAAAGTTACATAGTGCAGCTTTAACTTATTGCACACCTCTATGTTTTGTACATCTCTTACCTGTATATTTTGTATCTGGTGGAGAATCCCCCTGTAAACCTCTCTCTGAACTCTGTATACTCTGGACATCTGTGGAATGGCCCCTTCTCTGAGAGCAGCCAGTCCAGTTGGCCTTTGCTCTGCCGGGCGTTGAACCCCCACGCTGTCGAGCCGGAGGGGTTAGAGGGCGATGACGACGACGATGAGAGGGGTTTCCCACCATTCGCTCCAGGGGCTCCCACTTCAGCACCACGCCCAGGCCACGGCAACCACAGCAAAACCCACGGCAACCATAGCAGCATCAAGGAGGACCATCTAACAGAGGGAGCGGAGCCATGGGTGTACCTCTCTTTTCTGATTGGCCAAGGAGTCGCCATGGTCCCGGGTGTAATGTCCTAGGGCACCTGGGACCAGCATTTCTTCTGGCAGTCTCCTCCCGCCGACCTGAAAGACAAAACAGCATAGCACAAGGTTAAGTGAATGGTTTTCTTTATGATGTTAAATTTCTCATTGCAAAACACAACTGAGTATGATTGCAAAGTCAGTTATTATTGCCTGATATGACAAGGGGGTTCAAGAAGGATTTATAGAGGCACTTACTAACTTAAAAGGGATAAAACACAGCCTACAAAATTATGCAAGCATGCTTTAATTCAAAGTAGAAGCTGAGATGTTCAAAAGACCAAAACATTTTGCATCTGTGTTGTGAGTGCTATGGGAAATTGCATAGGAAAAAATCAATAAGTCAGGGGAACACAGTGTCTCTCACAATTCAATACAAATCGTAGAAGACACTAACACTAACATAACCAATGCATACAAATAAGCCTGTCACAGTAATTACTACTGACTTATCATTCAATATATGATTGCAGGAACAATATATTTTGAGGCTTAATATTTATCGTGGCACGTTTTCTTTGCAAAATTTGGGAGATTTGTGTCAATTTAGTTGTAATACGCTATAAGATTTGAGCTGTAGAGGACTGAATAAGTCACATCTAAGGCTAATTATTGCTTCATTCTGTTGTTTATTTGTGTCAGCTCTGGTCTTTTGAACTACATTGTCTATTTAAAAATGATTTTGTTGGAATTATTTTATTTTCATTGCATCAGTGGCATAAAATAGTTTCAATATTACCCTTTATCACAATATACAGCTCTGGAAAAAAATAAGAGACCACTGCAAAATTATCAGTTTTTCTGATTGTACAACTTATAGGTATGTGTTTGGGCAAAAGGAACATTTTTGTTTGAGTCTATAAACTACTGACAACATTTCCCCCAAATTCCAAATAAAAAAATATGATCGTTTACAGCATTTATTTGCCGAAAATGACAAATGGTCAAAATAACAAAAAATATACATGTTACGCTTTCATGCGTCTTGGCATGCTCTCCACAAGTCTTTCACATTGTTTTTGGGTGACTTTTTTCCACTCTTGGTGCAAGAACTGAAGTAGTTCAGCTTTGTGTTTGTGTTGGAATTCAACAGACGCTGGAATGGAATGGCTGTAATACATGTAGAGATGCTGATTCAGAAAAAAATGCAGTGGTCTCTTATTTTTTTTCCAGAGCTGTATCTCTATAGCAATATATTATGCTTCAAAATGTGTTATCATGACAGGCCTACTTACACAGATTATTGTTTTTTTCATTTTGTTCATTGTAAATTGCGATATCAACCTAAAGAAACTAGTAAGTAATAAGAGTAATAAGTAATAAGATGGGTCTATTCACTTCCTGTAATAAAAAAACAAACAAAAAATCAATACCAATAAACAATATATTAGTGTTTTAATATTTGATCTTAACCCTGATTCTCTGTGGCATTTTGTCCACCCCAACCCACCCAGACACTTTAAAAATAAAAGAGAAAACTCAGCCAACTACCTTACCACGGTTGAGTTTCTTCTGTATTTTCTACCCCAACACTTGTGTCCTTGAGTGACTTGTAGAGATATTATGTCTATCTAAATCAGTTAAGAAACAATATTTTTTTTAAAAGAAAAGAAAGAAAAAAAACAAAAAAAAAACAAAAAACATTTCATTTTCTACATTTTGTGTTTGGCAAGCCTGACAAAACACATCCAAAAACACAACAGCTGGGACCAGCTAACGCCTCTCTTTTTCATTTTTTACGCAAATGAACATTATCACATTTCTGAATTTTTCACACCACTTTGGCCTATCACGAGGACGGGCTCTTATTCACTGGCGGTGCGACTAGTGGGGCCAGCTAGGAACAAGCGTGTATGCCTCCACACACATACTATGTACAGCAGTGACGGAGAGGCTTTAAGTGGACTGGGACTGGGAGGATTCTTTGCTTATCTTACAAACAAATTAGAGAATTAATTTCAGGTGGATAAATGCGGTCTTAGGCATGAAAGAACAAGAGCACTCACGGCGATGCATGTTTAATTTTTGTTTGGAGCAGTGAGAGATTGATGCAGAGAGAAGATGCAAGCCCATGTGTTTACAGTAAGCTTTGTTTCAACACGTGTTTAACACACAAGTCCGGCATATTTAGGCTGTGGTCTCCTTTCAAACTAAAAACACTCGGCTCCACCTTGTGATGTCATTTAGCAAAACAAGAAGTGCTTAATTAAATATTAAGAGGTATTGTTTTTTTTTTGCCAATATCACCCACCTCTGGACAATCTCAAAAGTGAATGCATCTTATCATGTCTACTTGCATCAAAAGCCATGTACAGCTCTGGAAAAAAAAGAGACCACTGCATTTTTTCTGAAATCAGCATCTCTACATGTATTACAGCCATTCCATTCCAGCGTCTGTTGAATTCCAACACAAAAACAAAGCTGAGCTACTTTAGTTCTTGCACCAGGAGTGGAATAAAGTCACAATGTGAAAGACTTGTGGAGAGCATGCCAAGACACATGAAAGCTGTGATTAAAAATAAGGGTTATTGCACCAAATATTGATTTCTGAACTCTTCTTAAGTGTAAACATTAGTATTATGTTGTTTTAAAATGAATTTGATCTTGTTTCTTTGCATTGTTTGAGGTCTGAAAACATGTATCTTTTTTGTTATTTTGACCATTTGTCATTTTCGGCAAATAAATGCTGTAAACGATAATATTTTTATTTGGAATTTCGGGTAAATGTTGTCAGTAGTTTATAGACTCAAACAAAAATGTTCCTTTTGCCCAAACACATACCTATAAGTTGTAAAATCAGAAAAACTGATAATTTTGCAGTGGTCTCTTATTTTTTTTTCCAGAGCTGTATTTTTCCAACACAAAGCCACCAATGCTTGACGTGTTGTTCCACCACCAGAAGTCATGAAACTGTAACGGGGCCTCAACACAAACACAAAACCCAAATTCAGCTCTGGCGGAATAGAACCTGACTTTTCATTCCCACAAAGAACAATCCACAGTGAAACAATTGCTCCTTTTCATGCGGTGCCAATCAAGAAAGTAATTACACCAACAGAACAGGGACACACTGTACCTATGAATGTCATTACCCACAAATAATAGTGGTTTTATATAGCTCTGACCAGCCTCAATTTGGTTTGCAACAATGAGAATAATTGAAACTGTGAAACTGAATAAAGGGTACACCAAGAGGATTGCGACAGGCACAGTAAAGCCAGGGGATTGAGGATGTACCGGTAAGTGAATCCAAAACCAGAGGAAGCTTTGGCTAGAATCCTGTGGCACATATAAATAATCAGTGGTGGGTAAAGTAGCCAAAAGTTCAAAATAATATTACTCAAAGTAAGTGGTCCATGAAATGAGTCAAATAACAGTAAAAGGTATTTGGGGAAAGTACTACTCAAGAGTCTTAAAGAGCAACTGTTGGAGCGTGCGGTCTGCTTTATAATTTTAAGTTAACGTAATTGGAAGGGCAAAACCTTTGTGTCAAACATGTGGTCCAGGGGCAGAATCTGGCCCTCGGCTGATTTTCTATTAAGATATTTTAATTATATTTAAATTTTCTATTAAAATATTGGTAATTTTCTGCAGGCTAAAAGATGCCAAGTTTCAGGAGCAAAAAGAAAGCATGACTATTTCTCGTATTTTCTTATTTTATTATTATTACTTATCTTGTCTGCATGCACTTTCTTATTCAAACTTTCTTTTGCACTAAACTGCCTGGAGCTAATGTGGCAAGTGAATTTCTCCTATGTCAGATCAATCTTATTCTGTGAAATGCATACAAGTTAATGTTAAAACATTGTGTTGAAATTGCATTTTTCTTAAAGTTTCAGCTTGTTCATAATAGTATAATATTTTGTAAAAGAAAGAGTTCATCAAATAAAAAAACTTCTGTAATAGATTTGTGTTTCTCTGCACAAATATTTGGGCTTATTGCTATTTTTGGGGTATATGAGTTCTCTGATCTGGCCCCTGTGGGATCAAAGTAGGTTAGATACGGCCCCCGGACCAAAACGAGTTTGACACCCCTGCCTTAGACAATGCACAAAAAAGATTACTTTTTTTTCTAACTGCTTTTTTTAATAACTAAATCATGTCAAAAAGAGTGATGAGAGAGAGATAAATATTTGAAAAACTTCATATTTTCAACATAAAACTTGGTATGGTATGAGTAACCACATTTGCTCAAGTAAGAGTACTACAGGGAGTCCTCGGGTTATGACGTAGATCCGTTCTTAAGACGCGTCGTAACCCGAATTTCGTCGTAAACCGGATTTTGCCTTTGATCTTCCAACCAAAGCACCAATAACCTTTCCATCTCAATAATTAGACCACTACGCTGCTTGGTTATCACTGCCGCTTTCATAGGAGTAGATCAGAGCCCACATCAGGTACTTCCGCCCACATTGGACACGCACACGAGGCTGTCTTCATCTCCCTACAACCACAACAGAGCGTATTCTTGCGCCGTGCGCCGCGCGCCGTTCGTGTTTGTTTACATCTCTTACCACGCTAAACCGCGTAAGACGGAATGACGCGTAATATATACATTTTTTTTTTAATGGGGGCGCGTTCGTAACCACGAAACGTCGTAACCCGAGACCGTCGTAACCCGAGGACCCCCTGTACTTCAATCAAAAATATGACTCAAGTAGGAGTAAAAGTACGCTGCTAGAAAAGTACAGCTGAAAAAAGTTACTCAAGCAAATATAACTGAGTACTACCCACCTATAGCTTTAAAGATACGCTGTGCAACTTTCTGGTGGAAGGTTCAGCACTTGCTTGTCTCTATGGCGATGCTATTGCTTTGTCTGTTTGTCTGTTTCACATATGACATTACACTGACATATGACAATAAAATCTTTACCTGAAACTTCATTATCTTATTTTTTTTTTTTTAATCTTCCAACCAAGGTCTATTTCTTCCTTTCTTCTTCCAGTAAAGTTCATATGGAAAAGGTGAACTTCAAATCCCAGTGCAATAATATCTTCTATAGATTCAGCAGTTCTTGGTTAGATAAAAAGAGGCATTCAATTTGTATTTCTGCAGCAATATCTTACACAGATTTCAGTTTTATTCCAGTCATAAAAGCCTTAAAGGGATATGCCACCCCCAGGTCAAATTTGGGCATCTCCCCACAGTCCAGAGACTAAAATAAGTGGTGGAAAGCGTTTTCCTGCTCACCCAGCCATTGTCCGAGTCTGTCGCCACTGACCGCCGCGGTATCTGGTGCTCCTCCGCCTTAGACTGGAGTCTAACGTAGCCAGAGAAAGATTTCGGCCAAAAGGAATTAATTTGCTCGATGCGTTTCCCAATTACTTTCTGTGTAGTGCGCATTCATATCGAGTGCAAATAAATGTGCAAATCAACACGGAGAGCTTGCCTTGGTCATTTTGGGTGGGAACTATTTTCCAGTGCGTAAGAATACAGCCGTATCACGCACCACGTTGTGCAACAGGGGAACTCCCTTCCCGGTGCGTAACAGGGATTCCCCTGGCAGCGTGCTGCGTGATACGGCTGTATTCTTACGCACTGGAAAATAGTTCCCACCCAAAATGACCAAGGCAAGCTCTCCGTGTTGATTTGCACATTTATTTGCACTCGATATGAATGCGCACTACACACAAAGTAATTGGGAAACGCATCAAGCAAATTAATTCCTTTTGGCCGAAATCTTTCTCTGGCGACGTTAGACTCCAGTCTAAGGCGGAGGAGCACCAGATACCGCGGCGGTCAGTGGCGACAGACTCGGACAATGGCTGGGTGAGCAGGAAAACGCTTTCCACCACTTATTTTAGTCTCTGGACTGTGGGGAGATGCCCAAGTTTGACCTGGGGGTGGCATATCCCTTTAAAAGGTGTAACTTTTCTGGCAAAAGATCCGCCAGCTGCTTGTATCCATGGAAATGTGGCCTCAAATGTTCCGTAGTATTACATTCCAAATGTCTAGCTAGCTTTTTTATGTGTTATGTTGCTCAAATAGCTAGAAAACGTGTATTCTTACAAGCTCCATCACCTCTCTGCGGATCTGACCTGTATCTTGACTGGTCTTGTCGCCTGCTTGTCTCCATGGCGAAAGATATGTTTAATGCCATGTTGTGGAGCATTCCAGGCAAAGCAACATTTCTATGCAAACAAGCAAGTGGCAGTGCCTACAGTAAAGCTACAGCTGTGGAAAAAAATAAGAGACCACTGTATTATTTTTTCTGAAATCAGCATCTCATGTATTACAGCCATTCCATTCCAGCGTCTGCTGAATTCCAACACAAACACAAAGCTGAGCTACTTCAGTTCTTGCACCAGGAGTGGAATAAAGTCACCCAAGAACAATGTGAAAGACTTGTGGAGAGCATGCCAAGACACATGAAAGCTGTGATTAAAAATAAGGATTATTGCACCAAATATTGATTTCTGAACTCTTCTTAAGTGTAAACATTAGTATTATGTTGTTTTAAAATGAATTTGATCTTGTTTCTTTGCATTGTTTGAGGTCTGAAAACATGTATATTTTTTGTTATTTTGACCATTTGTCATTTTCTGCAAATAAATGCTCTAAACGATCATATTTTTATTTGGTATTTGGGGGAAATGTTGTCAGTAGTTTATAGACTCAAACAAAAAATGTTCCTTTTGCCCAAACACATACCTATAAGAAGTAAGATCAGAAAAACTGATAATTTTGCAGTGGTTTCTTCTTTTTCTCCAGAGCTGTATATACAGTGCACCTTTAAAATGGACTGAAGTATGATTTAAATAACTCATGATGTACACCTAAATAAACTAGAATTACATAACATTTACTTTTTATGTATTCTTATTTATTCAATTAAAAGTTAAAAAATGTTGATGATTTCCATCCATCCATTTTCTTCTGGGGGCAACAGTCTAAGCAGGGACTCCCAGACTTCCTTCACTTCCTCCATGTTACTAATTTTATTTATCTTTTCTTTCTTTTCTTTTCTTTTCTTTTTACATGCATGGTAGTTATTTTCATCCATGTTGGCCCAGATATTGATATTGAAGTTACTTGATAATGTCCCTCTTGTGGATTTCCAGTAGGTCCCCATGTGTACCTTTACAGCAAGGACACATGCCGCTAGCCTCTGTGCATCCTTTTCTCCAGACACTCTTGCTAATTACAAAATGCATAAAACATGTCATGCACACCAGCGAGACAATGGGGAGGGAACTGTGAATTTTTAGCCTTGACATTTAATGTTGTCCGTGCATTATTCACACGGCCCAGGAGCATGTTTACTTTTCTCCATCTCTTCCATAGCAACACATATGACCAGAAGACCTATATTTTGTACTGGGTAGGGTTAGCAGTGAAGGTGTGCGTAGGCCTGTCACACAAATTTTGAAATGCGATATAAGATTTAAATCACAAAAACTATTATATTATATTATATTATGATCAAAGGAGAAGTTCAATTTGTCAACTGGACAAAGTTTGTTTGGTTGAAAACGTTTCGCCGCTCATCCGAGAGGCTTCGTCAGCTCTGGCCCTCATGCTGGTTCGACCCTGTTTATATCTAGCTGCAAGGGAGGAGCTAGCTTCCCTGAACAAAGCTCTGACCTATCCCCGCTACTCTCTTTTGTTTTACGAATTCCTCTGGCGTCTTGCATTAGCCATTGCAGAGGGGTGGAGAGGGTCGTTGTCTTGAATAGGGAATTGGACGCCAGAGAAATTTGAAATACAAAGAGACAGATTAGCTGATGGTTTCAGAGTTGTTTCAGTGTAGTGAGCGGGCTGATAGATATGCTAATACAAGACGCCAGAGGAATTCGTAAAACAAAAGAGAGTAGCGGGGATAGGTCAGAGCTTTGTTCAGGGTAGTTAGCTCCTCCCTTGCAGCTAGATATAAACAGGGTCGAACCAGCATGAGGGCCAGAGCTGACGAAGCCTCTCGGATGAGCGGCGAAACGTTTTCAACCAAACAAACTTTGTCCAGTTGACAAATTGAACTTCTCCTTTGATCATGGATTCTACCTGGACGACTGAGGGACTTTTCACGTATATTATATTATGTTCATTCATTCATTCATTTTCTTCTGCTTTTCCATTTTCTGGGTCGCGGGGGCAGCAGTGTATATTATGTTATATTATATTATATTATATTATATAACTATTAACTATTATTACTAGTGCTGTCAGGCGATTAAAATAATTAATCTAATTAATTACAGGATTTGTAATTAATCGAATGAATCGCATTTTAATCTTGAGAGAGAGAGAGAGAGAGAGAGAGAGAGATTGTGAGTGAGTGAGCAAGCAAACAAACAAACAAACAAACAAACCCACTTTGCGATTGAGTTTGTCAGTTTTTCTGTGGTCGCTTTGCTCATTCGTTTCCCAAATTCTGCGAGCGTGGTTTGGTGGTTTGTTGGTTTGGTGGTTTGTTGAAGTGCGCTCACGCTCGCACCATCACTGGTAACGATGGAACTTGTCCGGACGTGTTTGTCGTTCAAATGATCTGTCAGGCTGGAGCAGCTTTGGTGATTGGAAAATTCTTTCTGACAAAAGCTACAAATCCCCGCGATCTTGTTGATAGTCCCGTCTTTGTTTTTTTTATAAATAAACTTGCCGTTCAAAGGCCCTGGCAGCGATTTGCTCGCGGCATGCCAAATTTCATTTATTAATTAATTAATTAATAAAAATTGCCACTCAAAATGAACTGCGTTAATTTGCTGTGTAATTATTTGATCTAATTAACTGACAGCCCTAATTATTACAGTAAATCTATGATATTGACAAAAGCAGAATAACAGCAGGGCTATAAGGGAGATGGTATTTAAAGGTATGGTAAAGGCGCACTATGATGTTACACAGAATAGTATTAATCTTATCTCTTTTATTTGGGGCGGCAGTAGCTCAGTTATAGCTCAGGTAGAGTGTTTGTCCCCTTATCCGAAGGTTGGCACTTCAAATCCTGCTCTGAACATAAAAACATCAGTGGTTGAGCGGTCAGATCCACTGACACAGAGGTTGTCGGTGCAATTCCAGCTCCCACAGATGAATGCTGCCATTATGTCCTGGGGCAAGACACTTAACCCACCTCGGCCCCAGTGTCTGCGCATGCTGATGTATGAATGTGTGTGTGAATGGCTGAGTCATTCTTTGATGTAAAGTGGTTTAAGTGCCTTGAAGGTTGAAAAGAGCTATATAAAAATGTGACCTTTACATTAAAAAAAAAAAATTATAGACGCTTCATATCTAAAGAATACATTGAAAAGCCTGCATTCCACAGATCTGCCTCCTGTTTATCACCATAGAAAATAGATAGTTTGATGCTGTGTAATATTCCTAGCAAAGAAATATCCTTGGAGACAAGCAGGTGGTGGACCTTCCACTAAAAATGTTACATGTGATGTAATGATGATTTGTGTTATCGGACACATCCATCAACAGTTTTTGGTAAAATAAAGCTGTTTAAAGATGTTTCCATTTATTGGGACTGCTTGAGACAAGATTGCAGTTCTCTTATAGGTCCTGTGTTACATAAAATTGATTCTTGTGAGCTTTTAGGTATGTTAAAATGTTATTATTTCTTCAAAAACACATCTGTATTTGTGTTTTCATATCTGGATTTGTGTTTCATTCACACATGTTTGAATAACCCTTTATTATTAGTCTGTCCACATCTCCCAAAGCTCAAAATGTTCTGTTCCATCTTGTAGTGGTAGTTTTTCAAGTTAACACATAACTACAGTGCACCTTTAACAAAGATTGAAGAGCTATTTAACTTGGAAGCTGGTGATAGAGAAAACCAGAGGCTAAGAGAAAACTGGGTTCAATATACATTCTTTTAACTTAACACAGTGTAAAACCACTATGAGATCCTGGGAAGAGATCAGGGCATTATAGGGAGTATTTTTAAGAACACGTTAAAAGAAACTCTAGTGTAAAGATTATTATTAAAGCTTTGATATTTGAGCTGACTGCTTTTTAGGCCAACACTAGGCTAAAATAAAGCACCTCTTCCCCATATCTTCTTGCTCTTTTGGCTCACCACCCAGCTGCTAGTGTCCAAGCTAACAGCTAAGGTCAGTGCTTACGGACTCCCCTATTCCATCAACCTACCTCTGGCCCCTTTCGAAAAGTGCACAATTACAGGGTTTGGGCGAGCTAGCTGCACCCTGTGTCACATTACTAGTATACATACACATTACACACACAAGAAGCAGCTCACATCTGGACTATGCAATTACTAAGCCTGAGCATTCTTATTGCCTCCGACATACATATGGGAGCAGGTTTCACATAAGCTGGCGGTGATGAGCGCACAGCGATGGGTGTTATTGTGCATATGCTGTGGCGCACCTGGTCCGCCCTTTGGCACACAACTCCCGCTATTCACCTCCAACATTTACCAGAGTCAGCAGCAAAAACAGGAGCAGCTGTGCACCTGCTCTACCCCCATGGAAGTCCAAGCAGGCCCACACTGCGAGACGGGGGAAGGGGTAGGAGGGGGGAGGGCGGAGGTAGGGTTGTCCAAAAAATATATTCCTAAATAAGCTCAAACTAAATCCAGTACTAAAATCAAAATCAGGACATATTTGGACTTTTCCTGTATAGTTTTAGAATGTCTTCATCTATTAGTTAGTTCTATTCGTACGTTTTCTGCTTGTCCCCATAGAGATGTTAATGCTTTGTTGGAAATTTTCAGGCATTAAACATACAGTGGTACCTCACCTTATAAAAGACCCAACAAACGGAAATTCCAAGTTACGAAAGGCCTTCACGTTAAATTTTGGTCTCTAGATACGAAAGAAAATTCAAGTTACGAAACGCGAAATCTCAAAAATTAAAATAATGCGCGCTCAGCTACACACATTATACGCTTTTCTCAGACTGGATTTAAACTTTTCTCACATTTGTCTCTCGTTTAAACACTCAAACTTTCATAGATTTTCAACAAAATGTATTAATAGTGAAGTGTGGGGGGAAGGGGTAGGGGGGAGAAGACTGCGCGCGCGGACAAGTGTGTGATAGCGCAGCATGACCCGGCGCGGGGTTTATTATTATTATTATTATTATTATTATTATTATTAACGAGGTCCAACGTGCTCCATAAGCATAAGAAATCCAGGGTTCTCTACAAAGGCGAATGGTAAGTCACTCATTGCGATCATTTGTGCTCCTGGCTGTGTTCTCCTGTGCCTTCGCGCTGTCAAGGGGCATTTTTTTTTCTCCTTTTCAAACTCTCCTGCAGCGTGAGCTGACTCGTCTTTGGCTGGGTTGCCTGTAACTTGCTGTATTGTGTCGGGTGTTTGTTTTTGAGGTGCCGTATCGGATTGTGGTGTTAAATGTAGCCCTTTCCTTTCCACCCCTTGCAATCCCAAGTTTACATATCCTACCGTTTGCTATGTCAATGTTGTTGTCATCAACTTTATAGTATTTCCAGACCCAGACATACTTGCCAAACATTATAGCGTTCTTATAGCGCTCAATATAGCGCTCTTCTTGTCTCCTCTGTACTCGCGCTTTGCGCTTCGAGCTGCTTCCCTGTATTTAACCAATAGTGTGTCATGCCGCCCGCGTTGATGTTTCTGTGTGAAGTCTCACTCTGTGCCACCGTATAACCATAGATCTCATCTAGGATATGTTAAAAAATAATAAGAATACTTGCTACTAGCAAGTGTAAATAATGGGTGGGGATTTATGACGATTTATGCAACGGTGGGCGACGAGGGTCCGAAAGGAGGACAAAATGTAAAAAAGGAGGACAAGTGACAGACGGCCGGACAGACAGCTCTAAAACCGGACTGTCTGGACGAAATCCGGACGAATGGTCCCCCTAGTCTACAGTCTCTTAGCCAATCAGGACGCAGAGCACAGTGTTACACTATAAAAAAAAAGTTACACTATAAAAAAAAAACTTGGAACGGGGCCTTGGAACGAATCAGGCTTTTTCCATTGAAATAGCTACTCAACTTACGAAAAATTCACGTTACGAAACCACTTCTGGAACGAATTAATTTCGTAAAGTGAGGTACCACTGTATGCATTGAGTAGTGGATGCCAGTGGATCTGTGGTCTCAGTAAAAATGTATTATTTTTTCAGGGTTCTTTTGACCAATAAAATAAAAGCACTTGTTGCTTCACAGCTAGAAGGTTCCGGATTCAATCCCAGGCCTTTCTTGTGGAGTTTGCATGTTCTGCATGGCATTCTGGGCACTCCGGTTTCCCCCATCAAACCTAAAAAACATGCACCAGGGACAACAGGTGGAAATTAGCTCTAGTGCTACATCCTGGCACAGTGCATCTCTCTTGTTAAGGTTATTGTAGATTGTGCACTGTCCCTGTCTCATAAATAAAATAAATAGTAATAAATAGTGTAACTTTTTTTATACTGTAACATTGTGTTCTGCGTCCTGATTGGCTAAGAGACTGTAGACCTTTCCCGATTAATAGATGGGGGACGCGGGGGACCGGGACCAGACTGGAACTAGACCAGGACCAGACCGGGACTAGACCGGGACTAGACCGGGACTAGACCAGGACTAAACGTGGACTAAACCAGGTCTAGACCAGAACTAAACCAGGTCTAGGCCAGGTCTAAACCAGGTCTAAACCTGGACTGGACCTGGACTTAACCAGGACTGGACCAGGTCTAGACCTGGACTAAACCAGGACTAGACCAGGTCTAAACCAGGATTAAACCACCACATGCCGCTCTTTGCTGGTTTCGTGCGGCTGGTTTGTGGCTCGGGCTGAGAGGACGCGGTCCAGGTGCCGCGGTTCGATCTCGTGCTCGCAGCCCCGGTGTACGCGCGGCCTCACGCCGGTCGTGCTGCTCTGTCACGGATTTGACCACGATGAGGGGTGCACGTGTTGCGCGGGTTGATGCGCGTCGCGTCCCGGGACATGGCGGTGCCGTTAGATGAGCGCGGTGCTTCCTGCGGATCCAGTGACTCATGTCTCCGCACTTCTCACGCATCCGGCGGGGCTTCCGGAGCCGTGTCTCCCCCCCACGCGTCACTATTAATACATTTTGTTGAAAATCTATGAAAGTTTGAGTGTTTAAACGAGAGAGAAATGTAAGAAAAGGTTAATACCAGTCTGAGAAAAGTGTATAATGTGTGTGGTGAGGCATTTACAGCCTTAAAACATGTAGAATACTTGTAAAATATAAAGTTGTCCTACTTCGCGGATTTCTCTTATTGCGGGTTATTTCTGGAACCTAAACCCCGCGATAAACAAGGGCTTACTGTACAGTGAAAGAAACAGAACCATAGTTATCATTGGTGATGGTATTATTCTGCAAACCAGTAGAACATATGGTAGAATCTTGACAACTAGGCTGAATAATACGCATAGACAAGATACATGCAGCAAGTATTTGTTTCAACAATTGTGTATAGGCAGTTTTTCCTCTACATGTACACACATTTGTGCCCCTTTGTTTTGTTGACAGTTTGTGGACTGAGTAATGCTCGCCATTATACTGTATGTAAAAATAACACACATAATTCAAAACGTAGTTATTTTTTGATTATATGTTGCATATCAAAATGCCTACAGTTTATAATTAAGATTTAATTGTCAGATTGCAGATTTTTGCTGACCTGGTTTAGGGTTAATAATTCTGTATTTACTGGATCCACCCACATGAAACAAAAACTGACACAAAGTTCAACCTCTTCTCTCTTGTTTTGTATTCTAATTAAGCAAACCCCTCTTCTCTTGGATAGTCTAGAATATTGTGAAATTATCATGACAACAGCATGGTACACTAAATCCTAAAGTACCGTCTCTCACTGAACAGAAGCAGGCCTCTACAATCTGTCAACACTAAATGATCCAACCTCTTTTGGCTGTCATCACACTTATATTCTCGGTTTGTCTGTGGGTTTTCAGAGCAGCTTGTTGACTCCACAAACCAGTGAAAGTGAAAACTTGATGATTAAAGAAGAGAAATTGGTACATGGTATGACTTTGACACGTATCTGTGAATAATTTATGAGCAACTTCGCTTAGATCTGCCCACAAAGTTACAAATAAGTCAAAATGTGACATTTCCTAAGAACTCTCCAAGAATTCTGGTGGTAGGTCCATCACCGCTCACCAGCTTCTCTCTATGGAGATGCTTTTTTGAACATCTACAGGTGTTGTAAAAATGCCTTAAAAAACATGCATTTGAAATGTGAGGCATTGACTTTCCACAGACAGTGGAGGCAACCCACTTTGCGAATGAGTTTGTCAGTTTTTCTGTGGTCTCTTCGCTCATTCGTTTCCCAAATTCTGCGAGCGTGGTTTGGTGGTTTGTTGACGCTCATGCTCGCTCTATCACCAGTAACAATGGAAATTGTCCGGATCTGTTTATCGTTCAAATGATCCGTCAGGCTGGAGCAGCTTCGGTGATTGGAAAATTCTGACAAAAGCTACAAATCACCGCGCTCTTGTTGATAGTCCCGTCTTCCTTCTTTTTAAACATAACTTGCCGTTCAAAGGCCCTGGCAGCGATTTGCTTGCCGCACGCCAAATTTAAAAAGTGCGCGCATTGAATTGCCACTCATAATTAATAGTGTTAATTTTTATAACGTGTTACATGGCAGTGATAAAAGGAGAAGTTCAATTTGTCAACTGGACAAAGTTTGTTTGGTTGAAGATGTTTCTCCACTCATCCGAGAGACTTCTTCAGTTCTGGTTCTAGTGCTGTGTTCTAGTGAGCTCCTTCCTGCAGCTAGATATAAACAGGGACTAACCAGCACTAGAACCAGAATTGAAGAAGTCTCTCGGATGAGCGGCGAAACGTCTCCAACCAAACAAACTTTGTCTAGTTGACAAATTGAACTTCTCCTTTTATCATGGATTCTACCTGGACGACTGAGGGACTTTTCACGCATCTTACATGGCAGTGTAATTAAAGAATCAAATTAATGCGTTAAACTGACAGCCCTAATAGAAAATTCTAATGATAAAAAGTGGAATATGGATTTTTCAATGTTAAAATGACGTTTTAGAAAATGTAAGAATATACCAAAACATGCATATTTCACTGAGAAACAAATCAACAGGAGAGTGCAAAGATGTACACCATCAAATATTACAAATGCTAAATGAGTGTATTACAAAGCAGCAGGACCAGAAATAACATCTGCGTACAAGAAAATGAAGCACACACATACAACCTGAGTGAGATAGAACAAATGCAATAGAACAAATTGTACTTCCTTGTTTTTTGCACATATATGATTTCTACATTGATACATAAATACCGTACAGTGTGTATGGAAAGTGTTCTGGCCAAATTCCAACTTGACAACAAATATCCATAATGTCAATTAAGAGATGTCACTTGTACTACCAAACCATAATTAAGAAACAAGAGCCTGTCAGCAGCACGCTCCACTGAAACTTTTAATAACAAATCACAGGATCGATAGACGTTATTGTGTATCCTCAGTACCACACCTGCTATAAAGGCTTTATGTCAGCTTTGTTTATACAGCATCTATTGATTTTAAGTTATATTTACATAAAACATAAGCTCATGAGTTACTATGCTGCAAGTAGGATATGTCTTTTTTTGTTTTTGTTTTGTTTTTTCAGTATACTAATGCCTGTCGGTGGGAGTTTTACCTATCAGTTTCACATAAGTGAAAAATCTGATACTAATCGATACTATAACTAAAACTGTAATAGCAAATATCAATACTAAGGGCCTGTTTACATGAGAACGCTTCCGGGTAAAAACGACAAAATATTTTATAAGAAGTGCCTTTCGTTTAGGTGGTGATGACCTTTTGGGGGCTTAAAAATGCAGAAACTGAAACTGCACTCCAAAGTGGAAAACTTGAATACGCTCCACCGTAGCGTTTTCGTCTACACTGCCCAAGACGCAAAAGAAAGAGTGTTTTTATTATCATTGTGGTATCGGAATCGGTATTGAGTATCAAGGCTATTCCTTAGTATTGAAATCGTGTTTGAAATTTTAGGCTACATTTATATGATGACGGTCTGAACTAGGCATGTCAACAATTAATCGACTTACGATTAATTGTCGATCAAGACGTTGGTCGATTAAAATGCATTAATTGTAACTAATCGCTAGAGGAGATGGCGCTACTCTGGAATGTGAACACGAGATGCAAACCCACTCGTGAGAAGGACCATAGCGTAACATCCGCGGCCGATCTAGAAGCAGTGCAAAATCTTCTCCTGCGAACCCAATTTTTGCGGCTTGGTTCGCTCCACATCCCGCTGTCTGGGTGAACACGTGCACGTGCTCCTCCGCTCCAGGCCGCATAGCAGGCTCTACGTGAAAGCGCAATGGAAGCAGCCCGCTGTCCGGCCCGTGTGCTGGTGTGTGTGTGCGTTTGTGTGCGACTGTGCGTGTGTGTGAGTGAAATGTTTTCCCCGATCAATTCATTTTTTTATCATTTCATATCACGGAGCTTTTACAAAAAACGTCCTCAATTTATTTTCAATAAAGAATGTATTTTGTTATTCAGTATCAATACATTTGTCTGCTTTTTACTAAGGAATAATTAATTGAGGAATATATAACATAATAATACTATGATATATTTTTGACTCAGTGTTATGTATACTATAGCTTATATTCTTAAAGATCCTATTGAAACACTAAAATTCAGGTGAAAAACGCCGCTTATCAATTAATCATAAGTCGATCGATAAGGTCAATCAACTATAGATTAATGAATTAATCGATAATTTACATCCCTAGTCTGAACAGAAGAAGCAAAAGTGGCATCGCCTCTTCACTTTTTATTCCGCGTTTAGACGAGTGTTTTTGGGATGAAATCTGCGTGCATACGGTGACGCAAAAGTGTGTGGAATTGGATTGGGTATGCATGCCAGGCGGCTAGGTGGTGCTGTGATACATTATCACTATGTCCGAACTCATGCGTAGAATCTTCCTTCTTCTCATCTGCACCGCGAAAAGCAAAACAAAACATGTCTACCAGTAGCAAAAAAAAATTGTGTGGTCAGATGAAGAAGTTCTAGAAGAACTATTGGAAGAACTATTGCTTCAGACCACGATAGACTACAAAGCAACGAAGGCGCAACACGGTGTGGACTGGGAGTCCTGCCAAACAAAGTACACATAAATGGACTGATGTGACATAAATGCGTACGTGACGTCAGCAGATTTGACCAGTTTTGCGCCTTGGGCAGTGTAGATGAAAACGCTACGGCGAAGCGTATTCAGGTTTTCCACTTTGGAGGGCAGTTTCAGTTTGTTGCGTTTTTAAGCCCCCAAAACGCTGTCTCTGTCTAAATGAAAGGCACTTCCGATAAAATATGTTGTCGTTTTTACCTGTAAGCGTTCTTGTGTAAACAGGCCCTTAGTATCGTGGCAACACCAATAAGTATTCTTCTTTGATGCAACCCATACCATCAATGTTCTAGAAAGATGTCAAATCAAACTGAATTGCAATTAACAGTATCTCTTAAAATGTTTAATGACTGCACAGATGTTGATCGGGATCAGGGTTAAGGTCTTAAAGAGAAAACTAGACAAAGACATACAGCAAAACATATGTCAGGTATACTGTATAGAAAGTACAGCCTCATTCTTTTCCTTCAGAAAGTTTGTTGACATGTTCTGGAATCGACTTTGGATAATTAATAAAAAAAAAGTGGACTGCGGTGCATTTGAAATGTAATCAGTCGCAAGTTACTGATTAGCCGTCTGTGGCTGCTATTGGGAACCGTTTTCAGAATCGTGTGAAATGTTTGTAATATAATTGGCCTGGAGATTTATTAGTAAAGGGAAAAGAGATTCATGGAGATAGATGGAAGATGAATTGGCTCCAGAGGCAGCTCATTTTTAATATTACAATCATTCCAGTTGTGTTTGTTCTGCTGTATCTATGCCACCCCAAGCCTGGCTAAACTTAAAGCAATAACATGTAACTTTCTGTACGTCACATGTCATGACTGCATAGAAATATAAGTGAAAACTGTACATCAATTTTGCAAACATTCTCCAAGTTTTATCCCATATTGCAGAATATTATAGCCAAAGAAACAGCATTTACATGAAAAAAGAAGGAATAAGAGTCAGGTTTGTGGAGATGCAAACCTGCACGCCATAAGGACACATGTTTTTAACTTCAATAAATTAATGATGTTAACTTGTGGGGATTTAAAAGGTCAAATTATTTATTTTAAAGGGCCCATATTACTCTATTTTCTGATCTATGTTATAATGTTGTTTCCTCATCAAAAACATACCTGAGTTCTTCTCTCAAACAGAAAACACTCCACCTTCCACCTTGCGATGCCATGTGTCAATACAGGAAGTGCTCCACTGTGTTTTAAACTCATACACCTTCACTATGAGCATTTGAATGATTTCAGAGCTGGAATTGCCAATAACTACGGAGCACTGCGTCAGCGTCTGTTTTGCTAGTTAGATCGACTCCCAAACAAATAGTTTTAACAGATAATTAAGACATTTTTTAGAGGGCAATAATAAACATCAAGGCAGCTTTTGACTTTGATTAATACCTGGACCTATATTTTAACCTGTAGAAGCGCGAAGGTTAAATTTAAGCCAACCCATCTTCTCAAATGAAAAACCTGGGCATCATTTTTGACTCTGAGCTGACTTTTATCCCACACTTATCCCACAGAACATCACAAAAACTGGTTTCTATCACCTAAAAAACATAGCCAGAGTCCGCCCCAACAGAGTCTCGAGCCAACACGGAGACACTGATGCTTTTATCACCAGTCAATTAGATTACTGTAATGCCCTGCTCTTTGGTCTTCCCCCAAAAAAGTATGTCAGGTTTGCAATTATTACAAAATTCAGCAGCACAAGTCCTGACTAGGACCAGAGGGCAGGACCACATTACACTGGTTTTAAAATCACTGCATTGGCTCCCTGTGAGTGTCAGGATAGATTTTAAAGTTCTTTTACTAAAGTTTTTAAATGTCTTAATGGTCTTGGGCCTTCTTACCTTCTTATCTTTCAGAACTGCTTTTACCTTACGAACCTTCGTGGACCCTGTGCTCCTCCAGCAGCAGGCTCCTGGTCATTCCCAAAGTCACGACACACACTCACGGAGAGGCGTCTTTTCAGTACTACGGCTCTTTTCTATGGAACAGCCTGCTGGAGGAGCTCAGGGCTGCAGAGAACGTTCATGTTTCTAATAGTGGGCTCAAGACTCACCTGTATAGCTTTGCCTTCGATTGAAATTTTATACTTTTACCCGTTTTTCTTATTCATATTTTATTAAACTTATTTATTTATGGCGTTTTATCATTTTTTAGGTTTCCTCTGTAGGGGCCCTCTGCACCGGGAACAGTGGTCGGCTTCGGCTGTCGGGGTCTGTCCCGTGGGCTCCTGGTGGGGGGTGGTGCTTGGGCCTCGTGCTTGGGTGGGCGGAAGGAAGTGTGGGTTGTTTTTAATCACTGTAAAGCACTTTGTGTTCATTTATTTTTTGTATGAAATGCGCTTTATAAATAAAGTTTGATTGATTGATTGATTTAAGGTTGCCGTTAATTTGAAAACTACCAGTACATGACATCAGAAGGTGGAAAAGAGCATTTTGAGCTTTGGAAATGAAACAGACTAATAATAAATGTCAAATCAAACGCGTGAATGAAACAAAACAGACCTCTAGACATATAGGCTAATAGATGAAGTAACAACATTTTTACATGGTATAAAGCTCACGAGAGTCTATTTTGCATAATACTGGACCGTTAATCAGACCTCATAGGATAAATACAAGTATAAACACAATACTGGAAATAACTTTTAAGATAATAATTTAAGTTAGAAGTTACTGAGCTTCATTTACTTCTTACTAAGCCCATCTGTCTTCATTATCCCAGCTGTACAAGCATAAAACTGTCTGTGTTTATACCTGTACACTGCACCATGGACTTTATTAGTTGCTAGTTTAATCTTTGTCAAATAGGTCCAGGCGGAGTCGACTGGCCTTGGTATTCCTCCGGCGGCAGTAGAAAGCATTGGGGTAATTGAATGAGCCAAGGGGGATAGCGTAGTGAAATTATGTAGCGTACACTGCGATACAGGCATATCTTAGACTGTGTTTGGAATATGTATGAGTTCACGTAAGCCAATTTAACAACAATCTTATGGCCTCCCCAAGTTAGTAATGTAGCCGAGTGGTCACTTTATAAAGTCTTTTGCAAAACGCTTACATTCTAGTCCGTAGGGAAATTGTGTAGTGGAAGAAAACGGGGCCAAAAAGAGTATCAAGAAGCGCACAAGCCTGCAAAATACGTTGAAGTCAGGGAGTGCGTATAAATGTTTAATTTCAATGAATTTTAATGCATCAGACCAAGATATTTTTATATAAACAACACAGCATATTTAATTTAAAAGGGCAAAGCACAGATTTAACTCAGACTGGTGATTTCTGTGCGCGTTTAGTTATTTATTTTGATGGATTTTGCCAAGAAACTGAAATGCTTTAACCTAGACAGTTGTGTTGGGTTTTCAACACACTTCTGCTTGAGACCAACTGTGTTTCTACTGTCATGACCCTTTTGAGAAAACTGTGGAAAACCATTGTGCCTGCAGCCACTAAAAGACAACAAAAGTGTGTGGAGGCAGGAAGTGCTTTGGTTTGGTTTGGTTAACAACTGATTTTCTTTTACCACAGAGAGGATACAAATAAATAAATAAAATACAATAAAAAATACAATTAAATAATAATAATTAAAAAAAAAAGATTGTTGGTTAAAGGGCCTATATTACACCATTTTAAGATCTGCTATAATATTGCTTCCTCATCAAAAACATACCTGGAGTTTTGTGTAAAATCCCTCAGTCGTCCAGGTAGAATCCATGGCAAAAGGAGAAATTCAATTTGTCAACTGTACAAAGTTTATTTGGTTGAATATGTTTCGTAGCTCATCAAAACAACTTCTTCAGTTCTGCTTGGTCAAATATGTTTCCCAGCTCATCCAAGCTACTAGAAGAACTGAAGAAGCAGCTTGGATGAGCTGCGAAACCTATTCGACCAAATAAACTTTATCCAGTTGAATTTCTCCTTTTGCCATACCTGGAGTTGTGTTTTGTTTTATTCACACATGTTTAACACATAAATCCTGCATAGGTTGACTTATAGGCTTTAGTTCTTCTCTCAAACGGAACAATGTTCCACTCTGTCCTTTTAAACTTCACACAACTTTGCTAGAATTATTTGGATCATTTCAGCCAATTGCCAATTGGAATTGCCAATCTCTGAACTAAAGGTAAAAGGTAGCTGCTAACTTGAAAACTACCCCTAGATGACATCACAGTGTGAAACAGAGCATTTTAATAGTAGTAATAGTAGTTTTGACTAAAGGCCGCCACACACTATACAGGATAATTTGCCAGATTTTGGCTGCAAATTGCTTCTCCCTGAGTTCGGGGAGGCATGACCTGACTTTGTGTCTTTGTGTACGATTTTGAAGCCGCTACGCTTCTTGTGTGTGTGTGTGTGTGTGTGTGTGTGTGTGTGTGTGTGTAGGTGTGTGTGTGTGTGTGTGTGACTCTGAGCTGCTCTGTCAGACCATAACCACCAAACATCAGCAAAGCTACAGTAACAGCCAATAAAACAGAGCGTCAGGGGCAGACGGATTGACAGAGGTGCAAGACACAAACAATGGAGGCGCAAGATACAAACATCAAAAAGATGTTATTACTCACCTCTCATGTTCATTTAACCTGCAGCATCTCATCCACATTATCCATAGACAAATAATGACACCCAGTCCACAAAACAGCGCTATTTATCCAGTTTCATTCTTCAAAAGTCAAAAGGAGTAGTTCCTCACATGTGTCTGTTACATCCACGCAGCGCGGGATCGGGGTGAAGCTGTAGATTAGAGATAGTGACTCTACTTCCTGGGTACTTTATCGCCAACCTTCTATGGATTAAAAGTCATATATCTGAAGTATTGCATCACTTTTCACAAATAATAACAACTCCGTTTTGTCTTGCATCCAAACTAGATGTGCAATGCTCTGATCTTTTGAACACTTAAGAGTCTCAAAGCGTTTTACTCTAGGCGGGAGACAGCAGACACAGTATTAAAAATCAGATAACAACTAATACTAAAACCAGCATCAAACCTAGATTTTCATTTAGTAAGTATTGATAATAAAAAAGTCCCCTTCACAGGACATAAAGGAACCTTCCAAGTCTATTCCTTAGAATCAAAATCGAGTTTGAGATGTTAGAATTGTGATAACACCAAGTTAAGCAAATTTTATTGACATGTACATATACAGTGAACCCTCGTTTATCGCGGGGGTTAGGTTCCAGAAATAGCCCGCAATCAGTGAAATCCGCGAAGTAGGACAATTTTATATTTTACAATTATTCTACATGTTTTAAGGCTGAAAACGCTTCACCAGACACATTAAACACCTTTCTGAGACTGGTATTAACATTTTTCTCTTGTTTAAACACTCAAACTTTTGTAGATTTTCATTAAAATATATTAATAGTGGGGGGGGGGGCACGTGACACGTGACACGTGCGCGCGGACACGTGTGTTTGTTTTGGTACCACATATCCATGCTATGTGCGAAAGTCGAGTGGAAAGCGACCTGGATATCATTTTGGGCAAGACTCAAGCCACTGCTAACAGTGCCAAACCGCTAACAGACGCCTCTGAGCACCAGTCCTCACCACAAGACCAGGTAAGACCAACCTGCGCTCACAAGAGTTGGTTGCATTTCACCCCGGCTCCAAAATCAGACCGCTATCAATGCGTCGCCAATACTCCACAGCTCTCTAGGACGGGGTCGGGTTCGTCCTCTCGGCGTGACGGGGAAGAGCCACTGTCTCCTCTGTGCGCGCGAGTGTCCTCCCCCCGCTGCGGGCTCCCTCGAATGCGGCTCTCCCCGCTGCGGCTCTCCCCGCTGCGGCTCCCCCGGCCCGTCCATGTCGATTCTTGGCTCTTCCATGGTCCGGCTCGCACTCTCTTCCATGGCTCGTGCAAGTAAACAAAGGCCACACCTCCTGTCACCCAGGCGCTCTCGTGAAGGAAATCAGAGACTCTGTCCCTACCATCCCTGGTCTAGACCTGGTTTAGACCTGGTTTAGTCCTGGTTTAGACCTGCTTTAGACCTGGTTTAGTCCTGGTCTAGTCTCTTAGCTAATCAGGGCGCAGGACAGAATGTTACACTGTAAAAAAAAGTTACACTATAAAAAAAATTGGAAAAAAAAAAAAAAAAAAAAAATGGGAAAAAAAATCCGCGAAACAGCGAGGCCGCGAACAGTGAACCGCGATACAGCGAGGGTTCACTGTACATTTTTGCTACTTATTTTAAATGTATTATTACCATTTATTTTTGCTCTTTGTTATTACAGTGGTTCCTCACTATAACACAGTTCACCTTACGTGGCCTCGTTGTTTCACAGATTTTTTTATTCCAATTTTTTTTATAGTGTATCAATGCGCATCATGTTCTGCATCCTGATTGGCTAAGGGACTGTAGACCTTTGCCGATTTGTCAGTCATTCTCCTCCGTGCCGTGTCTCCTGTACAGTACAGAATACATTCAGTTGGCCAAATTTATATAAATGTTCGATCGCTCGCAGTGTAACTCTGAAGTGCTGTATGTTTTCTCCCCGACAAAACCCACAATGTCGAAGAAACGTTTTCAAGTATAATCGAAGGTGGCGTGTCTGTTTATAAGAACCTTCTCGCCCACAAGAAAAAAGAGCGTCAACAACTACCCATAACCATGTTCTTCACTCGTAAAAAGACACCTGCACCAAGGCCTTCAGTAGAAAAATACACAACAGTAGAACCAGGACGAAAAGGCCCGCTCAGAGGAACTGTGAAATACACGCATGAGTCACTATTAATAATTTTTTTGTTGAAAATCTATGAAAGTTTGAGTGTTTAAACAAGAGAGAAATGTGAGAAAACGTTAATACCAGTCTGAGAAAAGTGTATAGAATGTGTGGTGAGGCATTTACAGCCTTAAAACATGTATAGTAATTGTAAAATATAAAACTGACTACTTCGATTTCACCTACTGCGGGTTATTTTTTAGAACATAACCACCACGATAAACGAGGGACCACTGTATAATATTGTGACGTGTGAGGTACTGTGTTCAAATAATTTCCCTTGTGGATCAATAAAGTTTGTCTAAGTCTAAGGCCCAGTATAAATCATACTTTTATTGTGAAATGATGGTGTTCTGTTTTGATTTCTTACTATGAGGCTGACACAAGATGAAACCCAATCAGTTGCATCAGTATTTAGTTAACAAGGCCCAGTCAGCCCAAGCACAGCTGAGTCAAATCTTTATATAGACAAACAGTTGGGAGATAATTGAGCAAGAGCTGTGCCCCATGTGGCCCATCAGATGTTTACCAGTCTGGCCATGTCTGTACCGGGCCAGACACATAATTAGGACTGGTCTAAATGTATCTGTCATGAATATTCAATACTGCACTAAACAAAGGGATATCAGCCATAAAGACAACCACATAACACTCAGTCAGAGAGTCAACTTTGAACCAGCAAATCAAACATGCTATAGCTTGTGAAACCCATATGCTTTAGAAGTATTGATACTTTGCAGCTGTCACCAACATTCCCTGGGGTTGTGATGCTAACTGTAGGTTCCAGTCTGTCTGAGGCTTTGTTAGGCTTTCATCTATGCTTTATTTTAACATAACCTGACCAGAAAGAATTGACACAGCTGAAACTACAAAAGGTGAGCTGATTCGTGCTGTTAAACAGGTCTCTCAAACAAACAAATGACAGTCACAAGCTGGCTATTATTAGTCAACAGTTCAGTTACTCACACCCACCATTTATGTTGAAAATCAAACACAGACTTGTGAACACATTTTCAGGCTCCTGAAAATGTGTTGTTTAAGGCTAAGTTTATATGATGATGGTCTGAACAGAAGACGTAAAAGTGGCGTTGCGTCTTCACTTTTTATTCCGCGTTTAGACAAGCGTTTGCACGCAGATTGTGCATGGAATTGGATTGGGTATGCATGCCAGGCGGCTAGGTGGTGCTGTGATACATTATCACTATGTCCGCGCACTTGCGTAGAATCTTCCTTCTTCTCATCTGCACCGCGAAATGACTAACGGTAGCAAAAACAAATTTGTGTGGTCAGACGAAGAAGTTCAGCTATTGCTTCAGACCACGTTAGACTACAAAGCAACGAAGGCGCAACAAGGTGTGGACTGTGAGTCCTGACAAACAAAGTACACTGATATATGGACCGATGTGACATAAACGCGTACGCGACGTCAGCAGATTTGACCAGAGTTTTGCGTCTTGGGCAGTGTAGACGAAACACTACGGCGGAGCGTATTCAAGTTTTCCACTTTGGAGGGCGGTTTCAGTTTTTTGCGTTTTTAATCCCCCAAAAAGGCCATCACCGTCTAAACCAGGGGTGGGCAAACTTTTTGACTCGTAGGCCACAAAGGGTTCTAAAATTTGACAGAAGGGCCGGACCAGGAGCAGCTGGATTTAGTGTTTTGGTAATCCACCTCACAAGAGCAAAAAATAACATGTGCTTTATTTCAATTAAAATTTTACAAAATCATTACAACAAAATGTCCATCTTTCAAGTTCCACGGTATTTAGCTGTTTATTAAAATGACTCTTAAAACACAGAAAATTTAATTAATAAAATACAGCTTTTTTTAAAATTACTAACAGTTACTATTTTAAAGCACTGAAAGTTATGTTCTCCTTGAGGTTCTTTTGTTCTTTCGTTGACTGTTTTGTGGCAAAGTGACGGCTGATATTATATTCTTTAAAAACTGCTACAGTCTCTTGGCATATCAGGCATACAGCAGTTGATAAGTATTCGGTGAAAAAATATTTACTTGTCTGCTCCTTATTAAAAACTTGACATTCTCTGTCCACTTTTCTTTTTTTAGCTCCGCTCATCTTTACAGGAGGGCTGAGGGGTTAAAGAGTAAAGCACAAGGTGGAGCAAAACGCCGCACCTCAACCAGTGGCGCCGCCAAGCGTACAGCCGTACGCACTAGGCGTACCTTGGAGAGATTTTTTATTTTTTTAAATTCCTGTTTGGCACTTTTGCAAGACAACATTAAGCGAATAAAAACGCATTTTTATAGAAATTGAATGTTTTAATATAAATAGAATGTGTGAGATGGAGAGCCCAAGCGAACTGGGTCCGATCAGACTGGAAGTGCGATAAGCACCAAGTTCACAGCCCTACAGCACACTCCTCACGCCCCCCCCACAAAAATGACACATCCAACATTCCATCGCAGCAGGTCACCTCCTCAGTATACACACAACAAAGTTCGAGTCCTCTTTACTGAAATAGTGATATTGCTCGAATTCAACGATATGTTTGGCTGGAAAGACGTAATTAAAGTGTTGCAAATGCGATATTAAACTGTAGCCTACGACGTCCGTGGACTAGCAGACAACGGATCAAACTTAAGGTAAGCCGGCTTTTACTTTATTTGCCCGCCGATGGCACTGCTGGTTCCAGACATTTACAAGATATAATTTTGATGTAATGTCGAGCCGTTTCCACTGCCTCTGAGACGGCTAAAAACGTACCTGCGAAACACCATGGGTGATGCGAGGCTTACAGGGCTTGCTCTCATGAACATTCTCTTTGACATGAAAATCGATAGTGAAGCGATCATGAGACAGTTCGACGCATCTGGTAAAAGGCGACAAAATTTCAAATAGATTGCTCTACAAGTTACAGTTGCTCCTTCAACTGCGTTCCCAGGGAGAGAGGGGGGGGTGCGCTCTCTGCTGTGCTTACGGATGTGTGGCCCATGTAGGCTACTGTGCACGAATGTGAGTTTTAAAATATGTTCCAATGTTTATTGTTTGTGTGTTGTTCACATATTACGTTCATATTGTTCACATTGTTCAATTTCAAGTTCTTTTGTTGTATTGTAGCCTACAGATTTGGGACACTAGGCCTATATGCACCGCGCAATTTATTTATTTATTTTTTTTGGAGGGGGAGGGGAGGGGGGGTGTACTTTACATTTCAAGGCCCTGATTTCAACAAAGGTCAATGTATCTAGTGCGCCAGCTACTGGAAAACGCCACAATTGCAGGGGAATTAAAACGTTAAAACATTAACAAGGTTTATTAATATAATTTCTTCAAGTTCGGCGGGCCGGATTAAAAAGCTTAACATATGCCCCCCGGGCCGTAGTTTGCCCATGCCTGGTCTAAATGAAAGGCACTTCCGATAAAATATTTTGTCTTTACCTGTAAGCATTCTTGTAAACATTCTGTGTAAACAAACCCTGACTTTAGTTTGTGTTTTTTCTTGAGTTTTTAGACAATCTTAAAACTTTTTTGACTTTTTTGAGTGTTTGCTAATTTAGTTTTGCTTAAAAGTGCATTATGTAACCATTTTGCCAACTTGCATGTTATGTCTTCACCTGGAATGCTCCACAATATGGCATTATACTAGCTATCTGGATATTTTTCAATTGCAAGTTTCGGGTTGCTGAAAAATACATACAGTATATTCATAATGTGAGTAGGGTTGCCCCTCAACACATCTGAGCTGGAACTTGATCATGACAGTGCTCGTTTCCTGGGAGATAGATATGTTTAATGCCACTGTGTAATATTCCAGACACCTGCAGGGAAACAAGCTGTTGGCAGAAACTCCACCAGAAAAGTTCCATAGTGCACATCCAAAATAAAGTAGTAACGTAAGAAAAAATAGGCTGTACAGTGGGGGATAATATCAACATTGTTGTTTGAACACATGCAAATTAGAATCTCAAGTATATTATTAAAAATCCAATCCACTTCTTTATACAGCACAATTCAAAAACAAACAGAAATATGTTTATGAAATTGCTATTATAACTGATAACCATTGCCATAATAACTGATTTAACATGCCATTAATAAAGTAGATTTCTGTCTTTATTTATGATATTTTGCGATACTCTAACATCTTAATAATACTGATCTGCCCCTCTCCATGTTTCAGAATACGGTTACCACTAATCCCGTTTACATTTAGCCAATAATGTCATTTGTGGACGTTTGCGGTCACTACAGCGCAAAGCCTAGCATTTAAATGACCTGCTAAGCTAATTCTGTTCCATCAAAAACTCTAGAAATACAGCTACATTAACAACTACAGACCCAGAAGTTGGCTTAGGTCAATAGCCTTATGTATTTCTGTGGAAAGTGAGTGATCTGTTCCCATGAGATGATTTTTGATCATTATAGCTCATTCTGATCTATGTTGGTTGTTTCCTCATAAAAAACAAAAAACAAAAAACATACCAGGAGTTGTGTTTTGTTTCATTCACCCACCTACAAAAACCTGTATACTTCAGCTGTGTTAGTCTCCCAAACAGAAAACACCCTGTTCCACCTTGTGATGTCATGTGGTAATACAGGAAGTTCTTCGGTGTGTTTTTAAACTCCATACACCTTCACGAGAATCATTTGGATGATTTCAGACCTGGAATTCCGCAATCTCTACTAAACAAAAGGTAGCTATTAACTCAAAAACTACCACTACGTGACATCACATGTTGGAACAGAGCATTTTGAGCTTTGTAGATGCACATAAACTAATTATAAAGCATTACTCAAACATGTGTGAATGCAAAAACACAACTCCGGGTATGTTTTTTAGGAGGTAACAACATTGTAACATGAGTAAAGCTCACAAGAGTCCATTTAGTGTAATATGGGCCCTTTAAACAACAAGAGGAAAACTGGGTTATGATGCATGTTTCTTTCTGATCACCATTACTCCTAATTATGTACAATTTCAGTGCTTTGTGATGGCTTTTTGTCATCATTTCAGCCCAAGCAGTTGCCAAGCTACTATTCAAGACCAGGCAAAATGTAAAATTAGAAGACATGTTTAAATCAGTAGGTACTGAGTCCAAAAGAAGGTCCATACAGGAGGTAACTGGCCTCTAAAGTAAGTTGGCGTATGTGTGCAAAAATAAGCACTGCCAGTTAGCGACATATGCAAGTTAATAGCACTAGTAGGAGTCAAGTGAAAGAAATGATGGGCTTTTTGCAATGCCAAATTAGCAGTGCGGAAGCGCAGATGGACTTATTCAGATTCAAAGCCACAGATCGTCATGAGTGGTCTGTAACCTTGAATCAATTTTAATGGAAAGCAGCCATTTTAGAGTTCCCTGACCAAGCCCACGACAAGTCCACTAAGTGCTGTGAATAATGATGAGGCACAATGAGGAGAGGCACACGCCAGGTTCAACTCCAGGATAGGGCATACTTAGCACTCAGCGGAATATGAAAATACAATAGAAAGTGAAAGGTACATGTACATCATTTATACAGTTTTCAGCTGTTTTGTTTCTATTCTATTTTTATTTTATTGAAGCAACACTTTTGTCAATGTTGTATGTCACCTGCATGATTGTATGGAAATCGAGAGCCATACAATCCAAACTTAAATTTAGTGTAATTAAAAAAATGCTTTTATTTTAATGTTTTATGGATAAAAAGTTACACAGTGGGGCTTTAAGAATTGTTTTGATATTGCTTTTCTTTTGCCACTATATCCAAGTAATTTTCATCATGGTTCACTCTATTTTTTATGTCAAATTTAAAGTTAAACCAGTTTCCGAATGGTGCGTCCGGGCCCAAAGTTTGTAACTACAGCTTTTCAGGCTTTACGCTGCAAAATTGTGGTATTTTCCTTTTCATTGCTCTAGTTTATGATTTATGATTTTATTAAAATGAAACAGACCATTTGTTGTTTTCACAAATCGAAGAAAAATCTTGTAATGTAATTTCACACCTGACCCGCCTTTGAAAAACCCTTTATTTAGCTTGCATTTGAATAGTTATATTTACAGTATGAATCCTTTCCTTGCCTCCTATTGCTTTTTGACCTTTACCGCGCCCAGTACTTATTAATCACCGGTCCGAGGTGCATAATGCGTTGCTATTTACTTTGGCTCTGGGTCACTTTTGCCTTGATGAGCGCTGTGGCATCTCTTTTAAAGGCCATTTCACGGGGTAAGTAATGGTGAGAGCAAGTTGTGCATCTTCAGGGGGCCAGACAGCTGGTGAGCGTGTTCTAAGAATGTCAGAGCAGCGTTCCAGTAGCCAATGCTCCCTCTCGCCCACGGAGCCGAGGAAGGGAAGTTTCACCCTTAATGACCACAATTAAAGGGATATGCCACCCCCAGGTCAAACTTGGGCATCTCCCCACAGTCCAGAGACTAAAATAAGTGGTGGAAAGCGTTTTTCTGGTGATGCAGCCATTGTCCAGATCTGTCAGCACTGACCGCCGCAGTATCTGCAGCTACTCCGCGTTAGACTGGAGTCTAACGGCGCCAGAGAAAGATTTCGGCCAAAAGGAATTAATTTGCTTGATGCGTTTCCCAATTACTTTCTGTGTAGTGCGCATTCATATCGAGTGCAAATAAATGTGCAAATCAACACGGAGAGCTTGACTTGGTCATTTTGGGTGGGAACTATTTTTCAGTGCGGAAAAAGACAGACGAAGCACACACCACGCTGCGTAACAGGGGAACTCCCTTCCTGGTGCGTAACTGGGATTCCCCTGTCAGCGTGGTGTGTGCGTCGGCTGTCTTTTTCTAACCGCGGCGGTCAGTGCTGACAGACCTGGACAATGGCTGCGTCACCAGAAAAATGCTTTCCACCACTTATTTTAGTCTCTGGACTGTGGGGAGATGCCCAAGTTTGACCTGGGGGTGGCATATCCCTTTAACCGTACATAATTGCAGGACGCTATATGTCATAATTGGCCTTTTGCCTATATACGTTCAAAGTGTGAAGAAATAGAACATGATTAAATCACTTTCAAGCATATAGAAGTTACATTGGATCTGTTCATCACTTTTTATCCTCGGAGATTTTTGATGACAAGCGCCGCCTTCTACATGAAGAAAATGTCTGCGGATGCTAAAGGTCACTATGTTTTATTATTAAATGAAACCATGCTTTACATTTAAAACGTGCACTATGCAACTTTTCTAGTCGATGGCCTGGCAGTTGCTTGTTTCCATGGAGAGGTTATTGCTTTGCCTGCATGTTCCAAAGTATGGCATTAAACTTATCAATCTTCATAGAAACAAGCAGGAGATGCCAACAGGCCAATTTTAAAGACATTTTTGAGCAATAAAAACACTTGTAATTGAATAAATGCATCTTATATGTTTAATACCATATTGTGGAGCAGTAAAAGCAATAGCATTGTACCAGACCCCCAACCTGAAAAGTTACGCAATGCACCTTTAAAGGTATTTAGGATATCTTGGGAGGTTCAAATATTGAAACAAAGACAAGATGGCTTTTTTCAGATAAATCTCTATGCGTAGCCCCAGGGACATTTTTAGTCAAGAGCATACAAGAGTGAAAAAGAAAAGTAAATACAGCTCTGGAAAAAATAAGAGACCATTGCAAAATGATCCGTTTTTCTGATTTTACTACTTAGGTATGTGTTTGGGCAAAAGGAACATTTTTGTTTGACTCTATAAACTATAACATTTCCCCCAAATTCCAAATAAAAATATGATCGTTTAGAGCATTTATTTGCAGAAAATGACAAATGGTCAAAATAACAAAAATGATACATGTTTTCAGACCTCAAACAATGCAAAGAAACAAGATCAAATTCATTTTAAAACAACATAATACTAATGTTTACACTTGCGTCTTGGCATGCTCTCCACAAGTCTTTCACATTGTTCTTGGGTGACTTTATTCCACTCCTGGTGCAAGAACTGAAGTAGCTCAGCTTTGTGTTTGTGTTGGAATTCAACAGACGCTGGAATAGGAATGGCTGTAATACATGTAGAGATGCTGATTTCAGGAAAAAAAACAAAAAACAAAACAAAACGCAGTGGTCTCTTTTTTTTCCAGAGCTGTAAATATATTTCTGAGACAAACAAACAGTTCAAGCGGCAAGTTAACATCTGTACTTCATTCATCATATAGATGTCATTTAAACATTATAGTCATAACTTTCTATTAAATTACCATTATTATGTTAATCTAAAGAAATAATAATTTACATAACGGTGGCATCATATATTTAAACAGTTGGCTAATAAGCTCCATACAATAAGTGACTACTTATTAACTGACTAATAATAACTAATAATGTTGCTTGAAGAATTGGACTTCATTAAATGGTGTCTGTATTTCTTAGTTCTTTCAGGTAGACACAGAAGAAAAATGATAATGAAAAAAACGTTGACAACCACATCAAAGAACTGCGACTAAACCCAGTGTAACTCCTCACCATGCACTGGGCTGACAGGTGTGCATTTATAAAACTATAGCTCTTCTTTCATCTCCACTGACATGACAGTACTCCTACAGTTCAATATTACATTACACATACAAGAGATGCTGTAAGATTCTCTATAAGCTCCAGTGAGATGGAGAGTGTTCAAAAAGGCATTCAAATGAACAATGTATTGAATCCTGTCCGAATAACCTTTTCTATTAGCCGAGCCTTCAGAAAGAACAAGAAATTCTAACTCGGTGTAATGCATAAAAAATGCATTTAAATACAGACTGGATAAATTATACACAAAGTGGGTTGCACAATATCTTATGAGTGTGAAAATGTCTTAAGAGATAAGATAAGATAAGATAAGATAAGATAAGATAAGACTTTATTGATCTCACACAGGAGAAATTTGTCTTACAAGAAACATTGAGTGCTCAGCAAAATATCAGAGTTAATTCACACATACACCACATTATAATAGATTTTTTATTGGAAACTGTATTTTTTGAGGAATTTTAGGTGTCAGTATATTTGCACAAGTATCGATTTTGGTATCAATCCGCCCATCACTAATGATTGAGACTAAACATGGAACTGAATCTGGACTAGACCAGGGCTAAACCAGGAGTAGATCAGGATCATACCAACTCTACACTAAACTCAAACCAGTATGAATGTACCAAAAAGCACAAATCATGCATAATCATACAATCATCTACATTTGACTATTGTAAGTCAAAAGCACAAAAGCTTACCAGTTAAAAGTTTGAAATACCGTTTTTGTATTTATTTTTACTAGGGCTGGGAATATTAACGCGTTAATCGCGATTAATCGCGATTAGAGTTATGATCGCGAACAATTTTTTTAATCGTGATCAGAGTTTGCCAGCATTTTCCGCAATTCTACCATCCATATGCAGCTCATTTGGTTGTATTAATTAAACTCATTGACGGTTAAACGCGCTATTTTGAGTTTGCTAGTATTTTGTTCCTTCTACGCATCCGTAGGCAGCTCGAGCGGGCTTCAATCATTTATTTACAATTTCTCAAAGTAAGCACTATTACTGGTTCATTGTTACTTTTTCCTTTCTCACTTTTTTGAAATAAAAAAAATGGTGAGAAATACTTTGCATTGTGAGTTTAACTTTAGATTCGAACAGTCTTACTGCAAGATATCAATTTTAAACATGCAAAATAAATCACGATTAATCACGATTAACTATGAAATTTCTGAGATTAGTTGCGATCAAGAAAATTAATCGTTTGACAGCCCTAATTTTTACCAATTTGTACATTTTATATACATACAGAAGACAATGAATAGTGTATATGAAATATGGAATTATGTAGCAAAGAAAATTTGTAGTTTTGATTATTTCAGTGAGAATCTACAATGTAAATAATCATGGAAATAAAGAGGGTCCATACAGTAACTTGACTGGTAATGCACATATTCTTGAATGCACCTTGATAACCAGAAATAACCCTATCCAACCCAGTGGCGTTCCTAGAGTGATTTGCGCCCTGGCCGAAAGCCACTCTTGCACAATGTCTTCATATGAGCTTGGGGGAAGGGCAAACATGCATCAACAATCACATCGGGGGAGTTTAACTAATACAGCATCATCATCAAAGTCAAACTTGAAGACTAGTCGATAGCATACCTTTTTCTTTTGCTCACTTCTCCTCCTCTTCTTTCCATTTCTTTCTAAATTGAGCACCTGATGGCTTCAATCTTTTTTGGTCCATCACTGCGTCTGTTTTGTCATATAATGTACACAGTGCGCTACTCTGTCTTCACGTAACCACGAGCCAGCACAGCACCAGCCCCCCACCCCCTGCACAAGGATCCACGTGGATCTTTGCTCTGCGCCTCCGCGCGCCCCCGCCTCCGCGTGCCGCACCGTTTTTTGTTTTTTTTTCCTTCGCACCACCGCGATGCCGCCCTGGCCCCCGTCAAAGAACGCCCCTGATCCAACCAAAAACATCATGAGAAAATTCCCAAATTGTTAATTACAAATCAATCAGTATTTATACATCCATATTTTTTTTCCAACACAAGTAAAAACAAACAAAGCAATGTACAACTGTACACTGTTTCCCATTTAGAAGAAAACTTTTAGACCGCAAAAAGAACAGAACCCTAATCAAGGATTTTTCAATTACCAATCCACTCTGAAACACCATCTGCTTAAAAGAAAACTCAAATTCAAATACAAATTGCTGGAGATTTTCTTCCTTTTCTGTTGCCAAAATCTATATTTTACCAGGCGTTTTGATGATGCTGTCTTTTAATCTGGCTTGCAGAATATTAGGAGAAATCTGAACACTGACTGAGATCTGTTTTTGCAGCTATGCACTAGGCTTAGTCTCACAGTGCAGGGCCAGACCTCACCACTGGTAAACATCACAGTTTGCACTCATGATGGTGATATTTGGGCAAAGGATTTTGTATCATGGGGCAATAGCTCTTTCGAGTACAGTTAGTATTAGAATAGCTTTGGGTGGAAGTAGAAATTGCAGGTGGTTGAACACAGCACGGATTTTGAATGTGTCGGTAAACTGCTCAAGAAGTATAATACTGGTAATTGTAACATAACATAATTTAAATATATATTCTATCCATCATGGTCATTGGTCATAAATAATAAAACCACATTAATAAAGTGCAATCTACAATTCAGTACATAAATAAAAATAGTGTTCATACATTTCACATTAAACTTAAAATTATTCATGCCATTATCAAAAAATACATTTTGGAATACATAATAATAATAATAATAATAATAATATATTTTTTTGCATATATTTTAGCATGTATTTTACATTAAACCAGACCCACAAGTGATTTTTCTTTTTTTCACTATGATGAAATTTCCTTTTGGATCTCTTTCACAAAGCATTTTTTATGACATTCTTAAAGCTACAGATATGTTTGTTCTTTAATAACGCCTATTGCTGGTGCCTTTTGATAAATAGTAGAGCATCTGCTGCATAATTCAAAGCGCTTCTCTTTTTTTCACTTCTGGAACAAAATGAAAAATGTAATCCGGTCCCACGGGTGCCACACAGGCTCATTATTCATTGCCACTGTGTCACGTGGGACTCCGGTTTGAGGTTGGGCTGTGAAATATGGAAGGTCCCACCCAGCCTGGAGTTTAGGAGAAGAGTAGCTCAACTCAACACAAAATGCTCGGTTATTTCTGTGTGGGCTCTTTATGCTTCATGTAGCTCTGTTTGAATGTGTCTGAACTAAAGCTAAAGCTGACAAACGAGGGGAAAGTGACACTTATGTTGTGGGCTACTAAATGTTACAAGCTGTAAGAGAACAAAGAGCTTTCATTTAGTTTTAAAGTAAAGAATGTTGACGTCACTTTTTGCAGATCTCAGATAGGGCTGAATGATTCAGAGAAAAATATGTAATTAAGGTATTTCTTGCAGTACTAACCTGGTATTATTTTTAAATTGCATGACCAGTCCTATATATTACACAAAACAAATGGACCCACCACCCTTTTTACATAAAACAATGGGCCTCATTTATCAAGTGTTTCTTCATATGCTAAAGAGCTAAAGATGCTAAAAGTGGAGCAAAAACCAGATGCAATTTCTCGGGATTCAGAATACACTCTCCACAGTGAACCTCCCTGTTTTCAAATGGGCTTGAATAACAGTGGATTAGCCAATCTGGGAAATGCATAGTCCAACCGTATTGGAAAAAATAAAGGAAAAATATCACAGGAGGCTGAAAGACAATGTTGATTCCGTTATCACGCCATCTTTGTGAATGCCCAATTTTGTATGATCTCTGAAGCTAAGAAGGTGTGGGCCATTGAGAGCCATTGAGAGCCATTGTGAGGCAGCAGTCTCTCAATGATTAGAGTGCACACTATTGTTGTGTCCTTAGGCAAGACACCTCACCCACCTTGGCTACAGTGTTGAGAGTACAATGGTGTAAGTGGGTGTTTGTGCAGCTATAATCAGCTGTCACCAGTCTACTCTATTTGCAAGTACTTTTAGAGATATTCTACAATATTCTCTTTACCCAGCTGTTGTACACCACTGGGTAACTGGCTTCCCTGTGGCAGTAAACCATTATTATTCCATTTATATCCATTGTAAAGTCGTGATCTCAGTCACACAGTGACATGCGACTGTCATTCAGCCCTGAGGTCTTAATATAGTCCACTGGTCCTGGTGTGATGTCATGGGTATAGTATCACCACACTGGACTGCCTGCAAAGAAAGTAATCTTTTCACAGGAGCTTATGCGTCTTATTTGAACCTTATTATAAGCGTGCAAATTGAATCTCGTCAGCCACTAGCAGAGGAATTCAAATTTGGGAGATTAGCATTTGTGTGAATCAATAAGAGGAGAACTCAAGGCTTTTAAGGCTGGATCAATGTGATGCACAGCAGCTGCCTCCAGGGACACACGAGCAAGTTGTAAACATTTGTTGATCAAAGACATGTGTGATGTAATGGAGACACGTAGTTTGGAAAAGCTTTTATTTTGACACCTTTATTTTGGACACTTGTACTTCCTTAACTTCCTGTTTTGAGGTAGCCATGTTTTACAATGTTGTTCTGTGAGCAGTTCAGCTCAGCTCCTGGGAACACTTTCTTTTGATTTTGATGTGGCATTGCCAGTAAGTACAATTCATTTACCAGTGAAAATGCATCATAAATAAGTAGATAAATAGTTTAGGGAAACATTTCATTAGAAAATATAAAAACTGTTTTGTCAGAGCTAAAATGTTAGTGTTTTCTTTGTGCTAAGTGTGACACAGCATAACTAGCATGGAAGCTAAGTAGCCTATGCTGTTTTGTCATGTATTAGACATACATACACACATTGATACATGATTATTTTGTTTATCTTGTCTATTCTGTTTTTATTTCAGTTTCACCGTCTCTTTAATAAATCTTGCAAACTACAACACCGGCCTGTTACTTTGGGGATTGGTTGAAGAGATGAGTTTAGCTGGATGTTCCATATCTGTGAGAACAGTACAGTGAAATGGCAGCCTCTCATCAGAAGATGGATGAAGACAGAGATAGTCAATCAGGGCTTTCTGCACAAGAAATGCAGCAGACGTTGGAGGTTAGGTCCCAGGTATCCAGCTCTCACCGCACTAAAAGCTCACGGAGTTCGGCGATTAGCATGGCAGCTACTCAAGCAAGAGCAGACGCTGAAGCAGCTAGGGCCAGAGCGGCCTACAGCAGGAAAGAAAAGGAGTTAAAAATTGAGAGAGCCCGCCTTGAAGCTGAATTAGATGCGCTCTCGCAGGAGAGAGACGCAGAAGCAGCCATCGCTAAAGCACTCGTTATGGAAGCCGCTGTTGCTGAGGG
Source organism: Paratrypauchen microcephalus (assembly GCA_036785185.1). Classification (NCBI taxonomy): domain Eukaryota; kingdom Metazoa; phylum Chordata; class Actinopteri; order Gobiiformes; family Gobiidae; genus Paratrypauchen; species Paratrypauchen microcephalus. Next base: position 6,872,442 of record JAVJIX010000032.1, read on the forward strand.
AAGTGCTCGTAGTAGCTTGTCAGATTTTGAGTCATTACCTAAAGAACAAAATGTAAAAGAGAAAGTAAGTGCATATATTGCTAAACACACTCAAGTAACAGATACCCATTTAGGGGAAGAATTGGATTTAACCCCGCAATTACCACAGCGTCTAGGCCCAACCAGGCAATTCCATGAGCATGACGTTTACACTCCAATACAACCAAGCACTCTTCTAAGCCAACATCATATTCAGCCTCCTGTATCACGTTATACTGGCAAAGAGCAACGCGTGTCACAGCCTAACACTGCGTATTACCAATACCCACAAGGAGTCAACCAGCCTAACATTAAAAGAGAATCAGGAGCCAGTCCTTACTCACCACACCATCCACCTAGCCAAGATGTAAACGGCAACATATCAGATCTTGCGAAGTTTCTGATAAGGAGTCAGCTGGTAACGAGTGGATTGAGCCGCTTTGATGACCAACCCGAAAACTACCTCAGCTGGAGGTCAACATTCAGTAGTGCACTGCAAGGCTTGGATATCTCTGCCAATGACGAAGTTGACCTGCTCATTAAATGGTTAGGCCCTGAGTCAAGTCAGTTAGCACGCAGGATGAAATCGGCTAGCATCGGCCACCCATCTGCAGCTCTCACACTGATCTGGACCAGGCTGGAGGAACATTATGGAGCTCCAGAAGCCATTGAGAAGGCGTTGTTCGCAAAACTGGACAACTTTCCCAAGATTTCCAATCGGGATAACCACCGACTAAGTGAACTGGCAGACTTGTTGCTAGAACTTAACACTGCGAAACAAGACAGCTACCTCCGGGGCTTAGCATACCTGGACACAGCAAGAGGAGTTGGTCCCATAGTGGAAAAGTTGCCATTCTACCTACAAGAGAAATGGATGACATTTGGATCAAAGTATAAGGAAGACAACCGCGTTGCATTTCCACCATTTGAAGTGTTCTCTCATTTCATAAGACGGGAGGCCAAGGCACGAAATGATCCGAGTTTCAACGCCTGCGGATCCTCAGCACCTACCTGGAAAAAGGACAAGATCGGAAACCTAAATTACAAAAATCAAGTGTCAGTGCACAAAACCAATGTTTCCAAGGAAACGACAGAAAGTGGAACAAAGCAAATAGAGGACCCAAACGTACATTGTCCGATACATAGAAAACCCATCCACTGAGAAAATGCAAAAGCTTCAGAGCTATGCTGCTGGATGACAGGAAGAAGTTTCTGAAAGAAAACGGTGTATGTTTTCGCTGTTGCGCTTCAGTTTCACACCTGGCCAGGAGCTGTGATGTTCCGATAAAATGTGCAGAATGCAACAGCGAGAAACACCTTTCCGCGCTGCATCCAGGGCCTACTCCAAAGGAACCTAAGGTGCAGAGCCCTTCCAAGGACTATGGCGGGGAGTCAAAGGACGTATCTGAGCAATCTGAGGATGCATCAAGCTCAACGGTGATGACAATGTGCACCGAAGTTTGTGGTCAGAGCTTTAGAGGCAAGTCTTGTTCAAAGATATGCCTAGTCAATGTATATCCGCAAGGCCATCGTGAAAAGATGAAGAGGATGTACGTGATCTTAGATGATCAAAGCAATGTTTCATTAGCCAGAACTGAGTTCTTCAACGCTTTCCACATTGAAGGGCCATCACTGCCATACATCCTTACAACATGTGCGGGCGCTGTCAATGTGACTGGAAGGAGGGCCCATGGCTATGTGGTCGAGCCACTCACAGGAGAATTGAGCATTCCCCTTCCTAATTTGATAGAATGCAACAAAATTCCTAACAGTAGAGCAGAAATTCCCACTCCAGAGGCAGCATACCACCACAGCCACATGCAAGGCATAGCTGATAGGATACCCGCTCTGGATGACTCTGCAGAGATTTGGCTTCTTTTAGGACGAGACATACTTCAGGTGCACAAAGTACGTCAGCAACATAATGGCCCACCTAGTGCACCCTTTGCCCAAAGGCATGACCTTGGATGGGTGATTGTTGGCGACGTCTGCTTGAGTGGAGCTCACTCTCCGAAAATAGCGAACACATTCAAAACTCACTTCATGGAAAATGGCCGTCCAAGTTACATGGATCCATGTCTGAATGTTCTAAGAGTCAAAGAAGACTTAAGCCACAGCTTCAAGCAAGTTAGCCCTTGGTCGTACGCTATAATGCGACCAGAGGACCACCTCGGCAGAACAGTCTTCTTGAGGTCTGACAAAGACAACAATCTAGCACCATCTGTTGATGATTTGGCGTTCTTGCAACTGATGGACAAAGAGCTAGTCAGAGATGACAGCGGAAGTTGGGTAGCACCACTGCCATTTCGGACCCCTAGAAAGCCACTCCCTAACAACAAGGGGTATGCCTACGAACGATTTAAGTCACTGCTACGCACCTTCCAGAGACGACCCAACATGAAGGAAGATTTCATCGAGTTCATGCAAGGTATTCTGGATAATCACCATGCAGAACAGGCACCACCATTGGATGATGGAAAGGAAGTCTGGTACCTTCCTACCTTCGGGGTGTACCATCCCCAGAAGCCCGGGAAAATCCGAGTTGTGTTCGACTCAAGCGCTAGCTTTGAGGGAGTGTCACTGAACGAGGTCTTGCTTCAGGGTCCCAACCTCAACAATAGCCTACTCGGAGTGCTTCTTAGGTTCCGGAAAGACCCGGTAGCGGTTACTGCAGACATTAAACAGATGTTCTACTGTTTCTTTGTAAAGATGGAACACAGGGATGTTCTACGTTTCCTGTGGTTCAAGGACAACAACCCAGAGAATGAGGTAGTAGATTACCGCATGACAGTTCACGTGTTCGGGAACAGCCCGTCACCAGCAGTCGCAACCTATGGGTTAAGGAGATCAGCCGAAGAGGGAAAGAAGGACTTTGGCAGCGATGTTTGCGAGTTCATCAAGACTGACTTCTACGTCGATGACGTCCTCAGGTCTTTTCCATCAGAGGCCGAAGCAGTGGATGTTTTGACACGAGCTCAGCAGTTGCTGAAGTGCTACAATATAAAGCTTCACAAGATTGCCTCAAATAAGACAGAGGTTATGGAGGCCTTTCCTGTAGATGATCGGACCAAGAGCATTGAGGCTCTAGATCTTGCTGTTGATGACTTACCTGTCCAGCGCAGCCTAGGTGTTGCTTGGGATATGACAAAGGACACCTTCTCTTTCACCATTCCTGAGTCTCAGAAGCCCTTTACACGTAGAGGAGTTCTGTCTACAATTAATAGTTTGTTTGACCCGCTTGGATTCTTAGCACCGGTGACAATTCAAGGCAGGTTCCTCCTGAGAGAATTAGTGTCCCAAGGCACAGACTGGGATACACCGTTACCTGATGAGAAGTTCCTCAAGTGGCAGAGATGGCAGGAGTCTCTGCAAGAGCTGAATCAGCTGAACGTCCCTCGCACTTATGCTTCCTTTCCAGTAACAACAGCAAAGTGCACCGAGTTGTGCGTCTTTTCAGACGCTTCGGTGAAGGCGATTGCAGCTGTAGCTTACCTCAAGGTAGAGGATGAGAATGGCCATACAGAAGTAAGCTTCGTGATGGGCAAGACCAAGCTTGCACCTCTGGCAGAGCTTACCATTCCCAGACTGGAGCTTTGTGCAGCTGTGTTGGCTGTAGAGATCGCAGACCAGGTCAAAGAAGAACTAGGCCAAGCACTGGGCAAGATCACATTCTTTACTGACAGTAAAGTGGTATTGGGCTACATTAACAACAGGTCCAGAAGGTTTTATGTGTTTGTGAGTAATCGTATACACCGGATCTGGCAGTCCAGTCATCCAAGTCAGTGGAGGTATGTTGCCACCAAAAACAACCCAGCAGACCATGCCACAAGGTCAGTGTCCGCAACCCAGCTGCAAGCAACCAATTGGCTTACTGGACCTAAGTTTTTGCTACAGCCAGACAGCTCATCACCAGATGACGACGGCTTTCGGTTGATCGATCCAGATGCAGACCCAGAACTTCGTCCCGAGGTTTCAGCATTCCTGACTAAGGTTGTGAGGACACAGCTGGACTCACAACGCTTTGAGAGGTTTTCATCATGGGAGCGTCTGACAAGAGCCATAATGCATCTGAGGCATATAGTCCAGACTTTCCACAAATCAACAACTGACTCGGGATGTGTCGGATGGCATCTCTGCAAGAAAGGAGTAACAGGTTCAGAGCTCACCACTACAGAGCGCATCATTATCAAAACTGTACAGCACGAGGTTTACGCAGATGAGATCAGATGTATCCAGCAGGGGCATGACTTACCTGCACACAGTCCTCTGAAGAAACTCCACCCCGTTGTAGATGCAGAGGGTATGCTACGCGTTGGAGGCCGCATCACTCACTCAGACTTGCCGACTGATGAGGCTCACCCACTGCTTATTCCTGGCAAGCATCATATTGCCACATTGCTCATTCGTTACCACCACCACAGAGTGCAACACCAAGGAAGGCACTTCACTGAAGGAGCGGTGCGTGCAAGTGGTCTATGGATAGTGGGAGCCAAGCGAGCCATCAGCAGTGTTGTGTTCAAATGTGTGATATGCAGACGGTTGCGTGGCAAATTGGAACAGCAACAGATGGCAGACCTTCCTCAAGAACGCCTAAAGCAGGAGCCTCCATTCACTTACGTAGGCTTAGACGTCTTCGGTCCCTGGGAGGTCTTAGCCCGACGGACTCGAGGGGGTACAGCCAACAGTAAGAGATGGGCAGTATTATTCACGTGCATGTCCACAAGAGCAGTTCACGTGGAAGTGATTGAGACAATGAGTGCCTCAAGCTGCATCAATGCTCTTCGCAGGTTCTTCGCAATTAGGGGACCAGCGAAGCAGCTACGTTCAGATCGTGGGACGAACTTTGTGGGTGCCAACACCAACTTGCAAACTGCAACGGAAGCTGAGGAAGAAAGTGTGAGAACTTACCTGTGCTCTCAGAGATGCACCTGGGTTTTCAACCCGCCACATTCCTCCAATATGGGTGGAAGCTGGGAGCGCATGATAGGCACAGCACGTCGTATCCTGGATTCTATGTTGCTCCAAGCTGGAAGGTCGAAGGTCACCCATGAAATCCTGTGCACGTTGATGGCTGAAGTCACAGCTATTATCAACTCCAGGCCGCTAATACCAGTCTCCTCAGACCCTGAAGCGCCACTGATACTCACTCCAGCAATGCTGCTCACGCAGAAGATTGGTACACCATCAGCTCCTCCTGGAGATGGCTCAGAGGCCAATCTGTTGAAGCATCAATGGAAGAGAGTACAGGTCTTAGCAGAAACATTCTGGTCAAGATGGAGAAAGGAGTACTTAAGTGTACTTCAAGCCAGGCAGAAGTGGCACGCCAAAAAGCGAAACCTTGAAGAAGGAGACATTGTGTTATTGAGAGACAAACAAACCAGAAGAAATGAGTGGTCCATTGGAAGAGTTGTGAAGACATTCCCAGGTGATGATGGACTTGTTCGGAAAGTGGACATCAAGGTTGCATCTCATCATCCTCCGAAGACCTACCTGAGACCTGTCTCTGACGTGGTTCTACTCCTAGAGGCAGAGACTGTTTAAGTAAAAAGGGTGTGGCATCCTTAGGATGCCAGGCGGGGAGTGTGATGTAATGGAGACACGTAGTTTGGAAAAGCTTTTATTTTGACACCTTTATTTTGGACACTTGTACTTCCTTAACTTCCTGTTTTGAGGTAGCCATGTTTTACAATGTTGTTCTGTGAGCAGTTCAGCTCAGCTCCTGGGAACACTTTCTTTTGATTTTGATGTGGCATTGCCAGTAAGTACAATTCATTTACCAGTGAAAATGCATCATAAATAAGTAGATAAATAGTTTAGGGAAACATTTCATTAGAAAATATAAAAACTGTTTTGTCAGAGCTAAAATGTTAGTGTTTTCTTTGTGCTAAGTGTGACACAGCATAACTAGCATGGAAGCTAAGTAGCCTATGCTGTTTTGTCATGTATTAGACATACATACACACATTGATACATGATTATTTTGTTTATCTTGTCTATTCTGTTTTTATTTCAGTTTCACCGTCTCTTTAATAAATCTTGCAAACTACAACACCGGCCTGTTACTTTGGGGATTGGTTGAAGAGATGAGTTTAGCTGGATGTTCCATATCTGTGAGAACAGTACAACATGACCTCTCTTTTCCAGGTCTGAGGTCTGCTTTCATCATATATTCTATGGGGAAAAATAAACACATTTACCAATTTACAAGAACAAAGTCAGGTAACACACCAATTACTGACATTATAACCAATTAGCTGTGAACTTTTCTTAAAGGGCCACTAAACACCAAAATTACCTTTTTCGACTGATTAGCTGTGTAAATGGTAAATAGAAGAGCATACCTATCCCTGGCCTTATTTTGGCATTTTAGTGCATACAGTATTTGTTAAAAATCTGACTTTTGCGTTAAAAGCCGTATCTGTAACAGCCTCTTTAGAATCAACTACGGGCACATTTGAATTTCTGGGTTGGACTAACGGCCACCAATGAGTCGGTTGCAGGTTATTACTCGACGAGCACAGCCCCTGGTGTTCTACGGGCGGTACGTGAGGAGCCCCTCTCAGCCCCGCCCCTACCTAGCACCACAGGGCACTGCGATGTCCCCCCATGTCTAGAGAAAAGTGACACGGCATGATCCGACCACAAATGTCCGTTCTGTTTCAAAGTCTGGAGCGCACCGGTCACTGTCATGTTGGATTGTTGTGGCTGTTGGTTGGCTGTCATCGCTCCAGAGGAAGCCCCACACCCTCTTCCCCCAACCCGCCGGCACCGCCCACCCTAGAGGATTTTTCAGGGGTGGAGTAAAGCTTTGCAAGGGTATTTAATGGCTCTTTAAATTCTCAACTTTCATTTACTCAAGTACAGTAGATGGCATACTTTATGAATGATAAAATACATAAACTACTAATGTAGCCACAGCTGCTCTGGTGTAGACTGACGGAAGGGTGACTGCCAATCAGCACCTCGGATTACCAGCGACACTCACACACATACACACACCACCACATTCATACTCGAGAAAATAGAAGACTGCAGTGGGATATTTCATCTAAAGGACCTCACACCACAGGCACAAAGTTGTGAGCACATTTCATGTCAGCTGTTTCTTATCTACAGTAAAAAGACTCGCTTTGAGATTTTAAAGTGTTCAAAAGATCAGAGCACTCCACTTCTAGTTTAGATGCAAGTCAAAACTGTGTTATTATTTGTGAACTGTGGGGCAGTAGTTCAGATAAATGTTTTTAAAGCACATAAGGCTGGTGATAAATGACACAGGAAGTAAAGTAGAGTCACTATCACTAATCTGCTGCAGTTTCACCCTGATCCTCACTGCGTGGTTATTTGTAAACAAACACATGTGAGGAACTATCTCACCTTTTAACGTTTCCAAATGGATTAATAATAAAGGAAAATAATGGAATAATATGGATGTGATGTTGGAGTTTAACCTCACAAGCGGAGAGTAATAAGTTCATTTTTTTATTTATTTCCTGAGTTTCTATTTTGCCCCTCTGTTGCCATGGCAGTGTTTTACTTTTATATTATGACAGTGCAGCTCAGAATCGCACCACAAAACATGAGGGGTTGATTAAAATGTTTTTATAAATCCACTGCTCCCCCCAAATACCTAGAATACCTCTTCACAGACCTGACCTGTAACTTGGTCTGGTTTGGTCTCCATGAAGCTAGAAAGATTTAATATCATACAATGAAACGTTCCAGACAAAGCAATAGCATCTCCATGGCGAAAAAGCGTTTGACGGACCCTCCACCAGAAACGTTACACAATGCACCTTTAAATAAGTTACTTTCCACCACTGTGTAAGTCTGAATGCATTCCTACAATGACACAATTGAGGTCCTTTTCCAGGTTCCATCTCCTCACCTGGCCGCATTAGCCCACACATTAGCCTCTCGGAGACGCAGTGGAGTTCTGTGGTGTGGAACAGATGCACTGCAGTCTCCAGGGCCTCCACGGGACATGCGCCGCACACACTGACCCACGGGGAGTAGATCTGCCTCACCATCACAGGCATTCACAGCCTTCCCTTAATGATGGCTTCCCCTGGGCTTCCTATAGAAAGCCATTTAGTTAGCAGCAGCCCTCCGAGTTAAAGCCCGAACAGATCTGGTAATTGCTTCAGTGAGCCGCAGCAGTAAAGCAGCATTTCTCTGAGTAAGAAGAAAGGAAAATACCCATGATGCACTTGTGATGTATGTTTAACCTTATAGTCGAAATTACCAGACTTCACAAGGAGCTAATTGGGTTAATTTCGTTGGTGTCTCCTCACGGCTGCTTTAGTCCCTTGTTTTTCTCCAAGGTTCATTTGTCACCCTCTTCATTATCTCTGTGCACAGACAACCTTTAAGCCTGGCCACGCAGTATGCACACTGTTATCTGTTACCAATCTGCTCCTTAAAGACAAGCCGCACAAAAGCACCAGTCCAATCTCTGGGCAAGGTTACAATGATCTTTCCAACCAAAACAAACACTTTACAGAAGAACAAGCACAAAAACAGAACCTATGCTACAATTGAACATCTTCAAGATTCAAGGTACTTTTGCTTTTTGCTTTCGCTTCATATATTTGATGTCTTTGTTGTAAAGTAGAAAGTATAATGTAAACATGCATTCTGACTGTGAATGGGGCTGCCTCCCCACAGATCTGACCTCGGTCTGGTTTGGTCTCCGTGATGATTGAAAGATTTAATGCCATACTGTGAAACATTCCAGACAAAGGAATAACATCTCCATGGAGAAAAGAATTTGACGGACCCTCCATCAGAAATGTTACAGTTTAATAAAAACAAATTTAAAAATGGTTAAACATAGTGTTTCAGTGCCATTTAACACATTCAAAATAGTCAAATTAATATCTGATTGAGAATTAATTAGAAACACCTACACATACTAACTAGTATCAACTATTGAATGTTGCTTGGGGAAAAATAAATTTAAAAAATTGCACAGCTCAATACAAGTCTTGGTTTTCTATGGTAACTGTATAGATTTACCAACACAAAGAACTTCCCTACATACAGCTATCACATATACTACCACTGATTGAACACTATTGAAGAGACACATTGCAAGTCAACCAAACAACACTGAACACTGAAAATTATATAGCCAAGGCAAAAGGAGAAATTCAATTTGTCAACGGGACAGAAGAATATTTGGTCGAATACATTTCGCAGCTCATCCAAGCTGCTTCTTCAGTTCTCAGTTCTCAACATTATTAATGCCCTAAGTTTTTATAACCGAGTCACATCTAGGGCCCAACTGATGATGATACCGATATAACAGCCTTTGGAGGTGCTGACAGCCGATATAACCGATATAACAGACCGCAAGAGCCTCAGAATCCACTGATGTATACAAGAGCATGTGTGCCACGTGACTCTGGGGCAGTACACAGACAAATTACTCCTCTGATTAATACTGATGCCACATATTAAGAACATTTATCTGTCTGTAAATTTGATTAAATGAACTCAACATAGAGAGTCTACGCTTCATAAGAGGTATAATATGCCAACGTGGACTATCAGCCCATATCAGCCGATAACAACCCAGTGGAATCACAATATCTTGCTCAGTACACTCACTTAATAGGCCAACAATTGAAGTTAATAAAAAAAAAGTTAATTTTATTCAAGCAAAGTAAAGATATTAACACAATTTAAGCCCAGTTATCCCAACAGTAAACTCCTTAATCTGTGTGGGCATGTTTTTATTAGTAGCTTCAGTGTTTGCATTACTAAAGTGGTAAAACCCAGGAGGACTACTTTCTGTTTACTCATTTTAGAAGAATACGACAAACATGGTAACAAAGCATGCATAATGACAGTACAGCATGTCCTCAAGGGGAAAGTGAGATTCCTGCTGTAGAATGGCTGGGAGAGCTGTGCTGATGACTAAATATGTGCAATATGTGCGATAAAAGAGGAGGATCTAAAAGCAGAAAATTACAATTAAAGAGATGAATAAAGAGGCACTTTTAAAATTGCATCAGTTTTCAGAGTTGTTTTCCTGGTTTCTTTACAAAATATGAAGTAGTAGTACTATTATTATTATTAGTAGTAGTAGTAGTAGTAGCAGCAGCAACAGCAGCAGCAGTATTAGTACTGTGTTTCTGACAGACCTGGTTCTATCAAGATCCATACAACTACTCCACACCACTACTTATTTTACTGGCAAAACTAAAAAAACAAGTACTACTGTTTGGAATATTCTTTCCCTAATGTTGCACATGCTACTTCTACTACTAATATGATACTACTACTGGTACCACATCTATTACACCTACTCACATGAGGATCGCTGTACTATCCCACTCTCAGGCGCTTTTCCACTGGTAAAACTAATTCCATCTCCCAGTTGCCAAAAAACTGTTTCCTATGACAATGAGATGAAAATAAGGTTTTATAGTTATGGTGGGAAAAGCTTTCAAAGGGAGTCATCGGGACAATGTGAGTGATTTCAGCATAAAGTTCTCCCCTAGTGCAGTACTAGAATACCTCTCCTCCCCTTGGGGCAGTACAAATTATAGCTTCTCATATCCGTATTTTAATATGACTTGTTCCAGTTTTGAAGGACTTTCTGAGAACTGTTCAAACGATATAACATTTCAATTTTGAAATGTTAATCACTATGGCAACCGTCCCAATTTGAAACCAGTAAAATAACTCGTGGATAAATGAGTGACCTAACCTATGCTGTATATTCCACTATTAACTTTGTGCCCAGGTAAGCACATGGCCTGTATCAAATGTGGTGTGAAGGTTATATTCCCCAGCAAAGCAAAGTCCCTCTTCTCAATTGAACACTTAATATGATGACACTCTGGAGATACTGTATGATGCTAGCTTGGCGCTCCTTATTTGGATTGCCAGAGTGACAAGGTTATACACTGTGTTTTCTCATGCATGTAATCAGAAACACACATTGGGGACATCTCTGTTTTAAATGCCCATTTTCATTGTCGCTTGGAGCCACACTGCAGTTTTGACCAGGCTTCTGTGACTTTGAAATTGAACTCAACATCGGGCACTCCAAATTCCCATTTAGCAGCTCCACCAGTGAAGTGCACTCGTGTTGCAGTATTTACAGTTCCCATCTCGCAGGCTTACCATGGAGTGTTGTGGGACCAGTGAGAACAGGTTAACAGGCCCAATCAATGCTGTGATGCATCTGTTAACGCATCTAGAGCTACTGCTTTAAAATCACTTCTAACACAGCTAAAGGCCAGAGCTCATTGACTCCCTCCCTCACATGTAGGCAGTGTGGACGTACAGCGTGTCAGCATATGCACTTTTAATTGCTGTGGCCCCAGTCCTCTGACAGCACCTCCCCACTTCTCAAACAATTAGTTTAATGGAGCATTTACGCGGCTATTGGGGCCGGCTAAGTCGATACACTGACGTCCAGCAGACATGAAAAGTGTGAGGGCAGTCACTCACCAATCTGTGACACATAGTGCACTTAATGGAGGACAACATTCTGTCATAGTGTTGTGCCAAAAGGCAAAATTACTATATATATATTTTTTTTTTAAGTCAGCTAAAAAGGTGGATAGCATAATTGTGGTGTTTGTATGGTATTAAACCTTCCTAACTTCATGGAGACCAAACCAGACCAAGTTAAAGGTCATTTTTGAGCTATAAAATCACCTGTAATTGAATAAATAAATGTAAGGTAGAGCTGTTTAATGTCATACTGTGGAACATTGCAGACAGAGCAATGTTATCAGTGTTAGCAATGTTATGTTAAAAAAAAAAAAAATCAACTTACACTAAACATTCAATCTCTTATTTTACAAAACAAAAATTCAAATGCATCTTGGTTATTCATGGATTTCAGCTTTCTGTTATATGCAACATTTTAAGGACTTTTTTCCATTCAAAGCATATGATATTTTGTTGTTCGCTATGGCAACAGTCCTAATTTTTCATCATACCAAAACCCACGGATACAGTGCACAAAAGTAAAATCAAATCAAATTTACAAAGACAATTTGGAAAAGCTGGTCTAACGCAGCATGTTATGGAGCCCACTGGGGTGTAGGAGAACACAGCACCACATCTAACCTTTTCGCTAACAGAAATAAAATATCATATCTTAATGTCAGAACTCACCCACAACTGCGCATTTTAAAGTTAATCCTTTTGGACTCAAATAGACTGGTTTTATTATGAAGATGAAAAGTCATAGACCTCTCCGTAGTTGGACCAAGTTGTATTTTCTTGTATTATACAGTGAGATGGCGACTGCCGCATTGTTTCACAAGAGTTCATGTGAGGTATACACACGTCAGCCTAAGGTTACAATGTGCACTCATTCAGAAATGCTGTGTTATGCTCACATCTGTCTCCTGGTGCTTTAACTTTATAACAGAGAAACATAATAACAGATTGGAGTTCAAATTCTAGACATTATAAGATCATTTTGCATTATATGACACACCTGTGTAAAAATGTCAATAGAAAAAAATCTAAAAGCACAATTTACTTTTAACTATCCTTTAGGTACTGTTTAAGAGAGTCAAAACAATTACATAGTATTGTGTGTAAATAGAAATAAGTGCAGGTTTTGGAGAACTTTGTGTATACTGTATGTCTAAAGAGCGGTTAGATCCACTGACTCACTAGCCTGGGAATTCCCAGGCCGCTTCCGTTCGTTTCGAACTGGAAGGCGGCCTGGAAACTCGTCCAAGCGAGAGTCCCAGATTTAGGGCCCCAATCAGAGAGCGGGGGAGGGGTGGAAAGACGGTGACGCGTACTACATGACAAACGGAAGCTTGTAGTTTGAACTGACAACTGACATGATTGGCTATGGACTTACGTATACGCTCAATGATAGACATTCATAACGCCCAATAAACGGCCGTTGGCAATCGCTAACCACACCTCCGCTACGGGATTTTTCGAAGCGAGTTTCCAGACCCATATCTCACTTGTGATATGGTCAGGTGTTAACCAGACTACTGACTCACAGGTTGGCGGTGCAATTCTAGCTCCCACAGATGAATGCTGTCATTGTGTTCTTAGGCAAGACATTTAACCCACCTCAAACTTAGTGTATGCGTACACTGGTGTATGAATGAGTGTGAAAATGGGTGAGTTCTTGTTGTAATGGGTTTCTTGTTGTAAAGCGCTTTGAGTGTCTTGAAAAGCACTACAGCTCTGAAAAAAAATAAGAGACCACTACATGTATTACAGCTATTCCATTCCAATGTCTGTTGAATTCCAACACAAACACAAAGCTGAGCTACTTCAGTTCTTGCAGCAGGAGTGGAATAAAGTCACCCAAGAACAATGTGAAAGACTTGTGGAGAGCATGCCAAGACGCATGAAAGCTGTGATTAAAAATAAGGTTTTTGCACCAAATATTGATTTCTGAACTCTTCTTAAAGGGACAGTGTGTAAGATTTTTACCTGTTAATTACTGAAATTGAAGATACCCATTCAAAAATACATTGTTTTCCAAGCCTTTTCACTTCCATCATGAAATCAAAGTATTCTTTTGGACTTAGATATAGTCACATAAAAGGGGGATCTTCCCCATATAGAGGCAGCCATTTTGAATACGAGAGCCGCAGAAGGACATTTGGGCTCATCCTTCGCCTCGGCTCCTGCTAGCAGCTGCTCATGTGGGAGCGGAGGAGCGAAGGAGAGAAGGGGAAGGGGAGGGGGAGGGGGCGAGCCTCGTGTAAAGAAGCATGCTGCTGTATCACACATCGTAATGGATATAACACGTATTTTGGACTAAATTGTTTTACTGGATTTTATTCGCTGGATCCTTATGGACAGATTGAGACCAAGTTTATGATGAAATACAGAGTTTGACCTGTGCAGAGCCTTCAAAGGTAAGCTAAGTAAGCTAAGTTTTGTGCTTTTCTGTATAAAAGCCCCATGTGCTCGGGGAGTGATTGTTTTGCAGGGAAATGAATTGCATAGTCAAAAAGAGGAGACTGTAAGGTTTCATTTGATGTGTAGATTGTCATGAATCATGATCGGGATTGTGTGTTTTCATGCGAAAAGAAAAAAAAAAGTGAACGGGGGACCGCGTTTTATGTATACAGCGGCGCACGGTTCGTGCGCGGGCACGCGAGATGTCGGCGCTACGTCGCGCCCGGGTGACCCTCGAGGTCTGCCATAGCCAAATGAGGAAGTGGAATAGCTACTAACCACCTATGCGCCACGAATCCTACACACTGTACCTTTAAGTGTAAACATTAGTCTTATGTTGTTTTAAAATGAATTTGATCTTGTTTCTTTGCATTGTTTGAGGTCTGAAAACATGTATCTTTTTTTGTTATTTTCACCATTTGTCATTTTCTGCAAATAAATGCTCTAAACGATAATATTTTTTATTTGGAATTTGGGGGAAATGTTGTCAGTAGTTTATAGACTCAAACAAAAATGTTCCTTTTGCCCAAACACATACCTATAAGTAGTAAAATCAGAAAAACTGATCATTTTGCAGTGGTCTCTTATTTTTTTTCCAGATCTGTATATGACATACAGTTTTAACACTTGATGTACTCCTTACTCTTCTCACTTTCTAAAATGCAGTACTTTATGTATCAGTTTGCCAAAGGTTTCACACATGTCTAAAAGGTGCATTGTGTAACTTTTCTGATGGAGAAATGTTCCACAATATGGCATTACAAGTATATATTTCAATAGAGACAAGCAGTTTGCACCACCAGACACTTGAAATTTAATAAATACAAGATAGACGAGTGTAATGCCATACTTTGGAACACTTCATACAAATCAATCACATTTTCCACAGAGACAAGCAAGTAATTAGAAAATGTACATTCTGCACCTTTAAGTTCTATACCAATATTTGTGTTTGGAACTGGGACGAGCTTGTGTTTGTGACCTAAGGGAAACTATCTTTATCTGGTTTGACGTCTGCACAGTCCACGACCTGAGATGGCTCCAAATATCACCCATGTTTGGCATTCTCTGAGCAGATTGTGAGAAATGGGGCCTCTTAAAATTGGATCTGAACTGTAAATGTCTTGGAAATGTTAGCTGTGAGTAATCTTCTTGTGTGCGGTGTGCTTCTCCTGCGTTGCCCTTTAGGCCCATGTATAAAGATTACATATGTACCGAGTATTGGATATGAGCGTGGAACAGATGGTGCTAACCCCACTGTTACAGTTAGACACAGTGATATGCTCGCTATCTTCAATACTGCTCAAAGGAGAATGCAAGAAATATTGCAACACTGATTTCAGATAACTATGGAAAAAATGTACTGGCAAGCTAACTGTTATAATGAGCGTGAATCTAATCTAATACAAATATACAGTATTATAGAGATATCAGGGATTTGGCGTCAGATCTGAAAGCAACAACAAACAAAAAAATGGCGGATTTAAGCAATATCTTTTATTCTATTGTGTTCTATTGAAATCTGTATTGTAATTTAGTCATTTAGAATTATACAATTTGCAAACATCACCAACATGTCAAATGCCAAATCATTTTCATTTGTGAATCCAGTACAGCTCTGGAAAAAAAATAAGAGACCACTGCAAAATTATCCGTTTTTCAGATTTTACTACTTATAGGTATGTGTTTGGGCAAAAGGAACATTTTTGTTTGAATCTATAAACTACTGACAACATTTCCCCCAAATTCCAAATAAAATATTATCGTTTAGAGCATTTATTTGCAGATGGTCAGACAAATGGTCAAAATAACAAAAAAGATACATGTTCAAGATCAAATTCATTTTAAAATAATATAATACTAATGTTTACCCTTAGCGTTGTGTTTGTGTTGGAATTCAACAGACGCTGGAATGGAATGGCTGTAATACATGTAGAGATGCTGATTTCAGAAAAAAATGCGGTGGTTTCTTATTTTTTTCCAGAGCTGTACATGCCTGGATAAACACTCTATAGCCTAAGAGAAGAAAGTGTACTTATAAAAAACATTAAGAAGATGTCTTGGGGCAACCTGATTCTATATTGGTATTTATAGGCCCAGGTGGAAAGAGTCTCCGACACATGAGCCTGTGGGAATGCCTGACATTTCTTGATAATTTGATCGTCACAAGGATTTAAATGAACTGCTATACCGCTGACACCACAGGGACATGACTTCATCAATGTGTAGATGTCAGCGTGATCTTTTCTTGCTCTAGTTTTTGTGTATGATTTCAATGTACTCAAATATTCCGGAGTGAATTATTCAATAGTGATTTAATATTGACACTTGGCAATAACTGCAGGATAGAAAGTATTACTGATCGGTATAACACTATACCACCTGCTCTCCTGGAATGTTCCATGGTAAAGAATTAAACATATTTATCTACCTTAAATTTTATTACAGATGTTTTTATTGCTCAAAGATACTGGGGGAAACATGAATTCTTACAGCGAATCCACAGATCTGACCAGTCACTTTGCATGGAGGCCAGGTCTCCGTTGATATCAGTGCTTCCCGCAGCGCTTTATACAGTATTTAGGGCTTGACAATAATTGACTAATTTTATGCAGGAAACACCGGATATTGATATATTTAATGTCATAATATGATATGAACATTCCGGGTGCAGCAAAAAATTTCCATGGAGACAAGAAGAGTAGTGAGCCTTCCATCAGGAAAGTTACACAGTGCACCTTTACCTTATAGTGTGATCTGGCTGCCTCTTTAGTTTTATTGGTGCGATGTGGCAGGCGCACAGTCCCAGTGGCACTTGGAGGATCAATAACACATGTATCGGGGTTGCATTTTATAAGGTCGATAAAGCTAGACTTGCACTCAGAATTAATTAGAGGCAAACTTGCATATGTACGCTTGACCTGCTTCCCATGTTAGGGTCCCCCTCAGGAAACACTTCTTATGAGGAAGCCATTAATCCAGCTTGGTTCAATAGTTGGGATCACATTTAGGAGACTATGCACTTTCTAGTATGTGGCCAGTGTTTGCAGTGATGCTGGCAAGAAGCATTAATCAGGGGTTTCAGAATGATGGAAAATTGGGACTGTTGCAAACTTGCCACAATACAAAACAAAATATCGATTGGCAATATATTTGTACTTTTTAATTAATCGGCTATAGGCCTTAAATCTCCAGCATTTAGTTTTGGTCAACCTGCTCTCTAAAGAAAAGACATAATGTTTAATGTGGTGATAATTGTATTTTATATTTTATTACTACTTTTCTATTTAAATCTGATTTGTACATATACATTTATTATCATTATTTTTAGGTATATAATTGTGTCTCATCTGACACTGGTCTATTGCTCTTTGGTTGCTATTCCATCTATTTTTTCTTTTTACCGTTTGTTATATATTATGTTTGATGTGTGAGCTACTGTACCCAAAAAAATGTACCTTGTGGATCAATAAAGTTTGTCTAAGTCTAAGTCTTAGTCTAATTACACAAAACATTGGGGGCGGCAGTAGTGATCCAGGGGTTGGTGGTTCGAATCCCGCTCTTGACGGGTTGACCCTGTATGATCCCAGCTCCCACAGATGAGCACTGCTGTGTTGTGTCCTTGGGCAAGACACTTAACCCCACCTAGCCCCCATGGCAGAAGATACATCAAGGCCCGTTGTGACATGAGCCGTTCTCCTGTGGACCCACCACCTGCGGGAGGATTCATTGTGTTCTGGGCAGCAGAACACTGCTTGCACTGCTGCCCCCGCGACCCAGAAAATGGAAAAAGCGGAAGAAGATGAATGAATGAATGAAAATAATCTAAATCGTCCCTACATATCAATCCACAAATATCGGCAGAGTTTTCTCTGGATCAGCATCAGCCATGTAAAACCCTTATAATTTGATGGCTACACTGAAAAGATATATATATATATATATATATATATATATATATATATATATATACTTGTAACATGAATATTTTATATATATATATATATATATATATATATATACACACACACACACACACACACACACACACACACACACACACACACACACACACAGCTCTGGAAAAAAATAAGAGGCCACTGCAAAATTAGCAAAGTTTTTTTTTTCTTTTTTTTCTGATTTTACTACTAATAGTTATGTGTTTGGGCACATTTTTGTTTGAGTATATAAACTACTGAAAACATTTCTCCAAAATTCCAAATAAAAATATTATCATTTAGAGCATTTATTTGCAGAAAATGAAAAAAAAGATCCATGTTTTCAGACCTCAAACGATGCAAAGAAACAAGATCAAATTCATTTTAAAACAACATAACACTAATGTTTACACTTCAGAAATCAATATTTGGTGTAATAACACTTATTTTGAATCACAGCTTTCATGCGTCTTGGCATGCTCTCCACAAGTCTTTCACATTGTTCTTGGGTGACTTTATTCCACTCCTGGTGCAAGAACTGAAGTAGCTCAGCTTTGTGTTTGTGTTGGGATTCAACAGACGCTGGAATGGAATGGCTGTAATACATGTAGAGATGCTGATTTCAGAAAAAAATGCAGTGGTCTCTTATTTTTTTCCAGAGCTGTATATATAGTGATTATATATATTATATGTGTGACTGTAGTATATCTGGTGGAGCTTTAAGATGTGCAGTGTGTAAGAAAAACTGCAGATAAATTGCACTTGACCTCTGGCGTAGACAACAAAGAGAATACAGCAGGTGCAGGTGAACGTTGGTAAAACATTTAAGAGCACAAAGAAAAACAGAGTGAACACTCAATTCCACAGCCAACCTTCTATAGTTTATAGATAACTCAAGGCCAAATGATTAAATGTTTTCATTTGTGTAAATGATGTGTAACAAAAACACCATCAGCAGCCAAACTAGTTCTAGTTGCTAATGTGTCAACCGCAAACTCCACACAAAAATGCTGTAGGGATTACACATGAGGGTGATCTCAACTGCTGAAGTGCCCTTGGGCAAAGCATTAAAACAGAACAGGAGCTTTGATAAAATGCACCTTCGCCATTCCTAAGATCACATATAAAACAATAAACCCAGTTAGCACACTGTAATTGTTACTCTGCTACATAAAACACAACCTTCCTCCATTTTGGTTTTAGCTGCTAATGTAAACAAATGTAAACTCCATCTAAATGCATTAACTACCCAAATTATCAGTATTAAATCAGTTTTAGTTGATTTTGAGTTAGATAAAACTTTCCATTATAAGTTTTTTAGGAATTTGATAATCCAGTTTCACATACTATTGCATGCACTGTGTTCTTAGAGTATACAAGAGAAGGAATATTTTGTTATCCCCTTACTTCCAATAAGCATTTCGCTCACTCTGCTGAAATAATAAGTAGAATTCACCGCTGTCACCCAGCTCTGAACCCCAGAGTCAGAGTGGCCAGCCTTTCTAATACAGTCTGAAAACAGCCTAAAATAAGGTCAGCACCTCTTAGAAACATGAAGTCATCTGCACAGGCCCAGGGCTACTCTTGGAACCGTGTTTATTTAAATGATAAAGACGCAGAAAGTGGCAGAGCGAGCGATTATTCAGATGAGCGCCGCAGGGATTTGTATGTGAAAATGTTAAGTCTCTTTGGCCATTGCTGCAGGTACGAGGGTGCTGGAGGCGGAGAGGCTGTGCCAGTTCTAATCATGGGTCCCATCCAGGTCCATGTCTCCGGGGACGGGCACCAAACAAACAGCTCGGTGTGAGTGGGCAGGGGACAGGGACAAAAAGAGGGGGGAGGTCACGAGGACAGAGCCAAAGTAAAATGAAAGCGGCACAGGCTGGCAAAGGGCGTGTTGTGTTTTTGGAGCTGTGATTTCAGGGTTTCCAGGGCTATTAAAAAGTAGTGACACTCCTCTCGAACTTCCAAAAACAAAACAAAAAGAAAACGACAAAAGCGATGAAAAATAAAAATGGAAAATTGTTCAAAAACAGATTTTTGTGGCAGCGAGTTTTTGAGTCATAGAAAAGATCAGGCTCAACCATTCTGAATTTGAATTTAAAACCTCTCAACAGATCTGACCTGTAACTTGGTTTGGTTTGTTCTCCATAGAGATAGATAGAGACTGATTCTTATCTTATCATGGCTGGCATTAAAAAAAAAAAACACCGCACCATAATATTATTTATTTTTAGTATAATTAAAGGCTTCATTCATCTTGCTTTAAAAATACATCTGTGGCTCAGGAACACTCTCTGACTAATTTGGATTAAGTCTTTGTGCGGATCCTTTTATAAGCAAACTAGGACACAAAATGGCCGATAATTAGCTCAAATGTATAGCTAGCTCATATGTTTTTTCTCCTCAGTATATTAAGGCTTACAATGTATTTATGAAAAGCTGTCTCAAGAAAATATAGGAGACTAATTATTTCAATAATTTTCAACTGGATAATGAAATGTGACTGAATGGAATGAAATCTGACTCCAGAATAGATCATAATTGTCCAATTCTGTTTAAATGAATTAAATGTGATACTGCATTTATGTTTTTTTTGTTTCCATAAAAAGAGATAAAGAAAATTTTGCTGTGACTGTGGGGTTACAGTTTAACATAAAGGTGCACTATGTAACTTTTTGGTTGGGGGTCTATCACCTGCTTGTTTCTATGGATATGTCATTGCTTTGCCTAGAATGTTCCATTACATTAAACAGCTCTACCTTACATTTATTCAATTACAAAATATCTAGAAAAACACACATTCTGATTGTGTGCAGGTTTGCTTCTCCACAGATCTGACCTGTAACTTGATCTGGTTTGGTCTCCATGAAGATAGAAAGGTTTATGATCAAAGGAGAAGTTCAATTTGTCAACTGGACAAAGTTTGTTTGGTTGAAAACAAACTGACGAAGCCTCTCGGATGAGCGGCGAAACAAACTTTGTCCAGTTGACAAATTGAACTTCTCCTTTGATCATGGATTCTACCTGGACGACTGAGGGACTTTTCACGCATAGAAAGGTTTAATACTTTCTACTGTACTGTGAAACATTCAAAGAATGTGAAACTTTCAAAGAATGTGAAACATTCAAAGCAATGCCAAAACATCTCTATGGAGGGCCCTCAACCAGAAAAGTTACACAATGCACCTTTACAAATCCACAAGTTCATAAGCAGTGTAGAAAATAATGGGAGACTCAATTTCAGAAACTTGCCGCGCACAGATTTCGTCTTTGTCACTTTTGTAATATCATTATATCCAAAGGCATTTCAGACATTTTCACACTGCTGACCTGAAGTTGACCTCTGTATTCAGATTAAAACTTTGCAAAGGACATAATGCCACCCACACATTTAAATGGGCTAAACAACAGAATATGCCAGTGGGCTTTAAAAACAACCAAACCTCAAGACCACTGCAATAGTCAGATATTTTTTATAATATAGCAATATGTAAAAAATACAGCCTGCGGGCACAGACCATATGAGTGTAAAAACTGAAACAAATGCCTTGATAGTAGATAGATAACTAGATGCTTATATAGCTGGCTGATAGCTTTTAGTTTCCACAGGGGGAAAACACTAGACATAACATTATGGACTGTGCTACAGACCCACAGTATCATCAGTGCACAAAGATTTAGTATATGTCAACACCACAGTTTCAGACAAAGTGCTTGTTATAAAAATGCACAGCTGCTGGTATAAAAGAGCTTTTAGTCCTTCAGTAAAACACAGGGTCATCACTAATGGAGCTTTTAAGTCCTTTTAAAATGCTATGAAGAAAAGTCAGAACACTTACTTTTAATACCATTTTCTCCAATGAAGTCCTATTCATTGTTAGTATTATAATCTTTAGAAAATGTTATCGTTCAGAGTTTAAAAGGGATGGCTAAGCAACAATGTGATAACCAATGCCTATAATTCTATACTAATACAAGGAAAATACAGTATAAACCCAGGTTTATGAAGTTTCAGAAATAAATAGTTCTTATGTCATTAGCTGTGACGTCTTATTATCTTCATCAAGCTTTCAATCTCTTCATATCTAAGTCTATGCGAAAATCATATGGGAATTTTGCTTCAAACTGCAGATTGTGCCTTCTTCAAAGTGGATGAAACTACGCTTCATCCTGTGGATAAATAGAAATAAGTGTTATTTACAAAACCCATGCTTATATTTATATTTTCTTTTTTTCCCTAATACTGTATAAACATGGACAGCTATTCCACAGCCACATCAGCAGCAGCATCGGCTCATCAGGTCCTGTTTTCAAGAATAGATCATGACTTGCAATTGAATCCATACACCAGAAAGACCATGTTAGAATGGCAAAGTGACCCTGTATCCCTCTCTGTATTCAGACATGTTTTTCTGATAACGCTTTATATCTTAGAGGATGTTGTGTGTTTATTGACATCCTCCCACAGTTCACAAGTGGGTGGAGTATGTGACAAGAATCTCCAATCAGGACAAAAACACAGTCAAAGTTATTTGAAATTAGCAGTTTGTCCACCACAACCGGTTGACATCTTAACATTCACAGCATGATATAGTGATGTGACAGATTTTTATATATATTTAAAAGTGACACTTTTAATTTGTATATCAGAAAGGTCATCAAATAATTATTTATCAACATTTTATTCAATGTATAGTTTATACAGAGATGTTTACAGTACAATTGCGTCAATTCCGTCAGTCTGCCCCAGGGCAGCTGTGGCTACAGAAAGTTAAACTGGGAAATCCCAGGCTGCTTTCGTTCGTGCCGATCTGAAAGACAGCCTGGCAACTATGGCAAGCGAGCTCTCCCGATTTTGGGAGCCAATCAGAGAGCGGGGAGGGGTAGCAAAACAGTGACGCGTACTATGTGAGAAACAGAAGCTTGTAGTTTGAACTGACAACTGACATGATTGGCTATGGACTACGTATACGTCAAATGACAGACACTCGTAATGCCCAATAAACGGCCGTTGGCGATCGTAAACCACACCTCCGCTACGAGATATTTCGAAGGTGGCTCCCAGACCATATATCACTTGTGATATGGTCAGGTGTAAACCAGGCAAACAAAAAGTAGCTTACCACCACCAAGTGAGTAAAGCACTTTGGGTGTCATGAAAGGCGCTATATAAATGCTAGGGCTGGGTTCAAAAGATCGATCCATGATACGATATCGATTCACTATCAAAAAATACGATATCGATTCAAAAATTTGCGGATCGATCTTTTCCAAATGGTTATAGGCACTATTTTCTCAACCGCGGAAGGAGAGCTATAAAAGGCAGGTGCCGGTGAACGAAACTGAAACTTAGTGCGCCTTGCGAGATGCCTGGAGCTGCACAGCTAAAACCACCTCCTGGTTTGAAGGCTGATGTGTCCCTCTGTGTATATTCCTAAACACATACACAGATAAATGCACAAACACATATGGGGCTGTTCCTGTCAATGGTGACAGTTTCTACTTTAAAGAGACAATTCAGCAATATGTAAGTAGATCGATATCGAATCGGATCGTGGATCGAATCGCATCGTGACCCTGTGAATCGAAATTGAATCGATCCAGGAAATCAGGATCGATACCCAGCCCTAATAAATGCTATGAATTATTATTATTAATTGCAGAGTGACTAGCACTCAAGCTTCACAGCAAGAAGGTTCCAGGTTCGATTTCAGGGTCCCTCAAGCCTTTGCAGAGTTTGCGTGTTTCTTCCTGTGTCTGGGTGGCTTTTCTCTGGCCACTCCGATATTCCCTAAGAACCCAAAACATGTTCAATAGATCACGGAGATGGGTCCCCGGGCGAGGCACTGTGGTGCCCACTACTCCTGACAGGGTCAAATGAAGAGGAAAAATTTCCCCATGGTGACAATAAAGTATACCTTAACCTTAATTACTGTATTTTTTACTCAACTGCATTAAGAATTCACAACTCAGTGATTATAAGCTACACATACCCTAAGGCTTCCTCCAACTTCTCTTGCAGACACCCATATATTTCACACACAAACAGAGACAAGGTGGGTGAAGGGTTTTGCCGAATGACATAGCAGCCGTATGTAATAAACCTACAACCTTTGTATTTTTAAAAGAACACCACAGAGCCAGTTCCCCTATAAAATACAAAGGATACAAAATTACTAACACCAATGTGGTAAAAGCACATGAAAACAAACCAAGTGTGTATTTCATTGCATGTTAGCTGGCTGCATGCCTCAAAGGGTTTTTATCATTCAAATACAAGAATGCACTAAAGTAGGGATTCATTTCAAATGGCCTGAGAAGTTCAGCATGTTTTCAACCGTACAGAAATGTACCACTTGCTCATATGTCTGACCGTTCTTGGAGATCTCCAGCTTTAAAGGGACAGTGTGTAGGATTCGTGGCGCATAGGTGGTTACTAGCTATTCCACTTCCTCTTTTGGCTATGGCAGACCTCGAGGGTCACCCGGGCGCGACGTAGCGCCGAAATCTCGCGTGCCCGCGCACGTACCGCGCACCGCTGTATACATAAAACGCGGTCCCCCGTTCACTTTTTTTTTTTCTTTTCGCATGAAAACACACAATCCCGATCATGATTCATGACAATCTACACATCAAATGAAACCTTACAGTCTCCTCTTTTTGACTATGCAATTCATTTCCCTGCAAAACAATCACTCCCCGAGCACATGGGGCTTTTATACAGAAAAGCACAAAACTTAGCTTACTTAGCTTACCTTTGAAGGCTCTGCAGAGGTCAAACTCTGTATTTCATCATAAACTTGGTCTCAATCTGTCCATAAGGATCCAGCGAATAAAATCCAGTAAAACAATTTAGTCCAAAATACGTGTTATATCCATTACGATGTGTGATACAGCAGCATGCTTCTTTACACGAGGCTCCCCCCTTCTTCCCTCCCCTTCCCCTTCTCTCCTTCGCTCCTTCTCTCCCACATGAGCAGGCGCTAGCAGGAGCTGAGGCGAAGGATGAGCCCAAATGTCCTTCTGCGGCTCTCGTATTCAAAATGGCTGCCTCTATATGGGGAAGATCCCCCTTTTATGTGACTATATCTAAGTCCAAAAGAATACTTTGATTTCATGATGGAAGTGAAAAGGCTTGAAAAACAATGTATTTTTGAATGGGTCTCTTCAATTTCAGTAATTAACAGGTAAAAATCTTACACACTGTCCCTTTAAGGAATTACTGTTATTTATTGATGTTTTTCCAGTCACGCTGTTAGTCAAAGTGATACTAGACACCACTCCCTGTGTGGATGGTGTAGGTGGGGACAACGCAACATGCTTTTATATCCTTGTCTGCAATTTAAAAAATAATAATAAATTTATAACAATCACCATCTGCCATGAATTAAAATCTTACTTTACAGGGAGTGTCTTTTCAATGACAAAGAACAATACTGTTCATTTAATCATCACATAATATAAACACAGGTTTTTATGAGACTGTAAAAGTGTTGACGAAATAGTTCTTAAACAATCCAGAGCAACAGATAAACAGAGGTTGGGATTGTTGACCTTCAGTGGTGAAAAGTACTCAAAATGACGCCAAATAGCCATAACCATAACCAAAAACAGAAAATAAAATAAAAATCTGAAATCCATAAAACTTAGGGCCTGTTTACGCGAGAACGCTTACGGGTAAAAAGGACAAAATATTTTATCGGAAGTGCCTTTCGTTTAGACGGTGATGGTGTTTTGGGTGTTTAAAAACGCAAAAAACTGAAACTGCCCTCCAAAGTGGAAAACTCGAATACGCTCCACCGTAGTGTTTTGTCTACACTGCCCAAGACGCAAAACTCTGGTCAAATCTGCTGACGTCGCGTACACGTTTACGTCACATCGGTCCATATATCAGTGTACCGTATTTTTCGGACTATAAGTCGGTGTATAAGTCGCACCCATGGCCAAACTATGAAAAAAAACGACTTATAGTCCGAAAAATACGGTACTTTGTTTGGCAGGACTCCCAGTGCACACCTTGTTGCGCCTTCGTTGCTTTGTAGTCTAACGTGCTCTGAAGCAATAGTTGAACTTCTTTGTCTGACCACACAATTTTTTTTTTGCTACCAGTAGCCATGTTTTGTTTTATTTTTCACGGCACAGATGAGAAGAAGGAAGATTCTACGCATGCGACATAGTGATAATGTATCACAGCACCACCTAGCCGCCTGGCATGCATACCCAATCGAATTCCACACACTTTTGCGTCACCATATGCATGCAGATTTCTTCCCGAAAACACTCATCTAAACACGGAATAAAAAGTGAAGATGCGACGCCACTTTTGCATCAGTGTACACACGATAAATATTGACCCCACAAAAATATCGCTCCAGCTTTCATTGAACGATAAGTTGATATAGTTATTATCATGACAGACCTAGTGACCAAATTTTCCACTATTTGCCATTCATTGATACCCTTAATTCAACCTTTGCAATATCAAACACTTTTTACTATAGGTTAGCGGGCCAGATCAACTTGTTTGTAATTATAAAATCTCTTTTGCTGCCTGCCTCCACAACACAAGAGGGGACATAAAAGGTGAAACGCAATAAGCTGAACATGAGAATCACAGGGAAGTCTCCTGGTGCCAATTTCATGCATTGATGATCACACTGTACTGAACACACAGGGGAAGGACAAACATGCACGGAGGGAGGTATAGCACTGAAACTATAGAAGATATATTGATTAGTATAGAGACAGAACGTTGAGCTGTCATGCCAGGAATGAAAAGGTTGACAAAAAAGAATCATGGTTTATTACTATCCTGTTCATGAAGCTAGGGCTTTTTACTTTTAAAAATACAAAAATGCCGGATGCTTCACTGAAAAAGACCTTGTCACAAACCACAAAGATCTTGGGATAATTTTAAAACCTGCTGCAATTTGTGTGCTGACAGAAATACTTTCTGCATGAAATTATGAAAATATTATTTAAAATCTTGAATCAGTTTGGACTTTACTATATCTAAATTAGGGCTGTCAGTTTAACGCGTTAATTAGATTAATTAATTACACTGCTAATTAACTCGTTATAAAAATTAACGCAATTAATTATGAGCGCAATTCAATGCGCGCATTTTAAATTTGGCGTGCGGGGCCTTTGAACAGCGAGTTTATTTATAAAAATGTGACGGAGCAGATCCGTTTCTAAGCCCCCTGTCCCCGCGGAGAGCACGTGAAGACGCCGCGGAGAGCACGTGAAGACGCCGCGGAGAGCACGTGAAGACGCCGGGGAGAGCACGTGAAGACGGGCGCGTCCGTTTCCATATCTGCTGCGCTCCGCGCGCTGAACCCTTTTCAATTCCCATAACCTCTCCAGCGTGTTCTGCCGTGACTAAGGCTGCACACTTAAGAAGCGTTAGTTTTGCCCATCCAAATCACGCTAAACCCGATCATTTACTCAGCCCGTGGTGCCGCCGCCTCCTCCTTCCTCCTCCGTGCGATGGTCCGGACACATCCGCGCCGGTAATCCAGTTTCGCGGGTTCCGGGGGTCAGGTGAGCCATGAGTAATTTACACAGGCAATTATTTGTATTCTCTGTATATTTGAAGCTGTGTATATTATTTATTGACGTTGCATGAAAGCTACTGTACGTGCTCACGTACACCAGAAATATTCACCATTTAATAGGCTAGTGGAATGGTGTAAATGAGCTTTCAAATGAATGTTACGTAATGTGGGAGGTGAATGGGGGTGTACAGCAGTCTTGTCTTGGTTACACTGGAGGTAACGTGCAAGGAAAGAAAGAGTGAGTGAAAGACTGAAAGACTTAAAGGGGAAGTTTGCAGTCTTTTCACTGTACCACTATAAATCGCACGTTTTTTTTGCACTGTGGGAGAACACAATAAACCACCTAAAAAAATTATTTTAAAAAAATGCGATTAATTAGATGAATTAATTACAAATCCTATAATTAATTAGATTAATTTTTTTAATCGCCTGACAGCACTAATCTAAATGTTTGTACTGCTCCGCCTGTTATGGTGTTGTTTAAATATTAATATAAACATGAACTTGAAGGAGTTGTACCTGAATTTTACAGCTTTAAAAATATGAAAAACAGAACTAGTTCATTTTAAAAGGTTTGCAGTGCTCCAAATGTATTCCTCACTCTGGGGGCAAGGATGCTTGAGTTTTGCTGTCAAAGTAACACTGCATGTCCTGATTCTTGGAGGATAAAAGACTTTATAATGAGATGCAGACAGCACACTATAATTTATACAAGATTTGCTTAAAGATCCCATGACATGGTACTTCTTGATGCTTTTATATGGCTCCTTAATGGTTCCCTAATGCTGTAAATGAATCCTTCAAAATCAACACTCATGAGTGCATGAGAAACAGAGATAAGCTGAGAAAGAGTAATTTTTCTCACTCAGAACACTCTATAATGGGCGTTGTTGCTTGAATGCAAATGAGGAGAAAAAAGCTGGCCAATAGTAGAAAGTGGGGCCGTGGCTAAATGCTCCGCTGTCTGCTCTGAGCGCTCTCTGATCCATTTCCTTGTTTTTGCACGGGGGGAGAGAGTTGAAGAGTTCCATTGAAAAATAAACACATTTCCACATAAAATAAAATTAAACCACTGCTTGAAAAGTCCCTCAGTTGTCCAGGTAGAATCCATGATCAAAGGAGAAGTTCAATTTGTCAACTGGACAAAGTTTGTTTGGTTGAAAACGTTTCGCCGCTCATCCGAGAGGCTTCGTCAAAGAGAGGCTTCGTCAAAGAGGTCCACCCAAAGGACAGAACACCGAGCCACAAACAAAGCAATGTGGTCTACTCCATTCAGTGTAGTGAAGACTGCAGTGAGCGCTACATTGGGGAAACCAAACAGCCACTTCACAAGAGGATGTACCAACACAGACGGGCGTGCCAGAGTGGACCGGCTTCTGCCGTACATCTTCACCTAGAAGCCACGGGCCATTCTTTTGAGGACAGTGAGGTTCAGATCTTAGCCAGGGAAAAGAACTGGTTTGAGAGGGGAGTTAAAGAGGCTATTTTTGTCAAAAAAGAGAATCCGTCATTAAACAGAAATGGGGGAGTGAGATATAACCTGTCTCCCATTTATAATGGGATTCTTAGACCAGTCAAACAGAGCCAGGGCAGAGGGGTGGAGAGGGTCGTTAGACGTTGAATAGGGGGTCGAAACAGCCGTCAGAGTAATTTGAAAAACAAAGAGACAGATTAGGGGGATCGTTTGCAGAGCTTTTGTCATTGTCAGACACGCCTCCCGGCAGCTAGATATAAGCAGGGTCTAACCAGTACAATAACCAGAGCTGACGAAGCCTCTCGGATGAGCGGCGAAACGTTTTCAACCAAACAAACTTTGTCCAGTTGACAAATTGAACTTCTCCTTTGATCATAAACCACTGCTGTTCAAAGGTCCAGAGGCTCAGATAAAGGACTTCTGTGCCTAGAAACACTCGGACGTGCCTCCAGGCAAATAAAAAAACGCATTTCGCATTGTAGCGCAAACTCTATGGGCGGGATATACAGGGACGCTGAGCGGAGACAGAGGGAGGGGCTGGAGCTGCATTTGCCGATCTGACGTCAATAAGGTGCCTTGTCCGAACTCGCCCGTTTGAACACTGGTTTTGTGTAACGCAGAAAAGGACCGCAAATGCTCAGTTTAGACATTTCGCAATTTTTAGCCATGGGGGGGGGCCTAAACAGGGTAGGGGAGCTCACATTAACGTTCAAAAACCTCAGAAAGTGAAAATTTCATGCCATGGGACCTTTAAGTACATAGTAAGAAAATCATACTTATTGATGACCCAGCTTCATCCACGCTGGAGACTGCAACAAGGACTTGAAGACATCCTCATAGCAGAATTACATGGACGATCTTTATTTTATATTACAAGGATCTATGAACATTTGTCTTGTTATATAGTTGTGAAGGTCGCTGGTCTGCAGTGGGCATAGTATTTCACAGAGCTGCAGTATATTCCCAGCACTTGGGATGTCCAAAAGTAATAAATTACTTTAAATCACAACCAAGGATGTAATTTATAGAGAATATAATATAGTCTAGTACCAGTGCTGTGTTCTGGGAGATTCTCACTGAAGTTAAGATAAAGCTTCTTTTAACAGATTTTGTTTAGAGATTTTGTTTGTGGAACATTGTTAATGCAAGGTTTAAAAGTAAAAGGAGAGCCCATTTGAATCCTTTAAAAAAAAAAAAGTTTTTAATTTAACTTATTAATTGAAGTTTTTAAGTGATTTAGACCTGTTGGAAAGTCTTTGTTTACTCAGTTTCACCCTCATATTTACCTATTCTATAAAAATTAACTTTCAATCTCAAGATTCATGGACATTGACAACACAGACTTTTTAGTATTGCAATTTAACTTTTAAAAAAAAAGTGAAAAGAAAAAAAAATCTAATTTATTCCTCCAAAATCAAAATATGCCTCCAAACCACAAGCTTTCACTGTTACAGGACTGGCTGATAGATCATGTTGATTACAAAATATCTCACTGATCATCACAATCTGCACATAATTTGATCCAAATTCCAGTAAAACCTCCTAAACTGCACAGCCCATGTTAATGTAGGTCTATTTTAGTCTTGGTTCTAATCATGCTTATACCTTGTTAGGACCTGTCTTAGGGCACTTTCACACCGCTAGTTCGATTATTTAGTTCGCACCAGGCAATAAAAATGTTATTATGTAGCATAGACTCCAGTGTGGTGTGCTTTCACACCTGCAAATGAACCAAAATTGGTCCGATTGACGTTTCATCAATGTTTATCTTCCGGTAGAAATGAGCACCAATTTTCACTCATTATGGAGCGACCCGTTTGCACACTGGTACTTGCACTGATCTTCGTATATTACATTCTCTGTATTGGCCATTGTTGGTAAAATATCCAATTCAAAACTGAGTCGCAGCTGCGTCTGGAGAACAATCTCTTATTGCACTGGAGTCACTGAAGGCGTATAGCGCGTCATTTCATGCAGAGGAGACCAGCTATTTTCATGGATGTAGTCATGCTGACTATGCGACGAAGATTGTTCCAAAGACCCACAAGGTAGGCTATATCCCCTCCCATGATGTATTTAGAATAGTTCATTTGGACCTACTCTATGGTTTGGACCCGAGTTCGCGTTCTCACCAGAGGGACCGCACCAGATTTGGCATTTGTGCCGAGTCAAGTGGATCTCAAAAAGATCTGAAAAAGAGGTGGTCTCAGTCCACTTGACTCCGCTCCACTTGGTCCCTCTGGTGAGAACGCAAACTCGAGTTCTCGCCATCAATTAGTGCGGGTTGATACTTTCACACCAACAAAAATGAACCAAACTAAGAGCTTCTGGTTTGAATGGAATGTTTGGTGCACACCAATTGCTGTCAGTGTGAAAGCACCCTTAGTTTTGTTAATCTGCTTAAATCTGTGTCATATCAGATGCCCATGCCTAACCAGAAAGTAAATAATTATGATAAAGGGCCTGTTTTCTGATTTATTTTATGTTATTTCCTCATCACAAACATACTTGTGTTGTGTTTTGTTTCATTCACACCTTGCATATTTAAGCTGAGTTTCGCAATCAGAAAACACTCTGTTCTACCTTGTGATGCCATGAGGTAATACAGGTAGTTCTCCAGTGTGTTTTTGAACTCCATACACCTTTATTAGAATCTTTTGGATAATTTCACCTCTGGATTTGCCAATCTCTGAACAGAAGGTAAAAAGCAGGTGGAACAGAGCATTTTGAGCTTTGGAGGCGGAGACATACTAATGCAGGATTACTCAAACATGTGTGAATGAAACAAAACACAACTCCAGGTATGTTTTTGATTAGTAACAACATTATAACAAGACTTAAAGCTCACCAGAGTGAATTTTGATGAATATACAGTAGCACCTTTAACTTTGGTGAAATGAGTGGGCCGATCTTGTCATGTGCCCTTTAAGTTTGAGAAAAACAATGCAGCATTATGCAGAGACAGGTGTAAAGAGAAAGCGATTTACATGATAAAGCCGTTTTATCCCCGTCTCTTTTCAAAGGCACTTCTTAAGGTGCATTCTGCCTGCAGGGTGTTGTTCTGCTCCACTGCGACTCATCTCCAAACCAGATGTGTACTCTGCTCTTATCTCACACACTCAAAAGAAAAACACACAGCTCAATGTCTATCTACAGATAAAACATTGTGAAAAGAAGGGGCATTGATATCTTTGACTGTATTATTTCACACTGAAAGGAGATGCGGGGAACCTGCAGTGTTCACAATGCATGATCAGAAAAGTGACTGATGAGAGGGCTGACAGTGGTTTCACATTTGGAGTTTTTGCAGGAGCACAGCGTGGAAGGTACAATGATGAATGAGTTTACTTTGAAATACCTGATGAAGGCCACTGCTCAGAGTAGCACCATCAGAGCCTGGAGTGATTCAAAATACTCAGTGTAGACATTTAATTAAGGCATGGTTGAATGAGCATTTTTAGATAGATATACAGCTCTGGAAAAAAAAAAATAAGACCACTGCAAAATGATCAGTTTTTCTGATTTTACTACTTATGTGTTTGGGCAAAAGGAACATTTTTGTTTGAGTCTATAAACTACTGATGACATTTCTCCTAAATTCCAAATAAAATATTATCGTTTAGAGCATTTATTTGCAGAAAATGACAAATGGTGAAAATAACAATAAAGACACATGTTTTCAGACCTCAAACAATGCAAAGAAACAAGATCAAATTAGGGCTGCAACGATTAGTCGACAAAGTCGACAACGTCGACAATAAAAATTCGTCGACATGAAATTTCATTGTCGACTAGTCGTATTATTTAAGTATCATTTTAATTTGGAACTTAATACTCGTCTGTGTGAAGAATCCGCATAAATCAATACGTGTACTGAAGCTGCAAATCGCCGCCGGTAGTGGTGAGGGCAGTTTAGCCTATTTCCGTCCTCATTCAGTCAATCAGTGAAGACCGCCAAGCTGAATCAAAGTCAGTCTATACATCCTCAAAAAAATCTCTGGCTGAATGTGCTAACAACAATGGCGGAGCCTGCGGCTCAAAGTCAGCCCGAAGAGAATGTCGCGGCCTCAAACTTTTCCCAATCGAAGGTGTGGGAGTATTTTAAGGATAATAAAAACAATAAAGTAAGATACAACATTTGTAAAGTGGAGTTGGCGTTCCATGGCGAAACGAAACGAAAGCACCCAGGACCTGCGTCCAAAGCTCCAGATGGGTAAGTTGTTGGCAGCTAGCTTGTGTTTACTTTTTGGGAAACTTTTAGCCTTGAGCGCCATCGTATTTTTAGACGTTTTCGTGAAAGACAGGAACAATGGGCAAGGTTACATGTAGGTTTTGCGTGCGAGTCATGTTGGTTGACATGAAATGTGGCCGAATCTGGCGCAAACAACTCCTCCGTTTATTCCCGAGCTAGTCCCTGCATGTATCTGCATGTGAGAAATATTCCAATATTAGCATTAGTACTAAACAGAATGGTGGCCATACTAGGGCTGGGCGATTAATCGAGATTTGCGATATCTCGAGATGTTTTATGAAATCGAGAAAGATTTTGGCATATCAAAAAACTCAAGATAATGTTCTAAATGAATAAGATTTCGCCACTCTGCTTATTTTCCTCAACTGTGTTGTGGAGCTGTCCGCCCCGCCTCCTTCTTGCGTTTGCGTTTCACTGCGTCTCGTGGTTCCCCCTCCCCTCCCCCTCCCCTCGCGTGTAAGCCGCGTGTGTTTGTTGATAACTTATCCAACATGGCGGCGCCCACAGAAGCGTCCACGAGAGAATTCAAACCAAAGAAAGAAACGGCTCCATTATATGGCGGTATTTCGGATTTAAACCGTCCGATGAGGAGCAGAAAGAGGCATTTTGCAGAGAATGCAAGAAACTGGTGCCATCAAAATCATCGAGGGCAAACCCACCACCACCACTTCTAAGAAGACACAACAAACAACGCTCCAAATATCTTTACCCCGGTGTCTACCATATGAAAAAAACAAGTGCAAGGTGGGTCAGCATTACGGAGTCCATTGCCTTCCATATCGCTAAAGACATGACGCCCATAGTGGTTGTTGAGCGACCGGGCTTCATACGAATGCTAAAAACGCTTGACCCTAGATACAATCTCCCTAGTCGCCACTTTCTTGTCAGTGCGGTACAGAGCAAGGCTGCATTTGGCGATCGGTGAGTTTTAATTTATCTCTCTGTGTGTGGGTGGGTGTTGCCAGTGAGTGAAATATCTGGGTGGGTCGGGTATGTGGCGTTGATTCTAAAACACACGAGAATTCATGGATTGAGGCTCTATTAATCTAAAATTTAAAAACAATTAATTTAATATGTGCTTTTTCACTTGGCTACAAAATGAGGGATTTTTTTTGTCTTTTATCTTAAATGTTAAAGAAGCACTTCATAAGAACTGTCTACCCTCAGATTTTATGTTTACAATTAAAATAAGGCAATATACTACTTCCTTGGTTTGGTAATGTTAAAAATGGTGCACAAGCACTTTGTTACTAGTACCTGTCTACCTTTAGGCACTTGGCTGCCTGTTTGCACTTCAATAAAAAAAAAAAAACCTTGCTGAATTTGGCGTGTTTTTTTTTTTGTATTTTTTTTCCCCCTGCATAGATATCGAGATGTATATCGTATATCGAGATATAGCAAAAACATATTGAGATTTTTTTTTTCTCCATATCGCCCAGCCCTAGGCCATACTCAATTTGCTCACGAGTCATGGACAATCTTTTTCATTCCGAATGTAGTCTAGTCCTGTTTTGGCAGTATTCCCTTAACAGAGCGCTGTTTCACAAAATACTTCAACTTTTTTTAAACTGGATACTGACAATATTCCGCTTTGAAACGGAATGCTTAAAGCACGCATGCGTAACTGCGCTCACTAAATACCAACGTTAGTGTCATGTCCATTATCCTAGTAATATTTTTTTTAAGCTAAATGCATATAATGCATATATTGTAACCTCGCCTACTGATGTCATATTAGCGTGACTAATCGTGACTAATCATTACTGGATCTATAGATTAGTCGACTACTAAAATAATCGTTAGTTGCAGCCCTAGATCAAATTCATTTTAAAACAACATAATACTCATGTTTACACTTAAGACGAGTTCAGAAATCAATATTTGGTGCAATAACCCTTATTTTTAATCACAGCTTTCATGCGTCTTGGCATGCTCTCCACAAATCTTTCACATTGTTCTCGGGTGACTTTATTCCACTCCTGGTGCAAGAACTGAAGTAGCTCAGCTTTGTGTTTGTGTTGGAATCCAACAGACGCTAGAATGGAATGGCTGTAATACAGGTAGAGACGCTGATTTCAGAAAAAAATACAGTGGTCTCTTTTTTTTTTTTTCCAGAGCGGTAGATAGTAGGGCTGGGCGATATGGAGAAATAAACTTATCTCGATATGTTTTTGCTATATCTCGATATACGATATATATCTCGATATCTATGCAGGGGGGGAAAAAAACAAACAAACGCGCCAAATTCAGCAAGGTTTTTTTTTTTTATTGAAGTGCAAACAGGCAGCCAAGTGCCTAAAGGTAGACAGGTACTAGTAACAAAGTGCTTGTGCACCATTTTTAACATTACCAAACCAAGGAAGTAGTATATTGCCATATTTTAATTGTAAACATAAAACCTGAGGGTAGACAGTTCTTATGAAGTGCTTCTTTAACATTTAAGATAAAAGACAAAAAAAATCCCTCATTTCGTTGCCAAGTGAAAAAGCACACATTAAATTAATTGTTTTTAAATATAGATTAATAGAGCCTCAATCCATGAATTCTCGTGTGTTTTGTGACTGTAGTACGTTTTATATTTGTGTGTGTATTTGCTTTAACTTAGCACATTATTCTGCATCATTTTTTTTCTAGAAATACTATATTAATTTATTGCAACCATTAAAACGCAAGTGTGCTTTAGAATCAACGCCACATACCCGACCCACCCGAATATTTCACTCACTGGCAACACACACCCACACACATAGAGAGAGATTAAAACTCGCCAAATGCAGCCTTGCTCTGTACCGCACTGACAAAAAAGTGGCGACTAGGTAGATTGTATCTAGGGTCAAGCGTTTTTAGCATTCGTATGAAGCCCGGTCGCTCAACAACCGCTATGGGCGTCATGTCTTTTGCGATATGGAAGGCAATGGACTCCGTAATGCTGACCCACCTTGCACTTGTTTTTCCATATGGTAGATACCGGGGTAAAGATGTTTGGAGCGTTGTTTGTTGTGTCTTAGAAGAAGTGGTGGTGGGTTTGCCCTCGATGATTTTGATGGCACCAGTTTCTTGCATTCTCTGCAAAATGCCTCTTTCTGCTCCTCATCGGACGTTTAAAATCCGAAATACCGCCATATAATAGAGCCGTTTGTTCTTTTCTTTGGTATGAATTCTCTCGAGCTTCTGTGGGCGCCGCCATGTTGAAAATGAGTTGTCAACAAACACACGCGGTGTGCGCACGGGGAGGGGAGGGGGAGGGGAGGGGGAAACATGAGACGCAGTGAAACACAAACGCAAGAAGGAGGCGGGGCGGACAGCTCCACAAACAGATGAGGAAAACAGTGGCGAGTGGCGAAATCTTATTCATCTCGAGTTTTTCGATATGCCAAAATCTTTCTCGATTTCATAAAACATCTCGAGATATCGCAAATCTCGATTAATCGCCCAGCCCTAGTAGATAGTACAATAAAATACTTCAATATATATTTATTTTTGTTTTGTTTTGTTTTTATTTGTGTGACGTCGTGACTGGGCAGATTTGTATGCTTATGTCACAACAGAAGACAATATGGGCTTATGGTCACAATAATAAAGACTCTACCAGAGCTAAGAAAGATAAGAAAATAAAATCTCTCCAATTTACAGGTCCAATCTGTGGATAGGTGAGCCTGCTCATTGTTCAAAACAAAACAAAAAACATCTACAAGAGAGAAAATATTAATTTAATAGCTGTTTAATAGTTGACAGAAATTTCGGGGAATAGTGTTCAATTCTGGGCCCCTAACACCCTGTCGACTCTCCAGTGTGAAAGTATAGGAAACATTCCATGTAAAACAATGGCATCTCTATCAACCCTTCACGAGAAAAAACAAATAAGTACACAATCTTAAATAAACACTTTAAATAAGTACACAATCTTTGATAAATTAGGAAATCTAGAAGAAAATCCATACTCACTTTCATTGTAAAACTAGCATAACACTATTGTATGAGTTTGAAAAACAAACCCCAAAAAACAAACTTAAAAAATAACCTTAGCTCCCTGGTGTGCATTTTGTGCAGCGCTGTCTTTTCAGCACTCCCAATGTCATGGCTTCTTTAGCTTTGTTGGAATGAGGAGAAAAATATTTTGCAAAAATGTCAGGAAAAGTCATGCAGTGGCGAGGTGAGATTCATGGGGCACACATACTCAGCGGCAGAGCTCAGTCCCATGGTTCGAGGCCACAGTTTTGTAAACAGGCCATCGTGTACAGCCCACATGGCAGAGGAAGCCCAGCCAAAAGTGACAGATACTAAACAGCCAAACTGCAGCGAAACAATAAGTCCTTCCATGTTCCACGCTCACAGATCTACTCTCTTCTCTCTCCATCTGCCCCAGTCCATCAGCATCGTGTACAGCTCTGTGTAGACTAAAGAGAGGATGCTGTGGAAGTGATACACATGGAAACAGAATGAAAGAATCTGCCAATTAAGTATTAAGAATTATTTGTTAATAAGGCAATAAACGATCTTAGAAGAGAATTCCTTAGCAAGAGACAGACGTTTTGAAAATTGGTCCAAAAATGTTTGCCAATTTTCGACAATAATTATGGACCTATTATTCTGTTAAGGATTTGATCAAAGAAAGATGGAATAATTTATTGCACTGAAATTTATTTGGCTTATGAAAACTGCTGTGAAAGAGCTCCTACAATTTAGTTTAAATAAATGTCATGTTTTTGCTAAGAAATGCAACAAATGAATCAAAAAAATCGTTGTCTACCACGAAGGAATATTGCTTATTTTCGGAAACCAAAAGGGGGCTCAAGTTCAAGTTCAACACCAACTTCAACACGGTGTCCTTTTAGCAAGACACTTCATCATCTTTGTCGTTGAACTCTCAACACCCACTTCCACAGACATGATATGGAAGTGGTTGTTGAATCAGTAGGCACAAATTTTACCGCCACCAAACATCAGGAATAAATGAATAATGGATGAAAAAGTTTGGCTAATCTGAATGCGTGGGAAATGCGTGGGAAAGCACTGAAATTCTATTGCATCATCATCATTAGTAAATTTACAATTTTAACAAAATATAGTGCAACACTTACTTGGTTGCAGCAATATCACTTCTTTTTCAATACTCAATGTCAAATTTTATGTCTGTTTAACAAGAACGCCAGCCATTTGATTTACGTTTCAACACAACGTCTCAACTTGTCCAGAAGTGGGTTTGATGGGCTGCTGTCAAAAAATCTCTTTCAACACGCAACACATAAAATAAATGTTGGTGCAGTCTCTCCCTTAAGTCCTTATTTATTCATGTGAGCTGATTGGACTGCGAGGCCCATATACGCTGCGTTGCATCATTGTTGGAGTAAATTGCTGTGAGTGGGAGGTGGCGGTTAGATTTACAGCACCTTCACGGGGAAACTGCCGGAGCAATGGACGCTTTAATTAAGAAGCTAAAAGAGCTGAAGGGCAGCTTTCAGAACGCTGATGTCCAAACCGTAAAAATAAAGAGCGGTCACACTGATGCAGCAGATAGAGGCCTGTTTACATATGTTTACCATTACTGACAGGGGAGCTCTGTTTGACCGGCTGCCAGGGGAACAGGGATGGGGTTTTCTGGTATGTGAAAGGAGATATTTCAGATAATGAGGTGAGTTATTTTGATTGTGCTTGGAATTGGTGCTAAAGATAACTCTCAGGTCCAACATGAATGACAGCAGAGGAGCATGCATGCAATTTCAATCATGGGATATTGTCATAAGAACTTGCATGATTACCATATTGACCAGAGACCTGCATAAAACTGACACTTTCGCTATAAAAAGTAACACCATCACTTTTGCCGGGTAATTTTTACTCGATATAATATACCCAACAGAAAGTACTTGTCATGAAAAATAAATCAAAATATGACCACACATGATAAATTAGAGTGGTTTTCTTTTATTTTCAACTGTGTTAGGTGTAATAAAATGAAAAAAAAAAAAAACATAGGAAGACCCTATAAACATGCTACAAAATTACTGAAAAATTACTGTAAACTTGGTCTTTGGTCCACCCATTCCTGGGACATGTGAGATTTCCCTGGTGAAGCACAGACTCCTTGACACACGAACAGTTACAGGAGAGAGGAACAAATAATTTTTTTTTTTATAATTTTTTCAGTGGCTAAAAATGACCAGTTGACTAAAACATTGTTTTCACTATAAGAATTCCCTTTGAAATCACCACCACATTGTGATATTTATTCATAACCACTGCATTAAATAAGGATAGATACACATTCCAGGACCACTCCTACTTACCTATTTTTCACATCCTCTTACATTAAATTCATTACGTTCTTACATTCCTCTTTCACTACTGCCGGGTGAAAATCACCTGAAAGCCTGTAAAAAGTGGGCTTTGGGGTAGGGAAACACCTACACCTTGATTGAAAATCATGTAAATAATTTTGCTTGGGTATCACCCGGTGATAGTCCTCTAGAGTTAAAAAAAAATATAAAAAGAAAATGTTTCTATAAAGGGCATGAGGTTCTTCTTCACTTTTAAAGGGACCACTACTTTTGATCTGTGTCATAATGTTTCCTCATTAAAAACCGACCTAGAGTTTTGGACTTTTTTTTCATTCACACATTTTTAACACCCAAAGTTCTTCTCTCAAACAGAACAGTTCCACCTTGTGATGTCATGTGGTAATACAGGAAGTGCTCCACTGTGTTTTTAAACTCTATACACCACCATTAGAATCACTGGATCATTCCAGCTCTCAAATTGTCCATCTACTGAACAAAAGGTAGCTGTTTTAACTTGACAGCTACCACTACATAAAATCACAAGGTGGAACAGGGCATTTTGAGTTTTGGAGATATAGACAGACTAACACTAAAGAGTTACTCAGCCATGTGTGAATGAAACAAAAAACAACTCCAGGTATGTTTTTGAAGCGGTAACAGCATTATAACAAAAGTGAATGTTGTGTAGTATATGACCTTTAAGGTATATTTGCTAGTCATTTTACTTAAAGGTCCAGTGTGTAGGATTCGTGGCGCATAGGTGGATGGTGGCTATTGCGCTTCCTGTTTTAGCTATGGCAGACCTGGAGGGTCACTCGGGCGCGCTGTAACGCGGACAGCTCGCGTACCCACACACGAACGCGTGAAGTGCACCCGGCGCTGTGCGAGCCCTCGCCGACAACTACTGTATAAATAAAACGCGGTCCCGTTCACTGTTTTTATTTTTTATTTTCGCATGAGAGCACACATTCCCGATCGTGTACCATGACAATCTACACATCAAATGAAACCTTACAGTCTCCTCTTTTTGTCTATGCAATTCATTTCCCAGCAGAACAATCACTCCCCGAGCACATGGGGCTTTTATACGGAAAAGCACAAAACGAGGTTTGCTACTTTGCTTACCTTTGAAGGCTCTGGACAGGTCAAACACCAGTATTTCACCATAAACTTGGTCTCAATCTGTCCATAAGGATCCAGCAAATAAAATCCAGTAAAACAATTTAGTCCAAAACACGTGTTAGATCCATTACGACGTGTGATCCGGCAACATGCTTGTCGTTGTTTATCCAAACGTGTACTATCTCGTGTGAAAACCACGAGCTTTGCCGAAGGCGGAGCCCAAATGTCCTTCTGCGGCTCTCGTAATCAAAATGGCTGCCTCTATATGGGGAAGATCCCCCTTTTATGCAGGTATATCTAAGTCCATCAGAATACTTTGATTTCATGATGGAAGTGAAAATTCTTGGAAAACACTGTATTTTTGAATGGGGATCTTCAATTTTGGTAATTAACGGGTAAAAATCTTGCACACTGTCCCTTTAAAGAGAATGCCCCAATATGTTCAAGTCAAAACAACAAACACTAAGAGGCGGTTAGTCTCACATGTACATCTCCTCAGGGCTATTCTGTGTCTCCCAGCTCCAGTCACATGCACACTGGTGGAAGGAAGCAGCCATGGAGAAAAATACAGCACACTCAAAGGGCACCATCACAACACAACATCATCAGCACCCAAAGCAATCAGAGGTTGTATTAGGTTATGGTAGTGTGCAGCGTGCATTCAAACACCAGGAGTTACCAATGGAAAAGCTTTCTGAGATGACACTTGGACGAGGCCTGTCACGATAATTACAATAGCTGGAACAATACATTTTTGGACTCAATATTTATTGTGTGTACAGTTTCTTTTTTGGTAATTTTGTTGTAATACAATAAGATTGGACTTGTAAAAAGTTGAATAAGTGACTTCTATGGCGAATTGTTTACAAAAAATAGTACACTGTGTTATTTATTATGTCCAGCTTGAGCCTTGTAATGATACTGCCTATTTAAAATTGGGTTTATTGGGGTTATCCTGCTTTATTATTTTTGTGTCAGTACCATAAAGTAGTTTCAATATTGTCGTTGAAAATTTGTTATTGTGACAGGCCTAAGTTGGATAGAAATCTTCAGCCTTCAGCCTTGAAGAAGTAACAGCTCATGACATGATGACACCAAGCGTTTCCAAAAGTTTCAGCTTCAACATCAAAGAAAGCTTAAGAGATCTTATTTATGACTATTTTCTTATATCTGTTAATGGGAATATTGTTAATTTGATAAATGTGAATATTGTTAATTTGATAAAATATGATGAGCTATATTCCACTATACCCCCTCAGCCACACTGATTGGGGTGGCAGACTCCATAACCCTGCCCTGGGTTAGTATGCAGATGTTGGCAGTTAGCCCCCTGTGGTAACTTATCTGCAATCTATCATGTGAATGGCCTATGAAAAAAGCAATGGGCTGAATATGTTAAACTTATATCATTCCCTTAATGTTATTTTTAAATAGAGCATTATGTAATTCTCAAATGCAAGTTTAATGTCTTTTTTATTTAGCCTCAAGATTTAGTGCTTTCCCACTGAGCTAAACAGAGGACAGAAATGGGAACCCTGAGGAGCTCAGCAGCTCATTGATTCTTCT
The DNA here is from genome assembly GCA_036785185.1 of Paratrypauchen microcephalus. NCBI lineage: Eukaryota > Metazoa > Chordata > Actinopteri > Gobiiformes > Gobiidae > Paratrypauchen > Paratrypauchen microcephalus. The sequence goes on from JAVJIX010000032.1 coordinate 6,914,561, forward strand.
TAAACAAGCTTTAACCAGGGCCGTGAAAACCTTTGAGTTCTCCTCCAATATAGTTAATAGTTTTTATATCTCACTGGTTTAAAGTTTTGCTTCTATTGGTGGAATCAATGGATATCAAAAGTATCCCTAGATACTTATTGGACTGTATGGCTAACAAAATGGTATGGAATAATTTCATGCACAGTATTGATGGCAAAAGGAGAGATTCAATTTGTCAAGTGGACAAAAGTTTATTTAGTCAAATACATTTCAGCTTTTTTCAGCTCATCCAAGTTGCTTCCTCAGTTCTGGTCAGACGCTGGTGGACACTGCCTTATCTGCCTGAAGGGAGAAGCTAACTACAATGAAATTACTTTGAAACTACTAAACCTACTTGTTTTCAGTTTCTGTTAGTTAGGTGGGCCTATTAAATATGCAGTGGGAGTGGAGTGGGGGGGGGTCTTAGCCATTCAGGATCATAATGGGTGTTTTCACCTCTGGACCTGACCTGGCTGCCCTATTGTTTTCTTTGTTTGTGTTGATTTAGGTTTGAGGATAGAGTTATAGATGGGAGACAAATTATGTGTGAGACCTCCATTTCTGTTCAAGGAGGTAGTCTCTTTCTTGACAAAAATAGCCTCTTTAACTCCCCTCTCAAACCAGTTCTTTTCTCTGGCTAAGATCTGTACCGCACTGTCCTCAAAGGAGTGGCCTATGGCTTTTAGGTGGAGATGTACGGCAGATGAAGCTCCACTCTGGCTCTCTCGTCTGTGTTGGTACAATTTCCTGTGAAGTGGCTGTTTTGTTTCTCCAGTGTAACGCTCACTGCAGTCTTCACTACACTGAATGGAGTAGACCACATTGCTTTGTTTGTCTCTTGGTGTTTTGTCCGTTGGGTAGACCAGTTTTTGTCTTAAAGTGTTTCTGGGTTTGAAATAGACTGGGATTTCATGTTGTCTGAAAATCCTCAGTTTTTCATAAACGCCAGCCAGGTAAGGGATAGTTACACCTTTTCTCCTGGGTTCTGATTCTCTGTTGTCTTGTTTCTTGTCCTTGTCTCTCTTAGTTTTTTGTTGAAAGCCCATTTAGGATATTCACAAACAGAGAAGGCTTTCTCTCTGTTTGTCTAGATCTAGAAAGACTAGATTTGAGATCTAACTTTAACTTTTGTCCAGTTGACAAACTGAATTTCTCCTTTTGCCACGGATTCTACCTGGACGACTGCAGGATTCTACACACACAGTATTGATCTTTATCAGAACTACTACATGGTAACACCATTATAATTGTGTGTCAAAGTGCTATTCTGTTGATTAAAAAAGGTTTCTGATATCACAATTGCATCAAGCCTTTTGGTCATTATTGAAATACATATTACATTATTCATGAGCAGAGGTATTTTTATTAGTTGCTAAAGTGATCCGTAGTCACCATCTCATCAGTACATAATTAAGATGAGATTAGATTATCACTCTCACATAAAGAAATTGTGTAATAGCAGTCAGTTGCTTTGTCAGCAGATGTATTGCCACATTAAATGACAAAATATACATGAAGTGAACGAGTTTTATAAATGAAAATGCTTCCAGCTGTGAGTGAAACCAACAGATCCATACAGCCTCCCTGAGCCTTTTTGCACTTCGATATGTCTGTTTGTATTGTTCACCAGGATTTGTCTGCAAATAACATCATTACCACGGGATCTGGGTCTCTGATGCAGCAATCCCAAACAAAATTATGGAAGATCAAAGAGGAAAACAAAAACTGAGAATAACAATGGTTATGTGCAAATGGGAACTGTATGACTTTATGGCCATATAGTTTTTGTGGCCTACAGCAGTAACTCTCAAATATGCTCTGTAGGACTGTAAAAAGATCTTAACCCAGATAGTAACTGATACTAAAACTAAAAAGTGGCCTTAGAAAACTGGCTAAATTGAAACTTTCCTGAATAATAAGGGAAAAGTTCCAGTTTCCATTTGAGCCACTGGAATAGTTCCTGGTGCGTTGTGACTGAATTAAAATGATACACGCTTTTGTCAGAGATTTCACAGGATTTATTCTCAGTTTGTTTGTTTTTATGAAGAGAAAATATTGTAGACAGGCATTCAGCGCTCCTCAGTCAATTTCAGAGATTTTTACGCAGCAAATAAAATAACCAAAGGCAACGTCTCGGAGTTTGGATGTGTCTGAAGAACGCCATGAATAGAATACAATTAAAGCAGTGGCAGCGAATGGGAAGACAAGTTAACAAAAGCATCTTTATTAATCCCCCTCGCCTCGTGTCAGCCAGCGCATCTGTGAAACTCAGAGAAACTGAATGCCTTTTTCAAGCTCGTCACTGGTTTGCAAATGAATGTTCTTCTCCTTTGTGTCTCTTTGTAAAGTTATAGGACATAAATTATTATTCTGTGCCCCAGCCATCTGCTTTAAGACTTTCTCCACAAAACTCTTATCTCGCGTTCTCAAATGCCATGAATTGTAAAGATATGCAGACGCACTGACAAAGCTTAAGACTGGAGTGGAAACTATTGCGTATATCGATTTTATCTGTTTCATGAGGGTAACCAAAAACTTAAAGGGACAGTGTGTAGGATTCGTGGCGCATAGGTGGTTACTAGCTATTCCACTTCCTCTTTTGGCTACGGCAGACCTCGAGGGTCACTCGGACGCGACGTACCGCCGACATCGCGCGCGTGCCCGCGCACGAACCGCGCACCGCTGTATACATAAAACGGTCCCCCGTTCACTTTTTTTTTTTCTTTTCGCATGAAAACACACAATCCCGATCATGATTCATGACAATCTACACATCAAATGAAACCTTACAGTCTCCTCTTTTTGACTATGCAATTCATTTCCCTGCAAAACAATCACTCCCCGAGCACATGGGGCTTTTATACAGAAAAGCACAAAACTTAGCTTACTTAGCTTACCTTTGAAGGCTTTGCACAGGTCAAACTCTGTATTTCATCATAAACTTGGTCTCAGTCTGTCCATAAGGATCCAGCGAATAAAATCCAGTAAAACAATTTAGTCCAAAATACGTGTTATATCCATTACGATGTGTGATCCGGCAGCATGCTCTCCCCTCTCCCCTTCCCCTTCTCTGCTTCGCTCCTGGCTGCATATGGGAGCAGAGGAACGAAGGAGAGAAGGGGAAGGGGAGGGGGAAGGGGGGCCATCTGCAGCGCGGCTAAGCAGCTGTTAGCCGGAGCCGAGGCAAAGGATGAGCCCAAATGTCCTTCTGCGGCTCTCGTATTCAAAATGGCTGCCTCTATATGGGGAAGATCCCCCTTTTATGTGACTATATCTAAGTCCAAAAGAATACTTTGATTTCATGATGGAAGTGAAAAGGCTTGGAAAACAATGTATTTTTGAATGGGTATCTTCAATTTCAGTAATTAACAGGTAAAAATCTTACACACTGTCCCTTTAAAGGCATTATTTTATGTTGATTTGCAGATAGCTTTCTCATATACAGTGATACAGTGATGATAACTCTGAAGTACTGAAGAGTTCTTCATCACAACCAAAATGTTAACCTCTAAATTTGGCTATAAGAAATGTCTGTCAACAGTAGTAAGGTATAGAGTCATATTTGAGAAGGCATTTTGATGGGTATTTCTATAAAACATGACCAGGGATGGGCTGATATGGATTTTTGGAGCTGACACAGATATCCAATACTTTTCTTGCTGTTGTAGCCTTTGACCAATATTGGTGATACCAATGTTTAGCATTTAAAATACAACAAGCCCCACAAATGTATCCTAAGTTCAAGTTTGAAGTTAAAAGGCCACAATTCATTTTTCACTTTTTAAAAAATATGTATCTGGGATATATTTGTTACATGTAAATATTCAACCATATTTTAGCCTAATTGCTGTAATATTTCCATAATTTCTCATCTGTTTGTTCAAAAAGACAGACTGGGCCAGCACTGGAAAAAAGTGCCAAATATTTGTAGATTTTTCCAATATCAACCAACACCAATATCTGCATATTGGCTAATACTGATATTGGAACCAATATATTGCCTATCCCTAAATGTGACCTTAAAATGCATTTCTAAAAATAGATGATACTTTGTTCTTTTTGCAAATATGAAGCTATAGCTAAATAGAAGCCAACAATTACTTTTTTAACCCTCCTACACCCCTAGGTATATTTTTGTATATCACAACTTTCGTTTTTTGCATAACTTTGGTTATAATGCACCAAATAACATGAAAATTTGCCAGTTTGAGAATTTTGTGATGTATTTTCAATTTTTTCTTTCCAATATGACATTAATTGAATGGTCTATAATGAAAATACTCACACCCATGGCCCACAAGTGTCCCGTTGACTGCTTTTCAAAATGGCTTTTTAACTTGCATAACTTTGACCATATATTTTTAATTTTTGATATATTTTTCGTTCTTTGCTGTTGAAAACCCTTCAAAAAAAAGGTATGTCTTTTCTGTGTCTTTTTTAATTTTGTTTTTGTTTTAGAAAGACATTTGTACACATTAGTCCACACTAAAGGCACACAGACACACAGACACACAGACACACACACACATACACACACATACACACCACCCCAGGCAAGCATATGCCCCCAGAACCCTCCAGTACACACTCCCTTGTAAATCCCATAGGACCTAGGTGTTTGCATAGAGGCCTACAGAAGGTGTAATGGGGTGAGTTGGGTTTGAATAGTAAAAATCACTCATTTTTACCTTTTATCAGGAGAAACATGTAAAACTCCACAATTTATGATTTCCTAGTGTTATCACACTCCTCTGCCTTCCCGGTAAGGTCTATTCCAGGGTGCTGGAGAGGAGAATTCGACCGATAGTTGAACCTCGGATTCAGGAGGAGCAGTGTGGTTTTCGTCCCGGCCGGGGAACACTGGACCAGCTCTATACTCTCCATCGGGTGCTCGAGGGTGCATGGGAGTTTGCCCAACCAGTCCACATGTGCTTTGTGGATCTGGAGAAGGCATTCAACCGTGTCCCTCGTGGGGTCCTGTGGAGAGTGCTCTGGGAGTACGGGGTTCGGGGCCCTTTGCTAAGGGCTGTTCGGTCCCTGTATGACCGGAGCAGGAGCTGTGTTCGCATTGCCGGTAGTAAGTCGGACCTGTTTCCGGTGCATGTTGGACTCCGCCAGGGCTGCCCTTTGTCACCGGTTCTGTTCATTATATTTATGGACAGAATTTCTAGGCGCAGTCAGGGTCCGGAGGGGATCCGGTTTGGGAACCACAGGATCTCATCTCTGCTGTTTGCAGATGATGTTGTCCTGATGGCTTCATCGAACCGGGACCTCCAATGTGCACTGGGGCGGTTTGCAGCCGAGTGTGAAGCGGCTGGGATGAGGATCAGCTCCTCCAAATCCGAGGCCATGGTTCTCGACCGGAAAAAGGTGGCTTGCTCTCTCTGGGTGGGTGGGGAGTCCTTGCCTCAAGTGGAGGAGTTCAAGTATCTCGGGGTCTTGTTCACGAGTGAGGGGAGGATGGAGCGTGAGATTGACAGGCGGATCGGTGCAGCGTCGGCAGTGATGCGGTCGTTGTACCGGACCGTTGTGGTGAAGAGAGAGCTGAGCCGAAAGGCGAAGCTCTACGTTCCTACTAGGGGTGGGCGGTATAAACGGTATAAACGGTATGCGGTATACAGTAAATTTGGCCAATGGTAGAGATTTGGGTTATACCTTCCTATCGCAATAGTTCATTGCGTCACCACAACAAGGAAGGAGGAAACATTGCTGCGAGCAGTGAGCACATGGAGGAGGAGGAGCTCGTGAAAAAGACCGGCTCAACTTCTGTAATCTGGTCATGGTTTGGATACAAGGCGTCGGATACTGAACAGGAAATTGGAAAACAATCTGCAGAATATGTTGGGCGACAGTGATCGCAAAACATGGCAACACAAGCACCTAAAAGCTAAACATGTTATCGAGTACGAAGAAAGCGAAACGAATGCGCAGTGACACTCAAAAGCCAAGCCAGTCTTCAAGTGGGAGGAAAAAAGTCTATCACCCAGGCATTTTCAAAAGGCGTAGCTTATGATAAAAAAGCCAGCAGTGAATTGACATAACGAAGTCCATCGCAATATTCTTGTGTAACGAGATGGTGCCTTTCCAAACTGTAGAGAGAAGCGGCTTTTTACTAGGCATGGTGAAGACGCTGGATCAACGGTACGTGGTACCAAACCGCAAATATTTTAGCCAGGTGGAAGTGCCCAGACTGCATGACGAGGTCCGCAATCAAGTGGGAAAAGAGCTTCGTGACATAAAACACTATCCAACCACCACGGACTTGTGGTCGAGTCGCACTATGGACCCGTATATCAGCCTGACAATCCACTTTATTGACGACGACTGGAAGTTGTGCGGCAAATGCCTGTGTACGGCCCATTTCAACAGTACATGTGTAGTGCAAACATCGTATTTCCCTGACGACCATACAGGGGAGATGATTGCCCAGGGACTCAGGGAAGTGCTCGAGTCATGGGAACTTGACGAAGAGTTGCAGGTATGCATCAGCACTGACACCGGCGCCAATGTTAAAGCAGTTTCATTTTCGATTTACATTGCCTTGTTCAAATTTTATACTGCTTGAAAGTGAAGTTACTTGTTTTATGTTTTTTACAATTACAGTTTTGCACAATACATTTTCTTGTAGTAATATTCTTGACTTTTATGTTATTTAATAGTTTAAAAAACAGCTTCCTGCTTGAATGCTTTTTCCATGTGCTCTGGTGATAATTAAGAAGCTGCTAATACTGTTAACAGTTAATACTGTTACATACCAAAGTATACCGTGATATATACCGTCTACCGTCTATGGTTCAAATTATACCGTGATATAAATTTTAGGCTATATCGCCCACCCCTAGTTCCTACTCTCACCTATGGTCATGAGCTTTGGGTAATGACCGAAAGGACGAGATCGTGGATACAAGCGGCCGAAATGAGTTTCCTCCGCAGAGTGGCTGGGGCGCACCCTTAGAGATAGGGTGAGGAGCTCAGTCACGTGGGAGGAGCTCGGAGTAGAGCCGCTGCTTCTCCACGTCGAGAGGAGCCAGCTGAGGTGGCTCGGGCATCTGTTTCGGATGCCTCCTGGACGCCTCCCTTGGGAGGTGTTCCGGGCAATTTCCCACCGGGAGGAGGCCCCGGGGAAGACCCAGGACACGCTGGCGGGACTATGTGTCCCGGCAGGCCTGGGAACGCCTTGGGGTCCCCCTGGAGGAGCTGGAGGAAGTATCCGGGGTGAAGGAGGTCTGGGCGTCCCTGCTTAGACTGTTGCCCCCGCGACCCGGCCCCGGATAAGCGGAAGAAAATGGATGGATGGATAGTGTTATGTCAATGCAAAAAAAAAAAAAGTGTGGTTATAATGGAAGTCAATGGGGCTTTAGGGGAAACAGCATTTTGTGATTATTTATTAAAAATGGGTTTTGTGCAAAAACTAAAAATCAAAATCAGCATTGGCACTATTTTATGACACCCCCAGTCTCTGATAACCCCAACACAAACAATTAAAAATTTGTCACAAAGGACCACGGGTGTGATTATTTTTAAGAGGTGCAGGAGGGTTAAGTTAATTTAATATACTGCAGCCAAAAGGGGTGTCAAAAGTGCTGTAGTTTAACATACAAATAAGTGCACAAAATCAGAAGACAAGAGGCAGAGGGGAGCGTTCTGCAATTTGTCAAATTTTAACTATGATTGCAATCTATGCTCCAGTCACTTACAAAAACATTAAAATTTGTTTCTAAAAATATGAATTAAAAAACATTACCAGCAACAAAAAGCGTTGCATATGCATGATTTCAATTAAGACCCGTCATGAATATGATTTTAGTCCTTAATTGATCAATAGTGAACTTGCAAAACAACACGAGAGAAAAGTACTACTAATCATAAATTAATTTGCATCTTTCATTCACAGTTTGCATCTGTTTTCACTGCATTCTTCCTCACTCTCTCTCTCCTGTTCACAAAAAAAGCCAAGGGGAAACAAAGGGCCACTATTATCTATCAATAAAAAGACAAAACATGCTCGTATTAAAGCCCTGGGCCTTATCTAATAACAGGGAACAATCTCTGTGACCTTTCAGTCTTGGCTAATTTCACACAGTGGCTTGACCTTTACCAGTGCGTGGCCGATGTGAGCCTAGTTAAGGATCTTCACCTCAACAAAGACAGCTCTAGACCAGCATAATTATCTCCTCTATTATTACCAGTCACTTGGCGTTTCACAAATCCTCCTCATAGTTGGTATTTAAATGAATCCTTTCTGGTTTTATTGTCATTAAATGTTTCATGCAGAGAATAAACAGTGTGCTGATGAATAATCATGGTTCCTTATTATTGCCGTTCTGATCACAATCAAAGGACAGAGCTCAAAGTGAAATCTGGTGAAGAAGTCCTGACAACACCCCTGTGAGGTAAAACAATGCATCCATTTAAGGTAAAAATCAAGGAGCTCAACTGTGCTGGGTAGAGGTGGGGGGTCTGGGGCGATTTGGACCAGTGAAGAACTCTTTACAGATGTTCCTGTGTTTGTGGATGGATGCCTATCCCTTAATTACTATTAAATTGTTGTATTACAAAAAAACAAAAACAAAAAAATCTCAAAGGCTGTAATTTTTGCAGGACCATAATTTCCTCCACAAACAATAAATGCTCTTATTCTGCATAAATTGTTTTTCGACAATAAAGCAAACTATCACTATGGCTATGACTAAAGACATGAAACACATGTGATTCTTGCAATTGTTTGTCAGTTCACGTTTCTTTTTGTCAGTTCTCTTGGCATGTGTTTAAAATATGAATATTAAAGTAAACGTAAACCGCAAATCTAATCTGCATGGGGCAACCATGGCTCAGTGGTTGTACTGGTCCCCCAGCCCAAAGGTCTAAGGATCTATTCTCTCAACTTTTTAAGGGTAACAACATTATAATATGGATTACACAAGTCAGGATTGTGTAATAGCTTAACATCAATGCAAACTGAGTTGATGATTAATTATTATAAGTGTAGCGTAAATGCATTACTATAACTGTAGCGTTTTTTCACTTTTACATCTGATCTGATCATGCCCCATAGTCATAAACCCAGTTCTATCCCTCCTCCGTGACTTCTTTTTATTCAGTAATCATGGTCTCTGAGCCTGGGAGCGCTGTAAGCCAGTTGTCAACCCAGAGGGCCCTCGCTACTTTAGAAAAATGAAAGGAGCGTCCACCCAGAGTCGGGCCTAAACACTGAGACTTGTGAATTCCATTAAGATGTATGAGAAGACAGTCCCCAAAGCCATTTAATCCAGTGGTGTTCATCTTAATCCTCACCCCAAAGATGTGTCCCTCTACTTTAAGCGGGACAGGAGCGCCATAGCTCCTCTTAAGCTTCTTTCCAGGATATTTGGAGTCATTTGTCTGACCAGTATCCACACCATGTCTGCTGTGTTTGTGTTTCGGAAGCAATCAACAGGAAAATCAGCCCACCAAGATTCAACTTTATATCATGTTACAACTCTCACCTTACTGTTGACATTTTCTGACCTACAAACCAGTTACTTCTGTAATTCACTCTATAATGCCAGCAAAAAGGATGTCAAGAATTTGATACCCAGACACTAATAAAAACTCAAACTTGCCTCAACACTGGACATTTGAGCATGTGAACATCATTTGAGCAAATATCAATATATATATATGTGGTAAAAATTAATCTGCATACAAACACTACGCCTGTGTGTTGTGTATATTTTTGGTCACAGAGATTTTGTTAAATGATAAAATATACATATATATATTTACCCAAATTTTGTCAGTTTGGGTAAATCAGAAAAGACTACAACTGTAACTGTAACACTGATCCCTGTAGGGTAATAGTTTTTATTTATTTATTTATTTATTTTCTGTAAGGAAAAGAATCTATGCGTTAACTGCATTAAACAAGGCAGCAGTGAATCACCAAAACAGCATCATTATCAGGTCACGATATTGGTTTTACTGCCATATCAGCCAACCCTACCAGCAAAGAAATGATGACTGCCCAGACTCTGCACAGCTTAGAGCTGCAAGATATATTGAAATCAAATCAAAACTTGAAAGGTTGCCATTACCTAATCGCTAAGACTGCCGTGACACAATTTCCTGTGCAAACAACAAAATAATGAGTCTCACAAATGAATAAAACAAACCCTGTGCAGGACTTCTACAAACAGATCTCCATGTCTCAGAAATGCATTGGATTCTTTTATTTGTTTAGTTTCATTTCAGTCTTCTCTCAAATGTTAATTCTCCAGGGTGTGTTTAAAATGAGAACTTTGTACAGAATTGTAACAAATCTAAAATCAAATGTCAATCACAGTGCTTGACAGTAAAATTTCAATTAGATATTATCTCAGAATTGTTCAGCCCTGCTGCCCATAGTTGCAACACAAATATAACGTCCTTTACCCCTCTGGATTTGGAACAACAGCTGAAGATCGACACATTAATTTAAATCCAACTGACCAATACAAATGTAAAATAGCAAATGTAACTGTAAACCCCATCTTACTTTACTCCACACTGAAGTCTTTTTCTTTTCTCCCAATGCTGAATTATCTCATTTGACAAGATGACAAATCCATTTCCATAACAACGCCTCTTTGTGTCCTGTCAGCTCGGAGGTGGAAGTGGGCTCTATCACCTTTCACATACTGACATCTCCTCCTCTCACTGTCCCTGTGTTTTTCTGTCGCAGCAGGTTTGTCTTTTCGCCTTACACCTGCTTGTCGAGAAGTAGAAATAGTATAACAAAGGGTGCAGACTGGGGTTAGGGCCACAGTCATATCCCTTGGATACGGCCTCCATTTGTAAGAACATGGAGGCCATATCCAAGGGAAGGAGGGAGGCTGAGCAGACAAGATGACAGTTCCATCAAGTACAGTCAATCTCAAACTTTTCACAGCAATTACTGTTAATAATTTGCATACTTTATGAGCTGAATTCAAATACTAAGGAATGTAATTTTAAATAGAGGAATAAGCTAGAATCAAACACTGATTAAAGCATTATAATGTTACACTTCCTCTGCACTGACCCATCCATCAATGTCTTTGTGGCCATTGAAGCATTTGAACTATTTTGGGTTGAGGGGGGAAAGCAGGGTGTCTGGGGAAAATTCACCAAGATACATGAGAAATATGCAAACTCTGAATAGAAAGGCCTGGGCAGCTCGGGAATGTCGGATGTCGCCGTACCGCATCCGCCATAAACATCTGCTTACAAGTGAACAGGCTAATAATTGTAATAGGCGCGCAGTGATACGAATTGACAGAAAATAGCACCAAGCGAATTAGGCTGCTGAATTTTTCGCAGAGAACTGTTTGTGACGCAAATATATCAGTTTTTGGACGAATGTTGTTTTGAGAAGAAAAACGAGCTTTATTAAATGTCCCCGCTAACTTACCGGAAGCACGTTCGCGAGCTACGGAACCAGAGCAGAACTGGGCCCAGACGAGGCGGTCAGCGGTAAGCCAGCGTTAATGCACGACACTGTTAGAGGGGAACCCATACAGAAGACACATTAAAAAAAACAAAAAAAAACCACACTATCCCTTTAAGTTTATGATCATACTGTGGAACATTCTAGGCACATCTCCATGGAAACAAGCAGGTGATGGACCCTGCTCCATTATATTTAAAGTACAAGATTTCATAAGATGTGTATCGCCAGCAGGTTGTGAACCATAGTTATGATTTATACTGCGTTACAGGCAACAAACCAATCCCTTGATGGTAATGTGATTTGTCCATTCTTCTATTGTATTACTTGTGAGTTACCTAATACAAAGGATTATGTTGGTAGGAGCGGATATATTGTTCAAACCATTGCAGTATGTGGGAGGCAGTTGGCTCTGTGGCTATTGTTGAGGAGGCAGGTCTGAAGCTGTGGTTATCTAAAGCGTTTTCCTATAAATGTACAACCTGTAGTCTGCCAAAACTATGTTATTTTAATCTGACCAAAAAACTCAACTTTGTTATGAAACCATTGTAGGAACATTCACATTTACATATAAACATACAAAAGAGTTTTCATGACTGTATTCATCTTGACAAGAATGAAAATACATTATAGTAGTTCAAGAAAAGATGGGCATTTTCCTTCATGTCAGAGAAGTGAGGCAGTAATAACGGTAGATTTTCTGTCTGTACAGCACTTTGGAAACTGTTTATGTTTATGAAATGTGCTATAGAAATAAAGTGGATTTGGATTATCAATATTAAAATCTAAATAATAATAGTTCTGTAAAAAGAACAGTGGGCCTGCAGAGCACATGCAAAAGTTCACATCAATAGAAGTTTACAATTCAGAACCTGACCATCATCAGGTATTAAGTAATAATATAATAATAATGTCAAGCAAAAATAAAATAAAAGCCGCAAGCAGCGTCGAACGGCCCTCGCCCTGCATGCACGGCCTCCCCCAAGCAACCGCCCTGGCATGCTATTGTCCCTTCCCGATGCCCAGGCCAACACATCCTCCACCAGAAAAATTACATACTGCGCCTTTAAATGTTTTTTTTCTTTTTTTTTAGGAATCTTTCCACCCCTTGCTGGTCCAACCGTGAAAAATGCTCTGTGTCATAGAATTTAATTCCCAAATTTGGTACAAATCCAATAATGTTAACATTTCATGTCTATGCAAGCGGGCACTATAGTGTACACATTTCATATGCTTTATAGCGGAAATATATATAATATATATATTCAGGCCGAGAGCTGCATTAGTGATTCAAATTTCAGTACGATCGGACTAAGCATGTGCAAACAGGAGCAAATCTTGACATTGAAAATTATCAAAAATTTTGATAAAAATTTGTAAGTAAACTTGCTAACTTTTGATGCCCCACCTCTCTAGATGATGTACGGTGATTTTCAACCCTGTTGGTGAAGCGCCTTCAGAGGAGTATGTTAAAATGCAACGTCAACGAGATTGCTGACTCAGCATTTAGAAAATTTCAATCCAAGATGGTCGCCTTCTGGTTTGTCAGGGGGCATGGCCATGATAGTATTTTTTGTTTGTCTTCTCATGATGAATGCATGTACCGAATTTTGTGGCTCTATGACATAGTTGATGTTGAGATGTCTCCCATGGGCGCAATGCATTTTGAGTTTTCCAGGTGGTGCAGTGTCCCCATTTTTTTCATGTCCCTGCATGAAACCTATATATTATAAAATTTTCAGTTTGGTGAGTGTTTGAGCTGAAAGAGCAGAAGAATAATAAAAATTAAATTAAAGCCGCAAGCGGCATCAATCACTGCCATACCATTTGTCTCAACACACATAGGAGGCGCTGATGTGCTAACACAGATAAACATGAGCATTTTAGACTTAGACTAACTTTATTGATCCACAAGGGAAATTGTTTGGGTACAGTAGCTCACTCATCAAATATAATATCTAAAAGAGGGTAACAAAAAAAAGATGGAATAGCAACCAAAGAGCAATAGACCAGTGTCAAATGAGAAATAATTATTTTTAAAAAATGATAATAAATGTATATGTACAAATCCGAATAAAATAGAAAAATAAATAATAAACTATAAAATACAATATCAAATAAGATATCCAATCACAGCTATATACAGTTGTAGGGAATATTATCTATTACATAAGGGTGAGTATGATATGAATGTAGTCCTGTATCTCTATTATGTATTTTGGGACATCACCATGGCAACACTGTGCAAAATACGACTTTGGCCAACCGGACTTTTTTGATCAAGGTGACCTGAAGAATCCCTGTGCCAAATGTCATGTTCAATGAAACTAAGAAGTTGTCATTCACAGGATATGAAGCTTGAACTGAATTTGATGCTTCGCTGATGCAACAGCTCAAATCCCCATCTTTGAAAACTATGAGTGACAAGTTCGCTGCAGTAAACTTCCAAAGTTTATATGTTTTCCCAATACATCAACTACCCAATCACAAGCTAGAGAACTTTTTTTTTTACCTTTATGTACAAAACTTTATTCATCCCACAATGGATAGTAGTAGGAACTACATACAGCTTCATAACTTTGTATAACTCTGACATCTTCAATGGTATTTTACATGTTCTGTCAGATTTAAGTAATCCCTGTTGCCTCAGCTGTCTTCTGCTGTGCGGGTTGAGAAATGAACTTGTGTTACTGTTTAAATATGTTCAAGTTTAAACAAGAATATGTAATCACTATGGAGATTTATTCATACAGTGCATGCATTTGTTGCATTTGTGTCCATTTTATATAGTGGAAATGTGATCCTTTGTTAAAATGATTTAATTAGTCTCAGTCAAACGGAATGAATATTCATAAATTCTCACTATCACAGTGCATAAAATAATTTCTGATACTTGAAGACCCTGGAGCAAATCAATGTTCAATGACAAATCAAGGGGGATTTCAGTGTTACACCTCTCCAGGGGCTGTGCAATTAATCTAATTTGTAGTAGAGATTTTAATTATTTCTAAATTAAAAAATAATTTAATATATCTAAAAATAATAATCATCAAAATTACAATTAAATAACCTCTGTTCAAAATATATTCCCTGATTTGGCCACTATAAACCTGCAGACACTTCAAACTACATGCTTTTAGTCTATATTTTCCTCTAGACAATCATCTTAACAGTAGAAAAGTAATCATTTGAAATAATGGTAATGGCAGATAATCACAATAATATTTTTTTGCTATCATCCAGCAGCCCAACATATCCCAGATCAATATGTAATACCACCACACAGCATAGACAGCAGACCCAATCCAAAAGAAGACAAGATGAAGTATAGCATCACTTGTTAGACCTATAGCCAGGATTATTTAGGAATGCTAGGCTGCGTGTGACCTTCTTAGGACATAGGATTTAGCACATATCAGCATGTCTGTGTAGTGCTTGGCAGCGATCCGGCCCCCTCTCCCCCAGACGAACGGAAGGGCATCTAATCGCTTCCGGATTTCCATACCTGCGCTAATCTCGAGTACATCACACGTCTACCAAAGCTTTATTTCAAGAGTCCCCAAAACAGATAAGCAAGTGGCAGAGATTGAGATAAAACTAATCCCACAGTGGTATAGGCAGAGGGAGGAGACAACAGCAGTGTGGCTATAGAAGTGCCCCCCATGTAATGAAGGACCCCGGGGGCCACACGAAAAGCCCCAGCTGAAATTGAGGGGGATAAAGCGTAAAGATAAGGATGGAGGGAGAGAGAGTGTAGAGTGCAGAAAATGATAGATGAGGAGGAACAATAAGGAAGAACGAGAAGTTATAAGCAAAGGCTCAGGGAGGCTGAAGGACAGAGGCTGGAGCAGATAATGCATGGGTCAGTGATAAAAGTGAGACCCCAGGCAAGAGGGGCCCTTATTAAAGTTATTCAACATGGGAGCATTGGTTTAGAACAACACTAGACTCAATGAAGTAACAAAAGAAAAAATGTCATTCACTCATAATGAGGATATGGATTGGTTGTAAACTCACTTGTGTTAAAGGGTCCATATTGGGCCATTTTCTGACCCATGTTATATTGTCTAATACAAATATTTAGTTTGAGTTCTTCTCTCAAACAGAAAACACTGTTCCACCTTGTCATATGTTAATACAGGAAGTGCCCCACTGTGTTTTTAAACTCCATGTACACACTAGAATCATTTGGATAAGCCTTGGAATCGCCAAACTACTGAACTGAAAAGAAAAGGTAGCTGTTAACTTGAAAACTACAAAAACAAAACACACCTCCGGGTATATTTTTGAGGTGGTAAGAACATTATAATTTGGCTGAACGCTCACAATTATGCATAAAATTTGTTAAGGCAGTGGTATTCATAGGTTTCCGTTTCCTGTTATGATGCCAAAAGATATAATATTTTGTGTTGAATTGTTAATTGCTATGGCAACTATCCTAACTTTTCATCATTCTGAAATCCATGGTTAATTTGGCCCACACTTCAGCACAGTGTATGGCAGAAATGCATATAAATGTGTGTTGTCACTACAGAAAATAAAGAAGTAGAATAAGGTGGTGACAGAATTGATAACCCTTAAAAAAAACTAAAAGAAAAGAATGCTTGAAAATATTTTTTTTAAATACCAAATAAGTCTGAAGTAACCCCAAAATGCCATTTTCCTCTTGTCCCACCCTCTAATGACCAAACTGAATCTCATAATTATTATTCATGGGACATTTGTCCCACAACATGCACACAACCCTGTTACCATAACATTTTTAGCCTGATAGAAGATGAAGAAAGCAGTGAACCACATGGTACCCTGGACTTGACATCATCAAACAGTTTTCCAAAAGAATGGGTAGAGCAAAGGTTTGTCTTCTCTTCTATTTTTCATATTTTTCTAACATAGTTAGCCTTGATTGAATGTCTCACTCTACCTCATGTAGCCCTGTTATGCAAATGATCAGAATAAGACAATTATTCTGTATTTTTCCTTTACTTATTTGCATAAATAAGTTTTTCCTCTTGATTAGCAAAAACAGCTAGCTAAACAGCTAGCTTCTACTCCTGAGATAAAGCTAACATTAGTGTGGACTTGCAACCCTGTTACCTGCAACCCTGTTCCTGTGATTAGAGTAAATAAATAAACCAAATAAATCATGTAATAAAAAATTTACCATTGATCCGTAAGCTGAACTAATCAAGCATATAGTTTATTACCTATTATTGATGAATATGTAGCAGAAAATCAGAAAAGTGAAGGTTTATTTTTCTAGAATTTTAAAGCCCAAATGTCCTCCAATTCTGGAATGACCCATGTTATAATGTTGTTCCCTCATCAAAAACATGCCTGAAGAGGTTTTAGATCCATGATTCGGTTCAATGCTCGATTTAATGCTCACAAACCTACATCATCTTTGCTCCCACATGACAATTCTCCATAGATATACAAAATCATTGCACTACGATAGCACTCTGGGAGGAGCTTAGAGAGGTGCTACAGAGGTGACTTAGTGCAGAGAGCAAAGGAAGGGGAGAAGCAGTGTAAACTTTTTAATCAACTCATTAATAAGTTGTTTTTTGGTTAAATAGCATTTTAAAAACTATAAAAGGGAACATGTTGATCTAAATATATTGTGCATTAGCAGTTAATACCCCCAAAATATAAAATACCCCTTCTTTAACTCATTGACTGCCGGAGACGTCTTTTTAGGTCCCCTCAAATCCAAAAGTAGACTGCCGGAGACGGAAAAAGACGTCAATTGCGTTTTTCAGCGGGGGTTGCTAGGTTACGGCCTGGAGCAACTTTTAAGGTGTAATTCACACCTCTCAACCTGTAGGTAGCGATCTTGTATCATTATTTGCCGATCAGAGACGCGGAAGAGAGGAAGAGTGCAGTGTGTGTGTATGGTGTATTGGCCAGAGGAGCAAGATGGCGAGGCCAGAGAACCCGGAAAAGCAGAGGACTGTTGATCAGCGCCTACGGAGCGATCAGATCGCTCTTGGGACCCAGGATCCTGGATCAGAGGATCACAGAGACAAGCCGGATCAAGCAGCGAGATCGGTGCCGAGATCTGCTGTGCCCGAGGAGGGGGCGTGTCATGTGTGTGCTGCGCAGAGCAGGAACTCTGATCAGAATTACGACAGCGCCAAAGAAGAAGTTTACTGACTTGGAGCAGTGATGCTGCTGTGTGGTAATTGTAATGAATGAAGTTATATGTGTGTGTACGTGCGTGCGTGCGCGCGCGTGTGTGCGTGTGTGTGCGTGTGCGCACGTGTGCGCGCGTGTGCGCGCGTGTGTGTATGTAGCTGTGTGTGTGTAAAGGTTTATGCATGGGCTTGTGTGTATGTACATATATATGTGTGTATGTGTGTGTGTGTGTGTGTGTGTGTGTGTGTGTGTATATTAGTTTTTATTATGGGTCTGTACTCTGGGCCTCAGACAAAGCCTCAACAAAGTTCTATTTTATATAAAAAGATATTATTATATCCTGTAAACATTTCTTGCCACTATTGATTTGAACGAATTTTCAATTCACAGAGCCTTATATTCTTATATTTGTAAATAAAAAATGTACTTTGTCATCAAAAATCTCTTTCTCTGTTATTTTAGATGTTTGAGGTGTCACTAAATCCATAAATATTGATGTCAAAGTCACTGATCTGCTCGAAATCCTTTTTTGCACAAAATGCTCGTTTTTTCAATTTTTTGGTCAAAAAACAGTGTTTTTGCTGAAACTTCCCTATGTTCTACTATCAGTTATTTGAGAACCGAAAAGGTTAGAAACATATTTTTTTTCCAGGTGAAAGAAGAGAGTCTACGCTTTATTTTGATGTGTGCCATGTTTATATAGTCAAAGAACTCAGTATTCTGTGAGTCTTGTAAAATCAGTGAAAATCCACTGAAACCTCCGGCAGTCTGGGGGATACAATTCTGAAAACAGGCCGGCAGTGAATGAGTTAATAATATCAAGTTCTTGAAATAGCAATATATTTTAATTATCTGGGGTTGCATTCCTCAGTTATGGATTTCAATAACATGTTTGAATTTCCATTACAGTGAAATAAAACATATTATAAGATGACACTCCTAACCATGCTATTGCTACATGAAACAACATTATTTCACACATCCAGCAGTGTTAGCCAATCTTCACAACAGGACACACATAATGCACCCAATCAACCACATTAAAAAACAACACACAGCCTTTGCCCCACTTTATTTTTCCAATACTTCCTGATATCTCTGCCATTCCTGCTGCAATATTAATTTCCCCTTATGTCATAATACAATTTCATACCTGGTGAAGACATTAAGAATTCCAATTACAACAACAATACAGATAAGCAGCAGATATAATGAGGTTGCTTTTCCAAATCAAATCCAGAATGCGATTTGGTTGGGGCTAAATGACAGTTGTGGCGCGCAGTTGTTCCGGAGCGTGCTGAGAATGATGGCTCTTCACAGCAGTCTGTCTCAATGTGACAAGGACGAGGACTGACAGGTCTGTTCTCCGGCAAACACCTGGAGCCAAAATCTGAATCAAGTGTCAAATATTCAGACTCCTTCAACTGGGTGACACTCGTGATCTGACGCAAGTGGTTTGGGGAGATGGTGGTGAGATAGAACCATTTTGAAGTCAAGTTCAGATGGGTTTGACTGACAAAACATGGGGAAGGAGAGCAGGTAACATGCACTATGGGATCTGGTATCAAGAAGGTGACATTTAATGGTTACTTTTCCTAACTCTAAGGCTACGTCCACATGACACGCTCCTGGATTTTTTTATGCGGGTTGAAAAAAATTTGCGTCCACACACGTTTCGGATCAGTAAATATTTGCGTCCAAAATAAAACGGAGTGAAAACTAAGTAATACATATGCCACACCGATATGTGGTGCTGTAAACAGGAAACAGCCAGAGCCACCAGAAACGCAATACTACAAAGAGCGCATGAGCATAAAGTCCTTTCTCTTCCGCAAACAAACATCACAACATAATGGTTTTCCAAAAGCTGCGTTTTGCTTGTTCACACGACAACGCAACCCCCAGCGTTCTCAGATTTCTCCACTCTGGAACCTGGTTTCAACAAACACAGTTTTTGCCCACCAAAAACACCGGCTCCGTGTGGACAAAAGGTGTAAAACGAATACAAACTCCGTTTCCACCAAAAAATGTCGCGTGGACGGGCCTTAAGCAACCACATATAAGATACGATAAGACTTTATTGATCTCACACAGGACAAATTCACTTGCCACATTAGCTCCAGGCAGCTTAGTGAAAAAGAAAGTTAGAACAAGAAAAGTGCATACAGACAATTAGATAATTAGTAAACAAAATTGCAAAATCGAAATAAATAAAAGTAAAATTATTCTCTA
The DNA here is from genome assembly GCA_036785185.1 of Paratrypauchen microcephalus. NCBI lineage: Eukaryota > Metazoa > Chordata > Actinopteri > Gobiiformes > Gobiidae > Paratrypauchen > Paratrypauchen microcephalus. Next base: position 6,934,392 of record JAVJIX010000032.1, read on the forward strand.
CCCTTATAGATGCCATTTTCTGATGGATGATCCACCACCTGCTTATTGAACAGATACAAGATGGATTAGTTTATTGCCATAATGTGGAGTATAAAGCATCTCCATGGAGGTGGCAGGATGCAACTAGAAAAGTTACATAGTTCACCTTTAAAGCTCCTCTTGCAAATGTAAATGAATTTATAAGTTCTTTTTTCATACAGCAGATTTATATTTAAATTTCTCATCGCATTTATTCAAACCCCATCCCCTGGATATAACTTTCATCATGTCCCTATATATTACAACATACATCACAACATTCCATATACGTTTATTGCATTATCCGAGTGTGTCGGCAGATCCCTGTGAAAATCAATAAGAGTGAAGCGCGTGGTCCTATCAGCTGCATCATAATATGAAGATGGATTTTGTCCTGTTATTATTTATTACACTCACAACTACATTGTATGAGGCTGTGTCACCATCATTTTCATTAGGATGGGACTGGTGATGGCAACAAGATTGAAACAGGAATATAAACATGCGAGGTATGTCATCACAAATCACACACTGGTGGCTCCTTCTGGACCACTATCTAGCAAGCATCACAGGATGAGCAAAATAAAATATAAATGCACTACATAATAGCCTTTAATCGTCTTTAATAGGAGACCACAAGAATGATTTGTGCATGAATGCATGGATCACTACAAGCTTGTACAACGTTTTATATACATGTAATTGCCTTTTGGCCAATAATAGCAAATTGAAATGTTAAAATATCTTAGCTTCTCTCTACTTTATAATGCTGTTTCCTCATTAAAAACATACCTGGAGTTGTGTTTTGTTTCATTCGCACATACTTAACACATAAACCCTGCATAATTAGGCTTTGCGTTCTTCTCTTCTCTCTTCTCAAACAGAAAACACTCTGTTTCATCTTGAAGACATTGCAAAGGAGAACAGAACATTTTTGAGTTTTGGAGATAAACAGACTAATAATAAAGGATTACACAAGAATGTGGGAATGAAACAAAACACAACTCCAGGTAGGTTTTTCATGAGGTAACAACATTATAACATGACTTAAAGCTCATAACAGTCAACTTTGCATAATATAGGACCTTTAAAGATGAAAGACACATAAATTTGATACCATACTGTGAAATATTCCAGGCCAAACATTTATATCCATATCCATTACATAGTGCCCCTTTAAGCTATATGTATGTATTGTATGTATTTATGTATGTATTGTATGTATTGTATGTAGAGCTGGGCGATATGGCCTAAAAATAAAATCTCCGATTTAAAAAAAAAAAAAAAAATCAGAAAACCGATTTTAATCGATTTTTCTCTGCCCTACTCAAAAACAAATAACAGATGACAGACAAATGGCTCAAAACAATGCAATGTTATTTTATAAAACAAATACATTACACCTAGCATCAATTAAACTATTGTTTTAAATATATATATATATATATATAATTTCTTTTTCATGTATTTATTTATTTCATTCATTAAAACAAAACAAAAATAACAGATGCAACACAATTGCATCTATACAATTATAACTTAAATATGAATGAAAAGGGAACAGAAAGAAGCATAAGCTTATGATATCTGCCCCTTATCAACTCAAAATTATATTACAACAAAATATATATATAACAATAATAACACAGTTATATAAATATCTTTCTTTTATAAAGAAGCATTTTATGGAGCTAAATTATTCCCTGATTGTGGGAAAGATGGACTGGAGTGGATAATGTTGTGTTTTAGTTTTTCCTCGAGTGATGCAGAAAAGCCACCGTCTGTGTTCATGTATGTTAGCTTGTGCAGTCTGTATACAGCTGTGGCAACACAAGAAAAATATTTGCCGCTTGATACCACATACTTCAGGTCCAAAACTTTCACCATGTTAATGAATCCGGGCTTTTCCACAGTATATATGGGCACCATGTCTTTTACAATATACATCATGTTTTCGGTAAAACATACAACAGCGTGCTGCGTGCAACAGCTTTCGGCGCTAGGATACATTTTTTTCGTGCTGCAACAGCTTTTGAACAGACCTCACAGCGAGCACTCGTTTGTTCTAAGTCCGACGCAAGAAAACTGAACCAGTTCCATATAACAGATGTAAACACCTTTGTTTGGTACAAGCTCCGGCTTTAGTTCACTCGCTAGCCGTGCTAGCTCGTACAATGTTTGGGTACGCCCCGCTAACTTACCCGTGTAAAACGTGGCCGCGCATTAGTTCCGCTTGCGTGTAATAACTAAAAAAATCGATTTTCATAAAAACACATTGTCCTGAACTGCAAAGTCAAATTAATAGATTTAATCGATTAATCGCGCAGGTCTAATTGTATGTATTGTATGTATGTATGTATGTATGTATGTATGTATGTATGTATGTATGTATGTATGTATGCATGTATATAAATGTATTAAGAACATTTTATTTCTGTTTGGTGCTAGCTGTCAGTTTATGAATACCATTCCACAAATCATTATTGAGTTGTTCTATATATATGGCACTGTGACTAGTTAGATAATAACATTCAAAGGTTGAAGGGACTCACAAAGTCTCTCGGAGTCTGCATCTTAGACTGCCGTGTAAGGCTGAGTTTACACACCACAGCACAAGTTGATAGCTCAATTATTTAGTCCTGCATTTCCAATGGCTTCTCAATCAGCACCACACAGCTGAGAAAACCACACCATCATAATAAATACTAAATGCCTCTCAGTGGTAATATTGTGGGGGAAATAGTCCAGCTAATTAGCCTGAATTTGTCTATGAGAACAAGCCCCCCGACCATTTCCCCAAAACTGTGTTGTCAAATCAATGAGGCATCCATTAAAACTGGGGGAGTAAGTGCTTTGTTCTGTTTGTCTTATTACCTTTTTTCATAATAGAGTTACAGCATTTATTCGGTACAGCTATTGTTTGCTGTGATTAGTTAATTTCAGTTCAGATTTTGGTAACTGGTGGATTGGAGGGCTCAATAAACCCACTAAATACTACTACTACTACTACTACAACTACAACAGCTACAACAGAGGCTATATGTTTACATGTACAGCATCATAATCTGATTATTATCTGATTTCTAGAGTTATCAGATTAGAACTAGACATACTGGGCCAAAATTTGTACTTTTTAGTGTATTGGCTATCGGCCTCGATAGTTTCTTTTGGCTGATTTGGTGCTTAAAGAGTACACACAAATCTTTATTTGAACACTTAAGTGCAAACAGATAAATGCACAGTTCTCTTCTAGGTTTGTGGTTTAAAAAAGGGGCTATAGGTGGGTTTGTAGCAAATTTAAATTTAATAATTTTTGGGAAAATAATCAAAATCAGCTGGATTCTGAACAATCATCTAAACAAACATCGGTAGTGGCCATGAATCGATCAATCTTTTGTAAAGATCTTTTGTAATCTGATCTGAGTCAGATCTGATTATATTCTGATCATATAATTTGTACTACAACTACCACTACAGTTACAACTATTATTTCCATAGTTACTACTACTATGCCCACTACTACTACTTCTACTACTGCATTTGTATAGTCTGAAGCAGCAAAGGAAAGCAGAATAAATGAAAAATATTACCTAATCCACCTGCCGAGCAGCAGCTTCTGAGAAATATTCTGAAATCTTTTTACCAACTGTTCAATCTAACACCCACAGCGCTGTAGGCTTAATCATCCGCCCATGGAGAGATTCCTTTTGCCCTGCAAGGGTGAGCACAGTCCCGCCTCAGACTGCGTGCCTCCCTCCCCACCGCCTCCATAACGCCTGATATTTAATGCATAGGCATAGGCTCTGCGGCGGTGATGGACAGCCAGGAGAGACGGAGATGACGTGCCACTGGCTGAATGCAAAACCGTCAAAACACGAGACCCATCCCGGGAGCTGGAAGGAAGGAAAGGAGATAGCCAAGGAGGTAGGAAAGGTGAGAAGAGGCTAAGGAGACAAGTGTGAATGGGGCGAGACAGACAAGGAGAGAAAGGGAGGACGACAGTGGAATTATGGGATACGCTGCCATCTGGGTGTTTCCTGCTGAAGGGGACAGGGGATAAAGATGAGGTGTCCAAACCTTTTATATCCACAGAGAGCCAAAGAGTCGATCTAGTTTCCTGCACTGTAAGAAATGTTCAAACTGAAACAATTAAGTCATAAGGGCCACACGGCCACACGGCCACACGAAGACTTACAGGGGCTACAAACTGTGTCAAAGTGCCTATGGGACTGAAAGGACTCTGAGAATACACCAATGTCAAAGTATATTGAATTAGACCCATATTAGCATATAAGAGATGATAAAATCTCATAGTTCAGAGGCAAAAGGTCAATTTAATGAGTTGAGTTGAAACCAAAACTAGTGATCCACCAATGATTAGGCATGCAATAGTAGAGTTTTCTATTCAATGTGATACACGAGTCACAATAACAATACTATGTAGGACTCCCAAGAAGAAAGACACTATTACTTTTATGCTAGTAATCAATACAAATCGTAATTTATTAAATTACACTATCTCCTCTCAGATGTAGCAGAGCCTGTCCTTTATGGGGTGTGTTGAGTGTAGTGTAGTAGTCTGTATTAAGTGATGTATTGAACAATCCCATATTGTACTGAGTATTGTTGCATCACTTGATTTAGGGATGGGCCAGTCAACTCCCATAATGTTTAAACTTATTCTGTTCTATTCTGCTTGAAGAATAAGTAATGGCTATATTCAGATCAGTTTTGTTTTGTTTTTATTTGTGTTTTATGAAGTATAAGACTGACCTTTATTTCTTCCAAAATGTGGACAGCAGGAAAATAAGAAATGCAATCAAGATCAAGATAATCTAATCTAAAATATTGGTTTATGAACTCTTCTTAAGTGTAAACATTAGTATTATTTTGTTTTAAAATGAATCTGATCCTGTTTCTTTGCATTGTTTGATGTTTGAATATATGTATCTTTTTTGTTATTTTGACCATTTGTGATTTTCTGCAAATAAATGCTCTAAACAATAATATTTTTATTTGGAATTTGGGGGAAATGTTGTCAGTAGTTTATAGACTCAAATAAAAATGTTCCTTTCCCAAACACATACCTATAAGTAGTAAAATCAGAAAAACTTTTGCAGTGGTCTCTTATTTTTTTCCAGAGCTGTACTTCCATCCATTGATAGTGTGTAATGGCAGCTGTATCAGCAGTGGTGAAAGTAAGCCGGTGCGCACCGGAATAACATTCTCAGCCGGTGCCCAGCACCGCTAAAAGAATTGAAACTGAAAAGAATTGAGAACTGAAAGCTACCCGAGTTTCGGGCCGAAACTCTCGTGCAGAGATATCCGCAGTCTGTTACGCAAGGATTGTCAAACTTATTTGACTGTAGCCAGAGAAATAGCCTAGATGGCATGGTGGCTGAGTGGCTAGCGTACTAGTTTTATAGCAAGAAGTTTCTGGGTTCGATCCCCGGGTGACCTAGTGTTTTTTTTGTTTGTTTGTTTTTTTTTAACGGTAGTGATGCACTGGACATTATAGCACCTGTAAGAAATGAAAACTACTTTCACCACTGTGTATCAGTATCTGCATTGTTCAACTGGAAAAGCTGAACTCACATTGCAGATTTTACTGACTTTGTAATACAGAAATTCCACCAAAATGTGTTATATTTTGATTGTTTTTTGTTTTTTTGGTTTTTTACAGCTGCCTAAAACATTCTCACAGTACAGTACATGTGGTTCTTTTCCTCGGCGCGTGTGCCTTCTCTACATTCAGATTGGTGTTATGACAGATCCTGTTGACGGCTTTGTCACAAATGTGTGCAAACAGCAGCAGATCCAGATATTGCCTGTCACCTCTGGACCATTTCACCAGAGACGCTCTCCTCTGGGGCCCGAGGTGTTCCTGTCTGGGCTTGTCTGTAGTTGTCCAAAGAAATGGTGGAGAGGTTTTTTTTTATCTTCTCAAGTCAAGACAATGATTTTTATATTATATTTAAACTACACAAATTACTTTATAATTACAAATTCAGTGCCTATGACAGATCACATGCTTAAGAATTATATTTAAGATTTTTCCAAAAAAAACCCCATTCACACTGGTTTTCCCAATTTGCCCAATTTTAGGGTTAAAACTTCACTTCCTGGTTGGAAATTGTGACAACACACACAATTGTGACCAACTTTGGAACAGAATGCTCCCTGGTGTGACGTCATCAATATGTTTGAACTCTCTACATCCTGTAATTTTCAATATATTTTTCTCTGCAAATTGCTTCTTGATTTGTGTAAAATTATAATTTATATTTACAGTAGTTATAGTATAGAGACACTTTAATGGTCCACTATGTAACTTATGATAATAGTGAGCTGTCTGCCGTCTGCATTGCACCTTGAAGAGGCTATGTCTTTTCTTTGCATTTATTAATTGATAGGTATTTTTATTGGTCAGAAATGGAGTGAGCAGGGTCACCTCTCCACAGATCAAGGTTTCTTTATTAGTTTCCACAAGGGAGAAATTTGACTTAGTGGTAAGGGAAGGTTAGTACAGTACAGACAGAGAGAGAGATGTGCAACCAGAGCCCTTCTCCGTGTCGCCAGCAGAGCAGCGCCACCTTAATCTGAGTTGTAACTTGGCCTGGTAGCGTCACCTACTTACATTTAATGGAATCCAAAGCATAAACATCTCCATGGAAACAAGCAAGTGAACGACCCTCCACTAGAGAGGTTACAGAGCTGCCACTCCCAAGCCTGGATAAATGCTGAAACTTTTAAAGGCTATGATAACTATAGAATTACTCATGCATTAACCATCCATTCTGAAAATTGTAAAGTTTCAACTAGGGATGTCAACAATTAATCGACTTACGATTAATTGTTGATCAAGACGTTGGTCGATCAAAATGCATTAATTGCAATTAATCGCAAATCGCGGACACGCGCACCCGCGTGGTCACGAAACAAGGCAACAGCGCACCGCCAAGCTCGACTCACAGCCGGCCGCAGGCGCCAACAGCACTGCTCAGCAGCCCGAGCTTACACCGGGGCTCAGCAGCGGGTCTCACGGGTACACCGGGGCTGCTGACCACGAGATCGACCCGTGGCGCCCGTGCGTAGTCTCAGCCCTAGCCACAAACCAGCCGCACGAAACCAGCAGCGGCACGTGGTGGTTTAATCCTGGTTTAGTCCAGGTTTAGTCCAGGCCCAGTCCAAGTTTAGACCTGATTTAGTTCTGGTCTAGACCTGGTTTAGTCCACGTTTAGTCCTGGTCTAGTCTCTTAGCCAATCAGGATGCAGAACACAATGTTACACTATAAAAAAAGTTACACTATAAAAAAAAAAAAATTGGGAAAAATAAATAAATCCGCGAACCGCGATAGAGCGAGGGATTACTGTATTTTGTTATTCAGCATCAATACATTTGTCTGCTTTTTACTAAGGAATAATTAATTGAGAAATATACAATATAATAATACTATGATATATTTTTGACTCAGTGTTATGTATACTATAGCTTATATTCTTAAAGACCCTATTGAAACACTAAAATTCAGGTGAAAAACGCCGCTTATCAATTAATCGTAAGTCGATCGATAAGGTCAGTCGACTTTAGATTAATGAATTAATCGATAATTTCCATCCCTAGTTTCAACCTTTTCATACTCATAACTCCAATATCAGATTGCGTTTAGTTTTCCCCTGCATTCACACTACGATGCTTTTTGGGGCTCCAGATCTCATTTGCTGACAGCCTGTTGCACAAAGCCATTAACCTACAGAGTCAGTGGTGTTAGCAGCTTGTTTGGATGATGTAGATGCCGAATGAATATTTAGCAGTTCTAGCACCAGACGCATAAATCTCATCCATATGTCAAGGCCTATACACCCGAGAACGCACACTACAGGTATTCATCATTATAGACATCATGTTGAGAGACCCCTAATGCACATAACTCTCTAACTAGCTCCAGACTGGTGACATGTTTGTCTAATAACGCATATGTGGCCCTCCATCACTGACAATGCTCTGACCATTTCCATATACTCCTGCTGGTGTTATTTTTAGCACAGAGGGTGACATTTATGTAGATGTCTAGTTTTGTTGCCGTATAGCAGGGAAAGCATATTTCATATTTTCAGCTGGAAGTAGAGAGTAATACTTAATGTAATCTTTCCATCATGCAGCAGGTGTTTGAGGCCCAGAGCACTGTGATACATTTCACTTATAAACTCCAGGGTACGAGACTGCAGTCCAGGCGAGAAAAAGAAACCGCTTCTGGCCAAGCAGCACAGATGTATTGTTAAAGCCTGCTTAAAAACATAATTTAACAAAGGGTAAAAGGTGGCTTAGTTTAGTTTAAGGGACCTTAAGTTAATAAAACAGGGGTATTCTTCACCATATTATTAAATAGTTTACATATGTGTCCCACCACGGAAGCTGAGGGCACATGTCGGCATTACAGATTCTCAGGAAATGCGTTTTTTGTGTTTTTTGTTTTTTAATTTGTGATTTTCGTTTTTTTGCATAATGTGCTAGATCATGAAGAAGCCATGTTTCAGATAACAGCATTAGTGACGTTAAAAACATACATTTTAAATTTCAAAAATGCTTGTGAGGCAAGGAGGGCTGAAGAGACCAAACTTTGAGAGGCTGTTTCTGGAATTTCTGGGATCTGCTATGGCTGCTTTCAAATAATGTCAGATTTTCACATGTAAGACATCATTGGAAAGCTTAGAACCTGTACTTTCAGAATCTGTGAATAACTCAAAACGCCTCCGTGACGACTTGGTATTGGTTTTCTTGCGGTTGTACACATTTGTAGTTGATCTCTACTCAAAATGAGATTTCTATGGGGAAAATGGGGAAATGAAGGCTGAGCAATACAACAATATTAAATTAAATTGTAAGACTTGCTTGCCCAACCATTCATTCAACAATGGGTATGCCTTTGTCCTGCTGTGAATTAATCTGATCATAAATAATCAGGTACATCTTAGACAGTAGAAGTGTACAGGATTTTGGATGGAATAGAGAACCGGTTCTACTTTTTGTTTTTAACAATCCATCAGATTAATTTGCTTCCTTCCTTAACAATTCCACTAATCCCACTTTGGGCATGATTATGACTAATTATTTGACCTACACTTCTGTCAAAGTAGTCTCATTTATAGTCAAATAAAATATAATATAGTCTTATAAAGTAGATCAGCAAATCAGAGAATCAGATTGATGAGAGGATTTGATAATACCACATTGATCTTATCAATTTACAGTCTTGGTATTTTTCCCACATCACCGTAAGCCATAAATTAAATTGCTTTTGCATACACTGCATTAAAAGGTTAATTTACTCCAAACTTTTTTTTTTCTTAGGATCTCTGATTTTAAAACGATATACTGTGGTGTGCTAACAAATCCACAAAGCTTTTTACCTTACGCTATTGTTCAAAAACTCTCCACCCCACTCCACCATGTGTACAAAGGCAAAATGTCACTAACTGAGTCCTAGTTTTATTCAGAGCTCTTCCAAATGAAGAGCATCTGCTTGATGGAGACACGTTGTGACACTGTTATACATTCATTTATTGTTATCAGCGACGGCCCTGACAGCGAAAGTGACACGCTGCAGGATTCAGGTCAGTAAAACATGTTGACAGAGATGTTCAAGTGCCACTGTCAAATGAAGGATGTATCAATGAGTGTGTAAAAGTGTACAGAGACAGGGAGACGGGAGTGTGTACTTTTAGTCTACACACAACGGAGGGGTTCATTTGGAGTTTAAATTGTTTGTGATAGCCCCGCTCAGCTGCTTTTAAATATTTCCCCTATTCAGGAAAATTGACTCTGCAAATTGATCGCATTCGAAGGTGGTTGTGGTGACAGCGGGATGTATGAAATTGGCCTCGAACTCAGATTTAAGTAATCCCAAAATCGTTAGAGTGTGACCGCACCCGTGAGGAGTGAACTGACTCCAGCGGTGCAGTTACTTCACTTCAACAGACACTAACCTTATGCACAATATGTAAAATAGTTTGTTTTTTTCCACAGAATGTATTTGTAGGGACATTTCATGGTCAATTTTGATTGTTTTAGAAAGTTAATGCAAGCTACAAATGAGATATGTTATAGAGACAGACCTGTAATGATGGGTTAACAGTAAAGCAGGATTATCCCCCCCAAATATTCTAAATGTATAATATCATTAAAACATGAACTGTAATGCAATGGTGTAAGAAATACTTAATTTCGTTACTTAAGTAAAAGTACAGATACCACATTTTACAAAAAGTAAAAGTATCACATGAAAAATCTACGTACAGGTTTACATTTTTACATAAAAAGTTGGAAGTATTTCATTATGATTTTGAGGTCTCATAAAGCTTAAAATCTTGTTGATTTTTATACAGATTTGTGCTAATTGTGTTTAACATAAACAGCTAAATCAATCTTTTTATTCTGTTTTTATTTGTTGTATATTTCTGTTTGCTCAAATTATGAACATGTTAAAAATCTGCCTTTTCTGTAGGTCTCAACAATAATAAAATATTTTTAAAAAGTGCTCCTCACCTTCCACGGTGCTTGGTCTCTCACTCTCATCCAGCTTGGGTCCTCTACCAGAGGTCTGGGAGCTTGAGAGTTCTGCGCAGTATCTTTGCTGTTCCTAGTACTGCACTTTTCTGGACTGAGATGTCTGATGTTTTTCCTGGGATCTGTTGTAGCCACTCCTCCAGTTTGGGGGTTACAGCCCCGAGTGCTCCGATCACCACGGGCACCACTGATGCCTTCACCTTCCAGGCCTTGTGGGATACCAGTTACAAGTAACTGTCCTCAATGTCTGCTATTGTTCCCTCTGGGAGTGAGACCCCCTCTGTGTGGACTACCTTCCCTCTCTTTGTCGCCATCCTACTACATTTCTCAAGCCCGAATGACATTCCAATGTCTGTGCTGTAGATCCTGGTGGTGTGGATCAGTGAGTCGATGTCTCGCTCACTCTTAGCGTACAGCTTGATATCATCCATGTAGAGGAGGTGACTGATGGTATATATATATATATATATATATATATATATATATATATATATATATATATATATATATATACAGGGGGTCCTCGGGTTACGACGTTGATCCGTTCTTAAGACGCGTCGTAACCCGAATTTCGTCGTAAACCGGATTTTGCCTTTGATCTTCCAACCAAAGCACCAATAACCTTTCCCTCTCAATAATTAGACCACTACGCTGCTTGGTTATCACTGCCGCTTTCATAGGAGCAGATCAGAGCCCACATCAGGTACTTCCGCCCACATTGGGCAGGCACATGAGGCTGTCTTCTTCTCCCTACAACCACAACAGAGCGTATTCTTCCGCCGTGCGCCGCGCGCCGTTCGCGTTTGTTTACATCTCTTACCACGCTAAACCGTGTAAGACGGAATGACGCGTAATATATACATATTTTTTTTTATGGGGGCGCGTTCGTAACCACGAAACGTCGTAACCCGAGACCGTCGTAACCCGAGGACCCCCTGTATATATATATATATATACAAACCCCTACACCGAAACATAACTGAAGTGGCTGATATCAAGAAATCCTACCAATGGCTGGAGAGGGCTGGTCTGAAGGACAGCACAGAGGCCCTCATCCTGGCTGCACAGGAGCAGGCCTTGAGCACCTGAGCAATAGAGGCCCAGATCTACCACACCAGACAAGACCCAAGGTGTAGGCTGTGCAAAGAGGCTCCTGAGACAGTCCAGCACATAACTGCAGGGTGTAAGATGCTGGCAGGGAAAGCATACATGGAGCGACACAACCAAGTGGCGGGCATAGTGTACAGAAAAATCTGTGCAGAGTACGGGCTGGAGACCCCAAGGTCAAGGTGGGAAACACCTCCGAAGGTTGCGGAGAATGACCGAGCCAAGATCCTGTGGGACTTCCAGATACAGACTGACAGAATGGTGATGGCGAACCAACCAGACATAGTGGTGGTGGATAACCAACAGAACAGAGCCGTGGTGGTGGACATTGCAATACCAAGCGATGGTAACATCAGGAAAAAGGAACACGAGAAACTAGAGAAATACCAGGGGCTCAAGGAAGAGCTGGAGAAGGCCTGGAAGGTGAAGGCATCAGTGGTGCCCGTGGTGATCGGAGCACTCGGGGCTGTAACCCCCAAACTGGAGGAGTGGCTACAACAGATCCCAGGAAAAACATCAGACATCTCAGTCCAGAAAAGTGCAGTACTAGGAACAGCAAAGATACTGCGCAGAACTCTCAAGCTCCCAGGCCTCTGGTAGAGGACCCAAGCTGGATGAGAGTGAGAGAGACCAACCACCGTGGAAGGTGAGGAGCACATTTTATTTTATATATATATATATATATATATATATATATATATATATATATATATATTAGGGCTGGGAATATTAACGCGTTAATCGCGATCAGAGTTTGCCAGCATTTTCCGCAATTCTACCATCCATATGCTGCTCATTTGGTTGTATTAATTAAACTCATTGTCGGTTAAACGCGCTATTTTGAGTTTGCTAGTATTTTGTTCCTTCTACGCATCCGTAGGCAGCTCGAGCGGGCTTCAATCATTTATTTACAATTTCTCAAAGTAAGCACTATTACTGGTTCATTGTTACTTTTTCCTTTCTCTGCACTTTTTTGAAATAAAAAAAATGGTGAGAAATACTTTGTATTGTGAGTTTAACTTTAGATTAGAACGGTCTTACTGCAAGATATCAATTTTAAACATGCAAAATAAATCACGATTAATCGCGATTAACTATGAAATTTCTGAGATTAGTTAATCGTAATTAATTAATTAATCGTTTGACAGCCCTAATATATATATATCTATATATATATATATATCTATATATCTATATATATATATATATATACATATATTATATATATACGGTATATATGTATATATATTACATATATATACGGTATATATATATGTATATATATTACACCAGAAAAGTTACATAATGCACCTGTAAGTACAGTACTTCATTACGTTCCACCACTGCTTTCTATTTTACTTTCTACCATTTTAAATATCTTGAGTGGGTGCTGCTGTCATAAAATACCTGTGACCTTCTCTTCTCTCGGTGGGTAACCATGGGTAGATTAAAATCACTAATGTATTTTACAGGATTTATACAGTCTGTGGCTCTTACACTCTTAACTGCTGTGTGCACGCTGGGCCAGACAACCTCCCTGCAGGACTCCAATGATACAGGCACAGAAATCCGCTGTAGATTTGAGCCCATTATCTCATGCCTTTCACAAAGGGAAGATGCTATCGCCAGTGAGATCTCTACTAATTCACTGTGAAAGGCAGCCGTGCCTTCATCCAAGCAAGGTGGTCAAAAATATCAAAAATCAGATACTAACTGATACTAAAACTAGTATCCAAACTAGACACTCTTTTGAGCAAGTATTTATACTAAAAAAGTATTTATACTAAAAAGTCATATTCACAGGATTTGCTGGACCCACAGAGCAGCCAGCATTGTGGTTGATCTAACCCAACCCCTCACACAGTCTCTTCAGCCTCCTGCCCACGGGGAGATGGTACCAGAGTCTTCGGGCCCACTCCACCAGACTGTCAAACAGCTTCATCCACCAGGCTGTCAGGAAGCTGAACTCTCACTTTACTCATCTTCCAGTATTACTCTAAACACTTTAAAACTGCTGCTAAGAAAATACTACTGTTGCACATTTACTACTGAAATTACTACTGTTGCACATTTATTTTTGTCTTTATTTTTCAATGCACATTCTATTGCACATTTTGATGCACACTGCACATTTTTGGACATCTGTAAATAGAGCAGTGCAAAGAATAAATACCTTAGATTTTTGTCTTAGATAGTTTTTGTATTGTCTTTGTATTGTATTTTGTCTTTTTTGCACTGCTTGGCCAGGGAGAAACGGAATTTCGATTCACTGTATGTCGAACACATGGCACAATTTACAATAAAGTTGACTTTGACTTTGAGAGGAATGAACCTTCTGAATAGCTTAGGAATGATTTTGAGCTGTATCAGAGCTCACAAGGCCAAATGGTAATATTAGTAGGATGATTTAATGTTGTAAAGGACATTCTATTGTCTAAGTGAACAGTGTTTTAATCATCATGGTTTAAACACGATGAGTACGTCTATTCAAGTCTATTCCTTAGTATAACATTGAGTTTGAAATGTTAGTATCGTAGCACTGCATCCAACTATTTTATAAATGTGGATTTAACCTTTTCTATGTAGAGTAAATGATATATAACAGAAATGTTGGAATGAAGGAGGTCCTTTTTTGGGTCGGATCCACTGACCCGCAGGTTGGCGGTGCAATTCCAGCTCCCAAGCTCCCACTGATGAGTGCTGCCGTTGTGTCCTTGGCCAAGACACTTAACCCCACTTCGCCCCCAGTGTCTGTGCACACTGTAAGAGCCCCCATGACACAAAGTGCATCAAGGCCGGTTGCATCAAGCGACATGGGGCTGTCCTACTGTGGACCCACCACCCACGGGGGGATCCATGGAGGCCGGTGCACTGTGATCTGGGCAATGGACCTGGACCATTGCCCCCGCGACCCGAAAATATGGAGAAAGTGGAAGAAAATGCATGAAAAAAAAAATTAAATGAGTTTTGTTTTTGTCAAATGCATCATCAAAAACGTATATAACAATACATATACTGTATATACAATAAGTTCATTTATAAAAGGTTTTAAGTGTGGGCAGTTGGTCTTTAATGGGATTTGAATTTGAAATAATTTTTTTGTGTTAAATTGCAGATTTTCATATACCAGTTTACTTGAGAAATTCTAGTATTTTGCCTTTTTTTTAGCAAAACGTATTGAAAATGGAAACAGTGTATATGGTGAAAGTCAGATGCTACCTGATACCATCTTTCAACTTGCCTGGTTTACACCAGACCATATCACAAGTGATATATGGTCTGGGAGCCACCTACTAAATATCTCATAGTGGAGGTGTGCTTTACGATTGCCAGTGGCCGTTTATTGGGCGTTACGAATGTCTATCCTTTGGCGTATACGTAGCCCATAGCCAATCATGTCAGTTGTCCGTTCAAACTACAAGTTTCCGTTTGTCGCGTATTAAGCGTCACCGTCTTTCCACCCCTCCCCGCTCTCTGATTGGCTCCCAAAATCAGGAGAGCTCGCTTAGCCTAGTTGCCAGACTGTCTTTCAGATCGGAACGAACGAAAGCAGCCTGGGATTTCCCAGGTTATCTTTCAACAGCAATACAAACTAACCTAAAAACAAAGTGTCTCCCACTTTCTCATCACTAGTGCAGCTCCAGTCAGTCGCTATAAGATCAGTAATTATTTGAGTTGACTTCACATGTTTCTCAGAGCACACCATGAATAAACGCCGCCTGATCTTCATCCATCATCGACCATATTGAACCTAACCAACGATCCTCCAGTTGAGCAACCCAGGACTGACCCCACGAGAGATAAAATTACAACTCAATATCATAGAAAGAGTAACAGCCCCGCGCCGTGAAGGAATCAGCAAACGGCCATCAGCCGCTCATCAATCAGCGCTGCATCCTCATTACGCTTGTGTGTGGGAGTCCGAGTCCAGGGGGGGGCCATTGTTCAGCCCATTGGTCATATTGCTCAATTTCAAATCACCTCATCAGATTTAATACCTTTTTGTGTGCCGATACACCCCTGAGCACGGTCAAGGAGACTGGAAGCCATTTGGAAATCCTCATTACGATGGTCAAGGCGACTCGCTAGCTTATTCCAAAAACACTACATCTCCATTTAGCTCCCTCATCGTGGCAGTTATGGGGCGAGCGGATGCGAATAATATAGACCCTTTCTCCGGTGATGTATTTGCATATGGGCAGTTTCGAGACGAGCCTTGTGTTTATTCCAACCATGAGGGAAAATATTAGATAAATTCAGACAACAGTGGGTGGTAATTTGTTGACAGTACTTAAGTTACTGCAATTGTATAGATGTATTGGGTGGTTTTGAGAGTATTTGCATACCTGTGCTTGTACTCAAAGGGGGTATTTTGCTTCTATGGAGTATTGACTGCTAACACATAGCATATTTAGATAACCACGAAACCTTTGATCGGTTTTGGAAATGCTATATACACCAAAAAACATGCATTTTCACGTAAGTTTCATTTTTGATGCTTTGAGTCACTCCCCCTTCTGAGCGGGTTTCCTCATGTCACTCTTTACTGTATTGTACTGTGATTTTGTATATTTATAAGGAATTGTCATCAAAAAAAGTCTTTAAGTAACAATTAAAAGTACTTGCACTTTTAATTGAGTACATTTAGACATCTAACTTTACTTTTACGTGTCAATTCAATTACATGCAACTGGATGAAAATATAGTACTCCTTACTGTAGAATATTATTGTTAAGTTAAAAAATAATGCATAACTTTCACTGCAGATAGTTATTTAACTGTTAGTCATTTGTTATGCAGAGAAAGTGGCAGCCATTTTCTCTAGTAAAGTATTGAAAGTCGAAAGGTCTTTTAATGTTTTTACTTTATTTGCTAGCTCTTGTTTATCTTATTTATTCTTTTAGATTTAAAGGTGCACTATGTAACTTTTTGGTTGGGGTTCTGTCACCTGCCTGCTTGTGTCTATGGATAATTATGTCATTGCTCTGCCTGGGATGTTCCACAGTATGACATTAAAAACCTCTACTTTACATTTAATAATAATAAATAATAATTAATTGGATTTATATAGCACCTTTCATGACACTCAAAGCGCTTTGCAGTTCATTGTTCATTCACTCCACACTTGGTGGTGGTAAGCTACTTTCTGTAGCCACAGCTGCCCTGGGGCAGACTGACGGAAGCGAGGCTGCCAATCTGCGCCATCGGCCCCTCCGACCACCTCCAACACTTATGCACATGCCACTTTCATACTAGGCAAATGTGGGTAAAGTGTCTTGCCTAAGGACACAGCGACAGTTTTTTGCAACTGGCGCCCCATTGTGGCACCTGGAATTCCCAGTGGTCTCCCATCCAAGTACTAACCAGGCCCTGCCTTGCTTAGCTTCTGAGATCTGACGGGATCAGGCTTTGACAGGCAGGTATGGCCACACAATTACACAATTACAATTATTCAATTACAAGTGATTTTATAGCTGAAATAAAAACCATCAAAAATAGCTCAGAAAAACAGGCATTCTGACTGTGAGCGGGGTGGCCTCTCCACAGATCTGACCTGTAACTTGGTCTTGTCCGGTGAAAGGTTTAATGCAATACCGTGAAACATTCCAGACAAAGAATTAACATCAACACACAGAAAAGCATTTGATGGACCCAGCACCAGAAAAGTTACACAATGCACCTTTACAATAAGTTGTGATGGATAACATAAATATTACATAATTTATTTAATACACTGGTCTACAAACAAAATGCTTCTGGAACAAAAGTAGTGAAATTTTTCTTGGTTTAGGTCACTAATAAAGAAAAAGTAAGTCAGAAGTGCTGATTGGCTATAGTTTCCAAGATATAGTATTGGGTCAAAATAGGAAATGTATGCAAAATAAGGCAAAAACGGTAGTTTATCAGATGGTACAGTGTGTCTACAAGCAACCAGTTCTATCTGAAAGCCTGTACATACATTCATTTTAATATGTCTAGAGTTTTAACATATAGCAATATATTATTATTATTATTATTATTATTATTATTATTATTATTATTATTATTATTATTATTATTATATCATTACATATCTTGAATACATTAGCTAACCAGCACAGTTATCAATTGATTTTCAGTTCATCTTATCACTATAAATTAGATTTAGCCACTTTTATCTCAGAAGCAGATCAAATCCAAAAATTTGTAGACCAGTGATATAAATCGCCAAAAACAAAAAACAAAACATCAAGACATCAGCAACTCCAGGTCATACCCATACCCCATAAAACAAAACACATACAGTATCAATTGTATGGGTTTTCCACATGCTATAGCTCCATCGTCCCATTTGATCGATTGGTAATCCCGGAATGGCGCTGATCCCTGGAAAGGTCAGAGGATTCCAGCCTGATGCCAGAGGTACGAGGAATAATAACAAACACCTATCATAGCGCACACGGGTAACGGGAACAAAAAGCACCCCGGTCTCTAACACTTTATGATGGCCAACAGGCTCCTGCTACTTCTACCCATTATGGTCAGAGTTGCCAGGAGCAGATGGGTTTTTCTATTATTGTGTGTTGTATTGAGCCCTTGTTTACTGGAATAGGTAAGGGTATATGATTACATGAGCATCGGTGACATCAGTTTTAATGGAGTCTGTGGGGACTCTAATAGTATTGTAACCACACGTCAAGATATGTTGGGATAAGGTGGCAGTCAAAAAAGAAAAGAAAAAGAATAATGGAGTCATGGAGTAATTCAGTAATGATGTGGCCCTCGCAATCAGGAGTAGACATTGGGAATTTTCTTACCTGGCCAGCCAAATGATATCTCTCTGTATTTCCTATACACCGCGATACCATTTGGACACTCTCCATCCACTCTCGCTCCTCCGGTTCCAAACCGACTCCGCGATTCTGATTCGTTCAAAGATGGTGACGTCAGTGCACCCGCCTTTGCCCGCAAAGTCACTCTTAGGCAGCGGAAGTTCCGCCTCAGTTTTGAATCAAGATGGCGCAATCTCTGATTGGTTCACTTAGCTGTCTGTCTACGCGCAACCGCAGCGCATTCTGTGGATCAAACGTTACCAGACTCACTCGCTGGTACAGCGATGAGTCATGGATTCTTCCAGGCAAGGAATTTTCTAGTTTAGGAGTAAATACTTAATTGCTTTAGCCATAAATCTCAATGTCAAGCGTGACACTATTGCATATTTATAACTAGTGACCTCTGATGGTTATAATTCAGGAAAGAATAAAGCAGTAACCCAGAAAGATAAGTTTTTAAAAAGCATGAAAGTCCAAATGAAATCTTTAAATCAAAAACAGTTTGTACATTGTGAAATAATGAAGACTACAACAAATAAATACCACAGCATTAACTAATTGGCTTCTGTAACGGATTCTTTTTTTGCATGTTGTTGTTGGGTTTGCGCTGCCTTTTATTTACACACATGACTGGATCAAACACATTTTTAATTGTATTTTTGCATTTTTTGCTAGTTGTAACTAATCTTTGTTTGTGCTTCTTTAAAGCAAAGTGGAAGTTTTCCCCAGAGTTGTGATTTTAAAATATCTTCACAAATAAAAGAAAAGCCTCATGCAGTGACTTTGAAAGCAGGTTTCATGAATTATTCTGTTAACTAAAAATCTACTTTGCTCAGGAGCCATCATTTATTAATGTTAATCAAACGACTGTGCTGCTCTTCGCTTATTGTCACCGACAGCCTTCGTAGCTCTACAATATTAAAAGTTACTGGTGAAGAGCGCTGAAAGTTCTTATTTTTAACGGACTTGGGCTTCTTCTGCTATAGACAGTGTGAGGACAGCCAGATGTGAACACGCACTAGCTTCTGACAACTTTTTGATGGCTCCAACTTTGCCATTACATGTTAGCAGCT
Organism: Paratrypauchen microcephalus; assembly: GCA_036785185.1. Taxonomy (NCBI): domain Eukaryota; kingdom Metazoa; phylum Chordata; class Actinopteri; order Gobiiformes; family Gobiidae; genus Paratrypauchen; species Paratrypauchen microcephalus. The sequence goes on from JAVJIX010000032.1 coordinate 6,953,969, forward strand.
CTGTTATATAAGAGATATCCCACGACAGCCATTCTCCGCAACGCCGCAAACGGAAACCAGACATTGGAAATTAAATCTATAAGGAACGCTTCAATTTTCTCGCCATTAGTTTGTGAGAATTTTAATTAAGCTCAAGCCATAAATCTTGATTCTCTTTCTAATTCATTTCTCTGCTGTCCTTATAAGCTCTCTGCAGTCGACACGCTGCAATAAACCCGCAAGCATTTTCCAAACAAGATTTTCTAGGATGTTGATTTCGCACATAAAACTGGCCTAATGTTATGAGATGACTGAAATATTACTACTGTAAACAAATTAATAATCAGTTTCATGATGTGAAAGTGTAAAAACATGTACATAAAAGCATACATGAATATGTTAGTGGTAATATTATGACTGCTGACAGTGGAGCAAAACACGTATTAGGCAGAAAATGGTCTCAGTCTGATTCTCCAACTACAGTCAAATTTGGTCATGATATTTTTCAGAAAATCCAACACATATTTTTAGAAATATTTGGATTTGTTCTACTTTATCATAATGTGTAGAAACATTAACTGATAGTGGTTGTAATGAAATACATAAATAGTACACAAATATTAAAAAAACATAAATATTAAATAAAAAAAAACAATACATAAAGTGATGGAAATGACATATTAGCATGCTAATCTCTGTTTTAGAGTTAGCATAAAATATACTCAAAATACACACAATATAAAATGGTATTTTTCTCATTATTTGTACATTCAAAGGAAATATGAGGTGTTTGGAAATGACGACCAATAAACCTACTTTTGATTTTGCAAAATTTCACCTTGATTTTGTTCTTGTTTCCCTTCCTTCCATGGAGCTAACGCTGCTATGCTAACATGAGCTCCTGTCACATCACAACTGATGTGGTTCAAGGAGACAAAGGTTTCAAAAAAAAAGTTCAAAGTTACATTTTGTGGTGGGTGGTGGAAATGACAGTGATCCCTAGGGACAGGTGTTCTTTTTTATGAAACTTGACTTTCACCTGAGGGACCTGGGTTCAAATCCCCCCCCGGAAATGAGCAAGCCAGAGTGGGTCCTTGGGCAAGACCCTTCACAGTACTGCCCCCCGGGCGCCGGAAAGACGAGCTGCCCACTACAGCTCACTTGGGTCAAATGCAGAAGTGAATTTCTCCTGTGTGTCACTGTGTGTGAGATTAATAAAGTCTCAATCTTAAATAAAAAACTAATATATCTTTCAAGCACATGATATTTTTCATTAAAATAAGGATTTTCTGTGCCATTTGTCAATGAAGTCACTGTGAATCAAATTTAATTTCAGTCTTATGAGGGAATGAGAGTCCAAAACCTGGCCAAGGAACAAAGGAAATATAGCAAAAACACTCAATATAAAACCATATTTTATATAATAAAAATAGTAATTTATCTATCAAACATTTTTTGTAAGTTTGTCTTTGTGTCTAGTAAATGCAGCATGAATAAAAAATGACAAACATGTTTTTGTTTTTCTTATTTCTGCCTGGGACACAAAATCTTTGAAAGTTGAAGAATCATCTGTTTATGGGAGCAGGAAGAGTGGGAGCAAGAACACTGCATATATTTTGGGCATCAATATAGTAATTATAGGCCTACGTGTCATCCCGAAATATCAACTTGGTCACATTTACTAGTATAATGAATTACTTTTTTCTTTTGAGATTTTTTTTTTTTTGCTTCAGTATTGCTCTGTAGTCTCCCACTACAATAAAACAAAATCAACAGTGTACCTTTTCCTTTAATAATCTTTATTGCAAAAAGTTTACAAATTAAAATAATAAAAGTAGCAAGTGTGACGCTCGCTTCTTCATTGTGTTATTGTAATAAAAAAGACATGTATTATTGCTCATCGATTTTGCAGTTGTGCAGTGATAACAATTTACACAAAGGTCAGCTTTTCTTTTTACAGCCTCATTCGTCGCAACAAAACCTGCTCGCTGCCTTATGAATAATGCGCACTTGTCCACTAAGTCCGCCACTCGGACGGAGATGTTTTTCCAATTATCTTGTGAACTGTAATTCTCCAGTGCCAGCGTTCAGAGAGGAAGTTATTAAAAAAACTCAAAGGGAGGGGCCATTCTGCAGCTTTATTTTCTCATTCCGACACAGCAACAGGACTTAATATGATATTGCTCTTGATCTTGGCAGCAAATCTTCTTTGCTGTGTGAAAAAAAATCAATATCAAACTTTTATTTTTCCCCACTTTTAATTTTCTTTCCTTCTGGTGTGATGCGTTTCCCATCCTTTACCCGTCTTTCCAATACAGTACAATATGCGAATCCAAAAACCTCCACTGACCACGCCACATGACACTGTACTGTACTGTATTTTATAAATGTTTCTAACCTGATCTCCATCGTGACCCGGGATCCCATCAACCTTTTGCAATCGCCTCTCAATTCTTCCTCTTTTCTCTCAGCGGCCAATTAAAAACCAGAAATAGCAGTGTCCGTACCCCATGCTGCCCTGAGTGATTGAACAGACTTGCACCTCAGTCGGGGGTGCATACAGGGGCTTTGATCTCAGCGGACTTCCCCCTATGTCCAATAACTAATTTTCTCAGCCAGGCACCCACTCTTCTTCCGTTTGACCAACGCAACGAAGGAATTACACTTATCTACCGCTGATATCATACTGGGCTTTCACTGTTAAACATTTAATGGATGATTTGGAGATGACCCCAGCACGATAAGGCCAAGGAGTGATTTATAGTGTGGGTGCGAGGGCTTACCACAGGTTTTCTGTAGTGGTTTCACTCTTTTCTGAGATAGCAATCACTGAGATGATTTTCTGGTACTCTTTGGCTCTGTATTTGAACTGTACTAGTTTTCCAATAGGGGGATCAGCTGGACATAGCACACTCCTGGTCAAGATCTCTGAGCACATATAAAGATCTCCCAAAAGTACAAAGATGGATGGTACAATCACAGTTTAAAAGGTGCAGGGTCGGCTAACAGCTTGTTTCCATGGAGATGTCTTTGTTTTTTGTTTTTTATATGGTGGCATTAAACAGTTTCAAACAAGCAAGCAAGTGACCCTACAAATCCAAGTTACAGGTCAGATCTGTGCTGAGGCGACTACGCTGACAATATGAATGATAATGAATTCATAAAGCTATTATGCCTGAATCATGATAAAATTGAAAATGTGATCTGGTACTCATCTGCCGGAGGGTCCGTCACCTCCTCGTCTCCATGGAGAAAACTGTGACGTTTTCTTAACCCCTTGAACTTCTAGTACAAGTACTATTTCTACTCTTGATAAGGCTCTGGTGGACTTGCAAATTCTGATTTTCTTTCTCCGAGGAACAAAATGAACTGCAATTTACTTAATAATACCTTTTTGGAGGGACTCAGTGTTCCCAATGTTTGGTATCTAAGAAATATCCCTTTCAAACAGGGATGTAATTCATTTTGTACTGGAAGAAATACTGAACAAGTGCCTTATTACTAATGCTACTCTTACTAAGCTAGTACTTAAAGTAAACTGAAAGTAAAGCTAGTGTTTTCACAATTTTGCAACCAGTGTTTGAAAACTAAAACTGAATTTATTCTGGGAAAGACAAGACACTAAACGACTGCAACATCAAATTACCTCAAAAACTTCTCAAACATTGGCAATGGGAAACAGAGTGTGGCCCAAAATGAAATTATTACAGCGACTATTTGCAGATTACAATAGAATACATCTGATAAACCAGTTCTGTGGCAGTAACAGATATCCATCTTCACCAGAACTGAAACATGTATATTCATCTCGTTTACAAACGCGCCATGCTAAATTAAATTAAGTGGCAAATCAAATTTAAGAAACACAGTGTAGAGTAGTGGGCCTGTTTGTACAAGAAAACTAAATTGATTTTATGTAAAAACCCCAGCTTCAGTGATTGCATTGTTATGAAACTGAATTGCACAATAAAAAAGCAATTTAATAGCCTGTTCTAACTTTTAATACAATTTGTAGAGGCGCATGATGCTTCTTATTACATTTTGTAGCTGGGCTCGCCTTAAAAAGTGACTTTTCATGGTTCGTTTCATCTTAAGTGGAGATGGTAAAACTACAGTATGGCCGCAGTGTTAAATGTACACTGTTGTAAGTCAATGGGCTGCTAAAGGTGTCATGTACAAGTGAAATAAAACCAGCCAGGGAGGATTTTCTTGTGCAGCTGTGATCAATAGGTGAGACCGAAATACTCATGGCTTAAGCTTTGTGTGCACAAGATTAGTGTCAAAAGGAAAAGTAATTGTATTTGTAACACCATCTAGCAGATCCTTCAAGGGCTGTGCATTTCTTCACAGTGGGTGGAAACCTGTTCGGACATCAACGTTCTAATTTGAATTATTCACTTCAGTTATATGTTCAGTTATATTTGTTCTAAGCTGAAAACTAATATGCGTGTATGAGTGATGCATTTAGAAAAAAAAAATATTCTTATTATTTTGGCATCACTATTCACTCATTCAAGATTCAAGATTGTTTATTTGTCATATGCAGGATCAACACAAGGTCAACAATGCAATGAAATGCTTAGGGTCAGAAGAACCGATGACTCGCTAAGATATTCAAGAAGTACTAATAGCATGCAATACAAATACAAGGGAAAAAATAAACAATATAATTAAAAAAATATGTAATAACATATAATAAAACAAAGGTACAGGTAAGATTAAATAAGATGTAAGTAGAGTATGTCACAGGTGGTAATACTGCTCAAATGAATTTCATATTGCACATAATATAGTATAAGTACTGCACATGGATTTATATTATGTGCAATACGAATATGCAATACAAATATTGTATAATTATGTGCAATACAAAATCCACCCATTCACACAAGTAAAGCATGACCTCCACTACGCTATTTTGTAAATCTTATTTGAATCACGTTTTTCCACAAATATAAACCGACAATATTGCAACTGAGCAGTATTGGAACAAGTAACAATTAAAACATGTTTTTGATCAACGAAATGGAACTGAAAAGATGTAAAAATCCAATCACATACTCATTTCATACAGAACAAATTACAAACTTGTAGTTTATCAGCCTGTACTGGAATAGCAATAGCTGTAATAGCTGTAGTAGCAGTTTTATTTGTCAATTTTTTTATCCAATACTCAAGCATGCTACAGTATATTTTCATTTTAATTCATGCTGTTTATGACAACTTTTACTGATCTGAAACTGAAGCATACTGCCATGACCACCTCGGACATACAAAATCATAAGCTGCCAATCATCACAGATCAAACATGGCGTCTTAAATTGACCATCAATTACACTAAACCAAACACGTTCCACCACTGATATCACCAGTGGTCCCAGTCGAAAGCAGAAATCCCCCTCACACTCCTAATCAAAGCGCTGAACTACAGGAGCCGAACTAATGAATGCACTCAGATAATATCTCAATAATGTGTGTGAAGCCTCTAATTGAAGCATATGCTAAATGTGATGTATGACTTCATTAAGGCTGTGATGTCTCTTTCATGCAGTGCCATTAGTGACCTTGACGGGCCCATCATGTTATAGTGAGAAGATCTTCAGTCCGTGGAGCTCTCTTCAGGATCAGGGGAGCAGGCCAAGTGGAAAGTGTTGCTTCAGGTTTGGCGAGGCTTTTGATGATGGTGATGGGAAAGAGTAGATTTTCAAGGGCCTATATTACGCTATTTCCTGATCTATGTTATAAGAAGAAGAAGAAGAAGAAGTGAACTTTATTGATCTCACACTGGAGAAATTCTTCTCTGCATTTTAACCCATCCTATATATATATATACCTATATTAGGAGCAGTGAGCAGCACATTACTGCGCCCGGGGACCATCTCCATGTTGTATAATGTTGTTTCTTCATCACTGTATCTGGAGTTATAATTTGTTTCATTCACATAATGTTTAACATGAAACTGCATATTTAGGATGTACTCTTCTCTCAAACGGAAAACACTCTCTTACTCTGTTCCACCTTGTGATGTCATGTGGTAATATAAAAAGTGCTTCACTGTGTTTTTAAGAATAAATAAATTTCAGCCCTGGAATCATCAGTCTCTACTGAACTAAAAGTAAAAAGTAGCTGTTCACTTGAAAACTACCACTACATGACATCGCAAGGTGGAACAGAGCATTTTTACCTTTAGTAATGTAAACAGACTAATAGAAAGGATCAATTTGCATGTTCTCCCTGTGTTTGAGTGGGTTTCCTCCAGGCACTCCGGGCTTCCCCCATCAACCCAAAAAACATACACCATAGGTCACTGACCTCAGGAATAGCTGTGTGGAAGCACAGCTAATGGAGGTCAAAATACAAAATAAATGCAAAAACATCAGTGAATGAAACAAAACAACTGATGAAGGAACAACTTTATAACATGGCTTAAAGCTCACAAGAATCCATTCTGAGAAAAGTCATGTTGCTGTAAGTTTGTGTAAAGAAAATTACTTTAATTGATACTTTTCGAATGATGTCATCAATGTTAGCTTAGTTAATTTTAACTGGAGGCACAGCTTTGTCTGAAGCTCTGAACGAATACACTTGGGATTCACCGATCCAGCTTTTTCTGTTCCAACACCAATTTCGACATTTCAGCTTTAAATATCTGCCAATACCCAAGTATCTGCCGATACCAGTGCAGCGACTGAAAGCAGCATTTATTTCCTTTAAACAAAAATAAAAGACGGAATTGATCCAAATGTTTTTAGATATTTATCTCTCAGGAAACTACAGAACAAATTTGTATAAATAAAAGTTCAAACATTCTGAGACTTTCTGATATCAATTTAAGTGTCCAATCAGGATACTGATTGGACATTTTACTCTCATCCAGAAAACACCAACTGTCTAATTTGAGAATCAATGATCTACTACCAGAAGGTATAGAGGTGAACAGTGATAGGCATGTGTTTCTTTACACATCCCTTCAGGCTTTCTTAAATAATGTTGGATGCTGGTAATCTAAAAACTATACATTTTATCATTGAGCCACACATAAAATGTTATGTTTTTTCCTATGCCAATCAATGCACCAGTCCCAACAAACAACAAAACTTCACTTTCAATCTTTTTAATCAGTAGTCTGTTAAAATAATAGCCCCCTGTCCATCAAGTCCTAGCATTATAACTACAGGCTGCATTTCTTATCAATAAAATAAAAAATGTAATCCGTATATATGTTTTATATATGCATACATTATTGGTTCATATGTTAGGTCATTGAAGTCTCACACTGATGTTATTACTGGATAGTGTGCTTAAGATAGTCTTGTTTTCCTTTAATATATATCCAATAGACCATGTTAACCCTGACCCTTTAGTACACGGAGCCTCTTCAGATACCACCAATCTTTAGCATTCGCAGTACATCTTCCCTCAACTGCTTTATTATTTATAAATATTGATCTTGTTCAAATAACTCACACACAATAGATCCCTTCCAGGCATTTAATTTCACCGTATTATCCCTCATGATAATAATCTATGTCTTTTGGTGGAGTCATATTCGCTTAAGTGCGCATTGGTGAGTTCAAAGCACCGTACGGGGTTAGTCAGCCAAAAACTGCCAAGATGAGGAGGAAGATGAGGGGAGGAAGAGGAGGGGTTATTAACATGCTTTTTATCAATGTCGACTCATGAATTAAATATGTAATCAGGCATGCAAAATGAGCCAGACGAGTGTGCAGTCTCTAACTTGGCTAGATCTAAGACTGTAACAGGAAAAACAGTCCTCCTACGGATATGAATTAGCATGATTTCAGTGGGATTCTGGATGTGGATTTGTACACTGCACTTGAGAGATTTGGTGTTAAAAAACATCATGCAACGACTGAACTTCCCACCTACTGGTGTGTGTAAAATTCAAAAGCACTACTTCAGACCAGGCTGGTAAAAACACTATTTCTGTGTTGTAAATATAGATCCCTCAGCTATTCTAATCATAGAAATACCAGTCAAAAGTTTGGACACATCATCTTATTCAATGTTTTCTTTCCTTTATTTCTACTACTTTATATACATGCTGAAGACATTAACTATATGAAGTACGATACATGGAATTATGTAGTAAATATGTATACGTCAATAAATAATAAATAATATACAAATAATATACAAATATATAATACATTATATACAAATAATATACAAATATATACAAAGCTTCAAATATATATATATATATATATATATACACATATACATATATACATATATATATATATACACATATACATATATACATATATATATTGTATATATATATATATACAATATATATACAAAGCTTCAAATATATAGAGAATACAAATAATTGCCTGTGCAAATTACTCATGACTCACATGACCCACGGAACCCGCGAAACTGGAGGATTTAAACTCCCGGTGCGGAAGTGTCCGGGTAGATCGAATTACAGGAGGAGGGAGAAGGGGGAGTAAATGATCGGGTTTAGCGTGATTTGGATGGGTAAAACTGGTGCTTCTAAGTGTGCACCCTTAGTCGCGGCAGAACACGCTGGAGACTTTATGGGGAATTAGTTTATGGTTGATAATGAAAAGGGTTTGGCGCGCGGAGCACAGCAGATAAGAGAACGGGCGCAAGCGTCTTCACATGCTCTCCCTGGGGACAACGCTCCGTCACATTTTTATAAATAAACTTGCCATTCAAAGGCCCTGCGCGCCAAATTTAAAATGCACGCGCATTGAATTGCCGCTCATAATTAATTGTGTTAATTTTTATAACACGTTAATTTGCGGTGTAATTAATTAATCTAATTAACGCGTTAAACTGACAGCCCTAAAAAATATATATACAGCTCTGAAAAAAAAAAAAAATTGACCACTGCATTTTTTTCTGAAATCAGCATCTCTACATGTATTACAGCCATTCCATTCCAGCGTCTGTTGAATTCCAACACAAACACAAAGCTGAGCTACTTCAGTTCTTGCACCAGGAGTGGAATAAAGTCACCCAAGAACAATGTGAAAGACTTGTGGAGAGCATGCCAAGACGCATGAAAGCTGTGATTAAAAATAAGGGTTATTGCACCAAATATTGATTTCTGAACTCTTCTTAAGTGTAAACATTAGTATTATGTTGTTTTAAAATGAATTTCATCTTGTTTCTTTGCATTGTTTGAGGTCTGAAATCATGTATCTTTTTTTGTTATTTTGACCATTTGTCATTTTCTGCAAATAAATACTCTAAACGATAATATTTTATTTGGAATTTAGGGGAAATGTTGTCAGTAGTTTATCGACTCAAACAAAAATGTTCTTTTGCCCAATTAAAAAAAAAAATAATTTATTTACTACATACAATTCCACATATTTTTTGCTTCATATATTTGATGTTTTCTGTAAGTACAGTGGTACCTTACCTTACGAGAGACCCTACATACGAAAAATCCAAGTTACGAAACGCCTTCACGTCAAATTTTGGTCTCTAGATACGAAAGAAAATTCAAGTTACGAAACGTGAAATCTCAAAAATTCAATTAATGCACGCACAGATGCACGCTCAGATGCACGCTCAGATGCACGCCCCGAAACGTAAATACACTTTATCAACACACACGGGGTTAGGTTCCAGAGGTGGCCCGGGGTGGGAGAGGTCCACGAGGTAGGACAACTTTGTTTTAGGGCTGTAAATGCCTCACCACACACATTCTACGCTTTTCTCAGATTGGAGTTGGGCTTTTTTCGCATTTCTCTCTCGTTTGAACACTCGAACTTTCATAGATTTTCAATGGAATGTGTTGATAGTGAAGCGTGGGGGGGTCACGGCTCAATATAGCGCCGAATGCGCGAGGGGAGCGGAGGGACACAGGATTACTATCGCAACAACACATCATCAGTAGGGTAAAACTCACCTGTCTCACGACGGTCTAAACCCAGCTCACGTTCCCTATTAGTGAGTGAACAATTCAACGCTTGGTGAATTCTGCTTCACAATGATAGGAAGAGCCGACATCGAAGGATCAAAAAGCGACGTCGACACGGCGCGCGATGGAGCCGCGGCGCCCGGGCCGTGCCTCCCCCTCGGGGTCGCGGGCCTGCGCGGGCGGGCCGAGCACGGGGTGATTTAATCCTGGTCTGGTCCCGGTTTGGTCCGGGTCTGGACCTGATCCAGTCCTGGTTTAGACCTGGTCTAGACCTGGTTTAGTTCTGGTCTAGACCTGGAAGTCACATAGAAGCAGAGTCCGCCCCAAGCGAGACCCCGCGGTCTTGCCCGCCGATAGAGGACCTTTCTCGGCCTGTTAGCTCACAGTGTCAGCCCCCCGGCTCTGGAAGTCACATAGAACCAGAGCCTGCCCCGCTCCGCTCTTATTCCCGCTGAAAGAGCGTCTTTCTCGGCCTCTTAGCTCTAGCGCGGAACGCGCAAGGAGCGCGGAGGCACGAGCAACGCGCTCCTCCAACGGCACTGCCATGTCCCGGGATAATCCTGGTTTAGTCCAGGTCCAGTCCAGGTTTAGACCTGGTTTAGTTCTGGTCTAGACCTGGTTTATTCCTATCAGGACGCAGAACACAAATGTTAGGCTACACTATTAAAAAAAAGTTACATTATTTAAAAAAAAAACCTTGGAACGGATCAGGCCTTTTCCATTGAAATAGCTACTCAACTTACGAAAAATTCACGTTACAAAACTACTTCTGGAACGAATTAATTTCGTAAGGTGAGGTACCACTGTATATAAAATGTAGAAAGTAGTAAAAATAAAGGAAACATTGAATGAGAAGAGGTGTGTTCAAACTACTGACTGGACTGAATAGCCTGTATAATCTACCATCCATCCAATTCTTATATTATTGCAGTTGCAGGGTGTAAACAGTTGCAGATTGGAAAACCTTTGCATGTAACTGCCTAGTCATAAATTATAATAGTATTAACATCATATTAATGGAGGTTAGCAGCTACCTGGTCGCTATTTGGTAACATTATTATGATCAAATGAATTGAAAAAAATTTTTGCACCACTAGATGTACTCACAGGATCAGGAACAATCAAAACAAAATTGTTTCCTCACAAAAGTGTTAGTGAAGTGTCATGCTAATTTGTACAAGCACCAAAATAAACATGCAGCACAACATGCAAGACAATTAGCTGTGGAGAAGTTACCAGCAGACCTTGACGAAGCATGTGACAGTCCATTTCACTTTCCCAAACTTTACAAGTGAATCAAACAGAAGTTGTTAAAGTGGAACATATTGCATATTTTGCCGTAGCATGCTTAGTGAAAGTACGATCTCCTCCTGGGGCCTGTAGCGATGTGGCTAGGCGGGCAGACAGGCTATTATCGCCTCCTCCCAGATGTTCAGACTCAAGTTAGCCGCACTGATACATCTGCTTTAATGCGCTCTCACTGTTCCACTCCATTCCACTCTGGAGCGACCCACTTCATCTAAGCAAACGGGCGCGCTGTGAAATATATTCCGGCGCCAACGTAGAGGAACGTCACTGATCTGAGAGACAACGTGGAGCCACCATTTTTGATATGATTTCTTCACGGTCACCCTAAATTTTCTTACCCACTTTTTAAGAGTAGTAATACCGGCAGTGCGCCCAACAAGGATCAAATAATAAGGTTTGACCAAAAATGGTGATAGTGTCTGTGTTTAGATTAGTAAAAGTAACTCAACTTTGATGCTCAATACTCAATACCAATTTTGATACCGCAATGATAATTAAAATTCAATATATTTCAGTAGCCATCATAAGGTTTAATTAGATTTAAATTTTCAACCACTGACTTTGGAGCAGGGTTTCATATTAGAAATATGAAATTATTGTCAGACAAAATAAAAATAAAAAGTAAAAACACCAGGATCATGTAGAGCAGGATAATATGAAAATTTTAAGACCAAAATGACGAGGCAGATTCCAGAAGTTACAATTGGAGCCAGAGCTGATGGAGCCGGAAGCAACCCCATAGTCACTTCCTATTTGGAATATTGCAGCTAGCGGATTAGCTATGTCCATTTATATATAGTCTTTTTTTTTTTCATCCTTGTTTTCTCAGCATTGATTAGTGATTGTTCAAATAAGTGTAGTTCTGAAAGGATCTAATTAAAATCTATTGACAACCCAATGTACTTCTACTTATACTATTACTACAACTAAAATTATAACTATCCCACTAAATGTTTCCAAAGTAATACACTCTCCAAAATAATTATCAGTGGGTTGGCAGACTCCAGTTGCTAATGTAATTTGTCTGACTTAAAGTAGCTTCTTTAAATTGGAACAGATAGAGGCTCCGTTAACAGTACAGTGAAAAAAGAAAATCAATAATAAGAGTTTGGATGTCAGCCCTGATGAATCTGGAAGACCAAGTTCGATACACAGATCAATTTTACTTATAATCATTGTATTTCTCTCCACTAAATGTCTTTTCTAATCATTGTCAGGAAGCAGAAGTGAAGGAGGGTGAAATGAGCAGCTAACAAGTAAAATAGATGTAATTTTATTGAAGCTGCCAACAACACGAGCTGGTCAGTTATAGCAAAAGAGGGGTACAATTTGTCTTTTAGAGTTTTTTAACTTTATGTTTTAATGTTTTAAAAAGAGAGGAAGCACTTCTTTTTAGAGCAAATGTTTTTCCCAATCATATAAGTAGCTTTTTACGTTCTAACTGCATACAACCTGTCTGAAGGGAAGAAATAACTACCGTACACTGAGACTCCAGTGTTAGATTTATTATTTCTCTTATTTTTTTCCAGAGCTGTATATAAATCTCAGATATGAAAATAGAAAATAATATGAAATATGTATACAATATTTTTTTAAACAATCTTACCTTACCTTACCTTTAGGCACTGTCGTTAACCACAATTTAAAAGTCACATGTATCAGGAAGGTTAAGAATGGAACCCGTCATTGCTCTCAGGTACTATCTCAGGTAATATTTTGCTTTTTCATCCCATTTGTTTCATTTAGATTTTTCTTAGCAATTGTATTTTAGTTTGGTTAATATACAGAACTACTAAAATATATGTTTTCAGAACGGACCCTCATGGTGGTGGTTAGCTTCGAGTCCTCCACACATTCACTGCATATGAATCCAGCATTTAGCTAATTGTAATGCGAGCCATAATGTGTCAAATAAATTGGAAGCCACACTGCAAAGAAGAAAACCCAGTGGATTTGTATCAAAGATGTATTGAAGTCAGAAAAAGTCTGACTTTAGTATGCACAAAATCAAACTGTCTTTAATTTTGATGTTACAGGTCCTAGAATCACAGACAGAGCTGGGATGTCATAGTTCAGTTTAGTGCCACTGAAAAGAGCAAGTTGTAATGATTTTAAATTCTTCTTTGGCCTCTTTGTGAAACTCTATTCCTGACTTCTAGTAAAGATTTCTCAAGTGAACTCCAATACTCAGCACTACTACCATTAATACTGCTAATACTACTGCTGCTTTTACTACTACTTCTGCTACTAGTGATGTTACCCATTGCATTCAGTTCCAGTCAAATAAAGCTCACCGAGATTAGCAGTTGCAGGAGCTAATGTGGAGTTGAGTTCCATATTTTATTTACAGATAAAATAGAACAAATTAAACCACCAGGATCATGTAGAGCGGGTTAAAACTACTATTTTAAGACCACATTTTAAGACCAATACCCAACACTACTATGATTATTACTACTAACCGTAGATTATTACTACTAACCCCAACTACTGTACTACTAAGACTACCACTACAACTTCTTTGCAAATATATTTATATTCAAATAAACTAGCTTTTAAAAAAATATTTATACTTCATAAATAAATACTTTTTCAGTCCAGAAACATACGTGAATGATTGTTGTTTAGACAGGGATTTGCTTCCACTGTTCTGCTGTAAGAACATTTGGATCCAGAATTAAAATCCCCCATGGATTAAAAATAGTCTGTTTTTACTGTGCGCTAGTAACAACAGTATTAGCTACACCCACCACATGCTCAGCGTGCTCTTCACCGCCTGTCGCGATTCAAATGTCACCAGCTCTCTGACTTTGCCAACTCCTCTGAATCCATGCTCATAGTAAACAATGGAGCATCCGTACACTCCCTTTGACAATTCCCCACTAACTCTATGCTACTGCTGCAGAGGGAGACTTTGGAGTGGGTGGACTTTGAAGTACAAAAGTAAAGGGATACTGGGCCACAAAGACCGAAAGAGAGTCCCTTTAACTGTGTTTCATGTAGCTCACTTCCAAAGCTCCACTGTTCCCCTTTTCCCCTCAACAACTGAACATAGCACAGATTGGCCACTAGTGGCAGCGCAGAGCTGCAGAGTACCGCTGTTGTGTCACTGGCCTGGGTATTGGGACATTGTGTGGTGGTATTCCTTTGGACCTTTGGTGGTGATGTTTTGGATGGCTGACACAAAGCAGAAAGGGTGCTTAAAGTTGGTCTTAATAGAGTCAATGAAAAAACAGTTAAGTGTATTGGGACTGAGCTAATTCTCGGATTACTTGTTGAAGAGCTAAAAGGTTGTATTAAGTAAACGTGGTAAAATAGATACTTGGAGACATCACACACACCAGCAGAGAAGTACTTTGTACACTGATAATAATTTTGCTCCTGATGCCCTTCCGCATGCAGCCATTTAATTTATCATGCAAGGCCAAGGACAAAAACACCTGCAAATTGGTGTCATTGGACCATACTGTGGGTCATATCATTACCTCGGCAAGTGAAGGACAGATTCCTCTAAGCAGTAAATATTTCAGTCCTCTTTCAAATATTAATGAAGTCAAGTGTTGGAATCACAGTTCCTCACAATTCAATACGATGCACAATTCAATGTGATTACGATACAATATTATCAAATTCAATATTATCAAGATATGGTAATACATGTGCACATGATATATTGCTGTTTTTTAAGACCCAAAACCATTTTAGCAATAATAGTTAATAGTGTTAAATTTGTGCAAAGTTAGTATGAAATACTTCTATTTTATAATCAAACTAGTGTCAAGTGTATTGCATGATCAAGTTTCATTCTTCAAAATGAGCAACAAAATTGTGCGGTCACAAAAAAATTGCTAAAAAAATACTCTTGGTGATATATCGATACAGCAGTTCATGATAATGATACTATATGACCAGATTTAGTATCACAACTAGTGCTGTCAGGCAATTTAAAAACAAAATCTAATTAATTACAGGATTTGTAATTAACTAATCTAATTAATCATATTTTAAGAGAGAGAGTGAGATGCAACCCACTTTGTGATTGAGTTTGTCAGTTTTTCTGTGGTCGCTTTGCTCATTCGTTTCTCTAATTCTGCGAGCGTGGTTTGTTGCTTTGGTGGTTTGGGGGTTTGGTGAAGTGCGCTCACGCTCGCACTATCACCGGTAACAATGGAACTTGTCTGGGCCTGTTTAGCGTTCAAATGATTGGAAAATTCTTTTTGACAAAAGCTACAAATCACCACGTTCTTGTTGATAGTCCCGTCTTCATTCTTTTTATAAATAAACTTGCCATTCAAAGGCCCTGGCAACGATTTTCTCACCGCATGCCACATTTAAAATGCCCGCACATTGAATTGCCAATCATAATTAATTACGTTAATTTTCATAACACGTTAATTTGCAGTGTAATTAGTTAATCTAATTAACGTCTTAAACTGACAGCCCTAATCACAACATATCAATATTTTTGCACACCCCAATCCGAATGCTAGTCAGGAACATTGCAATACATGTCCGGTTGGTCCACCATTATTCAGCCCTATCCATGGATTTCAGAATGATGAAAAATTTGCTCCACTGGCATAGGAATTAATGACGTTTTTCTATATCCTTTGAATGGTCAAATGTCCTCAAAATGTCATGTCATGATTGTTATTGGTGCACTGCTCTTTGCATCTTTCATCATTTTTGTGGGGGAATAACTTATATAATATACATTTCTAGTACAATACTAGAATTGCCTTGACCTTAGAAGATTGAATGTCTGTAGCTTCACTTATGATGATGTCACTTTTACACAGTCTTTTTGTGTACACTGACCCCATTTGAAAGTACAGCACAGAGCACACATGAGGCTGACTTTAACTGGGGCTTTGACAGAAACGCTGATGTTCCTTTGATACGAATATACCGTCATAATCGCTCTGAGTAAACCGTCTGCGCTTGCTCCAAAGCTACAGTCCGACCACATGAATCAATAATCATTTACTCCAGCTCTACATGCCAAATAACGCTCTCCATGCACCGGTAACATTGCTTAAAGATTTTTCACAGCTACATAAGCCTTAACATAAAAGAGGCATACATGTCAATCAATACATGTGGGCTGCCTGCACACTTTATATGTGTACAAAGAAGAAAGGGGGTCTCCACAACACACTCTGACAGTGAAAGATGAAGAGTAGAGAGAATAGAAAATGTACAAAGACAAGCCTGCTGCTTGTTAGGGTGAAACACCATTCTGAAGAGGGCCAGTAGCACACAATCACTTCTGCTGTTTTGAACTGGAAGTCAGTCCACCCATTTCTATGTTATTAAAGTGCCTATGACAAGTTAGACTACTCATTTTATTAAAACACACTTTTAAATTATTATATTTAAGATTTTTACAGATTAGTTTTACAAATTAGGCATTTTTTTACTATAGGGGCGTCATAGCTGTTACCTAGAAAAAATTATTCTAATGTACACAGTAATGATTATCTGATTAAAAAAAAAAACTAATATAAGAAAACCATGTTTTATTTTGTTTAATGTAAAATATCAGAAAAAAATTTGCCTCTTACATGTACATTGTGGATAGAATTCTCCCCATCATGATGTCATGTGTGTTTAGAACTCTCTACTACCTGAAATTTTACATATTTTTTTTCAATTTTTCTTCATAAATTGCTTCTTGATCATTTATATCATTATCATTTCTAATTACAATAGTTATAATCTCACCAAATTAACTCAAAATGAGAGAATCATCAAAGTCATACGTACTTTAAGTTTTAGATTAATACTGAGGTTTACAAGGTGCAAAATGTAGAATCATTTCCTATGTATGTGAAACCAGAATAAGAAAACATGATAAAATTGTGTTATTTGCAGAGGACATATATGAATAATAGAAGCCTTTGTGATTTTATAATTGCACCCACTCAAATTCCAATTTAGATTCAGTTGTGGTATATTGTGCAGCCCTAATTCAAGCCCGAACCAACTGCTTGAACTACTTTATGATATGTTATAATATTTAAAAAATGACTATACGAACATTTAATATATACAAACAACATAACATATGGAAAAGGCATAGGAACGACCAAATGATCATGCCATTTTGAACACCTATAATACACATAACAGCACAGGGACACATGATACTGAAAAAAACATCTCAATAGCCCATCGACAGAGCTGCTCTCACACTCACAAACCGAAACAGTGTGAACCATGATGAATCTAAAGCTCTCTGTTACAGTGTGAAAAGCTGCACTTTCAATACATCTTCCTGTGCTTTGAGTTTGAAGGTCACAGCCGTATTGTGTCCATGTCTTTTGTGAAGACTACGCAGAATGATATCTACATACATATACTGAGCTGATGAGGCACGATAACAACTGTGTTCTGATGTCACTGGATAGAAAAAAACTGCAATAATAGAAAGGACAAAGGTCATTTATTATACATTGTTCATTCTTAAAACTCTATTGTGCTGTTTAGTCTTGGTATCTGTGTGTTGATGTCTACCATGTTACACAAATTTCTGTTTTCTAATATGTAGCAACACTGCTTTGTATACAGACGGCATTTTGGGTTGAATCCACCATAACTACCATTTTATTAGAAACTGTACAGGAGAGGGGTCTCGAACCTGCAGCACCCCTTTCCAAGTAGTTCCACAACCGACTGAGGAATTATCATAGTGAATAATCCAAATTAAGATTTCTCACATGCATATATCTTTGTAAATAACATGTGTGCACTATTAATAGTTCATCTCTGATTGGCATCTAACTGCACAAGGGTTGTAAGCATTCAGTCGTTTCGTTGGCTATTCATTTTACTGAGATAATAAGGATTGTATGGAGACAATTCTGTCGACTACAGCCCTAAACTGTACACCATTTAATGCTTGCGGTCACTGTCATTTCGACTCTTTGGTTTCTTGTCACTGTTATCAGGAATAACTCCGTGCCTTTTTCTTTGTAAAATTAGCTCTCCAGAGGCAACAGAATGGAGAAAAGAATGAAGATAACGCCATTCAAAATACACTGAATCACATACTGTATATAATCACACATATTATCGTAAATTGAACACAAAAGAGTAATACGATACACGCAATATGTTAACGTAAAGTTTTAGAACAGTGGCTCGTACAGTACGGTATAGTCTGTATTTCTTGTGTGTGTTGCCCCCAGTGGTGTGTCTGTATTTAAAAAATGAAGTCATGAAGCAATAAACTCTGTTCTCATCCATAAACCTGCTCCTCAGATCAATGTTTACTGCCCCTCAGATGTTTGTATCTACACTATGCTGCCGGAGTACTGCTAACTCTGGAGTTTGATCTCTCATTTAGGTAATGCTCTGACACTGCAGAGGAAAAATACAGGCATGATGCGAAAATGGTAGTCTTATTTCTTTTTCAGGACAGATTGTGCCAGGCCCAAGCTCAGTCAAATGTAGTTGCTAATTTGTAGAAAGGTTTCCTGCATAACCTAAACCACATTTAACCTATACATACATACATGAGTCATATAACAAAATCAGGCAGTGTTATCAAGCACGGTAAAAAAAAATCGTAAATAGTCGCATTTTCTACCTTCAAGGCACTCAAAACTCTTTCACAGCTAGGGACCAGTATACACGGACACTGGGGCAAGGCAGATTACATGTCTTGCCCAAGGACACAACGATGTTCATCTGCGGGAGCTGGAATTGCACTGTCAACCTGTGGGCCAAAGGATCTGACCGCCCTACCACGGATGTTTATTTTAAGAGAGGGGTTCAAAGTGGCCACTTTTGGATCTGTGGACGAGCGCTCTCATTTTGAGCATCTATTTACTAGTATATTTACAAGTAATTTTAGAAATTGCTGCCCAGTTTTGCAATCTAGTTTAGAGCAGTATAGCTACTTATGTGATATTGTGTGATATAATAAGTTGAAATACAAGAGCTGATATATTTTTCATATAATTCAATATTTTATTAAGCCATTTTTATTATTTAAGGAAAGCTGCTAAATGTAAATTATGACAAAATTGTTGTTGCTATTGTTTTAATTATTCAAATATGTTCATATAAATTGAAATTATGCATAGTTTTGCAGTTAAAAAAACAACAACACAAGTTCTAAATTCTATAAATCTATTGTTTACACAGATAATACAACTCAGATAGGATTTTTGAGAATTACCATCCATGTATTACATTTTACCCTCATTACTTCTGACCACACTATGTACCACAACACACTTGATGGAGTAAGTGCTCCCTTCTCTGCTGTTGCCTGCACTGGTCAGCCATAATGCCCGCTTCACTCACTCACAGTAACAGCCCTGGAGCTCTGAGTCTTTCAGATGCACACCCAGTGCCACATACCGTACAGTTTACCTCAATAGCTCGTTTTGATCAGGCTGTCTTTTCTGAAAACGCGGTGCCAACGGCGTAGACCTGTTATTCTCGGCTGTTGGGAGACCTCTTTTCAGTCCCTGGCAGCGATGTGCGCATAGTTGCAAGATTTGAATTTCATCATGACCGCTCAAAGGCGCGTTACCATCATGACAAAGTAGCTGAGGGGGTGAATGAGGCGTGCACACGGGTCAGGGAATCTCTTGGAAATGACTGGGTGCGTCGGCTTTTCACGGTGAAGAATGGTCAGATGGAGAGAGCGAGAGACAGGACTCGGTGCAAGTCTACAGCTTGGAAGACAGTTAGGTTTAAGTTCAGGGAATGTACAGTGACATAAGGCTTGCTGTTACATCAAAACAATGGAAATGACTGTCCCAAGAGCCACGTGTAGGTAGCTAAATATATTCGGTACAGTTTTGGCACCGTTTAAATATTGATTCTACGCGATCCCATAACGAGTTCGCATCCCAGTCCGTGCGTCACGACTTGGACGCAATGCAAATGACCATCGAGCCACAGTCCTTCTGCCGTGGAGTACAGTACAGTACGTTGCCTGAAGTAAGACTAGAAAAGATGCATGTTACTCACCCACTCAGCCCGGGTGCGTATCCTCCCGGCGTGTCTCTAGCCGTGCAGTCCGTGTCCGAGTATCCAGAAAAAAGCGGAGAAAATCAGGTAGAAACGTGTAAGGAAGCCAGTGACTTCCCCTCTCCTCTTCCTCCTATGCTCCCTTCACTCTTCGCTCAGTTCCCCTCTGTGTGAGGCAGTGCTGTTAATCCAGGCATTGTCTCCATCATTAGAGCAATTAAGATGGAGAGGATAGTGAAGTTCGATAGGCGATTTGCGGTTCCTTAAAATATAATCCGGCTGCTGGCTGGCACAGTCTAAAAAAAATAAATAAATAAATAAAAAAAGGAGGAGAAGTAAAGTTTACAGGTGCAAAATGATTGAGGGATGACAAGCAAAGGCGTAAATAATCCCCAAACGATCTCCCAAACTGCTTTTAAACATAGAATTACGCCGTTGCGCCCGCTACCAAGTGATTACGCACGGGCAGAACAGTTGCGCCAGTGCCAAAAATAGTCTTCTCGTGCTTTTTTCTCAATTTGTTTATCCTTCCATCACTCTGGAGTTGAAGCCTGGATCCTCTCCTCCAAACGGTTCGGCAAAACAAGCGTCTCTTCGTGGGCAGCTGTCTCGGCTTTGCAACACGCTGCCTCTCCTCAACAAGCGCCGTCCGCACGCTCCTAGTGGATGAAGCGCCGCCCCACCGAAGCGGCGATTGGAGGAAAGGCGCGGAGAAAACTGCGAAGAGGGTGAGCGAGGGAGAGAGAAAGGGAGGAAAGTCAAAACGGGAGGGGTGGAGAGAAGAAGGAAAAGACCATAAACCTCCGAGAGATGAGAAAAATGAAGACGAGGGGCGCGCGGAGGGACGAGAAGTTAAAGGAGTGCCATCAGGAGGCTGAAGCGCGCTGAAGGGGTTCTTCTGGATCCAGGTGGAGGTGTTACGAGTCTGAGCCCAAAGGAGCAGCGGGCTAATAAAGGAAAAGTGCTCCCATTTTTTTTATAATGACTCTCATTAAGATTTCCTCGCCTCAAATGACTAGCACCTGAGGATTTGGCGTGATTTCAATGAAGGAGCTTTGTTAATGAGCTGAATAATATTTTTAGACTATTAATATTAAGCTATTAAGACTAAGATTATGTAATAGATTGGCATGGATGCATAATTAGAACGAACGGGCGATCTGGAGTAGCAATTTAAACTTTAAAGACTCAATTAAACATGGGCTTGTTAATGTATTTCTTATAAGGAAAACTGCAAACCAATGTTTATAAAGCCAGTTTCATAATTTCATTTTCCAGACCTCTGCAATTATGACAAGTGGACTTTCATGGTCAGATTCTGAATTGAATGCCTTTACATTGCTCAGAGGAAATGAATACTGGATGTTAAAGGGCTCATATATGTTGTTTCCTCATCACAAAACGTCAGCAGAAAAAACTTTGTTCCACCTTATGATGTCCTGTGGCAATAGGAAGTGCTCCACTGTGTTTTCAAACTCCAATCATCTTCAGCCACTTGAATAATTTCAGGCCTGGAATTTCTAATATCTACTAAATAAAAGGTAGCTGAAAACTACTGCTTTGTGATGTCAGTATTTTGAGATTTAAAGATGTACAGCTCTGGAAAACATAAGAGACCACTGCAAAATTGTCAGTTTTTCTGATTTTACTACTTACAGGTATGTGTTTGGGCAAAAGGAACATTTTTGTTTGTGTCTATAAACTACTGACAACATTTCCCCCAAATTCCAAATAAAAATAGTATCGTTTAGTGCATTTATTTGCAGAAAATGACAATGGTCAAAATAACAAAAATGATACATGTTTTCAGACCTCAAACAATGCAAAGAAACAAGATCAAATTCATTTTAAAACAACATAATACTAATGTTTACACTTAAAGGCAAATTAACGTTTTTTTTACAATCTGAGCCTTCATTCGGCAATAAAACAAGTAGTTTTACTCACCCATAGCATTTTTCTGTCAATTGGAGCAGTATCGCAGAACTTATGTTGAGCCGTTCTGTTCTAGTAATGATCCCGTATCCGTTAACATGGTGCTGTATCATTTGCTCGGGGCATTACTTTGCGGTGTCCAAATAACACAAACTTTAGCACTTTTCAAATCATAGAAGCCCGATGTCTTAATCTAGGATTTCGTTTGAAGCAAAAGTGGCCTGTAATCCGAGATTTAGCCATAGTTTCGAGTAGATGAGGACGCCAGTGCGCATGCGCGGACTGTGCTATCAGCTCCTGGGCCCCAAACATGAAACGCAAAGCTGAAAACTATGGATAAATCTCGGATTACAGGCCACTTTTGCTTCAAACGAAATCTTTCATTAAGACATCGGGCTTCTATGATTTGAAAAGTGCTAAAGTTTGTGTTATTTGGAGACCGCAAAGTAATGCCCCGAATACAAATGCTAACGGATACGCTACAACATAACTTTCTTCAAACAGCTCCAAATGACACGAACGTGATATGGGTGAGTCAAACGACTTGTTTTATTACCGAAAGAAGGCTCAGATTGTAAAATAACGTTACTTTTCCTTTAAGAAGAGTTCAGAAATCAATATTTGGTGCAATAATCCTTATTTTTAATCACAGCTTTCATGCGTCTTGGCATGCTCTCCACAAGTCTTTCACATTGTTCTTGGGTGACTTTATTCCACTCCTGGTGCAAGAACTGAAGTAGCTCAGCTTTGTGTTTGTGTTGGAATTCAACAGACGCTGGAATGGAATGGCTGTAATACATGTAGAGATGCTGATTTCAGAAAAAAAATATGCAGTGGTCTCTTATTTTTTTCCAGAGCTGTAGACAGACTAATAATGCAGAATTACTCAAACATATGTGAATGAAACAAAACATAACTCCAGGTATGTTTTATTTTAACATGGCTTAAATCTCACGAGAATCAATTCTGTATAATATAGGACCTTTAATTAAAGTGTTGCAGGGCTAGTGTTGAACCCTATCAGTACAGTGCCTATGCCAGTCCCACAAAAGAAAAGAAAAAATCTTTTTGAATTTGCCATCTTTATGCTGTTTGTAATGATAACACATTTGTTATAAAACTTGATAATTCACATTGCAGTGTGTGTCTTATATGGCAAGGATCCCTGGTTGTGTCTCCTCTTTAATCCCGTCTGCTGGCCTCTTTCTTTCTCCTCCTCTTCCTCTTTCCCTCTTAAGTCTGGTGCGTGTCAGCTGAGAAAGGCTCCAGTCTCCACACACCCGTCTGATGAATAAGTAAGCGGTGAAGGAGGCTGGCGCTTGTTGAATCCACTGCCCAGGGGCGTTTAGGGGAAGCAGTCACAGTACAGCGTATCTGTAATAGGAGCAAATGAGGTACATCCCATATTGTATTTGTCTATGGGCTGAATTAAACTCAAGTTGCAGCCACAATAGGACCTCAGCACAGTATACTTTTACCACAGTATTTTACATTTTAATCAGATCTAAACTTGGAGTTTGGCACCACAAAATGTCACAGTTACATCTCAGTAGGTTGCATTCATGATGGAAGACTGATGGCTTTATGATTCTTTCAGAGCTTTTGAAAGAAATATCCAAAAATGTTGAACCTTATATCTATTTAAGAGATCCACAAACTGGCCATATTTAAGAGAGTCCTTTCTACAAAAAAGAAAAAGAAAAATCATCCCTTCGAATTGACTTATTGATAAACTAGTTGACAAATGTGTTGACAAAGATACAAGTCCACTATAATTTCTACCATAGCTCAACCTTCCTGTATCTCAATTTTAAACTATGGACAGTGTGATCCCACAAGAACCCACCCTATTGTCTTTTGATTGGCAATTTTGATGCAAGCTCATTTTTTCATAGATCATAGTTGCAGCCACTTAAAACACTTAAAATTATATATGGCACATCATGCGATTGCGCACAGCACTTTTAATCATATTTGCACATATTTTTTAAAAAAGGACATTGCACTTAATTTTTTTTAAAGTGTATTATTAATTTATTAATAAATGACACAATTTATTAAATTATTAAATTAAACTGCCTTTCCTTTTACCTCTTTAATCTTGAGGCACAGTAATGCTAAATTGAAAGATGCTGGTTCCTGGAGGGAAAGGACATAATTATCCAACTGCAATAAATTGAGTTGTGCAATATATATGTGCAATATCTATTGTTAATGTTTCCAAGTATTCATTTGTGTGTTAGCAGTGGTGGATGAAATACTGAATTTTGTTACTTCAAGTGTCACATAAAACAATCTGCTTAAAGGAAAAGTAACCTTTTTTTTTTTTTTTACAATCTGAGCCTTCTTTCAGCAATAAAACAAGTAGTTTTACTCACCCATAGCAGTTTGGTGTCAATTGGAGCAGTATCGCAGAAGTTATGTTGGAGCCGTTCTGTTCTACTAATGATCCCGTATCCGTTAGCGTGAGTGCTCGGGGCACTGCTTTGCGCTCTCCAAATAACACAAACTTTAGCACTTTTCAAATCACAGAAGATCGCTGTGTCAGGGTAGACTTTTAGTAGATTCCAAAACGGCCTGAAACCCAATATCGCAACAGAAAAGTAAAGTTCAGAGCGGTGTTAGCTTCTTTCGGACTAGCGGTGTTTACAAAACAGCTGAGTTCACGCATGCGCACTGTCCTCCCTGATGACGTCATCAAATGAAACTATAGCTGGATATCGGGTTTCAGGCCGTTTTGGAATCCACTAAAAGTCTACCCTGACACAGCGATCTTCTGTGATTTGAAAAGTGCTAAAGTTTGTGTTATTTGGAGAGCGCAAAGTAATGCCCCAAGCATATGATACGAGCACCATGTTAACGGATACGGGATCATTAGTAGAACAGAACGGCTCCAACATAACTTCTGCGATACCACTCCAATTGACACCAAACTGCTATGGGTGAGTAAAACTACTTGTTTTATTGCCGAAAGAAGGCTCAGATTGTAAAAAAATGTTACTTTTCCTTTATGTATTAAAGTTTCCGTTTAAAAATTTACGTTAAGAGTAAAATGTAAATGTATTTTGCACAAGTGTTAATTTGTTTAAATTATTTTGTTTGCAGAAAGATGAAACTTGAACTGAAAACCTTTAAACAGAATGTTACCACAAACAAGATAAAATAACCCTTAAATCATTTGTATTTTTCAGCCCATTTCCAAAATGTAGGGGAGTAGAACGTAGATACCTGCTCTCAAATGTAGTTAAGTTAAAAATCAAAGCATCCACTTTAAAATGTATTTAAGTACAGATACTAGTGATGTTACGAGACCTACTGAGGCTTCGAAGCGTGTATCGATTAATGAAGGGGGAGTTTTCGCGAAGCACGTATCAAGGCTTGCTTAATTTGGGGGAGGAGCCAAAAAGCCCAGCTGTACCATGTGATCGCGTCGGGAAGCGGATCAGATTTTGTCTCGAGCTATTCCAGCTATATAGACCCTCAGGCTCAGAGTTGCGGTCAGTGGAGAGTTTGGATAGAGTTTGGAGAGTCTAGATACTAGAGTTTGCATAGGGTTTATATAGTTTGGAGATAGTTTGGAGATATTTTGGAGAGAGTTTGGAGAGTTTAGGGAGAGAGATTTAGGAGAGTGAGGAGAGTAGGATAGGTGATAGGATGGAGCGAGCGCGGAAGAGGTTTTCCCCTGTGTGGGAACACTTTGATCTGAAAACCAAAAACTGTTGAGAAACTCTTGTTTCTGAATAAAAATAAATAAAATTTCCCCTGTCCTGTACATCATTGTCCAAGTTACACAAGCATAATCTGTGCTCTTTTCCTAGTTCCACAAGCTCTTTCACTGTCCTCTGCCTAATTACGCTCTTGCCATTTTCAGAAAAACAGGTTAACCTGTCGTATATGATCATTTTTGGGAACATTTACACACACAGAATACATACAAAATTGATTATACACATATGTGATAATATGTACAGACATTTTTTGGTCATACATGTTTTGTAATTCATAGTCTTTCCCAACAGACATAACAGACACAAAAATTCAATGCATCACACATTCTGTTGTTCAGATACGAAACTTCAAGAAATGAACCCTTTCTCGAAACAGTTGGCTCAAGTGGTTCAATGCCTCATGAGGCTTCATTTCACCATCACTAACTTAGATACCTAAAAATTCTACTTAAGCACAATACTACTTGTTCTTCATTACCTTTGGCTGTTGTGCGTTAGTGTATTTTAATGAATGGCGTTGGTTGCATGTTCACATACCTCCACATCCATGTTACCACCTTTTCTTGTGTTCAGGTCCTAAAAGAGTCCTCTGGAAACGAGTTCCTCTTTTTAAGGTTCTAGGCTGGACCAAGTCAGGAAATTGTACAGGGGTAGTGGGAAAGGTGTTTTATTGACACTACTATAGACACTTTAAAACTGCTGCTAAGAGCTACTGTTGTACATTTATGTTTACCTTATTTTCAATGCACATTCTATTGCACATTTTACTAAATCTGTAAATAGGTATTTATTCTTTGCACTTTGTAGATTTTATCTGTCTTTTTTGCGCTGCTGTTGAATACATTATGGCAGGATTGACAATAAAGTTGACTTTGAACTTTGAACTGAACTTTGAACTTATTTGTTTGTTTTTTTCTTGGTTTGGGGGTTTGTGTTATGTTGTTTTTATGTGATATTTTAAAGCTAATGTTCATTTTATCTGTTTTAGCTTGCTTAGATATATCTAATCATTCAGACCAGATAAAAGGCTCCTCCATACATCATTCTGGTTTCTGCTGCTGGAGAAGAAACTGCTGCCTGACCTCTTATTGCACATTGCACTTTTTGGTACTTTGTAATAAAAAAATAAAAAAAAGCCTAAGTATACACCACATTGTTGCCTATGTCTGTGTTTTCAACCTACTTCACACCACCAATTGACACGATTCTTGCATTATAACTCAATGTTAAGCAACTTAGTCTGATATTATTCTGAATTAACCAACACCTTTCCATATGCATGCAATTTGGTAGCATACCTCAATTTAGAGAGATCCAAATGTGCTCAGTGCTAATGGCCACATTTGGATTCAAATACAGAAGACGCTTAAAATTTAATTGAACCTGAAGCTCTTACATGACCAATATAAAGCCTGCTTAAGTAAAATCGTGCATGCTAAATTTACAACCCAGGGGTATTGAAAAGGAAATAAGTAACAAATGAGGTGAGCTGATATTACATTTGTTGTGGTGCAAAACGGCCCAGGATAGAGGGACATGAAGCCAGACTAAATGGCTTGACAGCTCCTGGGAGAGGCTGTGATTGATGGCAATGCTCTAGGGAACACTTCAATATGAACTTGGTCAATTCAAAGCCACAAGAAGCATTCATCAAGCCACTGCCATATCGCGACGGGAGTTAGACGCTCACCACAAGCAAAGGCAGCTTTTTATTTGTAAAAGTATCTGGGAGTTGCGACTACCTATCTTGCCATACCTATCTGCAGCTATTTAAGCATCGCATCAACACTTTCCAACACTTTCGAGAATCCAAATATAAACGAGCTTCCAACAGCTGTGAGAAATTAGTTTGAACTTTTGAGGGTCTATGAGGACAAGGGATGAGACTGCACCATGGACTAAAACGAGATTTTAGTTAGTGTATTAATAAGCAGATATTCCGTTTTCCATGGAATGCTTTTACAGTAAGACTTTCTCTGGGTGACAGCTGTCACTCTGCTTGTCAGGAACAGATGACTTCAAAATTTGATTAACACTAGTCATTTTGTCTGGAATATTTAATTTTACTTGATCTTAAGCAAATAAAATGTCAAAACAGACAATATAAAACATGCCCCCCTGTCTATATATTTTTTTTCAGAGAAGGAAAATGCTTCATTTCTATACCATAAGCTAATCAAGAATAATAAGTCAATGATGTGTGAAGGTATATTCATTGTCCCTGTATGGAAATCTGTCCTCAGCATTTGACCCATCCTCCAGTGTCTCTGGCTGCCTGGCAAATCCAGAATGATAGCTCTGTGTTTTTACAAATGGATATTACAATTAGATATCTGTCTGGTCCTCACACCCTCTGTTGTGCTTTGAGCCTGGCCAAACGTGATCATGCAATCACATTTTTTTTTTTTGTGACATGTGAAACGATGGAGTTCATTGAAGATCTTTTACAAATAAAAACTTTCACTCTTTTCATTTATTCAGCTCAGATCCACAGTTTAGTGCTTCACTCAATCTGTGATGTTCATCAGTCCCTTGTGACCTTTTTCATGTTTTCCTCATAAGCAGTCACTTTTGTTTTGATATGACCAGACAATGTGTTTCCCAGATTGGCTAATCCGCCTGTCAATCATGCCCATCCGAAAACGGGGAGATGCACCAGTGCCCAGACTCACATCTTTGTAAAGTATTGAAGAAGTGTGTTTTGAATCCCAGGCAGTGCTACTGGGGCTACCTGTGAGAAGCAGGGGGCTCCACGTGCACAACTCTAGATCTTGAACTTGGCTTTGACAGGAGGATCTTAGTTGGAGGATTTTGCATTGTGCATGTTTGGGTTAATGGAGAAAACTGAAGTGCCTGCTGGAAACCTACTCAGGAGTCAAACTCAGAACCTTCTTGCTGTGAGGTGAGAGTGCTGTAGTAGCCAATCATGGCCATTCATGGTTGAAGGACAAAAATGGGGAAGAAAATAATTCCTCTTGAGTTGTTTATCTATTCCCTGCTATTTCAAGCAACTAATGTCATGAGATTATGCGCCTTTGCACCTTTTTGCCATAGATGACCCAGTGCATTCTGTTGAGTGAAAATGTAAAGGTGTGTGTGTGTGTGCGTGTGTGTGCGTGCGTGTGTGCGTGTGTGTGTGTGTGTGTGTGTGTGTGTGTGTGTAAATGGCAGCGGACATGCTTGTGGGGGGGGCTTGTGTGGGTTGCATCACAGCGCTCCAGGCCTGTTTGGCTCTCAGATAAATAAACGGTTTGAGCTTCACACGGATGATGGGGTCTGTGGGATATTGGAGGGATTTTTACGACTTCAATGGGATCAGATCAGCAGAGGAGGCCATGCAAATCAAACTTTTGTTCCAGCGTTCAAAACAGAATAACACGCCAGCCGTGTCTTTGTGTGTGGCACAGGTGCACTTTCACAAGACCTGCTGAAATGTTTTCAATGATGTGGGTATTTACCAAAGTCATAACTAATGCTCATGCTCATTAAAATGTGCAAAAGGTATCACTGAAGAAAATGAAAGGAAAATGTTACCTGATTAATTTTATCTGTGTACTTTAACAACATGATTAAAAACTCGATCAACTGTGTAATCGCCATATTTTGCAATAGTTTG
Source organism: Paratrypauchen microcephalus (assembly GCA_036785185.1). NCBI lineage: Eukaryota > Metazoa > Chordata > Actinopteri > Gobiiformes > Gobiidae > Paratrypauchen > Paratrypauchen microcephalus. Next base: position 6,983,449 of record JAVJIX010000032.1, read on the forward strand.
GATCGGTTATTGATATAGCGCTGGTGCACATATCATCTGGAGTTACACAGACTGTAAAGCCAGGTCCAATAAGAACATATTGTGATTGGTCTGTTTATCCATAGCAAGCTGTCAGACATTTGCATATTTCCAACAAACTCTAACAGTACATTTTGAGTTACTCGGCCAACAAACCAGCCATCAAAGCATCCAACTTCAGCTGTGTGCTTGTTTATTGTTTATAGGACACTTACTAGTGCAGACAAGCTGATGCTATTCTTTATAGGGTCCAAATAAGATAATTACACAAAAATATTTACATTTCAGCCTTATATACAAGTTCAGTAATACAAAATGGATAAATATACATTTCAAATAGTAAAATCCTTCACTACTTTCACTGACAGCAAGCAACGTGAAGAAGTGAAGAAGTGAAGAAGTGAACTTTATTGATCTCACACTGGAGAAATTCTTCTCTGCATTTTAACCCATCCTATATATATATACATATATTAGGAGCAGTGGGCAGCACACACATTAGGGCGCCCGGGGACCATCTCCATGATCTTCTTGCTTCGGTTTGGTCAGGACCTAAGCTGGAGGTACCTATGGTGCATGTTTTGGGTTGATGGGGGAAACCGGAGTGCCCGGAGGAAACCCACCCAGACACGGGGAGAAACATGCAAACTCCACACAGAAAGGCTCGGGTGATCCGGGGATCGAACCCAGACCATGCATGCAAACTCCACACAGAACACACACAGAAAGGCCTGGGCGACCCGGGGATCGAACCCGGAACCTTCTTGCTGTGAAGCAAGAGCGCTAACCACTCAGCTACCGTGCTTGTATATTTCGAAATTTATACTAAAATAGCTAATATAAAAGTAGCACCAGTAGTCCATTACTCTCCACAAATTACAAAGTACAAAAAAGTGAAATGCGTCCCTTTTGTTTGAGGCTTTGGGAAACACACCCACTCCACAGATAAGTCTGGGCTCTGTTTTTATGTAGCACTTTTGAACACAGCGTGATGCTAAACTGTGGACAGCAGTGAATGTTTTCTTTCCTGCATTAATAACATCACAGCTGAAGACTGTTTTTCATGCTGTGACACATCCTGTATGTTCAGTGTTCCATCATGTGTATCTATATGCTGAGGTTTTTTCTCTATCATTTAATATTTACATCAAAATAGTGCGTACTTCCTGTGTACTTTTCATGATTTTCAGTAGCAGTGTGCATGGACTATTGCTGGGTTTCAGACGGCATCACAACATTCTATAGGGCAATAATATTTAATACAGATTGGGACAGGTAAAATCATTGTTAAAATGCAGATTTGTGTTGTAATACTGTGAGATAGAAACGATCAGATTCAATATTTATGCATTTACCTTTTAGATATTTGATGGCAAATAAGAATGTAATCAATAGGAAAAAGTGGCTCTTGTTTGCCATCATTACATTCCAGAATCTGAAATCTACCAATAAAGTGAATTATTTAACTATAGAACTGCATCGAGAATTCATACACATTAATTTATAATGTTTAATGAGAGGTTTCAGCGAGTTGCATAAGCTAACTATGCTAATTTACCCTCTACAGTCAATGTATTCAAAATGCTTCCTATTTATTTTTAAAACTCACTGTAGGTCAAAGTAGACTATGATATATTCTCTGTTTTGCGGAGGGCATGACTGTTTACGGTGCTTTTGTCTGGCTGCATGTGGTTGCATCATGATGTGTTCATATGGGGGAGATTCTGGTGATTCACAAAACTGAAGCAGGAGTGTCCCCAGAGGCACAGAACAGCTGAAGACATGTATATTCTATGGGTATCAGCATTTTCATCATGTTCATTTCATCATCAACAATTAGCAACTCTATTATTGTTATCTCCCCCGAGCGACACTATTTCTGGCAACACAAGCATATCAGTGGATTCTTTACAGATTCAGACATGAAAAAAGTGGCGTACTATAAAATATTCAAATCGTACTGTACGTATCTTTGTTTTGAAATACATGTTAAGCGAGCCTAATGAAATGCATTTGAAATTGGAAAACCTTTTATAATTACTTTTGAAATTTGCTGTTGGATTGCCTATGCAGTGCTTGAAGAAATGCTTAGTGCCTGTCACCACTAGTGTATTTTATAGTTCCAAGTAGTGCTGTCAGGCGATTAAAAAATGTAATCTAAAATTAGATAAAAGGAGAAATTCAATTTGTCAACTGAACAAAGTTTGTTTGGTCGAAAATGTTTCGCCGCTCATCCGAGAGGCTTTGTCAGCTCAGAGCTGATGAAGCCTCTCGGATGAGCGGCGAAACATTTTCGACCAAACAAACTTTGTCCAGTTGACAAATTGAATTTCTCCTTTTATCATGGATTCTACCTGGACGACTGAGGGACTCTTCTCGTAATCTAAAATTAATAAATTAATTACAGGATTTGTAATTAGAGAGAGAGAGAGAGAGATTGAGAGAGAGAGAGAGAGATTGAGAGAGAGAGAGATTGAGAGAGAGGGAGACATTGAGAGAGAGATTGAGAATGAGATTCAGAGAGAGAGAGAGAGAGAGATTGAGAGAGAGAGAGAGAGATTGAGAGACATTGAGAGAGAGAGATTGAGAGAGAGAGAGATTGAGAGAGTGAGTGAGTGAGTGAGTGAAAGAGAGAGAGAGAGATCAAGAGAGAGAGAGAGAGAGAGATTGAGAGAGAAAGAAAGAGAGAGATTTAGAGAGAGAGAGAGATTGAGTGAGTGAGTAAGAGAGAGAGAGAGAGAGATTGAGAGAGAGAGATTAAGAGAGAGAGAGAGAGAGAGAAAAAGAGAGAGACTGCGAGAGAAGGAGAGAGAGATTGAGAGAGAGGTAACCCACTTTGCGATTGAGTTTGTCAGTTTTTCTGTGGTCGCTTTGCTCATTCGTTTCCCAAATTCTGCAAGTGAGGTTTGGTGGTTTGGTGGTTTGGTGAATTAAGATCACGTTCGCACTACTACCAATAGAACTTGTCTGTACATGTTTATTGTTCAAATGATCCGTCAGGCTGGAGCAGCTTCGGTGATTGGAAAATTGTTTTTGACAAAAGATACAAATCACCGCGTTCTTTTTGATAGTCCTGTCTTCGTTCTTTTTATAAATAAACTTGCCATTCAAAGGCCCTGGTAGCGATTTGCTTGTCGCACGCCAAATTTAAAATGCGCGCGCATTGAATTGCCACACAGAATGAATTGCGTTAATTTTTCTAACGTGTTAATTTGCTGTGTAATTAATTAATCAATCTAATTAACGCTTTAAACTGACAGCCCTAGTTTTAAGCGTAGGTTAGTAGGTTACAGGTCAAATTTGTGAAGAGGCAACCTACAGTAAAAAATGGCTGTTTTTCATGCAGGACCATCCACCAAATATTTAAACAGAAGATTTATGGTAATGGACCTGAAAGGTGTAAGAAGTTTATTATCATCTGCATTAGACAAGGCAATGCCAAAACATGCTATTTCAAAGAGAGGATATTACATTTCTATGGGGTCCTTTGCTCTCTAATAATTCACTTTCAGAGAGCTATCACATTACAATCGTGGTGCATTCTGCTTTTGTATATTTATGGAGAATTGCCATGTGGGAGTATGAACGGGCTTGTGGGCTGAGCATTAGACAGAATCTCACAGCTTACTGCAATGAGGGTAAACATGCACGGATGGTGTGGTCTTGGTCTTGACATGGATGACTCTTCAAGCACGTTTTTGATGAGGGAACAACATAACATGGTAGAAAGTTCAAGTCGATTTTGCACAATACCCCCTCTTTAAAGATATTGTGCTTGAGCCTGCTATATACTTATAATCTACACCACCTAAAACAAGTCTTCTGGCTTCCGTGTTAGAAAAATGCAGTACCCAGTGGAAGCAGACATCACAGTAAACATCACAAAGTGTGCAACACCGATGGCTAGCTACAGATCGTGGAAGCAAGTAGCGCTTTTGTTTGTTGGTACCAAAATGACTGTATCACTGATTAAAGAAATACAATTGGAGAATAAAGTAGACAGCAATGTTTATGCCGGTGGCAATGAAATGGAGTTGATTGGCAATATGGTATCTTGAAAAAAAAGTTATTAAAAATTGCTCAAACATGCACAAATCACTCCAAATACAACTTCGAGAAGGTACATGAGAAGGGGAAACAACTATGGGCCTGTTTACATGAGAACGCTTACGAGTAAAAACAACAAAATATTTTATCAGAAGTGCCTTTTGTTTAGACGGTGATGGCGTTTTGGGGGCTTAAACACACAAAAACTTAATCTGCCCTCCAAAGTGGAAAACTTTAATACGTTTGCTGTAGCGTTTTCATCTACACTGCCCAAGACGCGAAACTCTGGTCAAATCTGTTGCGCATTCGTTGCTTTGTAGTCTAACGTGGTCTGTAGCAATAGTTGAACTTGTTCATCTGACCACACTTTTTTTTGCTACCGGTAGCCATGTTTTGTTTTGCTTTTCGCGGCGTAGATGAGAAGAAGGAAGATTCTACGCATGCGAGCGGACATAGTGGTGATGTATCACAGCACCACCTAGCCGCCTAGGGTGACCATTCGTCCGGATTTCGTCCGGACAGTCCGGTTTTAGAGCTGTCTGTCCGGCCGTCTGTCACGTGTCCTCCGTTTTTACGTTTTGTCCTCCTTTCGTTGCATAAATCGTCATAAATCCCCACCCATTATTTACACTTGCTTCTCTGCGATGTTCGCCGTTTCCCAATTCAGAAAGTGCACGGTTCGGAGCGTGGTCTCAGTCTGCAGTCGAGGCGGTGCATACTCGCTCAGCCCTGAGTGCAGTCCGTGGACCGCCTGGGCGTCTGCGAGATGGAACAAGTCAATGAGCCGGGTGGTCTGCTCCTTGTTCCCTAAAGACAAAATATTATTCTATTGCGACTAATGCTTGGAATTCCTGTGCGCGACATCCGAAATGCAGAATGTGCGAGCAGTGCACATTCTCAGCGCACATTCTTTGTTTTCCCCGAGGGAAAACAACAACAACAACAAAAAAACAAGGTGTCCTCACTTTAGGGCCTTTGTCCTCCTTTTTGGACACAAGTGTCCTCCTTTCCTGTTTCATGCCGGTGGTCACCCTATAGCCGCCTGGCATGCATACCCATTTAAATTCCACACACCTTTTTGTCACCGTATGCACGCAGATTTCCACCTGAAAACGCTCGTCTAAACGCAGAATAAAAAGTGAAGACGTGACGCCACTTTTGCGTCTTCTGTCCAGACCATCATCATATAAACGTAGCCTATAACATCGCTAAAACCTCTGAAAAATCAACTTTGCATAATAGGTCTGCTTTAAGGAAAGACTATAATCAGAACGGTTAAGATAGAAGGTGCGATCTTGTTTTCAGTCAACAAGAAAAACATATCAGGCTATATAAGTGAACCCTGAATCATTTGATATAAGCCTGTTTACATATTCAGTCACTGCTGTTGAGATCAGAGGACCGCTTGGCTCCACATGAGTGCACTTTTAAGCATGGGTGTAGAACATTTTGGTCTTCCATTTGCATTTTTATTTCTTTTCTTCCACTGTTAATTGTGATCGTAATAAGATCTGACCATTTCTAACTGCATCTTTCCCACTATCCTGTTCTTTCTCTCTCTCTCTGGCTCAATGTCATCCTCACACAGCCAAAGACAATTAAGGTGTATAAATATGTAAATATGGTCACGGTAGCTCAGTAGGACGACTAGAGTAATGACATTTTCTGCCCTCGTTTGGCTAATCCCCAAGACAACGCTGAATTAGAAACCTTAATGACAAGCAATAACGTGCAGATGGTAGAACTCTGGGGGCGCCACCGGCACCTTCTGACCATGTCCAAGAACCTGGCGCCATCGCTGCCCATGCCAAAAACATGAACGTATAGAGAAACACATGCTAGGACGTAATGGAGTAGACGGGCGTGGTGCAGACACATGTGGCTAATGTATATGTTTTCTAAGCCAGATGCCATGGGTCTTGGGGGTTTAATTGTGGTTACGAGGAGAAGTTCAGGGTTTTGGAAGTTGTTTTAGGGTTTAATGGTGGTAGTGGGCTAGGTATAATGGCTTCAGTATTTTTAAGCAATGTAAGCATGTGTTTTGTTTACTGTCTTAAAGCGGATAAATGATTTTACTACTTATAGGTATGTGTTTAGGGAAAAGGAACCTTTTTGTTTGAGTCTATAAACTACTGACAACATTTCCCCCATATTCCAAATAAAAATATTATCGTTTAGAGCATTTATTTTCAGAAAATGACAAATTGTCAAAATAACAAAAAAGATACACATTTTCAGACCTCAAACAATGCAAAGAAACAAGATCAAATTCATTATAAAACAACATAATACTAATGTTTACACTTAAGAAGAGTTCAGAAATCTATATTTGGTGCAATAACCCTTATTTTTAATCACAGCTTTCATGCGTCTTGGCATGCTTTCACATTGACTTTCACATTGTTCTTAGGTGACTTTATTCCACTCCTGGTGCAAGAACTGAAGTAGCTCAGCTTTGTGTTTGTGTTGGAATTCAACAGAAGCTGGAATGGAATGGCTGCAATATATGTAGAGATGCTGATTTCAGAAAAAAAATGCAGTGGTCTCTTATTTTTATCCAGACCTGTATTGTGCAGCGAGAGGAAAAATAAACATGCATTTTCAAGTTTAAATTGCTATGGTCATGGTTATTGCAGTGGTATATTATGATGCAAAAGTCCCTGATGTTACACTATACTGTAGCCTTCTGTACAGTTCCCCACGTATTTGAGATAATTATTTTTTGCCTCGTTACATATATATTGTTTCTATCTCTTACAGTAGAAATGAAACTACTATGTGCCGTATCTATAGCATTATATCCTCAGTTGTTAGCATGCGAATGTTTGTTATTATCAGTGCAAAGCTTCTCTAGCATCTGAAAGCTGTGAAAACCAATGATTAATTAGGATACTGAGAATTCTTTAGGAAGGTGATAATTTTAGACTGCTGCAAAATGTTTAAAAATAATGAAGACAGTAAAAACAGGTACCGTGTTTCTCACCTGGCATAATGCAAATGAAGATTCACTTACGACACTTTGAATAAAATGTTACCAAGAAAAAAACATGCTTCAAGGTTATGTATTTTCCAACAAAAAGAATACATTCTATAGAAACCCATGCAAGCTGGAGTACATACATGGAGTGTATGTAATGTCATTGAGGTTGTGGGACTCTAGGGGGCGATCATGGTCGTAACGAGGAGGTCAGGTCTCCACGTTATTTCAGGTCACGGGGTCAGCTGCTTTAGTGGGGCTCTCTGTGAGGTCATTGCCGGGTGTCTCAGGTAATACGTCCAGAGAGAAGCAGAGGCAGATGTCGCCCATTAGTCTTGTAAACCCTGTAGCGCCCAGACCCTCCCACTGGTCTCGTCCCAAAGGAAAAGGCAGAAAATAAATGCAAGGAAAGTCTTTGCAGGGCATTTGTGTGATAGAATGGGAGACAAAGAGTGAGGACTTTTGGCTTGGTTCCTGCAGTAATTAGCTCAACCTAGCTATTTATTTTTGCTACCTCTAATAGTGGAGAAAATGTTGCTTTGGGGAGTAAGCAAGCTTTTTTTTTTTCTTTCAGAAGGGCAAATCAGTGCAGCAAAAACAGACAACACATGCAAAGAAATCATCTTGAATGGAACTAAAAGATATCGAAGCAATTGTTGTCATGTTACAGTATGTCAGAGAGCTGTCTATAGTGACAATGATGGACGTGAACAGAACTAATTATATCAAAAAGTTGGTAGTTGAGTGCAGAATATCAAAGAAATACCAGCATAAAGTACCTTAAAGCACTAGAAAATACTGTTACTGAGTATATGTAGTAGTGTAATCAATTTTGAAGACTGGATAACGACACAAAGTCAATCAAGAAGTCTGGAAGTCTGGAAAATAACTTGGAAGAAAACAATGCATTTTTAAATTTCAAATTTAACTGATCAAGGTTTTAAGCCACATGTCTTTCCAGGTGCACCCATGTCTTCCGCCTCTGATATAATTTAATTTAGTACTACAAAGCTCTGCATAATTTACAGCTCTGGAAAATGTTTTTTTTTTTTCTGATTTTACTACTTATAGGTATTTGTTTGGGCCAAGGGGTTTGAGTCTATAAACTACTGACAAAATTTCCCCTAAATTCCAAATAAAAATATTATCGTTTAGAGCATTTATTTGCAGAAAATGACAAATAGTCAAAATAACAATAAAGATACATGTTTTCAGACCTCAAACAATGCAAAGAAACAAGATCAAATTAATTTTAAAACAACATAATACTAATGTTTACGCTTAAGAAGAGCGTAAGAGTTCAGAAATCAATATTTGGTGCAATAACCCTTATTTTGAATCACAGCTTTCATGCGTCTTGGCATGCTCTCCACAAGTCTTTCACATTGTTCTTGGGTGACTTTATTCCACTCCTGGTGCAAGAACTGAAGTAGCTCAGCTTTGTGTTTGTGTTGGAACAGACGCTGGAATGGAATGGCTGTAATACATGTAGAGATGCTGATTTCAGAAAACCAAAAAATGCAGTGGTCTCTTATTTTTTCCAGAGCTGTATGTACATCAATTGGGCAGATAACTTGCTCATAAAGATTAGTTAATACATTATATTTTTGTAGAAAGATTAAGAGATAATTTTTGGTTGTGCAAGTTGTTTTTCCAACCATAATGTCTCTCGGCTACACTAACAGCACAAAGTTTCTTCATCCATATTATGTAACCTGCAGGAGAACATACTTTCACATTCAGTTTTGTCATTGTGAGCATTTTGCTTGTGAAACTGTTTGAGCCTTTGTTGACTCAGCTAAACAATGCCGACAAACAGAGCATAACGCGTTAGCCTTCTGCCTCCAACCATCAGTGCACAGGGACATTAGCATTCGTTTGGAGTCATGTTTCTGACTATCTGCTGTTTGCTCTGCCTGTGCCTGAGTCACACCTCCGCAGGGAAATATAGGGCTGTTTGAGAGCTGGCTAAATGCTTCATTATGTTTGACAGCTTGTCGTCTACTCTGTGGTTATTAGCAGATACTGTGTGCTGAATTAGTAAGTGTTTCTTCTGAAAAAAACATTGTCAAGTCCTTCAAAATGCCCATTCCATGTTCTGACATCAGCTATAAACCCAACAGCGCACATTAGGCTTGTTCCATAATGAATAAATAAACCCCAGCTTTCATGAAATATAGGTGCATACATTATTAACGGTTGCTGAATTAGTTGCTATAATGTTGCATACCTCTGCACTTGGCCCTTCTTGTGATTGGCTTTCTCCACACATGGTTACTCCAAGAACATTAGTGCTTCCATTTCCATACATTTCCTTTATTTGAATATCATCTAGTCATTTGCTTGGCTATCTTGAATGTATTTTGTCGCTATTGCTAAAAGAAGAAAAAACAATAACATTCTCACTTTATGTAATGCATTTCTTCACAGAATTTGGCCTAGTGGCATCACTTGTTTATTTTTTTCCCATGGAGATATTGTATTTTAATGCCACATTGTAGAACATTCCAGCTATAACATGAAGACAAGCACAAGTTACATTTACCTTTAAAGGTACACTGTGTAAATCTTTGGCTAAGGGTCTGTCACGTTCAAGTCATTGTTCTGCCTGGAATGTTCCACCGTATTATTAAACAGATCTGCCTTACATTTATTCAGTTACGGGTGGTTTTACAGCTCAGATTTCTTGAAAAACATTCTGAATGTGAGCGGGGTTATCTCTCCACATATCTAATCTACCACTTGGCCTGGTTTGGTCTCCATGAAAATGTAAAGGTTTAATACCATACTGTAAAACATTCAAGACAAAGTGATAACATCTTCGTGGAAACAAGCATTTGGTAAACCTTCCAAGTTACACAATGCACCTTTAATATAAATCAAAACATTTAATAATTGTGTAATAGTCATAATAGTGTAATAGTGTATTGAAGTCATTTAACTCTTTGCATTGTATAGCATTAAAAACTCATTCACCTTGTTTTAGTTTATTTGAGATGTGTTACTTTGACAAAGTGGGTTAGGCATTACAATCCCATGTCATTTCAATATATTGCAGTCTTTTATATTTGACACAATATTGCATTTAATATTCTGAATTCCTGAATAGATGGATATTTAGGCTGTATCTTCTGGAAATAAAAACGCAGATCTAATTGGTCCGTCACACCTAACGCACAAACCCACAAACCCAGACCATAACCTCAACTCTGGATTACCATACTGTAGCTTTACTTGCATAACGGCACGGCACGGCGGCACGGTCGCTGAGTGGGTAGCGCTCATGCTTCACAGCAAGAAAATTCTGGGTTCGATCCCCGGGTCGCCCAGACCTTTCCGTGTGTGTTCTGTGTGGAGTTTGCATGCATGGTCTGGGTTCGATCCCCGGGTCGCCTGGGCCTTTCCGTGTGTGTTCTGTGTGGAGTTTGCATGCATGGTGTGGGTTCGATCCCCGGGTCGCCTGGGCCTTTCCGTGTGTGTTCTGTGTGGAGTTTGCATGCATGGTGTGGGTTCGATCCCCGGGTCGCCCAGACCTTTCCGTGTGTGTTCTGTGTGGAGTTTGCATGCATGGTGTGGGTTCGATCCCCGGGTCGCCTGGGCCTTTCTGTGTGGAGTTTGCATGTTCTCCCCGTGTCTGGGTGGGTTTCCTCCGGGCACTCCGGTTTCCCCCACCAACTCAAAACATGCACCATAGGTAAATCCTCCAGCTTAGGTCCTGACCAAACCGAAGCAAGAAGATCATGGAGATGGTCCCCGGGCGCAGTAATGTGCTGCTCATTGCTCCTAATAACAGGATGGGTTAAATGCAGAAATGGAATTTCCCCACTGTGGGACTAATAAAGGCATAGCTTTAGCTTTATAACATTCAGATTTGAATAGAATAGAATAGAATAGAATGCCTTTTATTGTCACTGTTCACATGTACAATTGACATTATACAAAATAAGAGACCACTGCATTTTTTTCTAAAATCAGCATCTCTACATGTATCTCTACATGTATTACAGCCATTCCAGTCTGTTGAATTCCAACACAAACACAAAGGTGAGTTACTTCAGTTCTTGCACCAGGAGTGGAATAAAGTCACCCAAGAACAATGTGAAAGACTTGTGGAGAGCATGCCAAGACGCATGAAAGCTGTGATATATTTTGATGATTTGTCATTTTCTGCAACTAAATGCTCTAAACGATAAGATTTTATTCGGAATTTGGGGGAAATGTTGTCAGTAGTTTATAGACTCAAACAAAAATGTTCCTTTTGCCCAAACCTATAAGTAGTAAAATCATAAAAACTGATCACTTTGCAGTGGTCTCTTATTTTTTCCAGAGGTGTATGTCTTCACATTCAAGTTACATTCAGAAGCTTGGACCATACAGCAGGATGTCATTTTTAACTAGATGCTGTTATTTTGATGCAAGTTTTTGAAATTTCATATCTAAATCCTCTTTGATAAACACAACAACGGGAATAGTCAAACTAAACGGCAGGCAGCAAAGACGTAAAGAAAATACTCAAGCTTAAGGGATTTCTGCTGGTCTTATATCTTTATACTAAAAGGGTATTATCCATGGAAGAAATCAACAAACGCACATTCAATCATATGTGCAAGATAATGAAATAGATTTCTAAAGTCTGTAATCTTCAAGTGGCCATTCTGGTATATGCCAGTTGAGTTGTGCAACGAGATTGTGGAATGTCAAAGTGTAGTAAATCAGAGTTTTTTAAAGAATGTTTTTAAATACTTCTAATATTTTGTTTTCAAGGTTATGCCTACACATTCCAAATAGTTTAAAAACAGCAATGCAATAAAACTGAGCCTTATCTTTCTCTTCGCTTATCCTGGAGGTTAAAGGGAGGTTATATTGATCAAATATTTATGGAATATCTTAAAAGAAGGCATGTGCAGTTTTTGTCTGGGTATTTTGTTTTATCTGTGTATCTATAATACGCATAGATCATTAGTTCAGATTTCTTTCATTCTAAACTGCAATATTGATCCAAAACAGCTCAATCCTTGAATGCTAGACAATACAGGATTATTCAAGCATGCATGAATCGATTGAAATAAAACTAAAAGGATGAGGGAACATGGTTAAAACCAATAATAATAATAATAATAATAATAATAATAATAATAATAATAATAATAATAATAATAATAATAATAATAATAATAATAATAATAATTATTATTATTATTATTATTATTATTATTATTATTATTATTATTATTATTATTATTATTATTATTATGTACTGTAGATATACCGGTATATTTTTTTATAATGGATGGATCATGGGCACAGTGGTTTCATTCATGTTTAGGATGGTGGTGAAACAGATTATTAATTAATCAGTCCACAAATTACAGCTACAGCTGCATGGTATATGATAACTGATACATGAAAAACATGTAAAAACTTGTGCTTTCAGTTCCCAGTATCTATTCTAGCCTGTGTCCTGAAGAGGCAGGTGTCTGAAGCAGGCCTGGACTGGTAATCGGGCATACCGGGCATTTTCCCGGTGGGCCGACAGTCCTAGGGGCTGATGCCGTTCTTTTTCTTTTTTTTTTTCTTAGAGACAGGCCCACAATTTAGGACTGAACCAGGACTAAACCAGGACTAAACTAGGACTGAACCAGGACTAAACCAGGACTAAACTAGGACTAAACCAAGACTAAACCAGGACTAAACCAGGACTAATCAGGTCTAAACCAGGACTAAACCAGGACTAAACCAGGACTAAACTAGGACTGAACCAGGACTAAACCAGGACTAAACCAGGACTAAACCAGGACTAAACCAGGACTAATCAGGTCTAAACCAGGACTAATCAGGACTAAACCAGGACTAAATCAGGATTGAACCAGGACTAAACCAAGACTAAATCAGGATTTGAACCAGGACTAAACCAGGACTAATCAGGTCTAAACCAGGACTAAATCAGGTCTGAACCAGGACTAAACCAGGACTAAATCAGGATTTGAACCAGGACTAAACCAGGACTAATCAGGTCTAATCCAGGACTAAATCAGGATTGAACCAGGACTAAATCAGGATTTGAACCAGGACTAAACCAGGACTAATCAGGTCTAAACCAGGACTAAATCAGGGTTGAACCAGGACTAAACCAGGACTAATTATGAGGGGCCGGTCTAAGCCAAAAATGCCAGGGCCGTTTTTTTGTCCCAGTCCAGCCCTGGTCTGAAGTCCCCTCAGGCTCTGCCATTTTCTCCAGGGCCCCTCTGAGCCTTCACCCAAAGCTGCTCTACAAATCTGATTTTTTAATTGACAAATCAGTTCATTCTTGTTGCAGGAATTGAATTCTTTCCAGTGTAATATCACAAAAGGTTACTTAAAATGTCTTCTGTTTGCATGTTAAAAGGTGCACTTTTCTGGTGGAGAGTCCTTCCATTTCTTGCGTCCATGGAGATGTTATTGTATTTTGCATTTATTCAATAGGCAAGTTTAAAGCCATAGTGTGGACATTTTAAAATGAAGCAATGGAGACAAACAGATAGAGCCCATCCCAACCGGAATACTTACATAATGCACCTGTAATAAAATTCAAGTTAATGACAGACAATATCTGTTTATGAAGTCAGTTTAAATGATCTTTTTAGTTTTAGTAACTCTAATTTCTCTCCTGTCAAAAATAAATGAATGTTTTTAAATTTTGGGTAAAGCAATAAGCTCACTTCATACAACCAAAATGATATTTGCACTCAACACACAATTATAACAATTATAACATTTTCATCATTTTCATCACTGAAGAATGTCAGAACATTAACTACAGTGAATGTGAATATGACGGCAAGTTTGAACCTGAATAAATGCTCAAAGTGAGAGTGATCTGGTACTATTATAGGTAATACAGTAATGTCAAGGAAAATGGATGTTTGCTTACAGGATTTTACTGTGTAACTTTTTGGTTAGGAGTCCATCACCTTCTTGTTTCTATGGATATGCCATTGCTCTGGAATATTCCACAGTATGACATTGAACAGCTTTACTTTACATTTGTTAAATTATACCTATATTATAGTGGTTTTATAGCTACCTAGAAAAATAGTAATTCTGACAGTGAGTGGGATTACCTCTCCAGATCTGTAACTTGGTGTGGCTTGATCTCAATGAAGATAGAAGGGTTTAATGCAATATTAGGGTACATGGGAAAAAAATAAGGCATAGACTAATGGTACCAGAAATAGTATTGACTTTATTATAGCACTAAGATAACATGCTTTGTTTCATCTATATTGATTTGCTAAAGTGCTAAAACAGTGAGAGATACAGGACTACATTCATACCATATTCCATACAACTGTACAACAACTCACCCTTATGGAACAGATAATACTCCCTACAACTGTACAACAACTCAATTTTAAGTAATGGATAACCTTATGCTCTGTCAATGAGCAAATCATTTCACTGCCATTCTTGTCTCTTGTATATAGCTGTGATTTTATATTTTATTTTATATTTTATTACTTATTTTTCTATTTTATTTTGACTTGTACATATACATTTATTTTTATAATCATGCCTTATTTGACACCTGTCTCTTGCTCTCTTTTTTGCTATACGAGTATGAGTGAGCCTCTGTATCCAAATCATTTCCTTGTGGATCAATAAAGTTTGTCTAAGCCTAAGTCTAAACACAATAGTCACAATTTAAGATTCAGGTATGTGTTTTCTTCTCATCACATGTCTGTTCATGTAACAGAATCATTTCCAATAATTTCTTGATGAAGCAGCAGTAGCAGTACTTTCCTGTGTGTGAGGGATACAGTAAGTTGCTATGACGGAGAAATCCCTGAGGTGCGCTCTGACGCTTAGCAGCTCTAATTTTAGCTCAGAGGATGAGAGCGCTGACAACACGTTAGGACGCCTACGGCACAGACCAGAAAGATGAGGAAGGGGGGATTTTGTCCTTTTTCTTTCCACACTTCTGGACAGTCAGTGTGAAGATTAACAGGACTTGTACTTTAAAGGAGACATTTTGAAGAGACTTTAAAGAGAGAGAGAGAGGGTGACATAAGCTCAGTTGGTATAATGTTTGTCCACTAATCCAAAGGTTGCCAGGTCAAATCCCATTCTCTGTTGTTATGTCCTTGGGCAAGACACTTAACTCGCCTTGCCCCCAGTGTCTGTATGCATTGGTGCATGAATGAATGTGCTCAAAATTATATTAAGGCTTTGACAACAAAAACTCCTGTTTTCCCCCATTCAAGCCCACAGGTCTTTTTTCTTAAGATGTGACACACACAGCATTCAGGATTAGTCATTTTAACACAAATGAAAAAAAAAAAAGATCACTACTTGCTATAATGAATTGAACTCTAGTCCGCATTTTTATCCACTTCAAGGTTAAAATTTCAGGGTTTTTTTTGTTTTTTGTTTGCAAAAGCAAGACTGTCCGACACTTTACATTGTACATTTTCTTTCATCCAACTATCCAAACAACCATCATGTCTAAAATGACAAATAAAGTAAAGTCACTAAAGTCACTACATTTTTTTCCCCATATATATTTTATGTATTTTAGTCCTATGGCATTGACATTGTGTTAGATGAATTTTATGATTAAAAAACATAGTGGCTGAGTGGGTAGCGCTCATGCTTCACAGCAAGAAGGTTCCGGGCTCGATCCCCGGGTCGCCCGAGCCTTTCTGTGTGGAGTTTGCATGTTCTCATGTCTGGATGGGTTTCCTCCGGGCACCCCATCAACCCAAAACATGCTCCAGGTAAAATCCTCCAGGTTAGGTCCTGACCAAGCCAAGCAATAAGATCATGGAGATGGGTTCCCGGGCGCCTGAAAGATGAGCTGCCCACTGCTCCTGAAGGATGGGTCAAATGCAGAGAAATAATTTCCCTACAGGGATGAATAAAGTGTGTCTTCTTCTTTCTTCATAATGATCCACATCTTTCATATGATTATAACTATAAAGCAGTCAAATGTCTTCTTTGATTCTTAAGACTGTATGAGCCTAATTCATCCTCTTAATGAGTGTACTCGCTAACATGAGCAGTTTTCATTCTTTTGTCTCGGTAATGATCAAATCTTTGTGTGTAAGCCATCTTCCTTTCAAGTGAAGAATTGGCTTTTTCCAGTGACCTTTTCTCTTTTCGGAGCCAGATGTTTTTCTGCTAAAAGGAAATGGCATTTTGTGTGCGCCTAAATCTCTGCTGGTTAGATGTGCTTGTTCAATATTACACATAATATTGAGCTGTGCAGCAGAAACCTTTAAGATGACATCTGGTTGGAGCTCTTGTCTGCAGTCTTAAGACATTTTCACAATCTACAGCAGGAACTAAATATCAGAGCTTTTTGGTTGCTTTGTTATACTTGTCATTCTATTTTTTCTAAAGGTAGATGAAGAGATTGCGTTCACAAGTAAGATGACATCTACCACAAGATTATGACAAGGATTATGTGAGCAGAGCACTCAAAAATATGAAACGTTGATCCTTTTTAAGTGTATGCCATGTTTTCTATTTAAATAGTTTATGCTAAAGGGCCCATCTTATGCTGTTTTCTCATCTTTGTTATGTTTCCTCATCAAAAACACACCTGGAGTTGTTTTGCTTCATTCACACATGTTTAACACAAACACTGCATATTTAAACAGAAAACCCTGCCATGTGGGAATACAGGAAGTGCTCCACTGTGTCTTTACATACCATACACCTGCACTAGAATAATTTGAATAATTTCTGCCCTGGAATTACTGATCTGTATTGGACAAAGGGTAAAAGGGAGTTATTTTGAAAACAGCTTCATGATATTACAAGGTGGAAAAGAGCATTTTGAGGTTTGGAAATGTAGACAGACTAATAATAAAGGATTACTCAAACATGTTCTGCTATCAGGCCACAGCTGGTACACTATCAGACAGCTGGAATGTAGATAACCTCTAGTGCTGATATGGAAGAATCTCTGGAACTTTAATGGGCAGTATGAATGAGGCTGTTCATTGAATATTGTATTGCAGGAATCCTTCATGATCTCACTGTTAAGCCGGACAGGTGAGGTCATTTCTCATGCATCAAGTCTCATTGTGGAAGAGCCATTCAGACATTGCCATAGCCTTGGGATTGTACAGTTTATCCAGTCTTCACATCTTTTGTATGGTAATCTTCTTGTCAACCAAGCTTCTATTACCATTACCATGTTCTTTCTACTGTCATTAGTTGGTTTGAGATGGTTTACTTTGACTGGCACTAAAGTAAACCTTGAGAAGCTACACCTATTTCAAAAGACAATTGTAATGATTAGACATATTTGCAATCATTTTTATTGTATATAGTAGAACGCAAAGACCATACACAAGGGGAGCAATTTAGTTTTATATATTTTGAGTATTTTATAGGGATTTTAATGGTTCTAATTCCACACAAATAACACAGGACATCTTGGGATGTCCTCATGACATTAGACTCCACATGTCAACATTTCAGTCAAGAGTTGGTTGTGAAATAGAAGGAATTTAAGCATGACAGCTCAAGAAAAGAAATAAACGTACACACAATACACAATACACAATAAACAACACATTCTGTTAGGAATTCATGTATCCTGTGCCATGGTGTCCTATTGATAAATTGAAAGTATTCATTTTGAACCATTCTATATTTTGTGTGTTTATTTTCTTTCATCCAACTATCCAAACAACCATCATGTCTAAAATGACAAATAAAGTAAAGTCACTACATTTTTTCCCCATATATATTTTATGTATTTTAGTCCTATGGGGCATTAGCTGATGACACAACAGATTTAGATCACCATATTACCTGAAAATTAAAATGAAAATATTCACCAAAAACAACATACAGTATTAACATGTTTTATAAATATCTGTTTTGTTTTTGTCTCTCCTCCCTTCAGAGGGCGATCACAACACAGTCAGCCTGCATCATGCTCATGAAACTACTGCACATTGCAATGAGTTTGACAAGTTGTTGTGTACAGTTTTCAATCATGATTTGCAGGCCTGGACTGGTAATCGGGCACACCGGGCATTTTCCCGGTGGGCCGACAGTCCTAGGGGCCGATGCTGTTGTATATATATTTTTTACTTGGAGACCGGCCCACAATTTAGAGGAGGCGGCCCATTGGTCCATCTTCAATATAGACAGTGGACTAAATCAGTCAGGATATAGTAACTTACGAGAGCGATCCCACCCCTTTCTCTGCACTGATCCCCGCCAGTGTCAGTGTTGAGCATGGAAACATGAAGAAGCAGCAGAAAGGGGGTGTGGAAAAGTTGCAGACTAAAAAATAAAAAAAATCTTGCGATAGATGCTGCAAAATGTTTTAAAATAACAGTCATATTCTCTGGAGGGGCTGCTGGAGCCTCCACGTCCTCTGCAGCCAAGGCTGAAGGTGGACAGGGAGAGGAGCAGCCAGAGACTGTGGACAGGGAACCCAAGGGAACTCGAGGGAACCCGAGGGAACCCGAGGGACAGAGTGACCGGGAAGTGTAGCACAGGCACAGGAGGTCAGCAGGTAGTAATGTTAGGATAATACCGGGACTTTTAGCTGATGGACAGGCATGAAAATTGCTCACCTTTATACGAAATTTGCAGTTTTGAAGCCAAAACAGGTGACCTACGTGAATCGTGTAGATTCAATGCGAAAAGTTATTTTTTGTGTTTGTGCAAGATACATTTTATATAAACCATTGAATGTGTAGTTCCTGTGAGTTTCCTTTAAATGTTGCCCCTGGTTTCCCCTCAGCCAGGATGTAACAATAGTAAAATACTTTGCTTTGGGGAACACGTACATAAATTAGCCGTTGTGCTTTGCTAATTATAAGGGGCCGATCTAAGCCAAAAATGCCAGGGCTGTTTTTTTGTCCCAGTCCAGCCCTGATTATTTGTATATTTATCGAGAATTGTCATGGGGGAGAACATAGTGATTATATTACTGAAACATGTTTCTTAAAGTTAGCACTTACACTGGTCTGGCAAGCCACATTTACAGCAAACATGATTTTTCAAATGGCATAAATCAGCCCACGGTCTCTATAGGTTCCCTTGTAGAGCCATACAAATCCACATGAATGAGGGCGCTCAGATTTACGGCACTGTAATCTTCTAGCGAGAGGCTACCCGCTTCCCATAATCTAGTGTGGAGTGGCACGTTCCCTTCACATGCTGATAGTGGAGCAGGGCCTGTATGGAAAAGCCTTTAACAGTTGCACCATGATTTGAAGCAGTTGTCTGAGCCCCTATCCACGTGATGACAAAGGCCTTTTCTGGGGATGTAATCAACTTTGCAACCCACGCAGCGTCGCAGTGGCCGAGGAGGAGGCCCAGATGAATGTCTTTGCCCCTGATCACAGAAAACGCCGTGACCAGGGCCAAATCTCTGCTCGTTTGGGAAGAGACTCCAAGATTAAACAGTGGAATCTTTCTCTTGATCAGGGGTTGGCTTCGTCCTCCTCTGCCACCGCTGCACCTGCTAGTCTCGTCCGCTGATGTATGTGGGCCCTTTCACTGACTGTCTTTCTTCTGCCATATCCTTCGCTCCCGCCCTCAACCCACCCTTTTTTCTCTCCACATCTTTTGATTATCAGCATCAACCCCGGAGAAGTCATGCAAGCCTATCTATCTGGATTTCATCTCAGCTAGCAATTGCTCAGTCTCACAATATCGTCTCTACCCCCACTCCCCCTCCTCCTCTGCGCAGTGCAGAAAGCTGTTTTGTTATTCCCTCTTGGTGTCTTTTTCTTTGTCTTCTTGATGCTTTTAATCATAAACACTGGAGACTGGACACTTACACAGTAGCTGGAGTTAGTTAGTTAGTCTAGCTATAAAACAAGATCATTTCAGGTAAAAATGTGCTCGTAAAGATGTAATCAGTGCTAATTGTTTCGAAATTAAACGATAAGAAAAAAGGAATTCACGTTCAAGTCTGCTCACAAACCCGACTAATCTGCAAGAAAATATATGCGTTCTGTCTTTCATTCCAATAGACAACAGTAAGCAGTGGAAGGATGCTGTTTGCGATCCAAGGACATCGCTGGGCCTTGAACGCTTAAAGGACAGTTTCCAAACAACAGAACTTCTCATTATACAATAATAGTTGCATCAGTCAATATGAGATACTTCAGCTTCCTTCTCTCAAATAAATAGCACTCAAATTCTACTTTAAACCTGCACTATGTAACTTTTTTTCACTAAGGAGGTCCTTCACCCATGTCTTTTTTCACTAAGGGGGTCTTTCCTACATGTCTTTGTGGAGATGTTATTGGTTTGGCTGGTATATTCCACAGTATGGCAGTTTATCTTGTATGATACATACATAGGTTGACAACAGGCAACAGGAACATCCTAAACATACAGTGCATATGATACATTTTCACAAGTAGAGACTATTTACGATGTTGATTTTTAAAAATTATTTTGTTTTTTCTTGAGCATAGATTTGTTTGTCTGTTAAACAAATAAACAAAAACGGCATGAAACAGAAAGAATGAAAAACAAGATCAGCAAGATTGATAGGCCATGTTGGTTCCAGATGATTTGAAAACATAGACTTTATGTACATACTGTATAATATATATTTTGTCATTTTGTATTTATTTCTTGACATGGACCACAGTAGAAAGATCAGTGTCTTCTTAAACCTTATGATGTCTTATTTGAGGCTTTTTGCCACGTGGTTTTGAGTTATAAGTTAAGTCTAGATTGTGGACACATAATCCTACAATGGTGAGCACTGTACATGTCCATTTCTACCTGTATTAGCCCACACACCGGTGCTCTTATTTACCCTTATTATCTGTGGCTACAACATGACCTCCTGGGTAAACCAATTTATCGCTCGGCAGTTGCCATTTCTCCACTAACTGTCCCATTTGAGTGCTCTGACCTGCACCTATCAGCTCACCGTGAAATTCCTCATGATTTTGATTGAGCTTCTGAGGGTCATGTGACACAGGGACCCCCCCTCCCCATGCCAGTGTACCATCAACAACAACAGGCCAGCTCATTTAGTGTTCAAATCGATTAAGAGGGAAGTGTGAAATGACACATGGGAAGATTGGGGGGAAAAAAAAAGAAAAAAAAAAGTGCCCCAAATAAATTGTTTTCTAAAATTTGATGACTTACAATGTCAGGTGGAGTCAGGGGCTTTAGTAACTCTATGGGAACAACAAGGTTTTGTAAGTATCCAGGATGAAAATACTAAGTCTCATTAGTGTTATTAGTGTTAATGAAAAATAAAGAAAGATTATTGTAAGGGATGATTGATTAATACTCCATCTTTTGCTGTGACCAAATTACATTGAAAGACATTTAAAGTTGTTTCCTCATCACAAAAATACCTGAAGTTGTGTTTTGTTTCATTCACATGTTTAACACACAAACCTGCATATTTAGGTTGAGTTCTTCTCTTAAACTGAAATAATCCTGTCCCACCTTGTGATGTCACGAGGTAGCCTAATACAGGAAGTGCTCCACTGTGTTTTTAAACTCCATACACCTTCACTAGAATCATTTGGATAATTTCAGCCCTGGAATTGTCAATATCTACTGAACTAAAGGTAAAAGCTGTTTAGTTTAGTTTAGTTTATTATTAGGATCCCCATTAGCTGTGCTTTACAGCCAGCTAGTCTTCCTGGGGTCCTTGTTAAAAAGCACAAAGTAAAAAAGGTACAAAACACACATCAATACATTTCAATAAATATCACACGTCAATACATTTCAATAAATATCACACGTCAATACATTTCAATAAATATCACACATCAATACATTTAATTTCTATAAAAATCTCTAAAAAATGACAGCAAAAATTAAATCTGCAATTTGTTGATATTATATTCATGTTACAAGTAGCCAATCCTGATGTAATTTTTTTAGTTTTCTTTTAAAGTCCAACTTCTGTTCTTTCCTTTCTGTGTGTGTTCTATGTGGAGATTGCATGCATGGTCTGGGTTCGATCCCCGGGTCGCCTGGGCCTTTCTGTGTGGAGTTTGCATGTTCTCCCCGTGTCTGGATGGGTTTTCTCCGGGCACTCCGGTTTCCCCCATCAACCCAAAACATGCACCATAGGTACCTCCAGCTTAGGTCCTGACCAAACCGAAGCAAGAAGATCATGGAGATGGTCCCCGGGCGCCCTAATGTGTGTGCTGCCCACTGCTCCTAATATATGTATATATATATAGGATGGGTTAAAATGCAGAGAAGAATTTCTCCAGTGTGAGATCAATAAAGTCACTTCTTCTCTTCTTAGGTGAAGGTTGGAGAAAATTTGTATTTGTCTTTGGAATTTTAAACCGTCCTTCTGACACATGTCTAGTGCCGTTACCGTGTGGTTCTCTATTTTTCTCAAACTGATCTCAAACAGTCTGTTCTGACCCTGAGAGCGAGCAGACGTCTCTCTTTTTCCTCTCTTATCTATTGCTCCTGCTGTCTGCGTGCCTCTCTTGTTTTTGTCATTTTCTCGCTTTTTGGAGCAGATTTTCCAAATTCCAAAAAGTTGGATGTGATCAGCTGGACCCTCAGCGCTATTGATACTCTTTTTTCACGGAGGAGTGCCGCTCCGGGAGAAGCGGCGTGTCCGGATGGTACTTTTGCTGCTGGATATGCGAGGGACTCGTATCGTGCGTGGCAAGTCGTATGTTTGGCACCAATGTACCTGGAGGATGTGGAGGATATTTACGTATTTGGATTTCTGATAGCTGGACATCTGTTAATTGGCCTGGGATTGTCCATGATCTATCGCATAATTTGTAAACTGGCAGCTTGTAAAGAGTCCCCTAAGCTGTCTGCCGAAATTTCGAGCCATTGTGAAGCCGTTGGAGATCTTGTGAAAGGATTACATCAGAAAGTGGGACAGGTTGAGGTCCTTTTGGAAGGATTTCAACCGAAGGAAACATCTCGACGTTTGGATATCATCACGGGCATGGTGACAGAACTGTGTAAAGCCAACGCAGCGCAGTCTGTGCGCCAAGAGGAACTAATGAGATCTCTCATGAATCTTCATGGCGATATGAAGATGGGGGTCTGGCACCCGAGCTCAGTCTAAATTATTTACCTGGGTCTCTAAAAATGTATTCTATTATTCTCTCCTGTGAAAATCAGTCCCAAACAGTTATCTGTGTTTTGACTTCGCCTCCCTGCATAAACAAGGCCAAGGCCACAGAATGTTGTTTGTTATCTGGACTCTACATAAACATAGCACACACTCTTACACTGTCACTGGAAACAGAAACAATAGTAGAATTCCTGTCTTTAGAAAGGTCTGATCTCTGCTCTCGGTTCAATCAACTTCATTGATTTCCAATCTGACCCCTTCCTTATGTAACCAACAAAAAAGATCACCTTATGTTATATCTCCAATTGTTTTTTCTGTCATTACATGTTGTTAAATTGTCACTGATTGTACTTGTATTGCATCTTTTCTGTTCTGCATCTCCCAGTCGGCGGCGCGCGCAAGTGCAGCGGCCCCTCCCCTAGCCCACTCTATCACTGTCCTGTCTGGTTAGTGGGGAAACGAAATTTCGAATTCATTCTATGTACATGTACATGATTGTTTTTCGACAATAAAGCAAACTATGACTATGATCGGACAAAAATAGTGGAGTTTTTTATTTTAATACTTTCCATGTGGAGAATAATAAAGAAGCTAACTTGAAAACTACCACTACATGACAGCACAAGATGAAACAAAGCATTTTGAGCTTTGTGTATGTAGACACACTAAGGGCCTATTTACACGAGAAGGCTTACGGGTAAAAACGACAAAATATTTTATTGGAAGTGTCTTTTGTTTAGACGGTGATGGCGTTTGACTTAAAAACGCAAAAAAACTGAAACCACCCTCCAAAGTGGAAAACTTGAATACGCTCCGCTGTAGCGTTTTCATCTACTCTGCCCAAGACGCAAAACTCTGGTCAAATCTGCTGATGTCACGTACGTTTATGTCACATCGACCCATATATCAGTGTACTTTGTTTGGCAGGACTCCCAGTCCACACCTTGTTGTGCCTTTGTTGCTTTGTAGTCTAATGTAGTCTGAAGCAATAGTTGATCTTCTTCGTCTGACCAAACAATTTTTTTTTGCTACCAGTAGCCATGTTTTGTTTTGTTTTTCACTGCGCAGATGAGAAGAAGAAAGATTTGACATAGTGATAATGTATCACAGCACCACCTAGCCGCCTGGCATGCCCAATCGAATTCCACACACCTTTAGCGTCACCATATGCACGCAGATTTCCTCCCGAAAACACTTGTCTAAATGTGGAATAAAAATTGAGGACGCAACGCCACTTTTGCGTCTTCTCTTCAGACTGTCATCATAAATGTAGCCTAATAATAGAGTTGCTCAAACATCAAACACAACAAAACACAAATCCAGGTATGTTTTTAATGAGGTAACCGCTTTCTAACATGGCTTAAAGCTCACAAGAGTCAGTGCTACGTAATATTACTAAATATAAATAATTTAACTTCAAATATAATATAACAAGACAGTATGTTGTCTCCCAGAGCAGCATTTTATTTAACCATGAACTGTCAAGAACAAAAAATGACCTCCAAGCCTTAATACTACATCAAAATCAGGACAAACAAACACGTAATCTTCTCAGTCTTCAATCAACATCAAGTTCTCATATGTTCACTATGGTGTGCTCAAAATTAATCCAGCTCACAGACCCACTCATAAAAAGTACTGGCCTATTTTCAAATGAGCACTGAAAAGGAACAAAGACATAGCAGATATTACAACTGCACAAAGCTGCTTAAATATCAAATTGACTTTGAAAAAAAAAATCTTGTGGGTTTGCATTCAAATCCAAATGGCAATCAAACAAATGTCACGGATTAAATGAATGGTTGCTGGGTTACTACTCTTGAAAGGCTCCATTCATATGCTCCATTACTACTCTGTTCACAATATAAACAGAATAGGTTCTCATTTGTATCAATAAAACTGCACACTAAAGGTGTCCAGTCTAGCTTTAATGCGGTACTTTCATTTGTTTCTGAAATAGGGTGACTACCACACACTGAGAGATTGGAACAGCAATTGGTGCAACATATAGTATTTCAACCCCAAAAGCCAATACACCCAAAACGTCTTGATTTCTTGCCATGAAAAAAAAAAGAAAACCCTATTTTCCTATGTAAATCGCTTTTTATATAATTTGTGTGACACTAATGAAAAAGGCCACACTTTTTCCATTAGCGCCACACAAATTATTAGAGGGACATGGGTCTAAATAGCTGTGCAGGACAACCAAAAGAGGGACTTGTGGTCACCCTAAACTATGTGCTAAACTATGCTGTGTCGTAGTACAAGTTGCTTCATATTTTGTCTGTAGGATAGAATAGAAGTCTTTATTGTCACTATACAAGTATAGAGAGATGTCTTTTGGAGCAGCCAACATCAGATGCATAAGAGACAGTATATAAGAATAGAATAAAATAGAAAAATAGGTAAAAAATGAGCTCAATTTCAACAATATATAGTTAACAGAAACTAAAAACAAATAGGTGTGATAGTTTCATAGTAATTTGTAGTTAGTGCCTCCTTGCAGCTAATTATAAGCAGTGTCCACCAGCACTCTAGACAGAACTGAAGAAGCAGATTCGATGAGCTGTGAAACGTATTCAACCAAATAAAGTTTTGTCCAGCTGACAAACAAGTTAAGCTATAAAACAATATGAAAAACAATATGAAGAACAAAAACTACTCTGGTGTAAAGAACAGATTGACACAACATAGATCTAGAGTGATGAGATGTAAAACCCAGAACAGTCACATTTTTGAGCCCTGTGTTACATGTTTTATACAGATATTTCAGGTGTTGCTATTTTTGACCAATTTGATATCCACCAACAGTAAAGAGGGGCATAAATTAGTTGTGATTTGTTTAGCCAAACTACAGAAAAACATGTTTGAAAATGACCAGAACACAATGAAAGATAGGGAACAGATTTAAATCTCTCAGATTATATACCATCTCACTAGTAAACTGTCATGAATGAAGTGCAACAATTTTCTTCTTTTCACAATTTTATAACCGACAACCCCAAAAAAATGCAGTGGTCTCTTATTTTCTCCAGAGCTTTCCCGCACTGTTGAGTAGTTGTTCAAATTACGCATCAATCAGGCTGTTTAAACAATAGAATTAACTTTCTTTGGCATTAAGGGACCTAGGGGACTTTGGTGGAGTGCCCTATTAGTAAATCCGACTGGGTCATTGAAGCCATTTGGAGTGTTAATCGATCGCTTACAGTAAAATGGGGTCACCGGTGTTAAATCACTGCGCACTCATCAATTGCCCAATGGACAAAAATAAGAGACCACTGCATTTTTTTCCTGTAATCAGCATCTCTACATGTATTACCTGCCCAGGGACTACAGATTGAAATGAGCTTTTTAGCTATAATCTGGCGTATTTACACTGCAATGCTGTAGATGTTAATTAACATCACTGTCCCTATTAAATAAAGAATAAATAAATATTACAACCATTCCATTCCAGCCCCTGTTGAATTCCAACACAAACACAAAGCTTGCACCAGGAGTGGAATAAAGTCACCCAAGAACAATGTGAAAGACTTGTGGAGAGCATGCCAAGACGTATGAAAGCTGTGATTAAAAATAAGGTTTATTGCACCAAATATTGATTTCTGAACTCTTCTTAAGTGTAAACATTAGTATTATGTTGTTTTAAAATGGATTTGATATTGTTTCTTTGCATTGTTTGTGGTCTGAAAACATGTATATTTTTTTGTTATTTTGATCATTTGTCATTTTCTGCAAATAAATGCTCTAAATGATAATATTTTATTTGGAATTTGGGGGAAATGTTGTCAGTAGTTTATAGACTCAAACAAAAATGTTCATTTTGCCCAAACACATACCTATTAATAGTAAAATCAGAAAAACTGATAATTTTGCAGTGGTCTCTTTTTTTTTTTGTTTGTTTCCAGATCTGTATTAGAAGAAACAACACGTGATACAAGTTGTTTTGGGAGACAAAGGGCGTTTGTTTCCCACACTGTGAGAGGCCGCCGGTGCAGCCTATCACAGCCTCTCCAGTCACGCCGCGGACGCTCTCCTCCGCCGTACTCCAGCAGCGGCACAGGCAGGAGGAACAGGCGAGAGGAGGAGGAGGAGGAGAGAAAAACACTACTGCAGCGACTATACGGAGATCAACATGGAGCTCTCCGTGCGTCTCGCCTGGCTCCTGGTGCTCCTCCAGGCGGCTCGGGTGTGCGCTCTGAACGGCGACGAGGACCAGATCCAGGACACCGAGTGCAAGATGAAGAGCGTAACCGTGTCCGCGCTGCCGTTTTTGAGGGAAAACGACCTGAGCATCATGCACAGCCCGTCGGCCTCTGAGCCAAAGCTGCTGTTCTCCGTAAGGAACGATTTCCCCGGTGATGTGGTGGTTGTGGACGACCTGGAGAACACCGAGCTGCCCTATTTCGTCCTCGGTAAGTTCATAAAACACTGCGCGCTCTTCGTGATTGACCACCGGTTAATTGTCCAGATTAAATTATCACTGAGGAACATATGTTTATTAGCAGGGCTAGCTAAACAGATGTGGTGTATTAGCTTACAATCTGACTGCTACAAAATGACATTAGAGAATACTATCCCTTTTTGGCAGCCTCTTGAAAAGCCACGCGGTGTTTTAAGAGCAGTAAGTGGTCCTTAATGGATCCAGTGCGCTTTGTTGATATCTGGATGCTACATCATAGCTTAGCACATGTTATAGCAAACACTAACCGGCCACCTAGCTCCACCAGGCTAGCAGTATTTCTTGTAGGATCTAAAACTCAATCCTGGGTGATCTAAATAACATTGCAACTCAAGAGTATTCTTTTCTTTTGCATAAAGTGTCATTAAAGGTTTTGCTTCATTGTATAAATTGGTATTTATTTATAGCGAAAAAAAATCTGCTCCCAGCTGTCATGTGCTTGTTTATTTTATGCATTCCTCTACACGTGTCATGCCAGAATATGTATTTATCTGTGTCTGAAGTGTTCATGCTAAGTTTGGCTAGCTGCTGTAAAGTTGGCTTTGTGGAGTTGTATCCGTCGCTGTCCGTGGTGCTGAAGCTCCCATGGACTTGTTGCTGTCATAGGCTTCATATGATACTGCAGAACAGTAGAAGTAATCTTGTGTGTTGCATTTGATTGGCTTTAAATACAAATTAGAATTTATTAAAACAAAATTAAAGTAACATATCACCAATATCAAGGTACAAAGCTCACATTTAGCATTTAGTTTCGGAAAAACTACAGAGGATTTTCAGACAATATGAAATTCCAGTTTATTTCAAACCCACAAACACTTTAAGACAAAAACTCGTCCACCCAAAGGACAGAACACCGAGCCACAAACAAAGCAATGTGGTCTACTCCATTCAGTGTAGTGAAGACTGCAGTGAGCGCTACATTGGGGAAACCAAACAGCCACTTCACAAGAGGATGTACCAACACAGGCGGGTGTGCCAGAGTGGACCGTCATCTGCCGTTCATCTTCACCTAGAAGCCACGGGCCATTCGTTTGAGGACAGTGATGTTCAGATCTTAGCCAGGGAACTGGCTTGAGAGGGGGGTTAAAGAGGCTATTTTTGTCAAAAAAGAGAATCCGTCATTAAACAGAAATGGGGGAGTTAGACATAACTTGTCTCCCATCTATAATTCCATTCTTAAACCACGTCAAAACAGACAAACATTAGGGCAGACGAGCTAGGGCAGAGGGGTGGAGAGGGTCGTTAGACGTTGAATAGGGGGTCGTAACTAGTCGCCAGAGTAATTTGGAAAACAAAGAGACAGATTAGGGGGGTTCGTTCTCAGAGCCTTTTCAGTGTAGGACGTGCCTCCCGGCAGCTAGATATAAGCAGTGTCTAACCAGTACAATAACCAGAGCTGACGAAGCCTCTCGGATGAGCGGCGAAACGTTTTCAACCAAACAAACTTTGTCCAGTTGACAAATTGAACTTCTCCTTTTATCATGGATTCTACCTGGACGACTGAGGGACTTTTCACGCATCTCACATTTAGCAAAAAAAAAAAAAAAAGCTAAATTTAAACGTTTTTGGTTATCTAAGTTAGTAGTAACTAATATTTGTATGTGTGTATCTTACAGTCTAAGAAAGTTGTATGCAGTGGTTGGCATACTATGAACATGAGTTTAGGCAGTTTATTTGCTTCTATTACTGTAGTGTCACTTTTTATTAAGATTCAAGATTGTTTATTTGTCATATGCAGGATCAACACAAGGTCAACAATGCAATGAAATGCTTAGGATCAGAAGAACCGTTTACTTGCTAAGATAGTCAAGAAGTACTAATAGCATGCAGTAACAGTACATGGTAAAAAAGTGTTACAAAAAGTGCAGGGGAAAAGGTAAACAATATAATTAAAAAAATATGTAATAAAATATAATACAATACAAAAGTACAGGTAGGATTAAATAAGGTGTGTAGTGTGTAGTGTATTTCACAGATTGCACATAATATAGTATAGTATAAGTATTGCACGTGGGTTATGAAGCAGGTTATTGCACTGGTAAGAGTAGCATTTACAGTGAGGTTGTGACATACATGATACATTCATATAGAGTAGCAGCAGTAAACATATTATACATAACGAAAAGTAGTTTAGTGCAGTATTATTGAGAGTTCAGTATTATTTAAAGTATTATCCAGAGTTCAGTAGTCTGATAGCTTGGGGGTAATAGCTGTCTTTGAGTCTTAGAATAATTAATGTTTAATTGTAAACCTGAAGGTACACCATGTAACTTTTCTTTGGACGGTCTGCTTTCTACTTGTATCCATGGGTACATTATTAATTAATTTATTATATAATGTTATATAATATATTATGGATAAGAAATCTCCTGGAGACAGGCAGGTGGATGATGCTACACCAGAAAAATTAGTGATCCCTTAATCAACATTCCCATGTGTAAATGTGTCAATAATTTTAGCTGTTGACTTGTAGATTGTAACATTTTCCACAATATGTTTCCATGGAATCAGCTACATTAGATTAAGGTTGCCCATAGTATTTTCTTTGCATTTAGAGGCAGTAAACTTTTGATTAGCCTCCCTCACAGACTGCCACTGTTGAGTAAATACCAACAGAAGCAGCTGCTCTTGTGTTTATGTGTCCTGATTTCCTTTGGTGTTTAAGAAGAGCGTCTCTGAATGACAATCTGCAGCCTCACTCACTTCTCAGGAAACAAATGCCACTGAGGGCGTATGGACCTGTAATGATAACAAGCAGTAATTACCTTTTAAAGCACAGTTTGAGCCTGCCCGATAAGACTAGTCCCACCGCTGTGCTCTTGTAGGTATTTAAGTCTGGGAGGATGATGCTGAGGTGACCGTAAGCTTCATGATAAATGTTTGTGCTATAAACTGTACTCACTGAGGTAAGTTTATGTAGACATTTGGCTGTAAATTAAATACACATGTTCAAATACAGTGTTTCATATTCTAAGCCTATAAAAACTAATTGATCACTAGACATTATCAGTTTAAAAACAAAATACATGTATGACTTAAATAATTTACGTATCAAAGGGTACTTAGTATAAATTGGCAATGTACTGTAAATTTATCCGTCTGGAACAGTATGGTTTCTTGGTTTACTATTCTTTTTAACAATTCATGTCTGACTATTTTTGATTAGGAAAGCTTTTGTGCAATTTCTATGTATTCAGGGTTCCTCACTTAAACACAAAGCAACTGCTTAAAAAATTCAGTTACACACAGAGCTAACCTGAGGTCTCATCTTCAGTCAGGAGGCAGTAGGCTCATGTATCACCAGTAATATGCTTTAAAAACAGTTCTGAAACATATTTCTTCTAGTAGTATTGCAATAAGTAAACTGAAACAGTAACATACAGTATGTTGTCAAATAGGATGTTTGACAGGGGTGTTTGAAAAAAGTTAAACTTGTACCCTGTAAATTGTAATAATTTGATTAAAATTTGAATCTTAATTTAAGACATTTGCATTGTGTTAGATGTTTTGTTGGGTTGCAATTGTTCACCTGAATGTAACCATGTATGTAGTTATGTACAGTGATTCTTCCTAAACATAGAAATTGTTGTTATTTACCTTGTAGTCAATAGCTATGCAGGTATCTGTAATGTATGCAGGTGCTTCTGTAAATCTGAAATGTGTGGGTGAAAGGGGGATAGATTCTCGACTGACTAGGCTACTCTACATATAACTTGGTTTAAATGTTATAATATAGGCCAGCCCCTGTCCCATGCTGCGCTGAGATCCTGCTGACAGAGCACTTTTCTTTCTGGTGTGAGATCATGTTTTTGACGGTGCAGTTGCTTCAGCACATTCATCGCCAGTTTAAATGAGGTCTATGGCACCACTGGCAATTTTCTGATTGCAGCTGCTCCCTCCAAAATCCAAAAATGCAAAGTGCACTTTTCAAGCAGCACTGGGACCTGGTAATTTCTGCAACGTGGGGATGTTACACATGACTTAAAGCAGGTACAGTGGGACCTGGGAGTGGATAGAGGAACATATAGGGAGCATTTAAGTGCACTGAGAGCTTAGACATCACAATGAGAGGTGATAGCATGTGTGTGTATGTGCAGCTCTGGAAAAAAAAAAAAGAGACCACTGCAAAATGATCAGTTTTTCTGATTTTACTACTTATAGGTACGTGCTTGGGCAAAAGGAACATTTTTGTTTGAGTCTATAAACCACTGACAAAATATCCCCCAAATTCCAAATAAAATATTATCATTTAGAGCATTTATTTGCAGAAAATGACAAATGATCAAAATAACAAAAAAGATACATGTTTTCAGACCTCAAACAATGCAAAGAAACAAGATCAAATTCATTTTAAAACAACATAATACTAATGTTTACACTTAAGAAGAGTTCAGAAATCAATATTTGATGCAGTAACCCTTATTTTTAATCACAGCTTTCATGCATCTTGGCATGCTCTCCACAAGCCTTTCACATTGTTCTTGGGTGACTTTATTCCACTCCTGGTGCAAGAACTGAAGTAGCTCAGCTTTGTGTTTGTGTTGGAATTCAACAGACGCTGGAATGGAATGGCTGTAATACATGTAGAGATGCTGATTTCAGAAAAAAATGCAGTGGTCTTATTTTTTTTCCCAGAGTTGTATATGTATAAAACCATACCAGCGCTTTAAAGTTTTTACTACTAATACTGAATAGTTTGCATTTTCTTGAACTAAACATGTACTGTTTGTTCCATTACATATTTCGGGAATTCCATGTTAATTATTGAGTTAAAATCAACATATTATTCCCTATGAACTGTATTTCAACATGCATTTTCTGCAATAAGAGTCTTAAAATATAAGACTATTTATTTTTACCTTTAAATCCTTTAGAATGAAAATGCCTACAATGACTGAATGAGCCCTTTCAAATGTATATTTAAACTGTGAATTTGATTTGTAATAGGCCAGACACATTGGTTTTATGTACACCCACACAGCCCATTGTGAAAATCCAACACTGATCCAAGAGCACCCATGGGATCAGCATAAACCACCATAGACTCAGAATATATCTCACCAACCTAAAGTTACTTAAAGCTACCTTAAAGCTATGCCACAGTTTACTGATGCACTCAGAGCCAAGAGTTAATGTGATTCTAGAAACCTCCAGATCTCGAACAAAAGTGACATTGAAAATCTTTGAAGCAGGTTTTCTTTAAGAGCAGAACCGAGTATGCTCTTGTGTAAAACTGAGATAACCCAGTCTGGCTTCCTCAGCTCACCCCCCACAATTATTGGGAGTTTTGGCAGACTTTTCATAGAGTGCTATGAAAAAGGCCTGGTCTCAATGGGCTAGTTAAAGGCAAAACCTTAAATCAGCATACCTCATTCTGGACGACTGGAAAAAGATAGCGCCATACTGAGAATCTTTTTATTTTTTCCTCGGTCCATCGGCCTTTTTAAAGTAAGATAATTTCAAAAGTACATCTGCTCTCAAAATCCACTTGCATGTGCATATTGGTGCTACCGACTCTAATTTACATGCTGCTTTCTCCCAACCTTTTACAGTGGTTGGCATTTTCTGCACCAAATTGCCTCACTGTGAAGCATCTAAGAAGCAATTTGAAGAGAAAGAAGGGGGTTTGTGTGAGTGACAGTAAATTGTAGCTCCAGGACTGCAACCGCTTGTTAGTGCCAGAAAAGCCCGGGCTGGGTTATTAGAAATTTACCCTTTTGCTGTTGTGTCATAAATTGAGAGGATGTGAGGTAATAAAGTCGCCCTCTAGGAGAGTCCTGAGCTGGCTATGTACATGCACATCTGGCCTGGATACGGGCACACAGACATCTCCTGTATTCAAATGAGCTCACCTGTAAAATGACCTGGCTGCTACTGTTCTGCTCTGTGCCACAGCGGTGTTTATGAAGGGCCAGAGCAGGAGGTTAAAGCTGTGCACTGTGAGTACTGCTGTACTACTGCCCTTATACTCAACAATGTGGACACTATTCTATTGATCATATTGTACTGTGATATAAAGAGCTCATATAACATTTGTGGCCCTTTGCAGTTTCAGTTAAATCATGTTTTAACCCTTTAACCCAGCTCTTTGTGTTATTATAAATTCATGAATGTATTATAAAAAAAAAATTGCCACCACCTACTTGTCTAAAAGCACCCAAAATTCATAACAATTATTTGGCTAATAATATCATCAATCACAAATATTTTAAACAATTACAGGATTGATGTTATAAATGGATGTAAAAGAATGATAGATTATTAATTATAGTATAGAAATTGTAGCACATTCTATACCATAAGCCCAATTACTATCATTGAGTTTGCAGTATTGTATTGAAATTCTGGTGCTGTCTCTTTCATTAGTTGCACAGGTCTTAGTCTCCTCTCACTGTGAGGCTTTTCTGTTTGGATGAATCTGAAGCTGCTCCTGGATTTGCTGCTATTTCTGCTGCTGGTTTTATATTACTTTTTAATCCTTTATCAATTTGTGTGTATCATTTTGAATTATTCCGTCTTGCATAGACTGTACATGACAACAATTACCAAGCAGAGGAAATCTGGATATTTTAAAAGTATGTTCGTCTGATGAATCATAACATGCTCTTACCTGTAAAATCCATCCATCCATTTTCTTCCACTTTATCTGGGGCAGTAGTCAGCAGGGAGGCCCTATTAAAATGTTATTTTGTAGTTAGTAGCACAAACATTAAGCAACCTACTGATAGGCACTATCAGTAGGGATGCACCAAATATTCGGCAACTGAATATATTCAGCCGAATATTCCAAAAAAAGCCACATTCGGCTTTTGGTGGAGTGAGTTAAAAGTAAGGCTGAATAGTGACGCAATGACACAGTCAAACAATATGCAGTGATGTGGTGATCTGGCGCCTTCTTTAAAATGCTTTAAAATTACTGGAAAGGCTACTGGAATATTTAAAGAATATTAAATAAACATTTACTTTCTTTTAAAAACATGTCTAAACGTTTATTCTAGGCATTCTTTATGCAACATTAAAAAAATAGTGAAAAACTGAACACATTTGACATTCGGTTTCGGTATTCAGCCAGGCATTAAATTTTTTTTGGTTTCGGCCACAAATTTTCATTTCAGTGCATCCCTATTTATCAGTCTATAGCCATTAAATTTTAAGCCAGTGTTTTACTCCAAAGAGGAGAAAAATGAAATCAATTAAGTTAGTTCCACTCAATCAACCTCCAGCAATTGATCCCTTTATGTATACATAGGTTTCAGCTTTTGTTTAAATATTGAAAGGATCTATTTTGCTCAGATTTCTTTTTTTTTATTTGTAAGACAATGGCCCTGATTTTCACTCTATAACCCATGCATACTGCTTATATTTAAATTCAAAAGTCCTAGGTGTAATTGATAATGATAACACGCAAAACGTGGATGCCCACCCCCTTACAGGGACAAAAAGGTGGGAACATATTACCCCAGTGCTTGCCACCCTCCAATTTTAACTTTATAATACATTTTAAAATTCTCCTGGTTTTAAAAGCCTTTATGGTCTAGCCCCACCTTGTCCGAGCTCCTACAGCCCCACATGCTCAGTTGAGCTCGAGGACTGTGGAGCAGCCACTCCTCTCTGTCCCTTACTCCAGACTGAACACCATCACGGCTGATGAGATACTAGAGCACTTTAAAACTCTGCCAAAGACCAACCTATTTGCACAAGAGTTTACTATAAACTAAGCTGCAGCACCTTTCAATTTCTTTATAGTCAAATTATTATTATTTGGCCTAAATGATCTTAATCTTGTTTTTCTTGCAGTATATTGTGTATTGTGGTTTACTGCTATGTGCAAAGCACTTTGATCAACTGTGGTTAACTGTGCTATACAAATACATTTGACTTGACTTGACATGCTACTTCACAATACATATTTCAGTTTTCTTTTTGCCATTTTCTGCTACTCAAAAACTTGGATTCAGATCAGTTTCAGTCCAGCCCCACAATAATAAACTGTATTATCCATCACTTGTAGAGTTCAGTGTCTGGTTCCTGGATGTTTTTCTGCTGTCTTCTGGCTGACAGCTCGGCGTGGCTCTGCTCAGCGTGCTCATGGGCCCCACAGAGAATGATTGACTATTAATTGTCTAATTGAAGCGGCTCAGTAATCCGGTGCACCTGGGAGGACACAGCTGCATTTATTACCTCTTTTCTTCATTATCATACATTGTCATAGAATTCAGACAAGGCCTTCTGCTCAACCACCGGCGAAGACTACTACAATTGTCAGGACACTTTTAGTGAGTTTTCTTAGTTAGCAGCACCACTAAAATTTATTTTGCCCACTTTCTCCATGGGAAAAGTTTCTTCTAAAACTTCTATCTGACTTTGAACAATGTAAATTTGAATATTAAAATTTCCACAGATTGTCCTCCATTCATGAGCAGGTCACACTGGGGGAATACTTACAATCAGAATCCCAGCAACACAGCGAAATTAGAACATTTTAAGAAATAAACAACAATCAGTGCAAATGCTGTCAGTATACAATAATTCCTCACTGCAAAAAGCTTGGCAAATATTTTTTACTTTTCTTTGTCAGCGATGAAAATTTCTAGATCATATTGAGGTTTGGGGGTGGGTGCAGTTAAAAGGTACCACTACAGGACTAAAATAAAAGTACTAATACTAATATCAAAACTGAGAGAAATCCTTTCTTCAAATAATTAAATAATATATGGAACTGTATAGTGATACCTAAGTATGTATTAGTTTGAGAAAAGATGCAGAAGGTAGCATCAGATGGAGGCAGGTGCTCTGTGAAAGGGAAATAACAATGATAATGTGAAAAATAATAGGATGTTTGGTGCAAATGTATGTGTATAGTTGGTAAATTGTGGTGGGAGCAGATCAGTAATTATGGATTATTATAGGCAGCTGCACATTTCTGAAACATATATATATATATATATATATATATATATATATATATATATATATATATATATATATATATATTTTACATTCATACATTCAGCATTGCCATGATTTCTCTCTGCAGTGATGGTCCATGTAAACATGTGAAGTATGAACAGCGAGACAGAGGTCGAGAGATGAACCAGGGTTTACACTGTCACCATGGCAACGGGATGAGAATCAGAAACTCGGAGCAGACAGTGACATCAGTAAAAGAGGTGCTCTTTCATACAGACATATGGATTATGAATTGGACTTGACTCCAGTGGCGGCTGGTGGTCTTTCATATAGGAAAGCTTGTGATATTTTTGTATTTTTACATTATGATACACGGGCCATTCTGTTGCTTTGACCTGGTCTTTTTTGCTATTCTATTCTATTCTATTCTATTCTATTAATGGTATAAAAGCTGTGGAATTATCACAGTTGCACCAGCAAGTGTAGGCAACTACAACTACAGTACTGAACCAGGCCCAGTGAGTACTAAGCAAATCTAAACTCTCTGTCTCTGTTATGCTGCATTTGAATAGGCACTGTAATCACAATTGTTTAATCACAATGGTTTATTGTGTCAGTATTGGGCCATTTATTAATATACATGCACATTGGTCAGTTCTGATTGATTGAGAGTCTCTCACATACACACTCAGTTGAAGCTGGGGAACAGCCAGCTTCCCTGCAGCAGGCTGACAGCACGGTATGACAGAGAGGGAGTGGAGCCCCACACCGAACTGACATCAGCAAATTTGAGAGCAATGTACTTACAAAATTAAACTCACTTTAGTAGACTTTTAAAACGGTTAAATGTCAACATCAATGACAATAATAAACATTTACAAAGACGTGTGTCGAATCCCTCAGTCGTCCAGGTAGGTAGCCATTTACAAAGACGAAATATTTGTAAATGGTAGTAAACAAACTTTGTAACCTCAAAGTTTGTTTACTACTCCTGCCGCAGTTGTTGTTTTTAGGAGTTTCTGCCTCTTCAGTCACTTTTGTACAACTTCCATATTTGGTAATGTTTTCAGCACCCTGTTCATTTTCAGTCAGGCTGATGGAAGGAATCTCAGGCTCAGGCTTCTTATGTGTTTGGACCTGAGCTGAATGAGGTGTCTAAACATTACGTGACGGACAAACATTTTCTGTTGTGATCTTAGGATTTCCTGCCCTTCTCAGGAGACATTTTGGTTGTCTCTGTTCTTTTGGTGGGTCAGAAGGATACACCTAAATTACCTCAGTCTTTGGAGCTTGTTTCTAGGGCTGGGCGGTATACCGGTTCATACCGAATACCAGTGTTTTTTTTTTAATGATATGAATTTTTCATTTACCGCAATACTGGTGAGTGTGTGCGTACAAAACGTTGGGAACACAGAGCAGCAGAACGTCATGCCGGTGAACTGTTTTGCAGTGGCATGAGAGCGGTGGAAGCGGACTGCAAGGCCGTTGCCAAAATGGGACAGGTCCAGCCTACAGAGCTGAGACACATGGCTAACGCTAATGCTAGCAATATGCATCACGCAAATTATGCACACAGATCAATAACCCTCGAATTGAGACACGGCTACAGTGTGTGTTGAGCAGTAAACAACATGGGCATTGTTGTTAGAAACAGAGGAACTTATACCGAAAAGAGGAGCGGTGTCAGTTGTGTGGAAGTACTTTGGCTTTAAAAAATCTGGCGCTGATCAAACAACTGTATTCTGTAATGTTGTCGGGCTAAAGTTGTAGCAACTCAGACGTTACTCAAAGACACGTTTGCTAAGGGGACTGCCTACGACAAGAAAAGCAAAAGGTGAAACCATATTACCAAGACATGGAACCACTTAGTCCTGTTGAGAAAGGTGCTTCAGGGAGATGATTAAAGCACTGGACCCAGATATATTTTACCAAGTCAAATTTACTGCAGTAATTATTCTCTAAATTATTAGGAAATGGGGTTAACACCTAGTCATGCATGAAAAAAATAAATAAAAAATACCGTCAAATACCGTGACACCTGTATAGTTTTGAAAAATACCGTGATATCAATTTTTGGTCATACTGCCCAGCTCTACTTGTTTCTCTTCACAGCATATGTGGTCGTGGTCACCTGACTTTCTTGGAAGATGTCTTGGTGGTCTTTGTTCTTTTGGTTTCCATCAGTTTTGTCTAACATTTATAACTTTCTCAGCAGCCTGCCTGGGTGGATGTC
The DNA here is from genome assembly GCA_036785185.1 of Paratrypauchen microcephalus. NCBI lineage: Eukaryota > Metazoa > Chordata > Actinopteri > Gobiiformes > Gobiidae > Paratrypauchen > Paratrypauchen microcephalus. The sequence continues at coordinate 7,022,153 of JAVJIX010000032.1, forward strand.
TTCCCATGTTTTTTCAGTTTTCCTAAACCAGGCATTTTCTGTGGGTACAGGAGCTGACACAAACTTGGGCTTTTCTTTTTCCTGTGAAACCTGTGTTGACTTTTGGTCTTTCCCTATCTGGTTGTAGGTGATTGCCTCTCCTATCATTTTTGCACCAGTTTTTAAGACCTTGAGATGTCTCTCTGTTGGATTTGTTATGACAACTAGGTCTACCATCTTTGGTTCTTTTCTCTGTTCCCTGTTCCGTATTAAAGGTCATCTTCCTCCTGTTGGGACCCAGTTTTTAAGTGTTAGAGATGTCTCTGCCCCATTGTTCTGATAACAGGGTTTCAGATCTTCAGTCAGCATTGGGGTTGTTGGCAGCAACCTCCTCTGTTCACCTTTAAGCAAGTTAGTTTCCAGTGTACATAGGGCCCTAAACTAAAAACTCCACTAACAGTGCAGTTATGCCTCCAGAGTTCATCTGCTCCTTGATATAATTTTCCAAAATGCTGCTGCTGCCCACATTTTGTGTTTCCTGAGTCCGTCCTGGTGCCAAAGATCAGGAGGAGGTGCAGAGATTTATCTGTATGCAGGCACACGTCAGCCAGCGGGGAACGGTTAAGAACTGGACAAACAGCCAAGCGCCTTCACTGCCAAATAAACTCCATCCTTGTTTTAAGATTATCCCGAAGTAATTTATGATTCACCATGAACAGGACACCTCGGAGAGTGCTTAAGGCAGAACAATGCAAGAAAAATTCAGAGCAGGTACAAACAAGTCAAACACAGAGATTCAAAGAATAGTTTTAAAGCAAGATTTTTTTTATGTGAGAAAAGAAGCGTTTTCTCAGTTTCTCCCTACGATGCCTTGATTGCATCACCTCCATTATAAAACCAGTACGTCTTATTTTAACTATGACATCAGTGTCTGGCTTCGATCTGTCAGTTTGTTCAGGAAAAAGGTGTTATTCTACAAAGGACCCACGGTTCAAAGACTGGATGTATTTCCTCTAGAAAATAGGAATTTCTCCCCATTGCATCTAATCCTCTGCCCAACCAGTTGCAATTTTACTTCTTTTCCAGGGCTGCAACTGACGATTACTGTGGGAATCTATTAGTTGTCTAGATCTCTAAAGGCCCATGAATATGAGATTCTTGCCAAATTATAAAGATAAGATAAACTTAACCTCTTCATATTCATAACTGGCATGATTTGAATTCTATGCTTAGTTCAAAAAATGTTTTCTGCTAGATTAAGTTATACAATTCTTTTCATAATCGATAAGTTGTGATTCATCTTTAACCTTCCCTTTACAAATGTCCGTCCTCAGCTACCCACTATAAATGCAGCAATTGAAAGTTTACTAACCAAGAATGCAGACTTTTGAGCCTCAGCCTGGAGAAGGTCCCCGTCCTGTGGAAGACCTCCTGTGTGGTCCCGGTTCCCAAAACAACAAACAACAGGGAACCGGCCCACTACAAACCAGTCGCCTTGACCTCCCACCTCATGAAGACCATGGAGAGGGTGATCCTCAGTCACCTCCGCTCTGTGGTGAGCCCCACCCTGGACCCGCTGCAGTTTGCCTACAAGCCAAACGTAGGAGTAGAGGACGCCGTCATCTACTTGCTGCAGCAGGCGCTCACCCACCTAGAAACCGCCGGGAGTTCTGTGAGAATCATGTTCTTTGACTTCTCCAACGCCTTCAACACCATCAGGCCGGCGCTGCTGCGGGGGAAGCTGGAGGATGCGGGAGTTGATGGACATCTCGGTGCCTGGACCATCGGCTACCTCACTGACCATCCACAGTACGTGCGGCTGCGCGGCTGTGAGTCAGAGGTGGTAGTTTGCAGCACTGGGGTCCCCCAGGGAGCTGTCCTCTCACCCTTCCTCTTCACCATCTACCCCTCGGACTTCACATACAACATGGACAGCTGCCATCTCTAGAAGTTCTCTGACGACTCGGCCATTGTGGGCTGTGTGTCTGAGGGGAACGAGCTGGAGTACCGCTCGGTCATCAGTGACTTTGTGAACTGGTGTGGGCGCAACCACCTGTGCCTTAACACCAGTAAGACAAAGGAGCTGGTAATCGACTTCAGGAGAAGACCACTACCTCACTCACCGGTGAACATCCAGGGGCAGGACATAGAGACTGTGGACAGTTTCAAGTACCTGGGTGTTCACCTCAACAATAAACTGGACTGGTCCCACAACACCGACGCCCTGTACAAGAAGGGCCAAAGTTGCCTCCACCTCCTGAGGAGACTGAGGTCCTTTGGAGTGTGCAGGCCTCTGCTCAAGACTTTTTATGACTCTGTGGTGGCCTCTGTTCTCCTCTACGCTGTCGTCTGCTGGGCCCCGAGCAGCACAGAGCAGGACAGGACAGGGCCAGCTCTGTCCAAGGCTGTCCTCTGGACTCTGTAGAGGAGGTGGCTGAGAGGAGGGTGCTGGCCAAATTCACGTCCATCATGGACGACACCTCTCAACCTCTGCACCGGACTGTAGAGGAGCTGAGCAGCTCCTTCAGCAGCCGACTGAGGCACCCCCAGTGCAAGAAGGAGCGCTACCACAGTTCCTTCATCCCCACCGCTATCAGATTGTATAACTCCACTGTATAGTCCAGACGTGCAATATAGTTTTTCAATACTCTCCTAGTTACTGTTTCTTATTATTATTACTTATTTTATCAGACTGTATAACTCCACTGTATGGTCCTAACATGCAATATTGTTTTTCCAACGTGCAATATCGTTTTTCAATACTCTCCTTGTTACTGTTATTATTATTACTTAACCTATTAATACTTATTTTATTATTATTGCTTATTTTTATGCCATTCTTGCCTGCATGCACTTTTTTTTCTTGTTCAAACTGTCCCTACCTGGAGCTACTGTGACAAGTAAATTTCTCCTGCGTGAGATCAATAAAGTCTTATTTTATCTTATCTTATCTTATTACCTGGATGGTAGACCTTTGGATGTTTGTAGAATGTGTCCCCTTAGTGAAAATAAAGAAATATTAATAATTTCACTGTGTTGCTGTATTTTTGGCTCTTATCCTTGTGCTTGTTGAAAACACTATCTCTCCTGACCTGCGATTCAAAATTGTACTTTTAGTATCAGCTTGCTCTAAAACCTTTGTGAAAACAAGATGAGCTGTCAGCTTTGTATTCCATTTGTATAAAAGATGCAGCTGCAAGCCCATCACTTACTCTACACTTGTTTTGAAGAGCCCTCCTTTATTAAAAGTTAATCTGAACAAAGCTGTGTCTGTGCTCCGGTAATCTCGCGCCTGTCTCAGTGGGTAGCATGACATTTTGGCTTTTTTGTAGTGATAGCTTTTTATTTTTATGTATTTTTTCACCAGGTATTTGCAGTTACAAGCACATCACTATATCCTGTCGGCAACTTCTGACCTTGTTCTGTCAGTCTCCAGCTTTCAAAGATGAAAATATGGCTGTGTTAGATCAATCAGTCATAACTTTAAATGGGACACTGAGTTTACTTTGAGTATTTGGCACGCAACAACAGGTAAGAGGTATTTTTGAGCGAGGAATGTCATGGGTGAAGGGCAAAAACTTGCGTCTATTAACTTACCATGGCCCCAATGTGTCTAAACTACTACTTTTGATTGATGAAATGATTTAGCGAACGCAGATAAAACATCTTTAATGGGCAAAAATGACACTTTATCTTTGTCACAGTTAGAAGTAACACCACGCGCAATCAACCAGCTCATTTTCTCAATTTAATAAAGTTTTGTGTTTCTTAAATTATAATAAGCCATTTCTCAAAAGAGGACATTCTCCCAAAGCCTGTTACAGAGTGTGTGATACTCTCTGTAATTCAACATTGATTAGGACTCGAGCCTAATTGTCAACTAAATGGCATAGATTATAGCCAGCATCACATTACCAGGCACATTCAGAATTAATAAATGGCCACATTAGCAGCCATGTGTAAAAGATGTTGTAATAAAAGCTGTCCCATCTCGCATTTTGACTGATAATATGAGTAAGAGCTGGAGAAAAGTAAAATTGTCATCATAATGGGCAGCGTTTAAATGTGGTGTTTCCAGAGAGAATAAACAACACCAATTTTAAGAATGAGTGGAAAAAAATTGGAAGAGAATGGGCCAGACCAGGACATTATTTAAAAATATACTGCACAGGCCTGGATGACAACTGAGCAACCTTCAAGTTTTGGAATAAAAGCCTAATTGAGAACATATTTTAAAAGTGTAGTATGCTCACTGGTCTGTTGCTCTTTGGTTGCTATTCCATCTATTTTTTACCCTCTATTATATATTATATTTGATGAGTGAGCTGCTGTATCCAAAACAAGTTCCCTTGTGGATCAATAAAGTTTGTCTAAGTCTAAGGCTGTGTCCCATTTCTCTGTCTCACCCCTTCATCTTACTCATACCCCTTGGTTTTGCGCGTTCATGTGAGGGCAAGGGGTGTCTCGATTCTAATTTTGATCAAGGGCTAGGGCCACAACCAAGAGATACATACCCCTTGAAACAAAGTAAGCTCTCAACCAGACTTGGTACAAAGGGGTACGACTACAAGATCAGGCAGGTTTTGGGATCAGGATGGCAGCGTCACATCGACCAGCCAAGGAGTCTCATAAATGTATTTTCAGCAGTTGTAATTATCGATTAACAGTATAGATTGCTTTACAATTATGACGCTTATGTTCTACGTTACTTTTAGTGAACTTTTATTGCGGTTTTAATTGTAGTGATGTCTGTTTAGCCGACGTTATCATTTTCATCGAACTTTCATGTATAAACAAGCTAGTTTTTTGTCGAGCTGAGCTACCCGATAATCCTTGACATTTGTTTACTTTTGTTTGCGTCAGTTGTTGTCGCCTCTGTAGACGTAGCAGCCAGGTAGAGGTAAGGGATGATGACGCAAACGGTAATCGAGTGGCGTTCCATTTCTTAGGGGAACATTCATACCCCTAGCCCTCTCAGCTCGGTATCGAGGGGCAAGACAAAGACGTAGATAAAGGGGTAGGGGAAGGGGTAAGACAGAGAAATGGGATGCAGCCTAAGTCTAAGCATAAGCATATTGCTAGAAAAAACACAAACTACCATTGTAGAGAATACTGTTTAAAATAAGCGTGAATACTGACTTTTACGTATTATATCAAAAATGAACATGAGGAGGTTGAAGGCAAGTTATCATTTGATAGTTTCGTGATTAGAGCAGTAATTTAACACAAGTTATGTTCTAATTGCACTGTCTATAGTGTTCAAGTTTTTGCCTTAATTTACACTAAATTCACAACTGTAGCCTAAACTTGACTAAGAAAATAATATATTTCTTAGGGGTGTGAATCACTCACAAAACGGTTTGATTCGAATCTCGATTCACAGGCTACGATTCGATTCAGGGACGATTCATAAAATTAGTAAACGATCCGGTTCGATTCGATCTAGGGATGCAAATTATCGATTAATTCATTAATTGATAGTTGATTGACCTTATCAATCGATTAACGATTAACTGATAAGCGGTGTTTTTCACCAGAATTTTTGTGTTTCAATAGGGTCTTTAAGAATACAGTGGTACCTCACCTAGGGGTGGGCGATATAGCCTAAAATTTATATCACGGTATAATTTGAACCATAGACGGTAGACGGTATATATCACGGTATACTTTGGTATGTAACAGTATTAACTGTTAACAGTATTAACAGCTTCTTAATTATCACCAGAGCACATGGAAAAAGCATTCTAGCAGGAAGCTGTTTTTTAAACTATTAAATAACATAAACGTCAAGAATATTACTACAAGAAAATGTATTGTGCAAAACTGTAATTGTAAAAAACATAAAACAAGTAACTTCACTTTCAAGTAGTATAAAATTTGAACAAGGCAATGTAAATCGAAAATGAAACTGCTTTAACATTGGCGCCGGTGTCAGTGCTGATGCATACCTGCAACTCTTCGTCAAGTTCCCATGACTCAAGCGCTTCCCTGAGTCCCTGGGCAATCATCTCCCCTGGTCGTGAGGGAAATACGATGTTTGCAGTACACATGTACTGTTGAAATGGTACACAGGCATTTGCCGCACAAGTTCCAGTCGTCGTCAATAAAGTGGATTGTCAGGCTGATATACGGGTCCATAGTGCGACTCGACCACAAGTCCGTGGTGGTTGCATCGTGTTTTATGTCATGAAGCTCTTTTCCCACTTGATTGCGGACCTCGTCATGCAGTCTGGGCACTTCACCTGGCTAAAATATTTGCGGTTTGGTACCACGTACCGTTGATCCAGCGTCTTCACCATGCCTAAAAAGCCGCTTCTCTCTATGGTTTGGAAAGGCACCGTGTCGTTACACAAGAATATTGCGATGGACTTCGTTATGTCAATCCACCGCTGGCTTTTTTATCATAAGCTACGCCTTTTGAAAATGCCTGGGTGATAGACTGCTGGTGTGTAGTGCCAACTTTTTTCCTCCCACTTGAAGACTGGCTTGGCTTTTGAGTGTCACCGCCAATGTTCCCCCTAATGTTTTATGTGTCTGAGCAAACACACTAACTCCCTGAGCGCTCCTTGGACTCCTGTGCGCGACATCCGACATGCACCCCCGGTACACGCTGTTGCGAAAGAGCTGCGCGTGCTCGTGGCTTACACCGGTAGAAGTTTAATACGAGACACATACTTTTGTTTCTGAATACTGGACGATTCCCCCGTATTCAGATGACCCCGCGGCTGAAAAAAAAGCGGAACTCTTTCATCCCTGCGCTGCATAGCTCCTCCTCCTCCATGTGCTCACTGCTCGCAGCGATTTTTCCTCCTTCCTTGTTGTGGTGACGCAATGAACTATCGCGATAGGAAGGTATAACCCAAATCTCTACCGTTGGCCAAATTTATACCGCATACCGTTTATACCGTTTATACCGCCCACCCCTAACCTCACCTTACGAAATTAATTCGTTCCAGAAGTGGTTTCGTAACGTGAATTTTTCGTAATTTGAGTAGCTATTTCAATGGAAAAGGCCTGATCCGTTCCAAGGTTTTTTTTTTATAGTGTAACTTTTTTTTATAGTGTAACATTTGTGTTCTGCGTCCTGATTGGAATAAACCAGGTCTAGACCAGAACTAAACCAGGTCTAAACCTGGACTGGACCTGGACTAAACCAGGATTATCCCGGGACATGGCAGTGCCGTTGGAGGAGTGCGATGCTCGTGTCTCCGCACCGATAACCAATCCATATCGGTTAATCTTTACACCCCTAATATTTCTGTTCCATAGATTAAACTTTTACATCGTATGATATTTTTAGAGGAGTAAAAAAGTAGAAACCTTTCAGCCTGGCACCCTGCTACATTTCCTGTATGATCATGTCTGATAAAGTCACCTGGCTGAGCATGTCCAAGACGGATACAGCGGCTGCAAGTTTAAACCGAGTGGATTAATGGCCAATGTATTTTTACACAATGTCAAGACAGGCCCCGGGCTGCTGCTGCTGCTGTACCGCAATGTGCCAATGAACCCACAGAGCCCCAAATGTGAAGTATTTACATGCTTATGAGTCCAGCCGTTTGTCAGCGATTGTCCCTCAGGGGAACTGTCAACAGTAAAACATGCAGGCGGTTAAAATGTCTGTTTAAAGCAAAATAGAAATGGAGGTTGAGATTAAAAAGGGCCAAGTCTGATGACAGCTTGGTCACAGCTGTGAGTTTGCTCTGGGCGACACTTACTGTGATATTTCAATATGAGTCAAACAAAAAGTAGTCATGACTGAAGTGAAGTAACAGAATACTAATGTCACAATAAGGGTGCACTCTTGTTTAATCTAACAATGTAAATTCTGTACAGATATGTTCCAATGGTGGCTCTTGGGGTCATTTAATGTGTGCACCAGGAACAAGGAAGCAGCACCGTTAGCATGCTAGTAGTTAGAAGCTTGCTGGCAAGCTCGTGCTACTTTGTTGTCTCCACAGAAAAAAAAGGAATGCCACTTCACAACATAACTTAATAATAAAAGCATAATTCATAATTTTACACAGAGGGAGGGTTCATATATTTTGTTCAGTGTATTTATGGCTACGGAGGTGAGACAGATTGTGAAACATGCTTTTGTGCTCCTGCCTCTGAAAGTTGTGAAAACCTTATAAACTCATTGCAGTGAATAATTAGGATGCTAGGAATGTGTAAAGAAAGTGATGAATAAATTTGTACTTCTATTTAAAATGAACCAGGTCTGTTTTTTATGTTTTTTAAGACCGTAAATATCAAGACTCCAGTATACTCCAGCCTCCAGTATACTCCAGCCAAATGCAGTATATTGTTTACTGAGAAACTGAGAATTCTTGCTCAACGAACGAGAAAAAGCAAGTGAAAAATCCCACTGTAAAGCTGCTGATCAAAGGCTCTCTCTGGTTTGTTCTCGATGCTTCCAAAAGTTGGACAGCAGAAACAAAGTGTAGTGGAGCTGATCTGGCTATGTGCCATTTTGAATCCTATAAGCTGAAAGTGTGCTCCATTAAATAGGTTTGCATTGCATTTTTTTTAGAGTGAATACAGTACATTTTCATGACAAATCTTTCAAGTAGCTTCTTCAGTTCTGGCAGGATACTATAAAGTCACTGCCTTATATCTGTCTGATGGGAGGAGCTAAATAGACAGACTTTAGTTAGATAGACATTCGGAATATAGGTTTCTTCTTGTAGTATTTTGTGTACATTTACAGTAGTACATGCAGATTTTGAACCTTTTGTCTTCTTTCCCAGAGATCTTCAGGATTCTCTGCCATTACTCCACTATTCAGTACAGATATTTACAATCAGAAACTAGCCTGGAGCCTTTTTGTAGCTAACCATATTTAGAATTTCCTTGGTTATCTGCTGATTAAATAATAAACCAATTTTTTTTTTTTTTACTTTTCTTGACAACAAACTTGAATATATTGATTCAAAAGAACAGGATTACAGTAGATTCACATTTTACATCACAGTGCTCACTAATGAGCAGATTAGGCAGTTTTTAAAGTTTATCCCATGGACCCTACTTTGTGCTGCCCTGCTTTATTAACTATGAAACTTTTTAGCCTATATTTACACTATGTCTGCTCTCTCCATGTGGAAGAAAGATCACATGGCATTTGATTTTGGCCTACTTAACTCCCAGTTAAATTGGACATAGTTAATTCCAGGTCCAAAAACAGCTGGGGGTCTCAGAGCTGAGCTAATAAAGTGACCCCACACACAGTTGATTTGGCCAGCTAGCCGTATTTGCTGCCCTCTGTCTGAATGAATACACTTGGGAGGTAAGTAGCACTGGTACTTCAAAAATATTACACAGCTAGAAGTACATAGTTGTCCAAGAAATGACTCAAGTAAGTGTAAATGCAAGAGTAACTTCTTGATCTGGAATTAATGTGATTGGAAGGACAAAACTATAAAGTAAGTGGCAAAAGGAGAAATTCAATTTGTCAACTGGACAAAATTTTATTTAGTCAAATACGTTTCGCAGCTCATCCAAGCTGTTTCTTCAATTCTGGTCAGACGCTGGTGAACACTGCTTAAAACTGTAGGGAGAGGCTAACTACAATGAAACCTATTTGTTATAAAGTATAAAGTAAGTGAGTTTTAAGCCATGTTAGAATGTTGTTACCTCATCAAAAACAGACCTAGAATTGTGTTTTGTTTCATTCACATATGTTTGAGGAACCCCTTGTTTGTCTGTTTACAACTCTAAACTCAAAATACTCAAAATGTTCCACCTTATGATGCAATGAAGCAGTAGTTTACAGCTACCTTTTACTCTTTTTTTTTCCATGGCTGAAATCATCCAAATGATTTGAGTGAAGATGTATGGCGTTTAAAAACACAGTGGAGCACTTCTAGTATTACGACATGACATCAAAGTGGAACTGACTGTTTTCAGTTTGAGAAATGAACTTGGTCTGAAAAAAAAGATACATATCCGATCTTTTGGCATGCGATTTCAGTCTGAATGACCAGGTGGCATACATCTGACCATCAACAAGTTAGAGTGGTACAAATAGGTGCTCACAAATGTGCACAAACATTCTTCTCGCCATACAAACATTGTGTATGAAGTCCATGTCAGTGAAGCAGCAAAGCACATAGCAATCCCACCACTCTCAGCACCAACACGTTCCTTTCTACGGACGTTGCTGCCACTGCCCCACAAAATGCAATAGCCAAAAACCTCGTCCTTCTCCTTCTCAATCTCATCCTTTAAAGAAATAAGTTGTACATGTTCTGTCTCTGGTACGACAGCAACTTTCAAATCTCCAGGCGCTCAATGCTAGTGTCCATGTTTAGGCTACTTCGGTAAACACTGAGCACGCTCGCTGCATGTGACCTCGTCGTGTCCTCCAAGGCGCATGCGGGACACTTTTGTGGCGTTTAAAGTTCACACTGGAGATCACTTTCGAGTCGCATTTAATTGGAAATGTGAAAACCTCGCCAAAAAATTGGATTTCACAAAAAAAAAATCCAAATTGAGCTTTTTTGATCCCTGCAGTCTGAACGTAGCCTTACTTACTCACAGTGGGAGGACATTGACAAGTGCTAAAATATATTACTCAAGTAGAAGTAAATATACAGTGTCTCAAAACTACTCAGAGAAGTACACTTTTATCAAGTAAACTAAAAGTACGTGAGTAAATGTAAATGTACCACCAACCTATGCCAGTAGAGACAGGCAGCCCTTTATAGTAGTTATAATTTTTTGGCTACAAGATATCACAGGATCAACGGCCTTGTACACAGCTTTCTTTATTTTCCACCAGTGCTCTGACATTACTGGCATTTGTAAGATGGTGTATGTATTTTGACACGTTCCCAAAATAGGCGGTGACATTAAGCTGGTGATTAAAGCACCCAAGGATGACAGGTGAAGGGAGCTACAGACAGCCTTGTGTGTTTGAGACAGCTGACAACGGGGAAGGGGAAACAGTGAAAAACAGTCATGGCGGAGACAAGGTCAACAGGAGGAGGCGGAGGAGGGAGGAGGCGGCATATGGAGAGGTGCGACTGGGTTGGAGTTGAATGCGATTGAGAGTGAGAATTGTAGTGGTTGGTGGTCGTGAAGCAGTGCAATTTTAGATACATTCAACTAAGGGTGGACATTAGTATTATGTTGTTTTAAAATGAATTTGATCTTGTTTCTTTGCATTGTTTGAAGTCTGAAAACATGTATCTTTTGTGATAATTTGACCATTTTTCATTTTCTGCAAATAAATGCTCTAAATGATAATATTTTTATTTGGAATTTTGAGAAAATGTTGTCTGTAGTTTATAGACTCAAACAAAAATGTTCCTTTTGCCCAAACACATACCTATAAGTAATAAAATCAGAAAAACTGATCATTTTGCAGTGGTCTCTTATTTTTTTCCAGAGCTGTATGTTTAGGCTAATTTCTGTCAAATGGAAACTACCCTGTTCCTCCTTGTGATGTCATGTGGTGATGCAGGAAGTGCTTTTTAAACTCCATACACTTCCATTAGAATCATTTGGTTCATTTCATCCCTGGAATTGCCAATCTTTTCTGAGCTAAAGGTAAAAGAGAGCTGTTAACTTGAATGCTACCACTACATGACATCACAAGGTGGAACTGAGCATTTTGAGCTTTAGAGATGTAAACAAACAAATAATGCAGGATTACTTAGTTTCCTGGAAACCAATGCATATTTAATAGGCTTACCTAACTAACAGAAACCGAAAACAAGTAGGTGTAGTAGTTTCATTGTAGTTAGCTCCTCCCTGCAGACAGATTTAAGGCAGTGTCCAACAGCGTCTGACCAGAACTGAAGAAGCAACTTGGATGAGCTGTGAAACGTATTCGACCAAATAAACTTTTGTCCAGTTCACAAATTTCTCCTTTTGCCAAGGATTACTTCATATATGTGAATGAAACAAAACCCAAGTTTCTTGATAATACTCAATATTGTATTTCTTCCTATTTTCAAAACAAAGATTTCAGCACTATCCTCTTGCTGATAACATAACACACCTTTACATTCAAATCAGCATGGAATTACATTTTAATACAATAACATTTGAGGGACACTGTTGCTATTGTTACTGTTGTCTTTTTTTAAAATAAAAAATATAATACATTTTAAGCATTACTAAAGGTTTGAATCTTAGAAACACACAAAGAACAGTGCATTTATCTTTTATCACAACAATTAATCACTGCCCCTGTCCCCTCCAGTTTTTCCTCATCTATAACATCATTTTGAGTTATGGGGCCACAGTGTTCCATTACATTTGCCTGCTTCAAGCATTGCCGTTGGCCTCTTTGGATTCGGTCCTGCGATTTTGACATTGTATTTGTCTTGCTTGTGACTCATTTCCTTTGGTATTTTTGATTGAACACTTGTTTTTAAAAAGTAGTCAGTTCACATTAGGATTGTCAAAAAATCAGATACTAATCGATACTAATGATCTTGAGCTGTATCAGAACAAGTATAAGACCTAAAGATCACATAGACTAGTGTACGCCCATGGATCATCCAATATTGATCATACCTGGAAGACTGAGGGATCACTGATATGTCAAAGTTTTAGCTGATAAATTGCACTGCGTACACTTTTTTTTTACTTTACAATTCTACTGACAATTCAAAAATAAATGACTGAATCCTAAAAGCACACAGCAGAGGCCCCACATTTAATCACTCACACTAATATAGAAGCCTTCCTTTCAGTAAAGGGGAAAAAATGAACAGTGCGTTTGGCAGGGAGTCATTGGAGGTGGACTCATGAAGAAGAGACATCAATTACCGGCCTCCCAAGAGTCTTCGTCTTTAGATACTATGGATCTCTTCACAACATCACTCGCACTAGTTACACCAGGCAATAATTTGTTTAAAGCTTCTATAATACACAAGCCATGTTATAATGCTGTTACCTCCGCAAAAAAACACACCCGGAGTTTCATTCACACGTGTTTCAGTAATCCTGGTTTATTAGTCTTTCTGCATTCCCAAAGCTCAAAATGCTCTGTTCCACCTCGTGTGTCATGTAGTGGTAGTTTTCAAGTTAACAACTACCTTTTACCTTTAGTTCAGTAGAGATTGGCAGTTCCAAGTCTGAAATCATCCAAATGATGCTTGTGAAGGTGTATGGAGAGAAAAACACAGTGGAGGACTCCCTGTATTATGAAATAACATCACAAGGTGGAAGGGTTGTGTGTTAAGCATGTGTAAATGAAACAAAACACAACTCCAAGTATGTTTTTGATGAGGAAACAACATTATAATAAAATAGCACAATATAGGCACTTTAATGCTATGTTTAAGAAGTACAGCTCTGGAAAAAAATAAAAGACCACTGCATTTTTTTCTGAAATCAGCATCTCTACATGTATTACAGCCATTCCATTCCAGCGTCTGTTGAATTCCAACACAAACACAAAGCTGAGCTACTTCAGTTCTTGCACCAGGAGTGGAATAAAGTCACCCAAGAACAATGTGAAAGACTTGTGGAGAGCATGCCAAGACGCATGAAAGCTGTGATTCAAAATAAGGGTTATTGCACCAAATATTGATTTCTGAACTCTTCTTAAGTGTAAACATTAGTATTATGTTGTTTTAAAATGAATTTGATCTTGTTTCTTTGCATTGTTTGAGGTCTGAAAACTTTTTCTGCAAATAAATGCTCTAAATGATAATATTTTATTTGGAATTTGGGGGAAATGTTGTCAGTAGTTTATAGACTCAAACAAAAATGTTCCTTTTGCCCAAACACATACATATAAGTAGTAAAATCAGTTGCAGTGGTCTGTATTTGGATATACTAAGTAAGCTTGCATTGCTAGGGAAAAATCAAATTAAAAATTCTGCTCAAATTATTGCATATTAAGTGATTGAAATGTTTTTACTGGAATTCCCCATCTTATCTGTATAGTTGAATAATTTGTCATTTTTCTTGTTAGTTGAGCTTTGTGCAAGTCTTGGCCCTTCTCCTCAATTTTAATGATAGGCTTTTTGGGATATTTTTATGATATCACATTAAGTTAAACTATCTGTGCAATTCTAAAGCATAACCCTCTTACTGCTTGTTATGCAATAATTTCACTCCTCTGGCCACTTTGAGAATAACTTAAATATTATAAACTAAACTCCCTCATTGGGCTTTATGCATGTGTTGTTTATTTCATATTCTCCTCCAGCCCATCAGCTCCTTTAAACAGATCACTCTTCCTGACCATTTGCATATAGGGCTTTAGAGTGGGCCATGCACGTGTTCGGGTAATTTGTGAGTCTAACTATCTCCAGTCCGGCAGACGTTAACTGGTGGCACTAGATTTAATGTGGTGTCACCTTCACCCTCCCTCCCCTCCGCCTCTGATGGAGCGCTCTAATGTGTTTGAGCCTCGGGTTCCGCTGTATGAAACGGCAAATGAAGCCATCCAAATAAGCTGACACCGTCACACTGCAATATGCACCTCATTCCTTTATGTTACAGGCGTCTGCACAGCCAGCCCACAGGTTAAATATTGGAACTGTGCTTATTTTAATACAAGGGCTGGTGTCAATAAGAAAGCATGCCATAAAGTGTTGTGGAATATATAGAATAAAAGGCAATGTAAAAGATTGTCACACTTAGCTGCATGTTTGTTTGATGAAAACTGCAGTATTTGCACTATGGCGGTTTTATAGTAGCTCCTCGACAGCTTCAGGGGAAATGAGAAGAAGAGAGCTTTTACTATGAATAGGAGATATGAAAATATACTTTCTGCTTGAATGTTCTTTTATTTCTTTTGTTGTGAGAAACTGCATAATATGTAAAAAAAAATTGTCACATTTTTCCTGAAAGATATTGCGATAATATTTGCGCTTTGCTTTTCAAAGCCTTACCTGTTATTATGTACTCTGTTCCGTTGTTGCTGTTACTTTCAAATAGGAGATATAGAGAAATAGATTTTGTTGCAATGTTCTTTTTGATTTTTATTATTGTGAGAAATTGCAAAAATAAAAGTCCAATCACAATTTTTATGATAAGCATTGCAATCAGATTAGCCATTTATTTTTCTAAACCTTATCTGTTTTTATGTTATTTTCCACAATTTTATAGGGGCTCCTAACAACTTGAGGCAAAATGAGAAGAGGAATGCTGTTGCTTTCAAACTGTATGAAGAAATATAAATATATGTTTTGTTAGGAAGTCCTCTTAGCTTTCTATTGTTGTGTCAAATTGCATAATGCAGTAGTTATAAAGATAAGAGTTATTGGTATATGAACTTCTTAGTGTTTCGGCAATTATTTTGATAGTTTCAATCTTGCTTTCTATGCAGAGTTACTTGCCATGACAGGTTTGAGAACTGTTCGCATAATACAAGTGCTCTTTCTTGGAAATATGTCATGATTTTCATATAGTGGTGTTTATACAGTATTGATCTGCAGTAATCAGTATAAGTTGTAGACATGTACTCAATGGATCCTGCACATACATTACAGCTCTGGGAAAATATAAGAGACCACTGCATTTTTTTCTGAAATCAGCATCCCTACATGTATTACAGCCATTCCATTCCAGCATCTGTTGAATTCCAACACAAACACAAAGCTGAGCTACTTCAGTTCTTGCAACAGGAGTGGAATAAAGTCACCCAAGAACAATGTGAAAGACTTGTGGAGAACATGCCAAGACGCATGAAAGCTGTGATTAAAAATAAGGGTTATTGCACCAAATATTGATTTCTGAACTCGTCTTAAGTGTAAACATTAGTATTATGTTGTTTTAAAATGAATTTGATCTTGTTTCTTTGCATTGTTTGAGGTCTGAAAATATGTATCTTTTTTGTTATTTTGACCATTTGGCATTTTCTGCAAATAAATGCTCTAAACGATAATATTTTATTTGGAATTTGGGGGAAATGTTGTCAGTAGTTTATAGACTCAAACAAAAATGTTCCTTTTGCCCAAACACATACCTATAAGTAGTAAAATCAGAAAAACTGATAATTTTGCAGTGGTCTCTTATTTTTTCCAGAGCTGTATGCCGGCTCAACAAAATAAAATACTATACCTTTATAGTTATCCACGTTCAAAACAGATCTTCTCCACTCTAAAGCATTCATTACAGACTGTCAGGTATAAATTAGCTATTTCCGTTATATTGTTTTGTGACTCACAAAGTAATTTTTTTTCTACATTGAAGGTAGCGTCTTTGGTCGGCATGGTCCGTCTAATTTTACAGAGTGATGTATACAATCATAGAAGCGACCAGTGTATGAATACTGTTTCATTAGTTATGTTGTGGTTATTTTATATTTAAAATGTTCTCATTAAGGTGTTCTAAAGCTTCCCCTCCATTACCACACTGAAATGCAATCACACCAATTTATAGAGCAACAATAAAAGCAGGCTGGCAATCACCACATGCAATCACCTGTTGCAAAGTTATTTGTAGAAAATATGCCTCCTTGCTGTGAGCCTAATTTACGATATTTACTGATATTTTGTTTGTGCACTTTCTGTAGGAGTCTCTTAAACAATGTGCACAGCTCCAGATGCATCCCCAAACATGAAGTGTTTGGCTGCAGTCGACTACTGTGTGTGTGTATGTGTGTGCGTGTGTGTGTTCCAGCACAGTGCAGGCACAGGCTTATTCATCTTACGGAACCTTGGAAACTTTTAAACACTTTCAAAGCTGTGAATTTCTATAGAGCTCTCAGGATTAAGCAAATTTGGTTCAGGTTTTGTCTTTGATGTATGAAAAGTTCAAGGATGTAGCAAAGGATCATCTGACAGTCTGCAGTATGAGTGTGTTTTTACATCCCTAAAAGGTAGTAGGGCAGCACAATATAATCACCAGTATTAATATTGAGAGTTATCAAATATTGCGAAACAGTTGTTGAGCGGTTAGCACTCACAGCAAGAAGGTTCAACGTTTGATATTCGAGTTTGCATATTCTACCTGTGTGTTATTGGATTTCCTCTGGGCACTCCTGTTTCCCCCATCAATCCAACCTGTTTCCCCTATCAACCCAAAACATGAGCAATAGTTAGTCTTCAATTTAAGGTAGTCCTCTTGACCAAGCCTAGCTCACCATATGCAGAAGCGTCCCTTGGTGCACATTGCGGAGCCTACTGCTCCTGACAGGTTGTCCCAACAAAGGATTGGTCAAATACAGAGGACAAAATTTCCCTACAGGGACAATAAAGTTTGCATTAATCTTATTTTGCAATTACCCAGAGTTAGTTTGAACTGCGTGAAGGCTACTTGAACAGGATTCAAATTAAACTACATCTGCAGGGGAAAAACTGTATCTTATTATTATTTATCTTGCAGAACTTCACTAACTTTGTACTTTGGGGACTGTCTGTTTCCATATAGATTGGTTCTGGAGACTACGATTGATTGTAATCTGAACAGAACCTATAGAATGGGGTTGTTGCATCACAGGAGACATATTTAATTCAAAAGCTAATCTTCTATATCAACAGGACGGCCCACAATGGGAGCCTGACAGTCCCTCTGCAGAAATGATTTCATGCCTTCTCTGCCCATTGACAGTGCACAAGATCTATAGTCCTGCCTGGGATCAGCATATGATTTCAGTCCACCATTTATTGTTGTAGTCTTCACACTTTGGCGTTAGATTTACAAAGGCTCTCTTTTCCACTTTCCCATGTGCCATATGTGCTAACAGATGTTATCGTCTCAGCCCAGAGGAAGAAGACAGACGACCTGTCTCCCCAACTGAGCCGGAGAAATTGTGTTTTTCCCTATTTTTTTGGATCAGCTTTTGGATTTGCATTCTGCTACAGTGCTGCACTGTAACAATACCTCAACTCTCTATGTCGAGAAGCAGTTTTTCTTGTAAAAGAGGGGACATTTTTGAGGTAGGCTGACTATAACTCTAATAATAATAAATATAATACAATAATAATTGCATCATCTTTATATAGCGCTTTTCCACCTTCCTTTACAACAAGGAACCAATCACCCATTCACACACCAGTGTATGCAGACACTGGGGGCGAGGAGGGTTAAGTGTCTTGCCCAAGGACACAACGGCAGCATTCATCTGTGGGAGCTGGAATCGTACCAACCAACCTGTGGGTCAGTGGATCTGACCGCTCAACCACTGATGTTTCTTATGTCAAGAGCGGGATTTGAACCGCCAACCTTTGGATCAGTGGACAAACGCTCTACCAACTGAGCTACTGCCGCCCGTATTATTCCTCAGTGTGGCATCTCTGGCATCGCCATTGAGAACGTTCTCAAGGATGGTTTTAACTTTCTATTTCTATTAAATCTGGCGACCTACTACCTCCGTGTTTTATAATGAACATTAATCATCTTTCAGGCTTAGTGCCTACTTTATACCCAGATAAAGTGAAACTGTTATTGAAGTAGTCTGACAATAAAATGAACTGCTCCATTCAAAAATGCCTATCCAATTCTCCCATAACAAAATTATGTCCCATTGAATTATCAACAGCACTATTAATATTCCCTTATCTGACCTATTTTTTTCTGCCTCTTACAATTTCCTACACTGTAATTGTGCAGTAGCAAGCTTTATTTACAAGCCCATCACATTTAATTAATATGGCTACAGTCCCACAGCCAAGGCACCCCTCAAGAAAATAAGTGGTGCGTTGCTTAATTACTGGAGAAATGAAATTTTAATAAAGCTAACATAACAACTCGACATGCAATCAGGAAGCCATTAAGTAGATGAAGATAATCCAGCAGGACTCTAGGCAGCACTGGGGCCAAGCGCTCGCCGATTGGGATTTGATTAGGCTTGGCAAGAGTTTTTTCTTTTTTTTTTCTCCCAACAGTTACTCAAAAGATGCATGTTTACTTTTTGATTAAAATGACTGTTTTATGTGGTCTTGAAAAGCATGTCTTGGCTGTACTACCCTGAAGAAAAAAAAAGCTAAAATATTAGTCTTGTTTTGAAGTGAAATTGCACCAGGAAAACTTAATGAACACTTTTAGTCGTCCTAATAGAGCATACAGACCTAACTCACAATGAAGTAGTAACTAAATCTTATTAATTTTAATAGACTATTTGTTCATTATTAATTGAGCGAATTGAAATTACAGGAGTATCTTGCTGTAAATGTGTTTAATTGATGAAATATATATGATATGTTTTCTACTCCCATTAACTGTCCTCCCTCTCTCCCACACCTCTTGTTCTGTCCTCGCCATGTGGAGGCCGTCCATTTCAATGTCCAGACAGCTATCGATCATAGATCAATCATAAATCCAAGCCACACACCTTCATCAGCTTTGTCTTCACTTTGTGCTATAGTGTTGCACTAACTTTACTCATTTTACTCTAGGTTTGAAAATGTCAATAACGTAGACAGTGAATATGGCATAGTGATTAAGGGGCCCATATTACACGATTTTCTGATCTGTTATAATGTTGTTTCCTCATCATAAACATACCTGGAGTTGTGTTTTGTTTCTTTCACACATGTTTATCACACAATTCTTCTCTCAAACAGAAAACACTGTTCCACCTTGTGATGTCATGTTGCGATACAGGAAATGCTTCACTGTGTTTTTAAACTCCATTCACTTTCACTTGAATCATTTTGTATAGTTTCAGCAGGAATTGACAATCTCTACTGAACAAATGTGCAGTTAAAATGTAAAATGTAGCTGTTGTCATGAAATGGTATATTTCAAATTATCACAAGGTGGAACAGAACATTTTGAGATTTTGAGATATAAAATCCCATGTGCATGCTTTCAAATGGCCACAACTTCTTCAAATGTTCAGATTTCCATGTGTAAATCATCGTTGGAAAGCTTAGAATCTACACTTTCAGAATCTGTGAATAACTCAAAACGCCTCTGGGATGACTTGTAACGACTTGTTTTTTCTGTGGCCGGTCACATAAGATAAGATAAGATATGCCTTTATTAGTCCCACAGTGGGGAAATTCCAGTGTTGCAATGCACAGATCAAGAACAGCAGGAAAAAGTAGCATGCAATAAAACAAGATAATAAATAATGGCTTAAATAGTTTAAAAATAGACCTAAAATATAATAATATTAATAATAAAGTTATTAGTTATTCATACGTGTGAATGAAACAAAACACAACATAACATGGCTAAAAGCTCACAAGAGTCAGTTTTGTATAATATAGGCCAGTTTTTGGTCAAGTATTTAGATTTATATTGAAGTAATTATATGACATATTTACATTTGCCACCGAATTTGCTTCTGAATTTTCGTCACCTGACAAGCTCGAGATCAAATGGTGACAGTCAACACATGCAGAGTGTTGTAGTGCAGTTAAGGACAGCAAAATGGCTAGTGTTCAAGTTGAAAAGCCAGGCTAGCAATTTCTACTACACAATGGAGGTCATTTTGGTCTGGGTCATACAATTGTGTTATACAGCCTACCCGACCCCGGCCCCCCATCACAGTCAGGAGGGATAATGTGGCCCCCAGAGAAAAAAGTTAGGTGACCCCTGTTTTAAATGGTTCATTTGTGAGAAATTCTAGACATTGTGTGTACATGTTATTCTACCAATATTTTCATAAACTATTTCTGTTATGACTATAAGACAAGGTATGAAAAGGTACACTTTATTGCCAATTCAGGAAATACAGCTGGAGCACTGGGTTCCGCAGCGTCACACCTGGGGACTCATTTCCAGATCTTGACCTAGGCTTTGTCAGGACTAGCTGTTAGGATTTTTCATGTTCAAGGTTGAGCAGTTGAGAAAAGGAAACTACCGTTACCATAAACTTACCAACCAATGTACTATATCTACCAAAGTCACAGGTTTAACGCATAGGGATGGGCATCGGACTTGTATATTCCGCATCAATGTGCAAAACTACTGAAAGAATAATGCAATGATATTTGAAGGACATCAAATATCATCACATTATTCTTTCAGTAGTTTTGCACATTGATGCGGAATATACAAGTCCGATGCCCATCCCTAGCGGTTTTGCCTTTCTTGAAAACTTGAATAAGGACAACTGTTTCAGAGTAGCATGACTGTCAAAACTGTCCCAATTCTATCAAGTAATGCTGTGTAAATTGTGTTATTGTTTTGCCCCATAAAGCACTGTGAGAAAATAAAGCTGATTTGAGGGATTTGTCTGAATGCTGTTGCTGGATGAGAAATTAATTTGTTTACGATCTTGAATCACATTTTGCTGCATTATCTTAAAGTGGATTAGTTTGTTTTTCAGGCTATAGACTGTGCCAAAGTGATATACACAAGTTATGTAAGTTGTTTTTTTTATTAGTCGGTGTGATGGTTTTGACAGTTGAGCTTTTAGTTTGGCTTCTTAAAGGATTAACAAAACTATTGAGAATAAAGTGTTGTACAAAGATCTTGAAGTACATTGACAATTCTTAACCAGATCTCAATTTTCAGTATTGCAATAATAGCTACATGAATCCCAGAGGCTTAATTTCCTGTTTATTTATTCTTGTCTGAAAAAGGCAAGAACCACAAAGACAATGTGACAAACAGATAAAAAACACAGTTTTTGAACTTTGGCTCTTTGTATTTCCGTTAAGAAGAGATGTAATTAGCTGAATCTGGGTGTGAACGATTTTTATCTGATGTATTCCCACTATATATATGAGAGAGAGACTCATTATCAATAAGAGAGACTCCAACACTGTCCAGTTTCAAATCATATTTGAATCATATTTGAAACAGCAGCTAAAGGAAAAACAGACGATTTTAATATTTTTTAAAACTGCTTTTATTGTCACTTGTTATTGTTTTTGTTGTTTTTACTGTGGTGTCACCTACCTAGGGACTACAGATGGAAATTAGCATTTTTGCTGTAACCTGGCGTATTTACACTACAGTGTTGTAGATGTTCATCAACATGCACTGTCCATATTAAAATAAAGAATAAATAAATAAAAAGACAGAGACAGAGAAGCAGATCTATCTATCTATCTATCTATCTATCTATCTATCTATCTATCTATCTATCTATCTATCTAACTAACTAACTAACTAACTAACTAACTAACTAACTAACTAACTAACTAACTAACTAACTAACTAACTAACTAACTAACTAACTAACTAACTAACTAACTAACTAACTAACTAACTAACTAACTAACTAACTTTGAGTGTGTTATGACCTACACCTTTGACTAGTACCACAAAAGTACCTGATAGAACTGTTTCACTCTGGGTAATGACGTTCTCCAAGATGGCGCCAGAGAGGCTGGCTGCCTGTTACAGAGCTCCGACCCTACCTTACCTTTTTTTCCTCTTTTTACCTGTAAATAGACGTTTTTCTCGTTTTTTCTTTAGAGTAGGTAAAACCCGGTGCAGTTGTGCACCTGGGAATCCTACTCTTACTACAGCTTTATCGTCAGCTGTAGTGTTTTTCTGCACTTTGTAAATCCGTATAAGGAAATGTGCAAGGGACTATCGCACTCAACCACGGAGCGCATCACATATGCGCGCGACCAGCTGCTCAGTCTACGGGGGCCTTCTCTACTCTACGCCGGGAAACCTGAAGTACCAGCGGAGATACAGAGAAGGAAGAGAAGAGGATGCAGAGGTGGACGAAAGAAACGAGGACCGGGTTTACCGAATCTACCTGCGGTAATCACGGGGAATGTGCGGTCCATCTGCAATAAGACGGAGGAGCTGATTGCGCTGACTCGGCAGCGGAGGGAATACCGGAGCTGCAGCATCATATGTTTTACGGAGACGTGGTTGAATGGGAATATACCGGACAATATCATTTCACTGAATGGATTTACCACAAAGCGCGCGGACCGGACGGTGTTGGGAAGCGGAAAAACAAGAGGAGGTGGCCTGCTTGTTTTTATTAATGAACGCTGGTGTCACCCCGGGAACGTACATGTGAAAGATCAGCTGTGCTCCCGGGACATCGAACTTCTTGCTGTGGGTATGCGGCCCTACTATTTGCCACGAGAATATTCACATGTCATCGTACTTTGTGTTTATATTCCTCCATCGGCGGATGGTGGGGCCGCATGCGAGCAGCTCCATACTGTAGTGACGAGACTGCAGACAGACCACCCGCGTGCTCTCGTTCTAATCACGGGGGACTTTAATCACACTTCCCTATCCACTACTCTCCCTACATTCACGCAATACATCACGTGCCCCACGAGAGACAATAAGACTCTGGACCTTTTTTACGCAAATGTCAAGGACGCTTACACCTCCGCCCCCCTCCCCCCGCTCGGACGCTCAGACCACTGTCTGGTCTACCTGCTCCCGGAATACACACCCAGGGTGCGAAGACAACCTGCGCAGAAGCGGTCTGTGAAGCTTTGGACTCAGGAGGCCTGTGAGAGTCTGAGGGACTGTTTCCAGAACACTGACTGGGACATGTTCAGCGGCTCTTACGGAGATGACATCAACGGCCTGACCCATTGCATTACAGACTACATTAACTTCTGCGTGGAGAACACTGTACCAACCAGGAGGGTACGGTGTTTCTCCAACAACCACCCCTGGGTCACCCCTGAGCTTAAAGCCCTCCTGAACCAGAAGAAGAGGGCTTTCAACTCAGGGGACAGAGAGGAGCAGAAAAGGGTCCAGAGGGAGCTTCAATGGAGGATACGACGGGCCAAAAAGGACTATGGGAGGAAGATGGAAGAGCAGCTGGCCCAAAACAACGCACGGGGCGTGTGGAGAGGACTGAGGAACATGTCTGGTTTTGGACAGAGTGGCAGAGGGACAGCTGATGGCGATCAGCGCTGGGCGGACGAATTAAACTGTTACTTCAACAGGTTTGACTCGCCCCCACCCCCTCTGCCCCTCTGCCGACTCCCCTCCTCCTCTTCACACCTCCCCAGGCCAGTAGCCACATCCCCCTTCCCCTTCACACGGACCCAACCCAGCACCAGCCCCCCTCCACCCCCCACCTCCACCAGCCCCTGCAGTCCACCCCAGTCCCCCCTCACTCCCCCCTCTCCATCACACCAGACGAGGTGAGGAGGGAACTTAGGCGGCTCAACCAGAGGAAGTCCACAGGTCCTGATGGTATCTGCCCCAGGCTGCTGAGAACCTGTGCAGACCAGCTCTGTGAGGTTCTCTGCTACATGTTCAACCTGAGCCTCAGCCTGGAGAAGGTCCCCGTCCTGTGGAAGACCTCCTGTGTGGTCCCGGTTCCCAAAACAACAAACGCCAGGGAACCGGCCCACTACAGACCAGTCGCCTTGACCTCCCACCTCATGAAGACCATGGAGAGGGTGATCCTCAGCCACCTCCGCTCTGTGGTGAGCCCCACCCTGGACCCGCTGCAGTTTGCCTACAAGCCAAACGTAGGAGTAGAGGACGCCGTCATCTACTTGCTGCAGCGGGCGCTCACCCACCTAGAGACCGCCGGGAGTGCTGTGAGAGTCATGTTCTTTGACTTCTCCAGCGCCTTCAACACCATCAGGCCGGCGCTGCTGCGGGGGAAGCTGGAGGACGCGGGAGTGGATGGACATCTCGCTGCCTGGACCATCGACTACCTCACTGACCGTCCACAGTACGTGCGGCTGCGCGGCTGTGAGTCAGAGGTGGTAGTCTGCAGCACTGGGGCTCCCCAGGGAACTGTCCTCTCACCCTTCCTCTTCACCATATACACCTCGGACTTCACATATAACATGGACAGCTGCCATCTCCAGAAGTTCTCTGACGACTCGGCCATTGTGGGCTGTGTGTCAGAGGGGAACGAGCTGGAGTACCGCTCGGTCATCAGTGACTTTGTGGAATGGTGTGGGCGCAACCACCTGTGCCTTAACACCAGTAAAACAAAGGAGCTGGTGATCGACTTCAGGAGGAGACCACTACCTCACTCACCGGTGAACATCCAGGGGCAGGACATAGAGACTGTGGACAGTTTCAAGTACCTGGGTGTTCACCTCAACAATAAACTGGACTGGTCCCACAACACCAACGCCCTGTACAAGAAGGGCCAAAGTCGCCTCCACCTCCTGAGGAGACTGAGTTCCTTTGGAGTGAGCAGGCCTCTGCTCAAGACTTTTTATGACTCTGTGGTGGCCTCTGCTCTCCTCTACGCTGTCGTCTGCTGGGCCCCGAGCAGCACAGAACGGGACAGAAAAAGACTCAACAAGCTGGTCAGGAGGGCCAGCTCTGTCCTGGGCTGTCCTCTGGACTCTGTAGAGGTGGTGGCTGAGAGGAGGGTACTGGCCAAATTCACGTCCATCATGGACGACACCTCTCACCCTCTGCACCGGACTGTAGAGGAGCTGAGCAGCTCCTTCAGCAGCCGACTGAGGCACCCCAGTGCAAGAAGGAGCGCTACCGCAGATCCTTCATCCCCACCGCCATCAGACTGTATAATTCTACTGTATAGTCCTACCGTGCAATATCGTTTTCCCAATGTGCAATATTGTTGTTTTTTTTTCAATACTCCTATCGTGCAATATAGTTTTTCCAATTTTTTTTCAATACTCTCCCGGTCACTGTTTTTTATTATTATCACTACTATTATTATTATTTGATTTATTACTTATTTTTTTTAAATTATTATTATCACCTATCTTTATGCCTTTTTTTGCCTGCATGCACTTGTCTTCTTGTTCAAACTGTCCCTACCTGGAGCTACTGTGACAAGTAAATTTCTCCTGTGTGAGATCAATAAAGTCTTATCTTATCTTATCTCTCTTATCTTATGTGATGGGGAACTCTCCATTAATGAAGATCAGGCCCTTTTACTATTCCGCACATGTGCAAGTAGCTTATTATCAAAAATTAAGGTTGCAAATGTTAGAAATAAATTTAACACTGAAAGATAATAAAAGAAAAATCAACAAAAAACTGCACTGAAATGACTTAACACGAGTGGTGAAAGTAAAGCGGTGCGCACCGGAACGCAGCACCGGTATAAAATTCACAGTTGGTACGCAGCACCGCTAAGAGAATATGGTTAATGGTGGCCAAAACCCACATTTGAAAAAAAAGTAAGGTGCGCTATTTAAGTAGAAAACACAAACAACCACACTGTGCCATTCAAGAATAACTGAAAGCTACCCGAAACTCTCGTGCAGAGATATCTGCAGTCTGTTAAGCAAGGATTGTCAAAACTTATCTGACTGTAGCTGTGAAAGTAGCCTAAACCATTGCGAGGTGGTGCTGCGCACTGGTAGAAGATTTAAGGCCGGCGCGCTGCCTGCACCTGTAAGAGAGGGTTTATGCTGACTAAAAAAATATGAAATAATTAAGTATATTAAAAAAGTTATTTATCTATGAAAAAGGTGTAAAACGTAAAAAAAACAACAACAAACAAACAAGTAAAACGAGTGTTTGTTTAAAAAAAATAAATAAAAAAAAAACGGTAAAGTGATGCACTGGACATTATAGCACCTGTAAGAAATGAAAACTACTTTCACCACTGCTCAACACACAACATTTGCATGCACAGGGCATGTCGGGGCATGTTTCTTCTTGTAAAACACATTTTACATGTTCAATATTTAACTTGGCTGTCAAATGCACCTTGACACCACAGCACCTCCTCCTGGGCCTTTAAATATTAGGTTAATCAAACAAGCATTAGCACTTGTTCCTCGGGTTGTCATTGACATCAATTAGGATCAATTAATATTAGCTTTTTCTAAATCCAATCTATGTGGACTGACTAACTAAACAGGCTCCCGCTTCACTCATGTCACTCCATCACAAACTCCAGAGCTTTGAAAATCAATCCAAGGATACATGAACACCGTTGTATGTGTAGTCTACAAGGTTACTCTGGGAATGAGGGGTATGAAATTGGAAGCTGGTGTTCAAGGTCTCAATATGTTATTTACGGTACCCCAGTAGAACTATATTACACAGGATTGACTTTTGTGAGCATTAAGTCACGTTAGAATGTTTTTACCTCATCAAAAACATACCTGGAGTTGTTTTGTTTCATTCACACATGTTTGAGTAATTCTTTATTATTGGTCTGTCTATCCCCGAAGCTTAAAATTCTCTGGTCCACCTTGTGATGTCATGCAGTGGTAGTTTTGAACTTAACAGCTACCTTTTACTTTTAGTTCAGTAGAGACGGGCAGTTCTAGGGATGAAATGATCCTAGTGTACACTGCAAAAAAGCTTGTCCAAACACTTAAATCTATCAGAAAATTACTTAAAAGTAGTGAAATTATCTGTCCATACAGCAAGATAATATTACCAAGTTATTTTATTTATTTATTTTTTTATGTGTTTGTTTAGTTCATTCATAAAGTATAAAAAGACATCAGTGTGATAGCAATACAAAATATTGAATGAAAGGGAGCAGAAAGAAGAGTAATCTTATGTTATCTGCCCCCTTCTTCCCTTTTCCAGACATTAACACTGATAGTGACTATAAAACATTTCATTAATACATTCCATTTCAATCACAACTATTAATTGTAAACAAAAAGCTTCATTTTTAAGCGCAACGATTTAGTTTTCTTTTTCATACCTACACATTACACTAGATTTTATGTATTTTTTAAATGCCATTATTGTACGTGATTCTTTGATTTCTTTGTCAAGACTATTCCATAAATTAACTCCTTTCACAGCGACGCTTCGCTCCATAACCTTGGTTCTGAATCTCAGTTTTTTTTAAACATGTAGGTTCCTTTTAAATTGTAATGGCTTGTTCTCATCTCAAACAGTCTTTGAATATTTACAGGTAACACTCTGCACTTTGCTTTATACATGACTTTGAGGATACTTAATTCAACAATATCACACATTTTCAACACTTTAAGTTTAACAAATAATGGGTTGGCTGGCTCTCTGTAATGACTGTGAAAATTCTCAAAGCCGTTTTGTGTAAATAAATAATGGCTGTAGGTAAGTTTTACATGTTAACCCCCACATTTCCACACAGTACATCAGATATGGTGCGATTATGGAGTTATACAAGGTTAATAATACTGGACTGTTTAGTGAGAACTTTATTTTATGCAACACACACACATATACATTTTTAGTGTAATTTATATGAGACCTCCAGTTTAGACCTTCATCAGTCATGACTCCTAAAAGTGTTGTTTCACTTACTCTTATCTTAAAAGAAACTACCTCTACACTAGAATTAAGTAGTTTCTGAACTAGTAAGTAGATAATAAATCTGAAAACAAGATTAATAACCTGATAGGAGTTTTAGAATCTTGGCCAGATCAGAGAATTTGCAGTGTAGGTGTATGGAGTTTGCGCGCAACGGAGCACTTCCTGTATCACAATATAACATAAGGTGGAACAGGGTTTTCTGTCTGAGAGAAGAACTCAGAACTTGACCTAATTCACCCTTGTGTTTGTGTGTTATGTAAATGTGTGAATGAAACGGGTATATTTGTGATGAGGAATCAACATTATAACATAGATCGTAAAATAGCAAGAGCCTTTTAAGTGAATCAAAGTTTCTGAACAGTAATTTCAGCTTTTTTGTGTCGTAAACAAACTAAAAACTTGTTAATAAAACCCTGTGTTTTAGTTTAGCCCGGTAGCTAAATAGGTTTCCTCAAAAATAAAATCCCTACCAAACAGGTTTTTGGCCTATTGTTGGAGGACCCAGGGGCTCTCCACTTCGCAGCATAAGAAGCCACAGAATAATTACCAGGCCCTAACAATGAAATAGTTGTGCAGGGAGAGAGTAACTTTGCGCTGAACTTGTTGGGAACTCTGGTATTGCC
Organism: Paratrypauchen microcephalus; assembly: GCA_036785185.1. Classification (NCBI taxonomy): domain Eukaryota; kingdom Metazoa; phylum Chordata; class Actinopteri; order Gobiiformes; family Gobiidae; genus Paratrypauchen; species Paratrypauchen microcephalus. The sequence goes on from JAVJIX010000032.1 coordinate 7,050,775, forward strand.
TTGTTTGTTGTGTGCTAATGCTCTGGAGTCAGGGGACTGTGAACACTCCAGTGGGCTCTGGTGGGCTACCAACAACAATCCCTTTCCACTTTCATTATGACTCATTGTATCAAACTGTAGCTATGTACAAACTTTTGGCTTCAGGTACAGTTATAATGTAGCCCTGAGCAAGGTTTGAAAATCCTCAGAGAAATATTAGCTGTTTTGTCAAGGTAGACTGTATTGCTTGCTGTAAATATTTTCAGTTTGTCCCATTTTCCGTATGAGTAACAAGCCTATCACTTGAAAAAGGCCACAGAAATAATACATTTAGTTTTATTTAATAATATAAAGCTTGTGAATTGAAAACAAACAAACAAACAAAAAAAATACTATTTCAGGATGATGCAATGCCCTGGTAGAGGCCTATTTTATTAATGATGATCCCACTTTTTTCTGGTGAAGGGTCAGTCACCTGCTTGTCTCATAAAATGGTATTGTGATTTTCTATGTCTGGAATGTTCAAAATTTTTATTTATTTATTTATTTATTTATTTATTTATTTATTTATTTAAAGTCAACTTCATTGTCAATTCTGCCATATGTGTTCGACATACAGTGAATCGAAAAGACAGTGTACAGAATACAATAGAAAAGACAATACAAAAACTATCTAGTATTCTCTCTATCTTTATTCTAAAGAATAAATACCTATTTACAGATGTTCAAAAATGTGCAGTGTGCATCAAAATGTGCAATGAAAGGTGCAGTAAAATGTGCAATAGAATGCGCATTGAAAATAAAGGTAAAAATAAATGTGCACATTATGGTATCTATTTTTATCTCTATCTTAAATTCATTCAATTACAGTTTTGTTTTGTTTTTAAGTCAAAAAAGTCAGTTTTGTGCCAACTTTAAAGGTCTAAGCATGATGTGTGCTGTATTAATTTTCATGAAGAGTAATACCTAAAGATAACACGGGGCTTTTAATTCCATTGCGCCAGCTCCTTTGGCACCACACTCTGTTGTTAAGACAGAATATATTTGCAAATTAATACCAAGGCAACCTCTGATCTTGATTGTCAATTCGCTGCTATATTTAACAATCACCTTGGCCTTATATCGAAGGTGGGACCCCATACAAATGAACCTGACATTTAGTTCAAAGGGATTTTTAATGTCAATGATGTAAACACAAGGTCAGCTCTGTAGTGTGAACGGAGATGATCGGAAAACCACAGGGCCGGAATAGATTGGAACAACAGGAATTCCCAATGGAAATCCTGGAATGTTTTTTCATTGATTTTGACAGTAAATATTAGGGATGTCAACAATTAATCGATTAACGATTAATTGTCGATTAAGACGTTAGTCGAACAAAATGCATTAATTGTAATTAATCGCTAATCGCGGACACGCGCACCCGCGTGGTCACGAAACATGGCAACCGCGCACCGCGCTGCGCTCGACTCACAGCCAGCCGCAGGCACCAACGGCACTGCTCAGCAGCCCCGGGTGTACGCGCGAGGCGAGATTGAACCGCGGCGCCCAGGAATGCGCCGCAACGTGCCGCTGCTGGTCCCGGCCCGCGGCCCGGGCCCCAAGATTTGCGCGGCTTCGCACGGCTGGCCCGCGGCTCGGGCCCCAAGTCCCGCACGGCTGGCCTGCGGCTCGGGCCCCGAGCCACAAACCAGCCGCACGAAACCAGCAGCGGCACGCAGCGGCCCAATCCTGGTTCAGTCCAGGTCCAGACCCGGTCGAGTCCCGGTCGAGTCCAGGTCCAGTCTAGGTCCAGACCTGGTCCAGATATCGTTGTTGTTATCGTTGCCAATTGCTGGCAACGATAACCGCTCTTGCTTGCGGTCTAATTCTTTTTGCGTCTTCGGCAGCCGCGGCAATATAGCTTGTTTTTTTTCCATTAGAAGTACCGTTAGAAGTTATTGTTGATGTCTGTATACACTTCATGTCCATGAGTGTAGCTGTGTGTGTGCGTATGTGTTTTTAGTTAGATTGCACATTTGGTGTCTAGTGAAACGCAATTTCAGTCCTCTGTGTAATGTCTGTTACATAGTGAATTGACAAAAAAGTACACTTTGACTTTGACTGAAAATGTCCTAAAATGCCTGTCAATGCTTTGATTAAGGTTCAAGTGAAACTGAAGCTACTGCAAAATAATCTGAAAGATTCAAGTGCATGTTTATTAAGTTCGTTTCTTCAGCGGTTTTGTCTTTTTTGTGTGAATATAATTTTGTTAAGTTTGGTTTATTTTTTTTTTATTTTGAACGTGTATCTTCAACAAAACTAAACTAAATGGAATGGATATCTCAGGCAAGAAAGTAAAAAGTTTAAGTCTGATGCTTTCATTTGCCCTGTTTGAAAGGGAGTGGGATGAAGTGTGATTTATGATGTACTCTTAGACTTTTTATATTCAATAATTTTGATATTTCAAAATACTGGCCACCTCAGATTTGTTTATTGGCTAAAACACAAAAACAACAATTATAACTGTTTATAATCTAAATTTAGTTTCTAATTGAAATGATGAAATTAAGTGATGACTGACTTTTTTTTTTAAATCACGCTTGTTGGTATATTTTTTTGCTTGAAACGTGGCATTTTTGTAAAGAATTTCTGTAGTCATTTCCTGCCTTGCTGCTTTTGTTACCGCTCTGCTTCTGGCCAACTGTGATCAAGAGAAAACACAAAACACAGTCTTCCTGGCACTTTGTCTGGGGACGACGCTCTCCATGTGATTTCATTGTTTGCTTAATATGTTTTGACACAGCGACGCCATGTTAAATCTGAGCCATTATGGAACGAGCCATGTTTGTGATTATTACAAGAGTTGCCCTGACAACATACTCACATGTTGCATTCAGACAAGCCAGGGGACTGAATTGGCAAAAAATAAAGCTCGCAGAACTCAAAAGGTAAAAAAAAAAAAAAAAAAAAAAAAGATTGTACCTGATTTGAAAATGACAGTTGTTTCTCTATCATAGTGGAGCATGAGAAAGATTTAGGCTATGTTTATATGATGACGGACTGAACAGAAGACGCAAAAATGGCATCGCGTCTTCACTTTTTATTCTCCCTTTAGATGAGTGTTTTCGGGAGGAAATCTGCATGCATACGGTGACACAAAAGTGTGTGGAATTCGATTGGGTATGCATGCCAGGCAGCTAGGTGGTGCTGTGATACATTATCACTATGTCCACGCGCATGCGTAGAATCTTCCTTTTTCTCATCTGTGCCGCGAAAAGCAAAAACAAAACATGGCTACCGGTAGCAAAAAAAAATTGTGTGGTCAGATGAAAAAGTTCAACTATTGCTTCAGACCACGTTAGACTACAAAGCAACGAAGGCGCAACACGGTGTGGACTGGGAGTCCTGCCAAACAAAGTACACTGATATATGGACCGATGTGACGTAAACGTGTACGCAACGTCAGCAGATTTGACCAGAGTTTCTGTGGAGAGGCGACCCCGCTCACAGTCAGAATGCCTGTTTTTCTTGGTAATTTTGAGCTATAAAACCACTTTTAATGTAATAAATGTAACATATAGCCATTTAATGTCATACTGTGGGACAATCGAAGCATAGCAATGACATAGTCATAGAAACAAGCAGGTGATGGACTCCCAACCAAAAAGTTACATAGCGTACCTTTAAGTAAGCAGAGCAATTCATAGCGGATCATGTTCCTCACTCATACAGTAGGACCGTTGAAGACAGTTGTGGGCCGAGGATAAAACTGAAAATTGGAAATACCTGTAGTATAAAATGTATGTCCTGGAAATACCTCAAGACCTTTGCTATTAAATTTGTCTTAACAAGAGAACAGCAGAGGGCGCCAGGACTGCAGGGGCATTGAAAAGAGCAGTGATTTGCATAAAGCTAAAAACTATGGTGGATAATATTTGTTTAAATTGTTATATTATTTTATGGATAGCTGTTTCATTGACTATATCCCACAGTATGTAAACCATGTTTCAGATTAGCATGCGCAGAGGAGACAATGACAAAGATGTTGGAGCTCCGATACCCACCCTGCAATTCTGATTAAGCCAAGATACCCCCTGAGCAAAGATTGTTTAGTGTGGGTGTCATTTTGGAAGATTTATGGCACTTTTTCAGCAGCAACTACAGCCATAAAGCACTGTTCTTGTTCAGAGTCCATTTTCTAGGCACCGTGAAACGCTTTTTGAAAAGAAAATTCAGCTGTAAGAGGGATTTTGTCACACTTATACACTTTGTCATATCTGAACAGATCTCGTGCTTATTTAGGTGCAACAAATTCATGAATATCATTCTAGGATCTAAATACAAGTAATATAGGGAAAAGAAAATGAATCAGTTTTGTTTATATTGTTGAGGGTATCTTAATTAGATTTGGGAATTAAATATTAAATAAACAAATTGTGTCTGATAACACTGTGAGTCACATTTTTAAATGTATCTCTACAAAACATCTTGCCTTAAAAATGAAGAGCAAAATGAAGTCCTATCTTGATTTTAGACAAATAATCTCCAAATCCAACATAGCAGGTGGTTTATTGAAAGCAGTGGGAAACAATTAAGCCTCTTCAGTTTGGTAATTAAAAAAATAAGACTTTCAACCCTCTGTCCATAGTACCAGTACTAATCAGTTTTGTCACTACATTCTAAAACTTTATTTACTAAAGAAATTCTTAAGACTTGATCCCAATTTTGATACCTCAATCAAGACATAAACACTATTTTACAATTGGATATAATTCAAAAATCTGCATTTTTTTCCCCTCTTGTTTTCTGTGTTTCTGTGTTTCCCGTATCAGTTCTACAAATGAGTTTTGATACTACTAAATACTGATAAGAATCTACAGCTCTGGAAAAAAATAAGAGACCACTGCATTTTCTGAAATCAGCATCTCTACAAGTATTACAGCCATTCCATTCCAGCCTCTGTTGAATTCCAACACAAACTACTTCAGTTCTTGCACCAGGAGTGGAATAAAGTCACCCAGGAACAATGTGAAAGACTTGTGGAGAGCATGCCAAGACGCATGAAAGCTGTGATTAAAAATAAGGGTTACTGCACCAAATATTGATTTCTGAACTCTTCTTAAGTGTAAACATAAGTATTATGTTGTTTTAAAATGAATTTGATCTTGTTTCTTTGCATTGTTTGAGATCGGAAACATTTATCTTTTTTGCTATTTTGACCATTTGTCATTTTCTGTCATTTTCTCTAAATGACAATATTTTTTATTTGGAATTTGGGGGAAATGTTGTCAGTAGTTTATAGACTCAAACAAAAATGTTCCTTTTGCCCAAACACATACCTATGTAAAATCAGAAAAAGTGATGATTTTGCAGTGGTCTCTCTCTCTTTTTTTTTTTTTTTTCAGAGCTGTATGTATTGCATGTATTTTGATGTTTACTTCCTACTTTCCCCTCCTCTGCTGCTAGCGTATAGCAGGCAGCAGCAGAAGCCATTTTTGTGATGCTCCACAGCACTGGGTCTGATGTCATCAGAGTGAGCCGCAGCAGCTGTCCACCACCTCCGTCCCGTCCCTTTTGGAGCGCTAATTGAACCTGCATCTTGTACATGCGATAGAAGGATTAGCTCAGGATCGACAGCGCCACTTTAATTAATAGAGATAATTTTAGTGACATACACATAAGGGGTGGAGATTTGTCAGGGGAAAAGTGTCATGCAATTCTATTACTTTTATGGATTAGTTATATTTAATTAGAAGATGTTGCGAAATACATTTGTCAAATACACATGGGTAAGTGGCTTCTTAACTATGCTGTTCTGTGTCAAAGGTTCCAAATTTCCCTACGGGGACCATAAAGTGTACCATAACCTTAACTCTTAATTGCAGTTGGTGGATTATTAAATACAATCAGTACGCCCCTTGGAAATAAATAATCGACTTTGTAACTCATGGAAGGAGAGATCATCTGAAGGTTATGCTTGTGGATGGCTTGTTTAAATACAAAACTGACTTTTCTCAGTTTTATAATGCTGTTACCTCCTGAAAACTGGAGTTCCTGGAGTTGTGTTTTGCTTTATTCACACATGTTTGAGTAACATTATTAGTCTGTGTTCATCTCCAGAGCTCAAAATGCTCTGCCCCACCTTGTGATGTCATGTAGGGGTGGTTTCTAAGTAAACAGCTACCCCCTTTTTTTTTTTTAATAAAATAATTCTGAAGGTATATGGAGTTCAAAAACACAGTGAAGCACCTGTATTAACATGGCATCAAAAGGTTGTGTTTTCCGTTTGAGAGAAGAACTCAGCCTAAATATGCAGGGTTTGTGCGTTAAACGTGAACTTGATGAGGAAACAAAATTATAACATAGATCAGAAAATGGGGCAATATGGGCCCTTTAAGTTTGCGTTAAAGGTCCCATGGCATGAAATTTTCACTTTCTGAGGTTTTTGAACGTTAATGTGAGCTCCCCTACCCTGTTTAGGCCCTCCCCCCATGGCTAAAAGTTGCGAAATGTCTAAACTGAGCATTGGCGATCCTTTTCTGCATTACACAAAACCAGTGTTGAAACGGGCGAGTTCGGACAAGGCACCTTTTTGACGTCAGATCGGCAAATGTAGCTCCAACCCCTCCCTCTGTCTCCGCTCAGCGCCCCTGTATATCCCGCCCAGAGAGTTTGGACTGTGAATGCGCTACGCAATGCGAAATGCGTTTTTTTATTTGCCTGGAGGCACCTGCGAGTGTTTCTAGGCTCGGAAGTCCTTTATCTGAGCCTCTGGACCTTTGAACAGCAGTGGTTTAATTTTATTTTATGTGGAAATGTGTTTATTTTTCAATGGAACACTCTAACTCTCTCCCCCCGTGCAAAAACAAGGAAATGGATCAGAGAGCGCACAGAGAGACAGCCAAGCCAGTTTAGCCACGCCCCCACCTTCTACAATTGGCCAGCTTTTTCCTCCTCATTTGCATTCAAGCAACAACGCCCATTATAGAGTGTTCTGAGTGAGGAAAATGACTCTTTTTCAGCTTATCTTTGTTTCTCATGCACTGAGTGTTGATTTTGAAGAAGGATTCATTTACAGTATTAGGGAACCATTAAGGAGCCATATAAAAGCATCAAGAAGTACCATGTCATGGGATCTTTAAGATTAGCATTTTCTTCATAGTAACACCACTCTTTATCATGAGCAAACATACTGCGAATGAACCCACACATGTTGCATTCATGCACTTGGAATTACTTCCTGTACAAGCTGTGTTCAACAAATAAACTTGCCTTGCTTTACAGAAAAGATTTCAAATTTGTAGTCTTTTCTTTTTGGTCCAAATTTAACTACTGTTAATGACCTAAAATACTTCTCTTCACTTTCCCTTCTTATTAATTTGAGCCTCTGACACTGCTACAAGCGTTCCCTTTCTTCTTGGTATTCAGATTCACACTTTGTTTCACATAATTTTCTTATTACCGCATCTCAAAAGTTTACTTCAAATCCGAGTGCTAAGGATCAAAAGAAATGAACTTGAGACTTTCGACTATTTTTCTACCTGCGGGCTCCTTGTTTTATATTCCCCGTGCGGAAGACAAAGGCGGATTATCAGACTCTTCCTATCAGCGTGCATTTAGCTCCTCTCCCGCATATCCATTACAGAAAGGTCGACAGCGGCCCTCTTCAAACTTCCACTTGAAAGGCACATGCCGTCAGACTGTCTCTCTTATTACAGCTTGTCAAATGGATCCCAAAGACTGTGATCTGCCTATCCGTTGCTCGCCACCGCAGTTTATTGAAAATCACCTTCAATTTGCTGCAGATATCGAGATTGTGCCGGGCAAGTCGCCATGTCTCATTTAATATGCCGATCAGTGTGAGATCAGGGCCACTGCGCATCCGCCGCATCAATGAGGCCAATGGATTAAGACAATGCAAGACAGTGCAAGCTAAGAGAGGGGAGAGATTTGGTGTTCTCTTATTGTACTCTAAGGCTACGTTCAGATTGCAGCCTAAAGTGACCCAAATCTGATTTTTTTTTTTCACCCCTATGCGACCTGTATCTGATTTTTTTAATAACTGTCTGAATGACACAGGTCCGATTTTTTTCATATGCGACCCATGCCACTTGGATATATGGTCCTAAAACCGATACATATCTGATCTTTTGATATGTGACTTCAGTTTGAATGACCAGGTCACATTCATCCGACCTACACATCATGAACAAGCAACAAACGTCACTATTCTGCGCAGAAGCAGGCAGAAACTGAACAGAACTGGACCGTATTTTAGGAGACAAGCCCAACATCGAGCCGAGAGAATTGCTGGATAGCTGCCTTACTGAAGAGGAACCCACAAAATGACAAGGCCAAAACCTTGTCCTTCACCTTCTCAATCTCCTCCCTAAAACAAATACAGGGGGTCCTCGGGTTACGACGGTCTCGGGTTACGACGTTTCGTGGTTACGAACGCGCCCCCATTAAAAAAAAAATGTATATATTACGCGTCATTCCGTCTTACGCGGTTTAGCGTGGTAAGAGATGTAAACAAACACGAACGGCGCGCGGCGCACGGCGCAAGAATACGCTCTGTTGTGGTTGTAGGGAGAAGAAGACAGCCTCGTGTTCGTGTCCAATGTGGGCGGAAGTACCTGATGTGGGCTCTGATCTGCTCCTATGAAAGCGGCAGTGATAACCAAGCAGCGTAGTGGTCTAATTATTGAGATGGAAAGGTTATTGGTGCTTTGGTTGGAAGATCAAAGGCAAAATCCGGTTTACGACGAAATTCGGGTTACGACGCGTCTTAAGAACGGATCTACGTCGTAACCCGAGGACTCCCTGTAAGCTGTACATGTTCTGGCTCTGGTACGACAGCAACTTTAAACTTTCCAGGTGCTCAATGCTAGCGTCCAGGTTTAGGCGACTTCCATAAACGCTGACCACACTCGCTGCGTGTGACATCGTTGTGTCCTCCAAGGCGCATGCGGGACACTTTTGGGGCGTTTAAAGTTCACACTGGAGATCACATACAACTCGTATTTAATTGGAAATGTGAACGACCTCACAAAAAACAAAAACGGATTTCACAAAAAAGTCTGAATTGAGCATTAAGCCCTGTAGTTTGAACATAGCCTAAGTAAATAGACTACATGTGGTTTCCAAGTCAAGTCCATTGCTGTGTTTATAAAGGTCCTATATTTCACAAAATTGACGTTAGATGTTAGAATGTTGTTACCTACCTATATCTTACACAACTCCAGGTTTTCAATACCTTTAATTATCTGGTATTTGGTAGACACTCTATAAAGTGCAATACAGTTGGAATGGATTCAGGCAATGTTGAAGCTGTTTGGCAAACTGATTATTTTGATAGTCCATAGTTGAGCCGCTCGAGATAAGCCGAGTCTTATCTCGTATTCCCAAAGAGGTCTTGATCAGATATTTGCATATCTTTACACCTTACTTGTCAACAACTATAATTAATTTAGTACTTTTGATATGAATAATTTGGTAAGTGTAATTATTTAGCAGTCTTCACAAACCAAACCTTGCAATTTAATTAAGAAGCAGGAACAGATTGAGTGTGCTATACAGTGAAGTTACTACCCCAAAAGTGGACAGAATCTCTTTAGACACATGGATATACACCATAATTAATCATGGCCTTTTTGACATTCTCTGATCTTTTCATAATTTTGATATTTTCACATACTTTTCACATACTTTGCATGATACTGGCTATGTCTTAGTGAAAGAATATAACCCTTTTTTCCTTTTCTTTTTTTAAATCAGGAAGAGGAGATCAGTCATATGTATTCTGTTTATTCGTGTTGCCTCCTTTTTGTTTTTCACCACATAAAACCACACTGCCTACAACAAAATTCACTTCTTTATTTCCAATCTGACACCTCATCTTTCATCTCATTCTTTCAAAGCCCTTTTGCCACAGCATACCCTGACTCTTTCCCTGACCCGTGATGGTACCTCCCTGTTCAAAATTTTATGTATTCTTGTGGCACTGTAACCAATTCTATGACAAAGGGGAAGAAAGCCTGAGTAGAAGATCCAGCTGTGGGAGGGTGCTGCGCTTCAATCAAACTCCTGGAGGCTAGTTGACATGCAGTGAACTATTTTCTTCAGGTATTCCTCCAGATTTTTTATATTACCTGCCAACGATTCTTTAGATCAAATTTTTCTGCACAAGCACTGAACTACAGATTTACAATGGTTGGTTGACATGGATTAAAGTAGTACGCAAGAAGAGATTTATGCAAGGATGTATCTGTGATGGATATTCTCATGATTTCAAAATATAATGTACTATATAAAATACTTTCATAGTAGAAGTGTAGTATCAAAAGTTGATAGAAAATTGCATAGCCATCTCAACAGTCAGGGGTGAACACTTGATTGCTGCTCAAACATTTGTAGCCACATAGCCACTGTTCTATTTCCAAACTTTCCACCATGTCTGCCGTCCCCTCAGTGCATGTATGTGTCACATCACAAATAAAGTTATGTGATTTTCTGTTTTTTGTAATGAATATTATTATTTTTTCCTTACAGAGGCTTAGAGCCTATTATTAGGATATTTTTTGTTTATGGTAAGATTTTATTTTATTTTTTTCTGTGGGAGGAGCCTCGTACTATAAATGGGGCCTCCCATCTTCACAGAGGCAGTGTGTGTTAAGGGGTAGAGCTGTGTGCATATATATATATATATATATATATATATATATTAGGGCTGGGAATATTAACGCGTTAATCGCGATTAATCGCGATAGAGTTTTAATCGCGAACAATTTTTTTAATCGCGATCAGAGTTTGCCAGCATTTTCCGCAATTCTACCATCCATATGCAGCTCATTTGGTTGTATTAATTAAACTCATTGTTGGTTAAACGCGCTATTTTGAGTTTGCTAGTATTTTGTTCCTTCTACGCATCCCTAGGCAGCTCGAGCGGGCTTCAATCATTTATTTACAATTTCTCAAAGTAAGCACTATTACTGGTTCATTGTTACTTTTTCCTTTCTCTGCACTTTTTTGAAATAAAAAAAATGGTGAGAAATACTTTGCATTGTGAGTTTAACTTTAGATTCGAACGGTCTTACTGCAAGATATCAATTTTAAACATGCAAAATAAATCACGATTAATCGCGATTAACTATGAAATTTCTGAGATTAGTTGCGATCAAGAAAATTAATCGTTTGACAGCCCTAATATATATATATATATATATATATATATATATGCGGAGTAGCTGCAGCTACCGCTGCGGTCAGTGCTGACAGACTCGGACAATGGCTGGGTGAGCAGGAAAACGCTTTCCACCACTTATTTTAGTCTCTGGACTGTGGGGAGATGCCCAAGTTTGACCTGGGGGTGGCATATCCCTTTAACAGTGCAGGGCTTTTATCAATGATATCACAGTCAATTTTGCATAATATATGTTCTTAAAGGGATATGCCACCCCCAGGTCAAATTTGGGCATCTCCCCACAGTCCAGAGACTAAAACAAGTGATGAAAAGCGTTTTCCTGGTCACCCAGCCATTGTCCGAGTCTGTCAGCACTGACCGCCGCGGTATCTGCTGCTCCTCTGCGTTAGACTGGAGTCTAACGTCGCCAGAGAAAGATTTCGGCCAAAAGGAATTAATTTGCTTGATGCGTTTCCCAATTACTTTCTGTGTAGTGTGCATTCATATCGAGTGCAAATAAATGTGCAAATCAACACGGAGAGCTTGCCTTGGTCATTTTGGGTGGGAACTATTTTTCAGTGCAGAAAAATAAAGCCGAATCACGCAGCACGCTGCCAGGGGAATCCCTGTTTACGCACCAGGAAGGGAGTTCCCCTGTTGCACAGCGTGGTGCGTGATTCGGCTTTATTTTTCCGCACTGAAAAATAGTTCCCACCCAAAATGACCAAGGCAAGCTCTCCGTGTTGATTTGCACATTTATTTGCACTCGATATGAATGCGCACTACACAGAAAGTAATTGGGAAACGCATCGAGCAAATTAATTCCTTTTGGCCGAAATCTTTCTCTGGCGCCGTTAGACTCCAGTCTAAGGCGGAGGAGCTGCAGATACAGCGGCGGTCAGTGCTGACAGACCTGGACAATGGCTGGGTGACCAGGAAAACGCTTTCCACCACTTATTTTAGTCTCTGGACTGTGGGGAGATGCCCAAATTTGACCTGGGGGTGGCATATCCCTTTAAAAGATGCACTAAATAACTTTGATTGGGGGGTCTGTCACCTGCTTGTTTCTATGGAAATGCCATTGCTCTGCTTGGAATGTTCCACAGTATGACATTAAACAGTTCTACTTTATGTTTACTCAATTACAGGTGGTTTTATAGCTTAAAAAAACACCTAGAAAAGCATGCATTCTGACCGTGATCGGGGTTGCTTCTCCACAGATTTGACCTGTAACTTGATGTGGTTTTGTGTCCATGAAGATGGAAAGCTTTAATACCATACTGTGAAATGTTCCAGACAAAGCAATAACATTTCCATAGAGAAAAACATTTGACGGACCCTCTGACAGACTTTTGGACCCATCTCAAAAGTTACACAATGCACCTTTAAAGTATACAGTCATACCATTATTTAATTTTTTTTTGACCAGCACTTTCCTCTGCCTAGCACTGCAGTTCAAAAGCCCCGCTCTCCCTAGATTAGGTTCTGCTGGTGCGTTTGATCAATGAACCGGAGCGGTCCGGCGGTCAGGGCAGCTCAGTGGGGTTTCTGGTACATACCGTCCAAAAGGCATGGATAGGGAGAAGCTCATTGTTAGTGTGCTCTGTGCTTCTCTGATAAACCTCAGCACATCGAGCTCCATCGGGGTGGCTGGCTTGTTCTTGCGTTACAAACCGGTTGGAGCTGGTCTGAACCCGCTCTCCCTCTGATTGGCATCCCCACTTCTCTGGACGTTTAGGCCTAATTTACCAAGCTGATTACACAGGCAAACAAATCTGCTGCAATAAACATATGCTGCTCCAGTACTCTAAAGACTTTGAGAGCGCAAGTCAAATGGGTTTAGCAACACTTGAAAAATAGAAGCAAAACAGTGGAGGCTTTGAGAGGAGCACTTTGCTCAAATAGTGCAACTTCACTTAAATAAATGAAAAGTTCAGGTGTTTTTCTATGTTATTATTGCATAATTGAAGTACCTTATATAAGCCAATCAATACACTTAAAAGCTTGGCGCGGAATTTATGGTCAAAAATGTCAATGGGGATTTTTATATTCTGTGAAACTAGAAAAATCTGAACAAAACTGTATGCGCAGTGTGAAGAGATGTACTTTTTAGCTGTGTACCTTCAATAGTGGTTCTTGGATCCAAAGCATTGATGTTTTTGTCAGCCATGACTGGCCATGACTGATGGCAGCGCGAGGGCTCAACACAGCCCAAACTCTTGGATTGTACAGGTCAAATCACAACTACTTTTTTTTCAACTTTTTCAAACATGATTGAAAGATTTCACACTAATTGACATTCTGCTCTGTAACATTGGGGAATATCCACATGCCACGATGGGATCAAAACGGTGCATGCATATTCAAACAATGCATAGACTTTATGCTAATTGGAAAGAAATGTTGTCAAATGTTGCAAATAACAAATGAATTAAACAAAGCAATTATCACACAGCAGATGTAAGGAAAATCTACAGGATTGCATATATATTTGAAGAAGACTAAATGTGCCACTAGGAGGTTTTAACTGTGCTATAATGCTTTTCCATTAGCTTTCTCAGAGTTGTATTTTGATTCATTAATGTATGTTTGAGTAATCCTCATATGTTTTCTTGAAGATCTAACTCAAATATACTGTAAGAAACTGATCAGTGTGTAACTTTTAATATTAATGTTTCACGATGGGGGATAAAAGATGTCCTCACTGTGTTTTGGTTGTAGGTTTCTGGTGCAGGCTCAATTGCAATGCCTCACAATTTACTGACGCCTTCCAAATAACTGAGAATGCTAAGTGTGGAGGCGAACTGCTTTGATTGATGCATGTCGTGTTGTGCAGTTTGTAACTTTAATATTAATGAAAAGAATAGGGAAATGGGCCCCATTTACTTACAGTGAATGAAGTTTATTTCATACAAAGCTCTTAAATGACTTGCTTATATGCTGAATGGTGTAGCGGATCTTTTTTTTTCAGAAGTCCATGCTACTTCCTTGCTTGGTTTTCTGGCAGACATGCTAAATTACCTTTTGGGAGAAGGGAGCAGTCCCAGCAGTATACGGACTGCTTAAGAATTCAAGGTGACTTAAGTAGCAGGTCACTTTAACTGTTTTGAGTCAGCCATTAAACTGGGGAGCTCTGAAGTGGGTGTGAGAGGCAATTTTAGTGTGGACTGATGAAAAATGGACATTGATGGAACAAGATGCTCCTGATTATTCTTTGTCCTCTGCAAAAGTGTGGAGAGGCAGGTAATATATCCTTGTATTGCCAGTCTTAAAGGGTAAGTTAGCAGCCTGTGCGATGTCCGGGTACGTGACATTTAGGAGCTGGGTTTAGCATAAAACCTATGACAAATCAGTGAGTTAATTACTGTACAATGAAACAAAGGTAATTTACTGTAGTTAGAATAAAAGCCCTATATTATACAGAATGGATTCCTGTTTTCAGGCATGTTATTTTGTTGTTGGCTCATCAAAAATTCTTGTGATGTCATAAAGTGTCTGAGGCTTGAGAGAAGAACTCATCCTAAATGTGCGGGGTGTGTGTGCAACATGTGTGAATGAAACCAAACACAACTCCAGTTATATTTTGCTGAGGAAACAACATTATGACATAGATCTGAAAATAGAGTAAGATCAGGTGACAGAGCAATTTGACGATATCAATTCTTTCAAAGGTACATGTCTTGTTTTGTCATTGTAGGCTATTTGCAACTGAAGTTCTTAAAGGGACAGTGTGTAAGATTTTTACCCATTAATTACATAAATTGAAGATACCCATTCAAAAATACAGTGTTTTCCAAGCCTTTTCACTTCCATCATGAAATCAAAGTATTCTTTTGGACTTAGATATAGTCACATAAAAGGGGGATCTTCCCCATATAGAGGCAGCCATTTTGAATCCGAGAGCCGCAGAAGGACATTTGGGCTCATCCTTTGCCTAGGCTCCTGCTAGCGCCTGCTCAGCCGCGCGGCATGTGGGAGCGAAGGAGAGGAGAGAAAGGGAAGGGGAGGGGGGAAGGGGGGAGCCTCGTGGCTTTTTGGTAAAGACAGGCTGCTGTATCACACGTTGTAATAACACGTGTTTTGGACTAAATTGTTTTACTGGATTTTATTCGCTGGATCCTTACGGACAGATTGAGAGCAAGTTTATGGTGAAATACAGAGTTTGACCTGTCCACAGCCTTCAAAGGTAAGCTAAGTAACAAACCTCGTTTTGTGCTTTTCTGTATAAAAGCCCCATGTGCTCGGGGAGTGATTGTTGTGCAGGGAAATGAATTGCATAGTCAAAAAGAGGAGACTGTAAGGTTTCATTTGATGTGTAGAGTGTCATGCTACACGATCAGGAATGTGTGTTTTCATGCGTTTTTCATGCGTTTTATTTATACCGTAGTTGTCGGCGAGAGCTCGCACAGCGCCGGGTGCGCGCGGCTACGCGAGCTGTCTGCCCAGGTGACCCTCGAGGTCTGCCGTAGCCAAAAGAGGAAGTGGAACAGCTACTAACCACCTATGCGCCACAAATCCTACACACTGTCCCTTTAATGGATCAAACTATGTACATGTGTATTTTATGTTTTTCTTTCAAAATGTGGCAGTAACTTCGTAAATGATTGGACCAAGAGACAAATACATCAAGCAGTCGTCGCCCATGAAACAATGCACAGCTAATGTTTTTGCCAACCATCCATTTATTTAATGATCAAAGTTTGGATATACTTTTATTTACTTTAGATTGATGTGATGTAGACCGTGTTAGATGACAATGACATAACACAAGTGGATCGAAAACTGATGGAGATGGGATTTGAGCGAAATACAGAATTAAAATCTTTCCTGTCATTAACACATATTTCCTCATCTCTGGCGCCCAGATTAAGCTGTTTCCCATATTGAAGCCCGCATGCAAGAACAAATGGTCTGGCCAATGAGACAGAACACAAATTGTAATTGCTATTCGTCTCAGGAAGGCAAACGGCTGTGGTGCTTGTTTGGGTCATTGCTCCGTGCGTGTCTGCATGACAAGCTGATGTGCACGCAGAATTAAGTCAATAACGAAATGAGGAGGACTGCATTATTATAGGACAGCAGCAGCGGTGCCGGCCATCTTTTAATGGTGTGGTTGTTATTGCACATGAAAGCAGTTCTTATACAGTCAGTGAAGAGAAAAGAACATTATGTTGCTAACCACCAGCTTGTATATCTCCAACTGTTGCACTGCTTTGAAAAAGTAAGAAAATTACTTCCAATTAAAAAAAAGGCCCAAACTATATATGTGTATGGAACAAAATGGTCCATCCATCCATTTTCTTCCGCTTATCCGGGGCTGGGTCGCAGGGGCAACAATCTAAGCCGGGACTCCCAGACTTCCTTCACTCCGGACACTTCCTGGGTCAATGATTTGAAATATTGTCAGATTATGGCCTAACAGTGTAATATATTTAATTGAACATTATATATTAAGATTTTTACCTTTCAGATTTGTTTTTAATGCCAAACTAGGTTAAAGCCGCTGTACCTGTCTTCAAAGATGTAAAAAAATAAGTCGTTAATCTTAAATGTATAGTATGCTGCAATCTAAGTGCATTGAGATCTGGGCGGCAGATCTATTTGGACTGTTGCCCCAGTGACCCGAACTCGGAAAAAGCAGAAGAAAATGAATGAATGAATAATTAGTGCTGTTCAGTACTTTCAGCACACCATTGTTATTTCCTCCTGATTCACATTTTATATATATATATATATATATATATATATATATATATATATATATGTATATATATACAAAAATATAAACGCAACACTTTTGTTTTTGCTCCCATTTTTCCTGAGATGGACCCAAAGATCCAAAATTCACTCCAGATACACACCACTACCATTTCTCTCAAACATTGTTCACAAATCTGTCCAAATGTGTGACAGCGAGCACCTCTGCCCCGCCGAGACAATCCACCCCACCTCACAGGTGCGCCACATCAAGATGCCGATCCGACATCATGACCAGTGCACAGGTGCACCCCAGACTGCCCACAATAAAAGGCCACCCCGAAATGTGCATTTTTTTTGCTTTATTGGGGGTCTGGGGACTCAGAACCAGTCAGTATCTGGTGTGACCACCATTTGCCTCATGCAGTGCAACACATCTTCTTCGCATAGAGTTTATCAGATTGTCAATTGTGGCCTGTGGAATGTTGGTCCACTCCTCTTCAATGGCTGTGCGAAGTTGCTGGATATTAGTGGGAGCTGGTACACGCTGTCGTATACGCCGGTCAAGCACATCCCAAACATGCTCAATGGGTGACATGTCCGGTTAGTATGCTGGCCATGCAAGAACTGGGACATTCTCAGCTTCCAAGAATTGTGTACAGATCCTTGCAACATGGGGCCGTGCATTATCTTGCTGAAACATGAGGTGATGTTCATGGATGTATGGCACAACAATGGGCCTCAGGATCTCATCACGGTATCTCTGTGCATTCAAAATGCCATCAATAAAATGCACCTGTGTTCTTCATCCATAACAGCCATTGAAGAGGAATGGACCAACATTCCACAGGCCACAATTGACAATCTGATAAACTCTATGCGAAGAAGATGTGTTGCACTGCATGAGGCAAATGGTGGTCACACAAGATACTGACTGGTTCTGAGTCCCCAGACCCCCTATAAAGCAAAAAAATGCACATTTCGGGGTGGCCTTTTATTGTGGGCAGTCTGGGGCGCACCTGTGCACTGGTAATGATGTCGGATCGGCATCTTGATGTGGGGCACCTGTGAGGTGGGGTGGATTGTCTCGGTGGGGCAGAGGTGCTCGCTGTCACACATTTGGACAGATTTGTGAACAATGTTTGAGAGAAATGGTAGTGTTGTGTATCTGGAGTGAATTTTGGATCTTTGGGTCCATCTCAGGAAAAATGGGAGCAAAAACAAAAGTGTTGCGTTTATATTTTTGTTGAGTGTGTATATATTATATATATATATATATATATATATATATATATATATATATGTATATAATATAGTTTTTAGGTTGAGACAGACAGCACAAAGTAATTTTTGATGCTATAGGATCTAATTTTAAAATAATATCTTTGGGGAAATCACATTTAATTTATTACAAGGAAAAAAAAAGGTTATTACCACTTTAAATCAGTCTTAATATGCATCATTTCAGCCTGGTTCAGTCCTGGTTCACTTTTTTCAACTATATTTGGTCGAATTTTTGACAGGGAAAAGCATTTATATTTATAGATGTATAGATTTATATTTATAGATGTTGTAAATGGCAGTCACCAGATGCTTGTGTTTTCATTGGCATTGTGAGCTTACAGTTAATGCCAAATCATGTTGAGGACTTACCTTTGTTAAGTGTGTGCACTTGCACTGCTGTTTGCATTTTGTCATGGAGACTTAAAGGAAGTAAAATGGAAATTGGCTTATGTTGTTTACAAAAAGAAAATTTAATTTAAATTGTGCTGTAACGCATCTCTGCTGAACAGGTGTCTGTGTGGCTCCAGATAATCCAAGGAACATGTTGTCAACTGTGTTTGGGACCAGCTCTGATGTAAAACCTTATCCGCCGAAAGCAGGGAGGTAAATATCGCACAACTTTGGCACTGACTTTGCAGAAACACAGCCAAGCTAAATGCATATTTGTCCAAAAATAGGTCATAGGTTTCAGACCGTATGTGCAACTAAAGTAAAAAGAAACGTGCATTACTGTACAACATTGGTTATGAGCTGCTTAAAGGGGCTGTACCCATTTTCGAAATACCACTGCAAAAACTAATGTTCAACAAAATTATTACGAACCATTTAACTGATACCTATATTAGTCTTTTCAAATTTATTGGAATTGACTTGGCATCTTTGACTCTTGGAGTAATCACAGCCAAATTGTGCCAAGTTTGTTAAATATCTCAATGCTGAACAATTTGCACCTAACCCTTTTCTGACTGAGCTAACCTATCACAACGCTTTCTTTATTCTCCTCACTTTGGTTTGTGTACTTAATCCTTCAACATCGAAATTTAAAAGACCAACTTTTTGTGCTTGAACAAATTTGCTGGGCAGTGCTTAATGTGTCCAGTGTCGTGAGCTTGTTAGAAAAAGGGTGCGACTTTGATTGATTGCTCCGTTTCCTATTCTCATTCATGTAGAAAATTGGAAAGGCCTCACCAGAAGTACACCTTAAATAGAGCCCAGAGCGTTCCTCTGCTACGTGCCAGTGTACACAGGCTATAGACCTGCTAATCAATGCGCTGGGGGGTATTACTAAAGAAACAACACTATTTCTGTGGGGAATTGGATGTCTGCATTCTAACACACATGAAATGGTATTTTCTGGGTCCACTATACTGACACATGGGATATCATTGACCGTTCTTACCAATCACTTGTAGTCATTTTCTCGCTTGAATAGGCTGCAAAGAAGCACAACATACATCCTATTTAAGTGACCTTACACTTGCATTACATTTGCAAATTCCAATTTGTTCGTTTACATTCTGATTTTGAGCCGTACTAAATCCAACAATGAGACTTATGGCTGTTGGCAAGAATGAATAAATCTCTCTCTCGCTCTCTCTCTCTTTCTCCCTCTTGTATGCATCAATAGTGCAATAGTACCGATTTTAAAAACACCCCCTTTTAGAAATACTATTATTACTAAATTAATTAATTAAAAAAAAATAATATATATATATATATATATATATATATATATATATATATATATATATATATTCATGTTTCATGAACATATGAGTATGTTTCATGAACACAACATTTCAGGCAAACTAAACTTTGTCAACTGACTATCCAACCAACTAAAACAATTTATTTGCTATTCCTCCTAACTCTACCAGTGACAAAGTTCTGGAATATAAAATTGAGGAAGCTGAGTTGTCATAAGTTGTAGTTTCAGGTTTGAGTCCTATCTCTACTCGTATCCTCACTTCTTCATGCCATTCCATCTGGTTCAGTTAAAGCCTCCTACCCTCTCTCCCTCTCTCGTTCTCTCATTCTCTCCCTCTCTCGTTCTCTCCCTCTCTCCCACTCTCCCACTCTCCCTCTCTCGTTCTCTCCCTCTCTGCCTCTCCCTCTCTCTCCCTCTCTCATATATGGACTTGTTCCTCCCATGGCTGTGAGCTATGAGAATGATGGAAACTCAGCTGGCTTCTCCTCGCACTGCAGGAGGATGTGAGCAGAATAGCATTCACGTTGAGCATTAAGTCCCCCCCTCACACGCACACCCCTGTCTGCTACTGCTACTGCTGTTAAATCCAATGCTATAGGGCCATATGCTCTCCCCACTAGTCCCACTGGGAATCTCCATGACTGTTCCTTCTTAGAAACAACTACTGGGATTTCTGATTACCACACAATACCCGTATCTTAACATTAAACTTGCAGCGGCTACAGATGTTTACCCAAAGCCCTCTGGGTGTGTTGTCGCTTTGAATTTTCCACCTATGTAAAAAGGAGGAGCAACATAATAACTGGAGAATTGCTTACAAGCTTCTTGCAAAGTGATGAATCCTATTATGTTTAAAGATGCATTATGTAACCTTTCTGCTTGTCTCTATGGGGATGTTATTGCTTTCCATGGAAAGTTCCACAGTATGGCAACTATACATTTATGCAGTTACAAGTGTTTTTATAGTTCAAAATACCTTTAAAGGGCCCATATTAAGTTATTTTCTGATCTTATCATAATGTTTCCTAATCAAAAACATACCTGGAGTGTGTTGTTTCATTTGTACATGTTTAACTCTGGAAAACACTCCACCTTGTGATGTCATGTGGTAATACAAGAAGGATGATTTCAGACCTGGAATGGCAGGTCTCTAATGAACAAAAGGTAAAAGGTACCTGTTAACTTGAAAACTACAACTTCCTGACATCACAGGATGGAACAGAGTATTTTGAGCTTTGGAGATGCAGACAGTCTAATAATAAAGGATTACTCAAACATGTGTGAATGAACCAAAACACAATTCCAGATTTCAGTTTCTGAGGAGGTAACATCATTATTACATGGCTTAAAACTCACAGGAGTCAAATTTGCATAATATAAGACCTTTAAATGTGAACCTTTTTACAGATCTGATCTCTTAATTGTCCTGGTGATGCTACATGCTTGTTTCTATGGAGATCGATAACTTCAGTGACATACTGTATAATATTCTAGACAAAGCAATAACATCATGGAGACACCAGGTGGCTGACCCTCCACCAGAAAAGTTACATAGTGCACCTTTACATAACAAGGAGGGTACTGTGAGTTTCGTAAAATGGGTCCGAAGGAGGTCTGAAGGAAGGCATTAGTCGAAATTGAGGTTATTCAGCATTTTAATGTAAAAATAGCGGAATACAAACGAAATGGTGGCATCTTCAGCATTCATGTTGTCAGCTTTAGCAGACCCTCAGAGAAGAGACATCGGCCGTGAAGAGGGACATGAAGAGAACTCCCAGTGGGGGTCAGATCACACACACACATATGACCACAAGGAACTGTCTTTAAATACAGTAACTGTTGAATACGTATGACATCAGCAGCAGCTAACCTATAGGAGAATAGTTTAGCTATGTAGACCGTGTAAGGAACTCCCCAGCTTTAGTTAAAAAGACTAGTAGTCAGCTAAAGTATTGATGGATAGGGAGCAGGTGATATTGCCAACACAGCCCCAGGATAGTCTATGTATGTATTGAGTTACGCTTAGCTGTTCACAGGACACTGGGTTAAAACACAGAAGAACTACAGAGATTACAGTTTTCATATGTAAGTACACATGTAGATTAAATATGAGATCCCACAGTACACAAGATGTGACTGTATTGTTGAAAGAAATATTTAATGTCAAAATTTTTTATTACATTTTTTGTGTCAGTTCCAAGTCTGAGTAGGCAAAGTTGTTGCTACATAGGACAATAGGCCTATGAAAATGAATATTCACAATAGAACTGGAGGGTTGCTGGTTGAGTTACCTCAGAATATAAAAGATATTCCAATAAACTAAAGTGAAAATATAACTGAAAATGATGCTGAACTGAAATGTGAGCGATGCTACCACTCGATATAGCCCACACCTGCATTCTCTGGTGTTAAAGATCACTTTTTCTGCTCTGTTCGGTAAATTCTAAAACTCACTTGACATTTATTCACTGCAATATTCATGTTTGAGAAGTTCAGATCTATTTTTCTTTGCCTTTTTAAGATTATCAAGGTTTGATGGGAAAAAGATGAGTCGGTGACAAAGGCCAGGTGACAAACAGGGCCTGACAAAAGAGCAATTATTCACACACATTTCTCTGCTGACAATAAGAACTGTGCTGTCAGGAAGGATGGAGATATGATTGTGATAACATTTTTTTTAATTCCAGTTTGAATCAGAATAAATTTAATATCTAGTACTTTATTACTTTGTTTCTTTATGCTGCACAATATATCACAGCCATATCAAAGATAATCAAATCACAAAGCATACATTTATCTACATAATAAAATGTCCTCTGCAAAAACAAAATATGTATTGTCTTTATAGGACAAAATGTGTTTAGGCCTCTACAAACATGTTCTGAAATGCACAGTATCTTTTTATTAGTTTATCAGTTCATATCAGTCTTTTCTCAGTGCTGTTGGGCAGGTTTACAATGTACATTCTGAACAAAATACATCTTTTTTACATATGTCAAATCTAATTGCAATCGGAATTCAAGATCGACCAGTAGGCCTTTTTTCAGAGCCAATGCCCATACAGATTGTTTAGAATCCAGAGGAACCGATGGCCCAGTGGTGGCCGGTGATTTTTCGGGAGGACACCTAGGCCAAAATTAAATATCTATTATAAAAATATGTATTATATATAGGCTATTTAGTATTATAATGAATGCCAGTATTGTATAGTATTATATTATATATTATATAGTATACTATTATAATGAATTGGTCACTATTGGCAGAACTATATCTTGTTATTACAATCACAGCCAAATGCAGTTTTACGCAGCATCACAACCTGATCCACCGCTCACAACCAGCCCCAACAACCAGCCCCAACAACACAATTTGATCCACCGCTCACAACCAGCTCCAACAACGTCAGCAGAACTACAGTAAGAGGCTCCCGTCATAACACGAACATATGGCATCATCTCCGCTCCTACAGCACATGGCAGAACACCAAAGCAGCTCCGTCACATACAGTTCATTTACGCACTATTTACCTCTGAGGCTCTGTCCTCATATTTGCCAAAAACGAAAACAAGTATCTTATCTTCTCCAGAGGACTGAAGCGAGTGTATCCTCGATCTGCTGTTCTGTTGTTTCTGTCTCCAAAAGTGTATTACTCTCCAATATGAAGGCAGGCTGAATCACAATAGGTCAGGTGTGTGATAAACGTTTATGAAGATCAATCACTTGATTTGAGTTCGCCCCTACCCTACGTCACTAAGACATACTTCAGGGCGGTAGTGTAAAGTAATGGGCAGAAGCACCAGATCTGACATCAAATTTCCTTCAAACTTCAGACTCCTCAGAACTCCACTGAGTTCCCTCTGGCCCAGCAAAATCAAAGGGCAAACACATGAACCAAATCAAGAGATATGAGCCCATTTAACATGATAAAAATAATATTTTTGGCCCATTTAACATGATAAAAATAATATTTTTATCATGTTAAATGGGCTCATATCACTTGATTTGGTTCATGTGTTTTATTCATCATTATTCATTATGCCTATGCAGATACACATTCAGTTTTAAACAAAATATGAAACATGTAGCTTAATACAAAATAACGACTTTGTTTTTTTTTTAAATTTAGGTCAAGTTAAGGAGTGCTGCGCCCTCTATTGACCGATTACCACTCTATTGACCAGCCAATATTTTTGGGCCAATATGTAGGGCCAATTTTGGTAATTTTCCCAAAGTGATCTAATTAGGATTCAGTACTAACTCATCTGCAACCTTGTTTTACTGCAAACTTAAGTGTTCGGATAATGCACATTTAGACTGCTGGTTGGGCCTAACAAAATATTGGACTCAGCTGGTTAGGGGTCCATTACCTGCTTGTTTCTATGGACATGTCATTGCTCTGCCTGGAATGTTCCACAGTATGACATTAAAGATCCCATGACATGGTACTTCTTGATGCTTTTATATGGCTCCTTAATGGTTCCCTAATACTGTAAATGAATCCTTCTTCAAAATCAACACTCAGTGCATTAGAAACAGAGATAAGATGAGAAAGAGTCATAAATATCTCTCTCAAAATCTTTATTCTGGGCGTTGTTGCTTGAATGCAAATGAGGAGAAAACAGATGGCCAATAGTAGAGGGTGGGGGCGTGGCCAAACTCTCAGCTGATCCATTTCCTTGTTTTTGCACGGGGAAGAGATTTGAAGCGTTCCATTGAAAAATAAACACATTTCCACATAAAATAAAATTAAACCACTGCTGTTCAAAGGTCCAGAGGCTCAGATAAAGGACTTCCGAGCCTAGAAACACTCGGACGTGCCTCCAGGCAAATAAAAAAACGCATTGCGCATTGCCTAGCGCAATCGCAGTCCAAACTCTCTGGCCGTGATTTACAGAGACGCTGAGTTCAGACAGACGGGGGTGGAACTGCATTTGCATTTCTTTTTTCGATCTGACGTCAATAAGGTTCAAACTCGCCCGTTTGAGCTCCGATTTTTTGTAATGCAGAAAAGGATCGCAAATGCTCAGTTTAGACATTTCACAACTTTTAACCATGGGGGGGCTAAACAGGGTAGGGGAGCTCACATTAACGTTCAAAAACCTCAGAAAGTGAAAATTTCATGCCATGGGACCTTTAAACAGTTCTAACTTTCAAGTACAGGGGGCTTTATAGCTCAGAAATACCTAAAAAAACAGACATTCTGACTGTGAGTGGGGTTGCCTCTCTACAGATCTGATTCATATAGAACTTTGCCTTGGTTGGTCTCCATGAAGATAGAAAGGTTTAATACCATACTGTGAAACATTACAGACAAAGCAATAACATCTCAATGGAGAAAAGCATTTGACGAACCCTCCAACAGAAAAGTTACACAATTGCAAATATCTGCCCAATGTATGAATATATATCGGCCAACTGATGTATCTGTCTGTAATAAGAATACTTGTCATAAAAATCACAATTGCTTACATGTCCTTTTTCTCCAAAGTGCTTTGCGAAGACGTTAAATAACAGATTTGAGTAATCCTTTCTATTTATGTGTGCTGCAGTTTTCCAGCACAGTGGCGTGTCTTTTCATTTGTCTTGGTTAAAGTGGAGAACATGTGGCTCACACATGGGTGCAAATTAAAATTCACATTGGCAGAGCATTATGGATGTGAATGGCACGCTGATAATCACACCACAGTAGACTGCTTTGTGCTCATGTCTGTTTGAACCCCATCAGCAAACATCCATCAGCCATGGAAAATGTCTGCACCTGTCCACTCACTGGGAAGGTCTCACACTTCATGCTATAATCTCGGAAGCGAGGAAGATACCACCCTGAGATAATGGCTAAATTTCACATTCAACTTATAAACTGCCTATAGAGCAAGGATAATTTGATTCTCACATTTCTTATGGTTGCATATACAGTATTTCTGTTATAGTAAAAAATGGAAAGCGATTACAGATTATGGCTTCGCATGCGACTGAATAGAAACTGTTCTTTTAATCTCTCCTCATTCTATTTTATTTTATTGTATTTTACAGGTGCAACTAATTATTTTTAATATATATATTTTTATTCTTTAGATGTTTTAAAATACATTTTGAATATGGTGAGTGAATATTACTAGATAAAGAATACAAATACAAATAAAGTGTTTAATTTATGTAAATCATAATTTTGTATTCTTTTTATTATTATTTTGATTTAATAAAGATGCTGTCTTTTTCTGTCTGTTTATAAAATAAACTTTTGGGTTATTTTGGAGTCAAGATGATAATTTATTTATTGTTTTAATATTATTTTTAATTAATTTTTGCTCAACTATTTTCCCCCAAACCTAAACAACACACAGGCCAAATTGCTTCAGTGTTTGATTCCTGTCTCCAAACATTGCCAGTGCTGATAACATTTGGACAAATGTGGACGTGTGTGTCTTGTGTGTGTGTGTGTGTGTGTGTGTGTCGTGTGTATGTGTATGTTTCGTGTGTGTGTGTGTATGTGTGTGTGTGTGTGTGTCGTGTGTATGTGTATGTTTTGTGTGTATGTGTATGTTTTGTGTGTATGTGTGTGTGTGTCTAGAGGACAGACCTTGAGAGACTTGAAGGGCGGTGCTGTCCTGTTTACATAGGAATAATGATACGCTTATTACTCCTCTGCCTTCAGCCTCTCATTCAGCTCTGCGCCTGGGCTCTAATGCACTTGTTTTAAGTCATTTATTACACACAGATTTGGGGGAAATTGAAAGTTGCTGCTCTAGAGTAATTTGGGTTATGGCCATGCTTTCTAGTGATCATGCAATATGGCCATCTCTATCACTGTCGCAATAGAGCACAGTTTAGTTTTGGGCAATACATAATAGTAATACAGCCAGCTCAGTAGATTAGTTACACTATATTGTATTTGTATTGATTTGCTCTGTTTTTTTTTCTTTTTTTTTCTTTTTGGCATATAAGAAAATTCTGTACTACAAGTGCCTGGAATCTGACTGAAAACATTGCTCCAAAGAATTCCCTTTCACAGTGGGTATGTTTACTTGCACATTAAAATCAGATTATTATCTGATTTACTGACCGTTAAGATTATTTAAATGACATGCAGATAGCAAAATCTGATGAGAGAAATCTGAGGGACCATGTTCAGATAGAAATCTGATTAGTTTGCATGTCATTTGTCATTTGGCATGTCTTTTAACTCAAAATATCTGATATTAATATTAATTTGAGCACACATGTAACCATTGTTTTGCCCAGGTACACAACAAGAATATTAACAGTTTGGTGCTGTGACAGAACTGCCTAATGTTGTGGCTATAAGAAGGACACTCACCCGAGCCAGTGCTACCCTGTACTTTTATTTGTTATTAGTTTTTAATTATACCCTTTTTCAGCCTTTTCAAAACCTTTTACACTAGACTCACTATGCTTTGACTGAGACCTTGTGCTCTGCTCTTGGCTTCTCTTCTGTCTGCCAGCTTGATTCATATAGCACCTACTTTGCAAGGAAAATTATTTGGCTGGAATAGCTTTGTGTTAATGTCTCTATTATTCATATCAAACATTTAATAGACTTAAATGTAGGTGTCTATTTCACACATGCAAGTATTGAAGATAATATGAAATAACACAGTGTAATCTCAAATGAATAAACAACATCATAGTGTCTACATCTCCAAAGCACAAAATACTCTTTTCAGCCTTGTGGTGTCACAAAGCTGTAGTTTTCGAGTTAATAGTTACCTTTTACCTTTTGTTTAGAGATTGGCAATTCCAGAGCTGAAATGATCTAAATGATTCTCGTGAAGGTGTATGGAGTTTAAAAACACAATAAATGTATACATACAGTATGTCATCATTGATTTTCAAAGCTTTTAAATTCAGTTGTTTTTATTGATCTATTCTAGCAAGTAATATATTTAAATGATACCAAATAATGTGAAATAACACTCTGCTGTTACAGAAATGGTCCTTTACAGTGGGACGTTAACTCAAATTAAATGTGCTAAAAATAAGTCAGAACCATTTCAACAGGTCTCAAGCCGTAATGAAAAGTACTTTTTACTTTTCAGTCCAGATCTAAAATGTAGTGGAGTAGAACGTACAGATGTATGCTCTCAAATGTAGTGAAGTAAAAGGAAAAAGAATCCAATGTAGAATTGACTTAAGTGAAGTACAGATACCTAAAATGTGTACTTTTACTGGAGCTTTTTTCCACACTGAATTAATGATGTATTTACAGAAAACTGGATGCTATGATCAATATATTATCAGCATTATAATTAGATCTTATAGCTTTAAAAGGTTGTTGAAACTTAAACAGATAATTCAGACAGTTCAACACTAATAATATGACTTGAGGTCATTAACTAATACATTTCTTACAGTTCACAGTTGCATAAAGCTGCTAAGACATCACAGTGATTTTTATTACCATTTTAGCATCTGAAATAGCACTGTAATTTTTTTTTTGTATAATTTAATATATAATATATATTTATATATATGATACCAAATGATACCAAATAATGTAAAATAACACTCTGCTGTTACAGAAATGGTCCTATACAGTGGCAACCCAGCGCTTTGCCTTGTGACGTTGTTAACAGAAAACTTGGGCCTGAGAGGTCCCAAAGGGCTGGTGGGAATCTGTTGCTGCGATATCCACCAGCTCTCTCCAATAAGATGAATGGTTTTATTCCCCTCCTGACACTGGACTGTGATGTTATTGCCAGAAACAGTACAAAACCTCCCCACTGGGTGCTAAAGGCTGACAGCTTTATATTGCTCCCAAATATGTGCCCTGAATGGTACAGAGCAGCCTGCCTTTCACTCCACTGTCTATTTATTACCATTTTAGCATCTGAACTAGCACAGTGTCATCTACAATCTATCCTGAAACTGCTCATTTCAAGTGTTTGTGATAAAATATGAAACTATTTGTAGATCATTATAAATCATAGAGGGCGGCATGGAGAGTAGTAGATTGGCTGCTTTCCAGATTGTACTCCTTTTATAAGGCCCATAGTTAATATATTCAGACGTAAGTAAAGTTAAGACTTCACTATTTGATGTTACATTTGTGTTGTGCTTTCCTTGCAGTAAGATGAAAATGAAAATATCTTGGAAATTCCCCCAAACCTGAAATTTGTCTGTAAAGAGTCACCATCAGTGCCCTAGGACTGCACCTGCTATTGCATTAAAAATTGAGCAGTCTGAATGAGGCTAAAACATTGGTGGCTACTGTCAATCTTGCTAAACTATGCAGAGAATGCAATTTGAGAAATGTCATCATCAGAACAGGCTTGGTGATGGCCTATTAGAAGGAGCTTCCTGAATTGCGATATAGGCCAATGAAGAGAGGAGCTAGTGTTCGGGGCTTAGGAGTGGGAGACAGAAAATATATATGATTACTAAGATTACAACTTTTTTGATCTGTCTATCCCTTTAAAACATGTACCTTTTAAACATACTGATTTGGAGAATGATGGGCAGTTTGCTTATCTTGGTTTAGGTCAAGGCTGCGTCCCATTTCTCTGTCTTACCCCTTCGTCTTACCCCTACCCCTTGGTTTTGCGTGTTCATGTGAGGGCAAGGGGTGTCCCGATTCTAATTTTGATTAAGGGCTAGGGCCACGACCGAGGGCTACATACCCCTTGAAACGAAGTAAGCTCTTGACCAGACTTGAAACGAAGGGGTACGCCTACAAGCTCAGGCAGGTTTTGGGATCAGGATGGCAGCGTCACATCGACCAGCCAAGGAGTCTCATAAATGTATTTTCAGCAGTTGTAATTATCGATTAACAGTTTAGCACGGTTTACAATTATGACGCTTATGTTCTACGTTACTTTTCGTGAACTGTTGTTGCGGTTTTAATTGTAGTGATGTCTCTTTAGTCGACGTTATCGTTTTCATCGAACTTTCATGCATAAACAAGCTAGTTTTTTTGTCGAGCTGAAGTATCCGATAATCCTTTCACATTCGAGTGGTTTCCCATTTCTTAGGGAAACATTCGTACCCCTAGCCCTCTCAACTCGTTATCGAGAGGCAAGACAAAGACGTAGATAAAGGGGTAGGTAATACAGAGTAATGGGATGCAGCCCAAGTCTGTATTTAACTTGTTTTGGTTTTACAAATGAAACTTCAATACTCTTAAGACAGATGTAGTCAAAACCCTTTTAAAATAAATAGTGCAGTGAATCAGAGTGCAGCGCTGGTACCTTACAATGCTACATAATCACATTATAGTGATTCACTTGGGTGCTTGTAGGTGACTGACTCCTCCCACAGCCCTCCTCACTGCTCCTCCTCCTCTTCAGACTAGACAGTTTTGTTTTTTCTTTAGTGGAGCTGTCCACGGTCCTGAACAGCACACTCATTATAATCCAGCTATTGTGGCCAACCAGCCCCAAGGGAAAATAAGAGCACTGTGTTTTAAAAGTGACATGTTACAAGCTGGCACATCATTTGCATTCAGGTTAAAAATGTGCTGTGTAACTTTTCTCGTGTGCGGTCTGCTACTTGTTTGTCTCTATGGAGATTTTACAGCTTTGACCAGAATCTTCCACAGTATGGCTCTAAACTTGTCTATCCTTCAAATATCCAGTATAGAAAAACAAACACCTTGCCAAAATGTTTACTGTGAGTGGGCTTGCCTCTCCCTGGATCTGAGCTTCATAGAGATAATTTAATTTAAACCCTACTGTAGAACATTTCAGGCAAAGCAAGAACAGTCTCCATGGAGGCAAGCAGATAGCGGAACCTCCACCAAAAAAGTTATATAGGTCACCCTTATTGTCAGCGTCAGCTTTACAGGCCAAAAGAAAGTCGCCCACTGCAGCATAAGGTAGACCAGTTAGTGCCTAGATAAATTCTTGTTAGGCCCTCACACATGCACATGTACACAGTAAAAGCATTAAGCTTTGTGCTTTGTAAACAGGTTATAATCTATATCAGGGTTATGGCCAGTGTCCAAGTGTGTACTACTAATCACAGTAATGGTCTGACAAAGTGGGCGTGTTAGCTCAACCAGCATGAAAAGTGCTAGAAGGGACCCCATTGTGATGTTATGCATGTACAATGTGCGTATTAACAATGGTGCTCTTAGCTATAAATATTTGAAGCTAGGTAGGTGCCAACAGATGAGCACAGGAATTAAAAAGAGGGATTTGCATAAGCGGGCCTGGCCTTTGTGTGATAAAGCAGTCCGCAGTGAAGGCTGGAATTAAAAAACTAATATTGTCACGCAACATAAGGGGCTATGCATTGTTATAATTTTATTATGAGAAATCATATTAGAATAATGCAATGAAGCAATTCTACAGTAAAGTAAGAGTTGTTATTATGTAATCTATGAAAAAAGTCAAACCTCTAACCGTGTACATGAACTAGTATAAAGTGGTCATATATTAGACAAAGCAATAGACAGTAAATTAGAATTTCACTGTTGTTTGGTTATAGAGGTGTACAGCATTTTTCATTACTTTAATATCAGTATTCAGAAGGAATTTGATCACAAATGTGCTTTGTCTTTGTCTTGGTTCAAGTATCATAAATGTAACCCAGAAATATAACTTTATATACTTGTTTTTGTTTATATTATTTAGTGTGGTCATTTCGACCAAATAAACTTTGTCCAGTTGAAAAATTGAATTTCTCCTTTTGCCATGGATTCTGCCTGGACGACTGTGGGATTCTTCACACATCTTTATATTATTTACTCAATATTCTAATTTTGCAGATCTCCAAAACTTTTGCAATATTGTCCATGGTATCTATAATATTTGTGATAAAATATAAAATATAAACACAAACCAGTAATTGTACTTATTTTATGTTTACAAAAGCTTTATATTGATACTTTGCAGTGACATCATGCAGGGGGAGTTCTACATGTGTCTCTATGGCAGAATGTTCAAATACATGTTCAGAAATATTTTAATATAGTCTGAAAAAAAAGGTGTCAGGTGTCAGCTCACCTGTTGCAGTTCCAATTCAGTTCTTTCTGGTCAGATTGTGTTCAAATAAAGCTCTTTAAAGTCTTACTTGAATAAAAGAGCTTCTAACAGAGTAGTGCTTTCACGTAACATCACACCCTCAGGGAATGTTGATGACATTAGCTGCAAAGTATCAATTCTCTTATATTTAAAATTGTATTTTTACTTTATATTAGCATATTAGCAAATTATAATTGTACATACTAACTGTTAAGTGTTGTGCAGAGATTTGTATCATGCTTTTAACAATTCTAAATATAGTACTTTAATATTAATGGCAAAAACCAAATTACCTTTTTATAATCCATTTTGAAAGCAAGATCCACCCAGTGAAATGATTTCCAGGGGTGTGGTGGTGAAGATGGGCAGATAAAAGGTTATGCTGTAAATGTTGGGCTTTATGGGACAATGTTATATGACACAGAATGGAACCACAGGGCCAAAGAGAGTAAAATCCACACATATCTATAAAATCCCCGGTGTAATGGCTGCCATCAGAATTTGACATTAAATATTGATTAATGCTCAATCACCGTCTTTCTATTGTTTTGCCTGTAGAGTTGCCTGTTTTGCATAGAATGTACCTTGCATTTATTTCATTAAAGGTGTTATTCCCCAAAAATACCTTGAAAAACATTCCATTCTTATTCTAAGTGGGGCTGCCTCTCCACAGATCTGACGTGTCTTGAAGTTTAAAGGGATATGCCACCCCCAGGTCAAATTTGGGCATCTCTCCACAGTCCAGAGACTAAAATAAGTGGTGGAAAGCGTTTTCCTGCTCACCCAGCCATTGTCCGAGTCTGTCGCCACTGACCGCCGCGGTATCTGGTGCTCCTCCGCCTTAGACTGGAGTCTAACGTCGCCAGAGAAAGATTTCGGCCAAAAGGAATTAATTTGCTCGATGCGTTTCCCAATTACTTTGTGTGTAGTGCGCATTCATATCGAGTGCAAATAAATGTGCAAATCAACACGGAGAGCTTGACTTGGTCATTTTGGGTGGGAACTATTTTCCAGTGCAGAAGAATACAGCCGTATCACGCACCACGTTGTGCAACAGGGGAACACCCTTCCCGGTGCGTAACTGGGATTCCCCTGGCAGCGTGCTGCGTGATACGGCTGTATTCTTACGCACTGGAAAATAGTTCCCACCCAAAATGACCAAGGCAAGCTCTCCGTGTTGATTTGCACATTTATTTGCACTCGATATGAATGTGCACTACACACAAAGTAATTGGGAAACGCATCGAGCAAATTAATTCCTTTTGGCCGAAATCTTTCTCTGGCGACGTTAGACTCCAGTCTAAGGCGGAGGAGCACCAGATTAAGATCAGGCTTAAGCCTTTATTGGTCTCACACACAATGACACACACAGTGACACACGGGAGAAATTTGACTTCTGCATTTGACCCATCCTTTTCAGGAGCAGTGAGCAGCCATCTTTTTTTTTTTTCGGCGCCCGGGGGGCAGTACCGTGAAGGGTCTTGCCCAAGGACCCACACTGGTTAGCTCATTGCCCAGGGGGGATTTGAACCCACAATCCCCAGGGGGAAAGTCCATGACTTACCAGTTGAGCTAACCAGCCGGCTAACCAGATACCGCGGCGGTCAGTGGCGTCAGACTCGGACAATGGCTGGGTGAGGAAAACGCTTTCCACCACTTATTTTAGTCTCTGGACTGTGGGGAGATGCCCAAATTTGACCTGGGGGTGGCATATCCCTTTAATGCCATGCTCTGGAGCATTTCAACTGAAGCAATAACATCTCTACAGTACAAGCAGATGGCATACCCCACACTGTAATTACACCTTTAATTGTATCTTTAAGGAGTTGATAATTGTTGCCCCAAATCTTTAAAGAAAATTATGTGTATAATTATTTTGCATGAGTCTAATTATTTTCCAGTTCAGTCAAGACTCAGATTGAATCGGGGTCTAAACAGTGCAGGTGCAAAGGTGCGATCCCTGAGCTAGCATGGCTGCGTGAAAGTCCGTGTTCAGCAGGAAAATGTTGCTTGCAGCTATATCTCAGAGTAATCAGTGTAATGGTGTCCTGGGCCTGGGTAAGCCTGTGTTTATATATAGAATACACAAGGCTAAGTAGGTTTTGTCTTCTTTTGTCTCGTGCCTGTCCTCCTGTTGTCGTCCCAATTCCCTTGTCCGTGCATTGAAGTCTTGGCTGTTTCTTTTGATCAAGCTAATCTCATCATTATTTATTTGCTGTGATTTTTGCCTGCAGCCATGTACTCAGTGTAGACTTTGATCAGTTATGGACTATACACTAATGGGCTCTGTCCCTTCATTTCTTCATTGGCCTCCCAGCATGCACTTCTCTTCCACATTGTGCTTGCCTGGCATCTTCTGCTGTTGCTTGTAAAATATTACGTGTTGGAAACAAGCTTTAAATTATGTAATAGCTTGTACAGCAGTGCAGTTGGCTTAATATATTTAGATAATAGACTTGTGTAGTGCTTAGAGTTGAGCTCGCAATTAGTGTAATTGTCTATCTCAGTGGCATGCATCTCAAGTCATCTATAAACTACAGAGAGATGCTGGGTGTAGAATCCTGCTAATGGGTGTATATAGAAGATGGAGCCTCTAATTAAGACTGGGGTCAAGAAATAATGGTTTTACCAATACTATATTATAATTCATGATGATACAGTTAGAATTCTCCCTCATTTTGAACATTGTAAAAACAGAACTTAACGTAACAAAATCATACTGTTGGATACTGTCTGCATCTCATTGACTGTTTTATCAATCACAACTCCCAGAAGAAAGAGCTTTGATAAATATTAGTGCTGTCAGGTGATTAAAAAAATGTATCTAATTACAGGAATTGTAATTAATTAATCCAATTAATCTCATTTTAAGAGTGTGAGAGAGAGAGTGAGAGAGAGTTTGAGAGATTGAAAGATTGAAAGAGTGAGAGAGAGAGAGAGAGAGAGAGTGAGAGAGAGTGAGAGTGAGAGTGAGAGTGAGAGAGAGAGAGCGAACCCACTTTGCGATTGAGTTTGTCAGTTTTTCTGTGGTCGCTTTGCTCAATCGTTTCCCAAATTCTGCGAGCGTGGTTTGGTGAAGTGCGCACTATCACCGGTGTGAGTTAGGAGGAGCTGCGGCGTTTGCTTTAGGTATCCAATACCGTTGTCTCAGCCTTGCCAGAATATAATTTCTGCCGCCATGTCTTGTTTCCAGGTGGATATGGTGAAGAATAAGGTGGGTTGTTCTGTGTTGTTTACTGAGTAGGGCGGGAAGCTGGCTTCCCCAGGCGTCGCTGATCTGTTCAGACGCCCCCCTACTCTAAACTTTTCTCTTTCTTCGATGGTACACCCGGTAGTGCGGTATGTACCATACTCTTCGGCTCCGCTGCTCATCTGGGACTCTTGTGGCGTACCCTTTCTCTAGGATTTTGGTCATCAAATCTTTGTACTTCCGAAAGAAGTCTGAAATCCTGATGGGTTTCCTCTTCAAGGAGTCGAGTATTTGCTCGGCTATACCTCGGTTGCCTGGCATCTCCATGCAGTTGTCCCTCAGAGGTAGCTCAGTGCAGCAATGGGCATCCGAAAGATGTGCCGATATGGCCACAGCGCGCACAAACTGCTTGTCGTGTTGAGATGGCCCTTGCTTGTCCTCACGCCGGCGTTCTGGAAAATCTGCTTCGTAGTGCATGACTTCTATGGTTGACACAGAGATGCGATTAACGAAGTTCTGTTTTTCGGCGTCATCGAATTCTTTCCCTGGGCATCCGCTGACAGGCCCGTTGACTACCCAACCTAGGGCCGCCTTCACGGCATGCGGCCTGTTGTTTTGGCTGTTGATTGTCTCCCACGGCTCCTTGGCCTTGTGAAACCAGATCTTGCATGACATGAAGCTCTCAATCTTCAAGCCTCTCGAGGCGAGATCGGCTGGACCCCAAGAGGTGTCAACTCTCGAGATCCACTGAGCTCCTGTAACAGCCCCTCTGACAAAGAAGACACGGCCCGCCACAAATGTCTTGAAACGGATAGCGTCATTTTTGGTGTACCTCAGTACTGTTGTGCTATCCGTCCCGAGGGCCAAATCTGTCATGGGGAGTTGAAGTTCTTCCTTCAACATCCGGTCAATCTTGACTGAGATCGCTGCAGCCGTCAATTCCATCCTAGGGATTGTAACCTGCTTAGGAGGAGCGACCTGGGACTTCTCCATCAAAAGACATGTTTCTCCTCTTGCTCGTTCGTCAACAAGAGGTACAACACAACCCCATATCCATCTTGACTTGCGTTTGAGAAGTGATGGATTTGTGCACTCTTTGTGGGTCCGAATGTGTTGGACTTAAAACATTTACTCACGCTGAGATCTGACAGCTTGTCAAGGTCTTCTGGCTCCTTCTGCCATGCCTGTTGTAGCTTCTTTGGAATGTATTCATTCCCGGCCCCGGTCTGTTCACCGCTTCTACACCCTGCAAGTACGAGAGCACCACGCTCAACAGCCGTAACTGTTGAGTTGTCATCTGCTTTGCTCTCTTTCGGTGAGGGATCTTGCTTTATGACGTGCAAAATAGCAGGGTGCCTATAGGAACAGGGCAAGAGCTCTTTTCCTTACAGTCCTTACGCCTGGCATAAGACAGCTAAAACATAGCTCTTGAGATTTCAGGAAGTCAGTTCTCTTCTGCAAAGGCCGCTCTTTAATCTTGTTGCACACGTTCAGCGCATGTTTCCCCTTACAGTACAAGCAGGGACCTTGGAAGGCGTTGGCTGACTTTACTGCTGGTGCTTTCTTCTCTAATTGGTCTTTACCGGCGTTTTTAACAGCAGCAGTCACAGTCACAGCGAAGCTGCTTCTTCTTCATCTTCTCCTAAGTGGGCTTTCTTTTCCGCGTTTGCGTGTTTATTGGTGGCTGAGGTGGCGTACTCAGCACCTTTGAACAATGGGCTTTGCCTTTGCCTTGTTGGACTTTTCCCTCTAACTGAAAGGACGCTTGGCTGCGCCTGTGAGACGGTTGGCGCAGCAGCTTTAGACCCGACATCATGCAAAGGCCTTTCAATTTCAACATGGTCGCTGCTATAGTTGGTGAACCTTTAATTTCCACCAGTCGTACGCTTCGATCCAGCTCTTGACTTCCGGGCATCTCTATACTGGTCGTAAGCTCTTAACTTGGCATTCGTGACTGCAATGGCAGCTTCCATCTGCAACCGCTCCTTTTTAGCTCTCAAGCACGCACGCCTCTTTTTGCTCAAATTCTTGCTGCAAGCGAATTTCTTCTCGCGCCCTTTCTTGTTGCAAGCGCGTTTCCTCTAGCTGCCTTTCTTGCTGCAGGCGAATTTCTTCTCGCGCCCTTTCCTGTTGCAAGCGCATTTCCTCTAGCTGCCTTTCTTGTTGCAAGCATCTTTCTTCTTGCTCAAGCTCTTGCCTCTGTATCATAGCCGCTTGGCTTGCCAACAGAGCTTCGCGCTCTACTCTGGCCTTTGACCGCACTGAACTAGTAGTGGAACGTTGAGATGTGCGACTCGTAACTGAGTTAACCCTAAAAGTGCTATCCTCCGGTTTAATTGCATTTTGCTCTCCATCCATGGCCCTTTTAGTAGTTGCGATCCATTCCTTTGTTTCGTTGTCGTTTTGTTGCTTGGTTAGCTGTGACAAGATTCCACTTCTCTCGTATTTTAGTCGCTCAATATCTGCTTTATAGTAGTAGTCAGACAGCGCGCCAGCACTCGATCCTGACATCATGGTTCCCGTATACATCCTTAGCCTGTGACAATTCCTCGAATTCCTCACAGCATCTAACTCTTCCTAACTTTCACCGACACTCGGGAAAGGAGTTATTGGATGTGTCTTTAGGGCATGTAGCTTCTATTTCCGGTGGCTAGCAGACTAGTAAAACTGAGAAGAGAATTGTCAGACCTGACCCAGGGAACGCTTGCTTCAGCCGTGGATGGAGTTTCTTGTTGGTTCAGATGTTTTTTTCTTCAGTTAAGTCTCCTGACTTGATGCTGATTTTTCTGACTTTGATTATTAGTCTTTCGACGTGATGCTGTAGACTTCGTGACTTTAGATGTTGCTTATGAGTCCTTTGATTTTAGCGAGTCTTTTGACTTTAAGCTTAGTCTTTTGACTTAAAGTGTGAGTGCGGCGAACCGTCTCACTGGCCTCGATGTTTCTTGAAGTTTCTTTCCGACGCGTCACGTAATTTAAATAAAGAGTCTTGAATCAAAAGATTTGTCTTTTCTATCTTTACTAAAGTGAAGGTTATACAGAGTGGATACAAATAACGTGAATAAAGAGGGAAATGGAAAGATGAATTTCTGAGGCTTGTGTTTTTCCTATGTGTGTTGTGTTAGGCTCTGTATGTATTGTGATGTCCTTCTGGGCGTCTTTGCGTGTCGTATAGTGGTGAGCTCCTGCCTGTCACTGGGAGACCGGGCTTCCTTGTACTTCTTGGCTCCCGACAGGACTCATCCTATGTTGCGTTGTTGACGATGCTACTCGACGTTCTTCCTTGTTGTCCGTATGTGCCTTGTAGCGGTGCGCATCCCGTCTGTCACCCGGGAGACGTCCGATGTTACACTCTTACGTGACTATTACGCGGCATTACATGACGACCACATGACGTCCTCATGTGCTACTTAACGTCCTTCTTGACGTCCCTACGTGACGGTCAAAAGACTGTGTAACTTCTGTGGTCCAGGACGTCCTAATACCCTGTCATTTCAGCTCATCCGATACTCTATGGTCTCGGGGTATCCTCCTGGCCACCAGACCGCGGCTTCTTATCCACACTACCTACGTAGCGTAGTTGTTTCCCCTTGTGTGTGTATATGTGTCTTGGTGTGGTGTCTTCCGTGTCCTCTGTCTTCTGGTGTGCCTTCTTCGGTGTCTGTGTCCTCTATGAGTCCGTGTGGTCCCTACGTCTGTATTTTATAGTAGGTGAGATCAAAGATAAAAGAACAAGGAACAAAGATCAAAGTGGGCCAATCACAATGCATTTCCTGAACCTGAAGGCGGGACAGGAAGTGCTGTTATAAACAGAATATTCCAGAACACAGAATGTACGAAATGGCTCCTACAACCGGTAACAATGGAACTTGTCCTTTATCGTTCAAATAATCCATCAGGCTGGAGCAGCTTCGGTGATCGCAAAATTATTTTTGATAAAAGCTACAAATCACCGCGTTCTTGTTGATTGTCTTTGTTCTTTTTATAAATAAACTTGCTGTTCAAAGGCCCTGGCAGCGATTTGTTCGCCACACGCCAAATTTAAAATGCAAGCACATTGAATTGCCACTCATAATTAATTGCGTTAATTTTTATAACGCGTTAATTTACAGTGTAATTAATTAATCTAATTAACGCGTTAAACTGACAGCCCTAATAAATATTTGGATCTATATTGCCCTTTCAAGACACTTTACATTGTATTATTCAGCCAGCCCATAGTTTTGGTGGCAAGAATACTATTGTAGCCACACCTACTCTAGGGTAGACTGACAGACACTCACACACACACCACATTCATACTGGGCAATGTAGAATAGAATAGTTTTTATTGTCATTATGTCAGGTAAAACATAACAAAATAGGAGAAGGCTTCTTCGCAGTGTATCACAGATACAAAAATATGATTGACCGGCAAACAAACAAATCTTCTATAAAAATAGAACAAAACAAACAATAGCAGCAAACAGCACTTGGCATGCAAGTAACTCACAGAATTAGTAAATTGTGGTGAGGTAAAGTGTTGTGGTGTGGTTGGGGGGTAGGGGGAGGGGGTTCGTGCATGTGTGAATTCAGTCTGATGATGGCTTGGGGGACGAAGCTGCCTCTCAACCTATTGGTCCAGCTTCTGATGGACCTGTAACGTCTGCCTGATGGCAACAGTTCAAAGAGATGGGGAGTGGGGTGGGATACATCCAAAGTAATGTGAGTTTCTTGCCTAAGGACACAGTAGTATTCACTAGAGCTTTTGTGGATTACATTTAAAAAATTTTTTAGCAGTTCTTAAAAGAAATTTGTAAAAAAAATAAAAAATAAAAAATCAATACTATTATTAACACAATTTTAAGATGCATTTTATATTATTATACAAAAATGTGAATAACCTGCTCTTCTAAATGCCGCACAGTATTCTCAGGCCAATAGGGAAAAAAGGACACTTGCTGTTGTGTAGGTATTTAATTTAAAACATGTCACAGGCTTGAATTACTGCTGCTGGGGTTATTCTCTCACCACCAAATAGAAGAAACTTGTGTTAAGGATTGTGGAGGCGGTGTGGTCGTGTCAAGTGTGACTGTGGTAATATCAAACGGCTCTAGGGTCAGATCGAGGGCCCCAATTTTGTCCAAGGCCCCTGGGAGGTCATGGCCGGTCCTGCTCAGTCAACACTTATTCACATCCACAATCACAGTAGTTAAAGTGGAACTACTGGCCATGAAAAATAACAAAAACACACCTGTTACCCAGAGTTTACAATAGATTTGTTTTAACAATTGTATTCAATATATTTTTAGCTCTTGTATTGTTACTTATTGCCTCTTATTGCAATGCATGTTTCAAATTCTACCAACAGAACAATTCATAATTTATATTTACATATACTTTTTATGACAAAATGCAACATAAAGTACAGGCTTGTGCTTAGTCCCTGTACTCTGTGATTAAGTATGCTAGCAGATTATGTTTTTGTAATCAATCCTAGATGACATTTTAGTGTCTTTTTTTCCCCCAAAAAAACTTTAACCTTAAATATATCCATAGTTATTTGAAAAGGCTGTATTTTGCATATTTGAATGTAATGTTCAATGTGTGTTGAAATCAGGGCTGTAATCATCTTAAGAAATTCCTGCTCGAGTAAAAACATGCATTGTGCCTCAATTAGTCAGCTAAAGTGAAAGGTTTGTCAACTTGTAAGCACTTTTTAGTATGGCTATAATCTGACCAGCATCTGATTCACACATACAATTACAAGATGCAATACATAATAACTATACACAGAGAAATACCACTAAACAGTGTCTTTATATGTTAAAAAAAAAGTACATTAAAAATGTTGGTTGACTAAGACACTATCAAACAATTCATCAAATAAAAGCCTGAACGGTCTTTCTTGAAATTATGTCATTTCTGTTAAACCACTACACAGGCTACTTCCTGTAATCTTTGTTTTTCTTTTGTGGAGTTATTTGTGGAGTTAGCAGTCCTCCCACTCTGTACATCTCCAAAACAGAGCATAGCCCTGTGCATGCATACATAATATTTTCCATTTCAGCTCCTCAGTGTTGTGCTATTATATCAGCTACATAGAAGCAGCGTCTGGCATCTGAAGGTTTGACAAAGAAGTGAGTTTCATGGCTGGCTGCTTTCACAAAATCATCCTCTGCTCTTCATTTCCCCCAGCGTTTCTTCTCAGCTTTTAGATCAGATATTTGCAGCTTAGAAGGGGATTTGAGGTGAAAGAGCTGACATTGATGGGGAGGACTTTTGGAGCAAATTAGCAATTTTTTAAAACGAGTCTTATACTAAATCACCCATAAAGGGAGCAAAACTTTGAGATGTTTGTAGCCTTTATGAACAAAAAGGCCTCTGGTGACAACAAATCATTACTCAAATTACTTGCCTGGGATCCAGGTTTCTCTAAAACTTGCAAAGATGCAAAAATGTGAGTCTGGTCATCTCTAGTTCAGAAGGGCGTGACTGACAGGTGGATTAGCCAGTGGGGACATGCATGATCCATCTGGATCAAAACAAATATGGCCTCTTAGGAGGAAAAAAAAAAAAAGAAAAGAAAAGAAAAAGGGTACAGAATCTGCACAGGGTACAGAATCTGTTCATCTGTGGTGAGATATGTTTGATTTTATGTTGAATAATGGGTGACTGATGAGTTCCTTCATTTTATGTGTCACTGAAAAAACAAATTTGGTTTTATGTACAAGTTTGAGCCTGACTTGAGATACGATAAAAAGAGAGATATAAAAACAGAGATGTATAAAGGAGTTATGTTAATAAGTATTCAGTTGCTTGAGCCAGTTCCTTTCGTGTCTTGCAGAGATCTCGGGTAACTCGGAGGACATCCCACTGGTGCGCTGGAGGCAGCAGTGGTTGGAGAACGGCACTCTGCTTTTTCACATTCACCACCAGGACGGCAGTGTGAGCTTGCCTGAACCCACAGAGGACCCAGCCAATGACTCAGCCAAAGAGGAGATACGGATTCTACACATTTCTGTCATGGTAACTTTGGATTTACATATTGGTAGTACTAAAGGAACAACCTTTATTTTTTCACAATAGATTCACAATAGCTTCAGAAGATGCTGCTATTATTCAACACCAAAGACGTGATGGTTGTCACTGACTATAAGAATAAGATTAATATAGCTCCTAGTTTTGTTTTGTTTTTTCTTTTAAAAACAATAAACCTCTCATATAGTTAAATAGGCCTTGCCCTCCATCACAAATTATGAACTCATCAAATTGTAAAATGTGAACAAAACCTATAGATACTCGTATTCATTGCATATGAGCATTGCCCTTGCTGTAGGTCATAACATCCCATCTAAAGCTGGTGCACAGCCTGCTGGCCGTCTGCCTCTGAATGCTGTCCCTGATACACTGAACTCTCATATGGAGAGTGCATGGTGTGCACTTTAGCCTGCTGTTCTGCAGCCCGCCTCAGGCAACAGACATGCCTGGCATCAACTGAGGCTGTAATACTACTGCGAAAACATGCAGGGAGCACGACCAAGCTCCAGCTATTTACTCCAGTCTCCAACTTTAGCTTTTGGCTTCTACACTAAATAATAACTTACAATATGTGTAAGAGGTGTTTTATAGAAGCTACAGTGGTACAAGTTATCCTTATTTGAAAAAAAAATTAGAGTATAAATCATGTATTGCCTTGGTTGATCCTGATTCCAGAGCACTACTTCTGTATGTGAAAGACACTTTTTGTTGAGCTTGTCCTTAGATTATGGGTGCAAAGGTTTGACTAAAACTACCCGTAGTGTCCTGTATGGGAAACACTGGTATTTGTTTTTAGAGCACACATTAATAAAACTCCAGAGCCAGTTGCAGGATGTAGATTTTGCATGCCCGCACTGTATCAAACCTTATCTGTTATGTCTGCAGGAGTAGGAAATGAATCCTCAGATCTGGCTGCTTCCTTCTGTTGCCTGAGGAAATGTATATTTATTAGATCTTAGATATGCCACACCTTCCACCAATGCCCTTTCCCCATGCAGCCCAAAGACATTAGGATCTGTGTGTGATGGATGGTGTGTGTGTGTTCAGACATTGAGAGCACATTATGGCTGCATATACCAATGATTAGTCAGCTCTGGCAGACTTTCTTGTACCACAAGCTACATCTGCTGAGTGGAGGCACCGGCACACTCTGAATGTCAACCACCTTTAGCCCATGAATAATGACAAATATGTAACCTTGAATACCCTTCATGCCATTTACATTTAAAGAAGCGTCCATGGTTTTAATATAGCCTGTATTTACAGCTACAAATGAGCAAGCCAATGCACCAGCTCAGCCTATTAACTGCATCGTTTTCATTTGATCAAGTG
This sequence comes from Paratrypauchen microcephalus, assembly GCA_036785185.1. Classification (NCBI taxonomy): domain Eukaryota; kingdom Metazoa; phylum Chordata; class Actinopteri; order Gobiiformes; family Gobiidae; genus Paratrypauchen; species Paratrypauchen microcephalus. The sequence goes on from JAVJIX010000032.1 coordinate 7,094,133, forward strand.
GTTTTCTGGTGTCAGGTGACACAGGTGGTGTTTTTGTTGTTCTTGGCTTTTAATTGGGGCCAAGCACCGAAGGTGCTAGGCACCATATTGTTTCTACTGATTCTTCTTATTATTATTATTGGGGCCAAGCAGCGCTAAGCTGCAAGGCACCCGATGACGATTTTTCATTTTCCGCCAGGGTAGATTTTCCGCCATTTAGAATTTTATGAAAAATACTCAAAATGCTTCTCCTCCCTCAATTTTGGACCAATTTTGGTCAAATTTGGTATCTTTGGACTGAACCTCATCAGAAATATCCCTGGATTTTTTTTTATATCTCTTATCGTTTTGTGGTGACAGCCAATCAAACGCGTCCTAAAAGTCGCCAAACAGGAAGTGAGCTCATATCTCGGGAACCCTTCATAGGATTATTTTCAATCTTTTCACAGATGTTCGCATCCTTCCCAGGATTCCCCACAAAAAATTACAGGGCCCCAGTTCAAACCCTCTAGTGCCACCAACAGGTCAATTATGAAAAAACACTCAAAATGCTTCTCCTCCCTCAATTTTGGACCAATTTTGCTCAAATTTGGTACATAGCATCTTTGGACCAAGCCTCATCAGAAACATCGCTGGATTTTTGATATCTCTTATCGTTTTGTCATGACAGTAATCAAACGCGTCTGTCCGAAAGCCGATGCACCCGATACTGACGCGCGTTGCTAGGCAACGCCCTGATCAAAGATCTTTGATCTTTATGTACCTTTGATCTGATATAGCTGCAAGCAGCAATGTGGGGCCAAGCACCGGAGGTGCATGTAGGCCTCAGCATGTATTATTAAAATTCCTGCAACTTTGACCTTAACAGGGTCTAACAGGGTTTAACAGGGTCTAAAAGGGTCTGTTAGCCAGGCTTCCCAGGCTCCCAGGCTTCCTATGAAGGGTTCCCAAGATATGAGCTCACGTCGGCTAGATCAAAGACACATCAAAGACAGACGGTTCTAGGGGTTGCCATAGACACCCATCCTAACAGTCGCCAAACAGGAAGTGAGCTCATATCTCGGGAACCCTTCATAGGATTATTTTCAAACTTTTCACACATATTCTAGTCTGTCCCAGGATTCCCCACAAAAAAATACAGGGCCCCAGCTCAAACCCTCTAGCGCCACTAACAGGTCAAAATTTGAGGGACATTTCTGCTTGTAACTTTTGAACCGTAAGTCAGATTTTCAAAAACTTGGTATCTCTGGGATCCTTGGGTGAAAACTGATCCAACACACATCATCCAATTAGGCTGGGTCACTGCTTGGCCCCACATTGCTGCTTGCAGCTATATTTATACATTATTCTTCCACCTATGGGAGTCTATGGCAACCCCTAGAACCGTCTGGTAAAAAGTTGTGAAATTTTGCATGCACATTCCAGCCAGTCTCCTCATTACCCACAGCAATTTATAGGCCCCCACCCCCAACCGTCTAGCGCCACCAGCAGGTCAAAGTTGCAGGAATTTTCAGGAATTTTGCTAGGCAACGCAGAAATGTACCTTTGTTCTGTCTTTGATGTGTCTTTGATCTAGCTGAAGTGAGCTCATATCTCGGGAACCCTTCATAGGAAGCCTGGGAGCCTGGGAAGCCTGGCTAACAGACCCTGTTATAATAATAATAATAATAATAATAATTCATTGGATTTATATAGCGCCTTTCATGCCACTCAAAGCGCTTTACAGTTCATTGTTCATTCACTCCACACTTGGTGTTGGTAAGCTACTTTCTGTAGCCACAGCTGCCCTGGGGCAGACTGACAGAAGCGAGGCTGCCAATCAGTGCCATCGGCCCCTCCGACCACCTCCAACACTCATGCACACACCACTTTCATACTAGGCAAATGTGGGTAAAGTGTCTTGTCTAAGGACACAGCGACAGTATTTTGCAGGCACCTGGAATTCCCAGCGGTCTTCCATCCAAGTACTAACCAAGCCCTGCCTTTCTTAGCTTCTGAGATCTGACGGGATCAGGCTTTGACAGGCAGGTATGCCTGTCAGACCCTGTCAGACCCTGTTAGACCCTGTTAGACCCTGTTAAACCCTGTTAAACCCTGTTAAACCCTGTTAAACCCTGTTAAACCCTGTTAGACCCTGTCAGACTCTGCTAGACCCTGTCAGACTCTGTTAGACCCTGTCCTACCCTGTTAGATCCTGTCAGACTCTGTTAGACCCTGTCAGACTCTGTTAGACCCTGTCAGACCCTGTTAGACCCTGTTAAACCCTGTTAGACCCTGTCAGACTCTGTTAGACCCTGTCAGACCCTCTCAGACCCTGTTAGACCCTGTCAGACTCTATTAGACCCTGTCCTACCCTGTTAGACCCTGTCAGACTCTGTTAGACCCTGTCAGACTCTGTTAGACCCTGTCAGACCCTGTTAGACCCTGTTAGACCCTGTCAGACTCTGTTAGACCCTGTCAGACCCTCTCAGACCCTGTCAGACCCTGTTAGACCCTGTCAGACCCTGCCAGACCCTGTTAGACCCTGTTAGACTCTGTCAGACCCTGTCAGACCCTGTTAGACCCTGTCAGACCCTGTCAGACCCTGTTAGACCCTGTCAGACTGTGTTAGACCCTGTCAGACCCTGTTAAACCCTGTCAGACTCAGAATCAGAAAGGTTTTATTGCCATATGTTTGAACATGTTCACAACATTAGGAATTGCTTCGGTACTCGGAGCGGAATAAAAATAGAATAAAATAAAATAAGCAGAAAACTTAAATTAACAAATTTACAAGAATACAAGAATAATAATAACAGTGCAGGTGCAGGTAATGTTCAGGTGCAAAAAAAAAACAGCACAGGGTCCTCTAGCGCCACCAACAGGACAAAATTTGAAGGACATTTCTGCTTATAACGTAGCGTTTGATTGGCTGTCATGACAAAACGACAATACAGGGGGTCCTCGGGTTACGACGGTCTCGGTTTACGACGTTTCGTGGTTACGAACGTGCCCCCATTAAAAAAATATATATATATATATTACGCGTCATTCCGTCTTACGCGGTTTAGCGTGGTAAGACATGTAAACAAACGCGAACGGCGCGCGGCGCGCGGCGCGCGGCGGAAGAATACGCTCTGTTGTGGTTGTAGGGCGGAGAAGACAGCCTCGTGTGCCTGCCCAATGTGGGTGGAAGTACCTGATGTGGGCTCTGATCTGCTCCTATGAAAGCGGCAGTGATAACCAAGCAGCGTAGTGGTCTAATTATTGAGATGGAAAGGTTATTGGTGCTTTGGTTGGAAGATCAAAGGCAAAATCCGACTTACGACGAAATTCGGGTTACGACGCGCCTTAAGAACGGATCAACGTCGTAACCCGAGGACCCCCTGTACATGCTGAGGTCTACATGCACCTTCAGTGCTTGGCCCCACATTGCTGCTTGCAGCTATATTTCTGATGAATTTTTTGTTTTGTTTTGTTGTGGTCTTTTTAGCCTTTTTTTTTAACCTTAATCCCAAAGAAGATTACTGCTTGTTAAGAAACATATAGTGCATAAAAAAATACATAAATTATAATTTCTCTTGGTTTAATCTTTATTTAGATCTTGAGTTAGTACTTTGCATCTGCTTGTTTCAGTTTTTTGTTAAGTTTTAGTCCTGGTTTAGCCCTCATTTGGACTTCAGTACATAAGCAAAGGCCACTATTGCTATAAAACACTATTGGTGAAAATTATGAAATTGGAAGAGCTGCCTTGTAGATATTTTACTCTATATTTCACATCCTATCTGCCCCAGAGTCTTTGAGCCAAGTGTGGAAGCCCCTGCCTCGCTGTTTGTTCTCTGTTTTGTGGAGACAGATTAGGATGCAGATAGGAGCAGACCGTGACAACAGATGGAAGTGCTGTTGCCGCTGTGCTGCCCTGGGCCCACTGCAGCCTCCCACCCGGCTGGAGATCCCGACCCATAAATCTGAGTCCGAACACAACTGTGAAGGCCACTTTCCGCTCTTTTGAACCCAGAGACCACCTGCACCAGTATCACAAAAGCACACCAATGTTTGTGTCCAGAGACATAGAGGAAAATAAAAACACAGCACATCTTTCAGTTTATAGCCCACTGCTAGCTGTCACAATGGTTTTATACCAGGATTAACAAGGCTCTTCTCTGTAAAGGACTGAAATATGCAGCCTTTTACTGTTGACGTGGCATCTTCTTTGCTTTTCTTTTGACTATTACAACATGCTGCATTAAATCTTTGTGTGCACACTGTAACTTTACAAACTTGGCAAACAGAATTCTTTGTTTACTTTCTATACAAGAGGAGACTTGCTTCTGATGCCAACAGTCATTTAGAACAATCTCTGAGACTTTGTTAACAAAGTCATTCATGTTGTACACATGTTTCTGCAGTCCAGATGAGCGTGCCAGTTACCTGCCTCAGTTGGCTGCCTGGCAGCTCCCCACCACAGAACTGTTTATAATGGATGGACTGAGACTTCTGCATTTTTTGGCTTGAAGTGCAGCCAGTTGCATTGAGGGCTTAAGCCTTGGGGGGAGCCAGACTCATTCAAGTGCACTGGGTTCTGAGCCAGGGAAACGGATTTCTTTCAACACTAGCCTGAATTCAGTCTAACATTTGAAACAACTTCTGCACTTCTCCGCGTAATGCACCATTGTGTATGTGTATATGTGGCAGTGTTTTGGCCATGGTCAGCAGGTAGTGGCAGACTCATCGTGCGGTGTTCAAAGACTCTCTCTCTGCCTCAGATCCAACAAGATGACCAGTGTGTCCTCTACTGGCCAGTACAGTTCATCCATAATAGATGAGTCACCTTGTGTCCACTGCACTAACACCAGGTGAGACACTGACACTTCAAACTGCCTCCCCCACCGTGGCCTGGAGAGCTGGAGCTACTAAACAACAGCCGGCAGTCACATTACAATACGATCTCCTCCATGGTGATAGGCAGTTTAGCTCCAGGGAATCACCTTTTAATTTCCACATTTTAATCATCTGCTGTTTTGCCACTAGACCTCAATGGATCAATTCAATCATCGTAGAGTACCAAGTCAATTATATTTTATTATAACTCTTACAATATGGACCTATTGGTGGAATCTAACGTTGTCCCCAGAGCACACATTTGAGCTTAGTTGTTTGTTTCCTTAGAGCCTATAGTGCAACTTTTTAATTTGTGCAGGTATTCTAGTGAAATCCTCCAGGACATAAAGTAAACCGTGGTATTTGTGAGCCCATGGAGTTGAGGACTAGTTCTCGACCAAGCTGTGTTCTGTGTTGAGTCTTGGCTGCTTGGACACTTTTGGTTGATCTCAGCTGTTTGTTTTGTGTGATAATCTCTGACTGTGCTCATTCATGCCGAAAAGTGCAGAACAGTCTGATCTGTCAGGGCTTATGGTACACTACAAAAAAAGATGGATGGACCAGATACCAGTTCTGTATCTTCAGTTTACAATGACTTTGCTTGTTTTATTTTTTGACATGACGATAGGACCTTATTTATACTACATTTGCCAAAGTCTCATTTGCTGAAACAGCTTGTGTTGTAGTTAAAGTACTAAGAATGAAATACTAAATCCAATTTTTTGCACTACTAAACTGTGTATATAGTGTTTTAATAACATCATCTACTGGTCTTCTAGTCCTGTTTTTGACTACTTAATTGCAAACTAGTTAAATTTGAAGCTTTTTGGTCAAAGACACCTACCGTAAATCTAAGTTTGTGCTGCCTCCAGTGGCCTCTGCAATTTCCAGTAGTTGGTGACATCACAAAAGACTGTGGTTGGCTGCAGGGGCAGAGTTTGACACCTGATCAATCACACCTCCAGGTACTGCCCAGTTTAGTAGCTTTATTTGAAACTTGGTCGAGGGTGGAGTTTAGGTCTTAGCCCCCACTTTAATTACATGGGTAAATACAATACTGTGTTCACACTTATACACACATAACACATATACACAATAAACCAGTACTAGACCAGTACTAAACCAGGACTAGACCAGGATTAGACTGGGATTAAACCAGGACTAGGATGACATGCTGGGGAAAAACAATACCAAGCCAAGACAAATATGAATGAAGCCTTAGTTGGAGATAGTAAACAAAGAAACGTAGATGATGTTTTGAAGTAACATTGCTTTGAACTTTTAGCAAAACAAGTTCCAAATGCTATCTTTGAATTTTAAATGCAAGTGAGACTAACCTTTCCCATAACATCGCTCATGATATATTACTTTATAGTTTATGTTCCACTTTTTCGCCTATTAAATCTGTCTCTTCCTTGCTCCTTTTTTTATTACCTCACGCATGTTTATTACGGGGTGATATGGCGATGCGGTAGAGCACGTTGCATATTGACATTCAGGTAGTGACCCTCCTAAAACCAGTCTTGATAGCACTGATCACATAAACCTTCAATCAATGCAGCTCGGAGCACTTGTAAAGGCGCAGGCTGGTCTCTCTCTGCCATGTTTATGAAAGGCCTGCCGATCGAGACCAAACAATGCAGGGCTTCCCTGTGGGCTCCAGGAGGGCACACGGCCACAACGTCTGGCCGCTTTGTAGTCCTCCTGAGTCTCTGAGGCAAAACAAAGAGGGGCTGCAGCCAGAATGGGGCCAAAACACAACAAAGTAATCCTGTTTGTAACCTGGCAAAAAATTGACTGATGTAATGTTTTAATGACATAGCAGTTATATAGTGCTGTTTTTTCATTGGACACTGGAAATCATTCATTATATTTGGCAATTCTGTTTTGGACATTGGAAATAACTAAATTTGCACAAAAAATGTTTGCAAAAAACACATCATACTTTTTTTTTTAACTAACACTTGTGAGTGTTTTTGTGCAACACTTTACTTACTTGAGTAATTATTATATACTTATTTAGCTTGTAATATTATTTGAAAGTAAAAATGATCTTAGTCACGACCTTATGATCTAGCATACAGCTAAACTACTTACCACTGGACGCTGTTAAAGATACTCCATTATTACATGTTTTATTGCCTCCAAGCTGTGCCTTTTTCTTTTGTTGTGGCTTCCCAAAAAGGGCTCTTCAGCTACCAACTTCAGTAGGAACTATTGTGAAAAGAACATTTGACTGTTCTTCGTGTATGGTGAACAAAGTTAATTCAGCTGGTCTCTGAAACCTATAGCGCTATTTTGGTTGAAGATACAGTACCTTTTCTTGAATATGTGTTGAGCAGCTCACTTTCCTGCCAGTAAATGAATTAGTCACACCTGAACAAGTGTCAAAATGAGTTTTGGTTTTGTGCAGATGAGACTTGCAGACGCTGCAGTGAAACATTTGTGCCAGATTGTGCCAGGATTTGAAAATAGTCCAGATGAGATTGTGCTTCAGGAAAGTTTTGCCAATTTCAAACATGGAGACACAATAACGTCTTCAATAATACAGTAGAAACCATTCCATTTTTGTACATGCTTCTTTAAGAGGCACTATGCAACTTTTCTGGTGGAGGGTCTGCTACCTGATTTTCTTCATGTTATTACTTGAATGTCTTGAATGTCCAACAATATGGCATTAAATTTCTCTATCTCCACAGAGACTAGCAAATTCTGAAAAGTTACTTTATGCATTTTAAACTTTCTAAGTCATAGTTGTTTGATCAGTTTGAAAAAACTTGTAGAGTCCAGCTCTGCACAAATTAAACATTAATATTAAAGACTTTCTTTCTTGTGTCAGAGTTGGTTGTGCTATAAGTTTGATTTTTGCGCTTTGCTCACTGCACCCTGGCCTTACTGATACATTTTGAAGTCAGCAGAAATGGGTGAGCGTACCTCCTTTTGCTACAGGGATCATTATTTCTTTCCCTTTGGAGGTAACCTTCAGCTGCTGGGTGCACAGGGCGCAGCAGCTGGGGGAGGGACCTTTGGGTGCAGTCTTTGTGCAGACAGCGCTCTCTTAACTGCTTTATTCATTACAGAAGGGACACTCCATCTCGTCCTGTCAGGAGTTTAACCCCACCAGGACCTTAACGGCAGAATGGCCAATAGCGTGGTCACCTGACTCGTGTGCATGTGCCAATGTTAATACTTCACATGTCAGACTGCTGCTCAGTGTGGGACAAAGGAGAGTTCCATAAGCCTCAGCCATGACTTTAGACTGGTCACACACCTTTGTACAAGCAGATTAGAGCACACATTTACACTTACATAAGTCTTTTTACAATGTGCATTTTAGGGCTGCACAATACATGCAGTCCAGTTGAAATCACAGTTTCAGCTGGAGCAAGTCACATTAGTTAGTTGGATATTAGAATGTCCTCTGCCAAAAATAAATAAATAAATACAAATTAAAAAAATATATATATACAGGGGGGTCCTCGGGTTACGACGTTGATCCGTTCTTAAGACGCGTCGTAACCCGAATTTCGTCGTAAGTCGGATTTTGCCTTTGATCTTCCAACTAAAGCACCAATAACCTTTCCATCTCAATAATTAGACCACTACTCTGCTTGGTTATCACTGTCGCTTTCATAGGAGCAGATCAGAGCCCACATCAGGTACTTCCGCCCACATTTGGCACGCACACGAAGCTGTCTTCTTCTCCCTACAACCACAACAAAGCATATTCTTCCGCCGTGCGCCGCACGCCGTTCGCGTTTGTTTACATCTCTTACCACGCTAAACCACGTAAGATGGAATGACGCGTAATATATATATATATATTTTTAATGAGGGCGCGTTCGTAACCACGAAACGTCGTAAACCGAGACCGTCGTAACCCGAGGACCCCCTGTATATATATACATATAGAAAAATATTGTTGAACCCATACTTTAGTCTAATCGCAAAAAGTAGATTTTCTTTTCCAAAATCCAGTACATAGCAACAATAATAGCAATTCATGTTTTAATTATGTATACTTTCAATAAAAAACTGAAACTGTTCTGACCCTGAGAGCGAGCAGACGTCTCTCTTTTTCCTCTCTTATCTATTGCTCCTGCTGTCTGCGTGCCTCTCTTGTTTTCGTCATTTTCTCGCTTTTTGGAGCAGATTTTCCAAATTCCAAAAATATGGATGTGATCAGCTGGACCCTCAGCGCAATTTATACTCTTTTTTTCACGGAGGAGTGCTGCTCCGGGAGAAGCGGCGTGTCCAGATGGTACTTTTGCTGCTGGATATGCGAGGGACTCGTATCGTGCGTGGCAAGTCGTATGTTTGGCACCAATGTACCTGGAGGATGTGGAGGATATTTATGTATTTGGATTTCTGATAGCTGGACATCTGTTAATTGGCCTGGGATTGTCCATGATCTATCGCATAAATTGTAAGCTGGCAGCTAGTAAAGAATCCCCTAAGCTGTCTGCAGAAATTTCGAGCCATTGTGAAGGCGTTGGAGATCTCGTGAAAGGATTACATCAGAAAGTGGAACAGGTTGAGGTCCTTTTGGAAGGATTTCAACCGAAGGAAACATCTCGACGTTTGGATATCATCACGGGGATGGTGACAGAACTGTGTAAAGCCAACGCAGCGCAGTCTGTGCGCCAAGAGGAACTAATGAGATCTCTCATGAATCTTCATGGCGATATGAAGATGGGGGTCTGGCACAACTCGAGCCCAGTCTAAATTATTTACCTGGGTCTCTAAAAATGTATTTCATCAATGCTAAATTAACCCCCCTGGATTATTCTCTCCTGTGAAAATCTTGCTCAAATGGTTATCTTTGTTTTGACTTCGCCTCCCTGCATAAACACTTCCAAGGCCACGAACTGTGGTTTGTTATCTGGACTCTACATAAACATGGCACACACTCTTACACTGTCACTGAAAATAGAAATAATAGCAGAAATTCCCTGTCTTTAGAAAGGTCTGTCCTCTGCTCTCGGTTCAATCAATTTCATCGATTTCCAATCTGACCCCCCCACATCCTTCCTTATGTTACCAACAAAAAATATCACCTTATGTTATATCTCCAACTGTTTTTCTGTCATTACATGTTGTTAAATTGTCACTGATTGTACTTGTATTGCATCTTTTCTGCTCTGCATCTCCCAGTCGGCGGCGCGCGCAAGTGCAGCGGCCCCTCCCCTAGCCCACTCTATCACTGTCCTGCCTGGTTAGTGGGGAAACGAAATTTCGAATTCATTCTATGTACATGTACATGATTGTTTTTCGACAATAAAGCAAACTATGACTATGACTATGACTAATAAAAATAAACACAAAGCTTCCATTGTATATTACTGCATAATAGTATGGCATTCAAAACATGGCTTTGACAAACTGTAAATTGTGGTCTCATGTCACATTAGGCCTTGGGTTAAATGATTATAAATTGAATGCAATCATTGAACCAATTTCTGCCATTAATTCTCATTTTGTGCTTTGTGGAATAGGGTCATGACATTCACATTTGTACAATGTCAGAGTTACCACGGAATCATAAAGACTTAGCAGCACAATTACATCATGTCATGCACTATATAGTTACCACTGAAGTGTTTCATAGGAAAAAAAAAATACTATCCTTTCTCTTTAGAGTACAATGGTACAATGCTATTGTGAGGATTACAAAAGCCTGAGTTTTGAAAAGGTCAATTTGAAAAGGTTATATATTCATGTAGTAATTGATTTATAAAATTTTCATTGTACAAAAGATATATATATTTTCTACCTGGACTTTACTCTTAACTTAACTGGTGATTGGTAAAAAATAAAATGGTTCATGCTTAAAATTGCACTTTGTAACTTGCATGGTGGAGGGTGTGTCACCTGCTCATCTCTATGGAGATGTGCATAGAATGTTCCCCAGTATGGCCATGAACTTAAGAATCTCCATGGAGACTTGCCAGCCAAATTACAGGTTAGATTTGTGGAGAGGCGTCCTCACTCACAGTAGAATTCGTGTTTTTTTCAGATATTTATGAGCTCTTAAACTCCTATAGTTGAATAAACGCAAGACAAATTAATTTAACACCATACTGTGGACAATTTAAACAAATGCATTTACATTTTCACAGAACCCTCCAAAAAGTTGCACAGTGTGAGATGAAGAAAATGGCCAAAGTCTATTCTGGCATACTCTACTCTCATTTAAGTCAATATATTTTATACTTTATACTATTATACATTTTTATATGTCCATCCAAACCTATTTTTCCTTGTTTTAGTGTAATCTTCATCTCCAGCCTTCCTGTGTTATAAAATCCTGATAATGTAAGTGACAGATTGATCGCGGCACTCTAAAACATGCCCCCTGTGATATCTTGATAATATCCATGCCTTCCTCTTTCATTCAGGACTTTAGCCCAGAGTTCTGTCTTCCAGGCTCGAGCGGCGCTATTAGACCATCATGGCCGTCCATTAGTAAGTGGATTACAGGGCAGCAGCACTGGCACGCTCCTCTGTGTGGTTTGGTTTTATTGGCTTTATGATATGACACAGTCCACTTAAGCTGCACTTTGATTGGCCTAATAGCGGACATTAAACAGCTTTTTCCATAGCGTCTGTGTTAACCGTCTGAACGTACGGCCACTAATGCACAGTGATGGCTTTGGATTACATTTGTCATCAGTTTAGATTTGATTGAGAGACATTTAAAGTGTCTGACATTTCAAGTTCAGAGCGGAAGTAAAGAAAGAATATGGCGGTTTTGTGTTTAGCTATTCATTCAATAACTTTTATTGATTTTTTTTTGCTTGATCTATTGCTACAGAGAGATATTGCAATCAACGATAATATTGAAACTACTTAAAACCACTGATACAAAGTAGAATAATCCCAGTAAACCCATTTAAAATAGACAGTATCATTGCAACAAATAAATAGCAGAATGAAGCTCTAATTAACCATAGAGGTGACTTATTTGACGCTCTACAGCTCTAATCTTACCTTATTACATAAAGATGGTGAAAATATCGCCACTATTGAAAAAAAAATTGTACACACGTGATGGGTGCTGGTGAACCCAACAATATTTGTACTCTATCAAGGAAAGGAAGACAAGACAAGATTAATATTTTCACTTGCAAGCGGAGAACGATCAGCGAGAAAAGCCCAGATCACAAATGCTCTTGGCACAGTCTGCTCTGAGCGCTCTGGCTCTCTGCCCGCCCTCCGTGCGTATTTATTCAATTTTCACACTCTAGTTACAACCCGCTGCCCTGCCCTAAAAGGGGTGGGGGGAAACATGACAAGGCAGCGATAACACATAATCATCAAGAAAAACTTGTAAGATAATTCCAGATATGGCATTTATCACAGTGACGATGTCACTGCAACATAAGCAGATAGTGAAAGCAGGAGCCGAGCTGTCTGCCCTCAGATATCTGACATTTCTGCAACTCAAAAGCATATGATTACAAGTCACGTACACATTTAAAACTTCATTTCTAAAAATAAAGAATCACAAAAGTTAATAATATATACAATTATTCCATCATTTCCCTCCTGTTTATTAATTTTTGTTATATCCCGTGTAACCTCTTCTTTGCAGATTTTCAGTTACCCGTTCATTGTTATTTTACACTCAGAGGGTTTCTAATTTCTTAGACTGTTTCCTGGAATAAGTCAGTCAATTCATTTTGTAAATCTGTTTCTTCGTCAATGGGTGTCGCTAGAGTGCCATCATAACCTGCCAGCAAATGCATCATCACTTCCTTGTCTTGTGATAAGGGTGAGATGTCAGTTGTAATTAGTCTATTAATTAATTCTCTTAAACATGGAATACAACAACACCCACATAAGGTCAAAATTGCTGCAAATACTGCTATTGATAGTAGAACTGATGCTGCCAGGGCTTTGTATCTTCCAAATACATCTAGCCAGCCGTCCCACATAGACGTATCTACCCCCGATTGGTCCTTCATGCGCTTGTTCATAGCTCTTAGGCCATCCAAGGCCTTTGTGAGTTTACCTTCGGGAGCGGTGTTATTCGGGACAAACGTACAACACAGATCCCCAAAGATTGCACAAACTCCTCCTTTCTCGGCTAGTAACATGTCGAGCGCTATGCGATTCTGGAAGGCCATGAGTGAGGTAGCTTTGAGTTGGTCGTGTACAGCGGATAATGCAGCTTCAGTATAGTTACCAAGTTTCTGGACGTTATAGTGGATGTAGTTGATTCTGTCTACATTTTTGTTCGGCGTTATTGGAAATATTGCAGCAATAATAGGCAAATTCTCAAATCCTGCCGCTACCTGGTTTGCTAATTTATATTCTAATTTATATTTGTATTATAGGCACGCCCCTAGGGACGCCCACAGCGTCAATGTAGGTGGGGTCATTCTCTTCTAACCACGGGGTGTGGCTAGTTCGCTTCCTTCTATTTAAATGTCCTGGAAGCACAAGTTGGTAATGTGCACTTATCTCTTCTGCAGTCATTGGTTGAACTATCACTGGCATAATCAGTGTAACAACGAGCTGAAGTATTAGACTGTATTTTGTCATAGATCTTGTCTTCACCGCACCACCACCACACGTCTGATCTGGATATTACTTTCATGTTGTCACCTCCACTAATGTTAGTTTCACAAAATTCCTGTTGGATTTTCCCTAAGAAGTTTTTTGTTCCATTGAAATTTATACACGTAAAATTTTGAAGTGCTACTTTAGCATCAAATACTGGTTTAATCTTTACAGGTTGGGTGACTGGAAAAGTTTTATCAAAGTCAGAACAGTTTGGTGGATTGGTGTTAGTCATTATAGGTATTATACATGTCTCGTTAATGGGTGCAGGGACTACTTTCAAAACTGGTCTAGATCCCAAACATACTAAACAGTCTGATAGTGTTGAATTAGCTGCTTGTTCTGCCATTAAAGGTCCCATGGCATGAAATTTTCACTTTCTGAGGTTTTTGAACGTTAATGTGAGCTCCCCTACCCTGTTTAGGCCCCCCCAATGGCTAAAAGTTGCGAAATGTCTAAACTGAGCATTTGCGATCCTTTTCTGCGTTTGAAAAAAACACAGCTCAAATGGGCGATTCTGGACATGGCACCTTATTGACGTCAGATCGAAAAAAGAAATGCAAATTCAGTTCCACCACCGTCTGGATCTCCACCTCCTGTCTCTGGAAATCACGCCCAGAGAATTTGGACTGCGGAGGAGCTACGCAATGCGAAATGCGTTTTTTTATTTGCCTGGAGGCACATGCGAGTGTTTCTAGACTCGGAAGTCCTTTACCCAACCCTCTGGACCTCTGAAACAGCAGTGGTTTAATTTTATTTTCTGTGAAAATGTGTTTTTTTTTCATTGAAAAGTGTTGATTTTGAAGAAGGATTCATTTACAGTATTAGGGAACCATTAAGGCACCATATAAAAGCATCAAGAAGTACCATGTCATGGGATCTTTAACAACCAGTTGTTGTTGAGTCCTGATATTCCTGTAGCTATTAGAAACCAATCGTCTGTTTTTTGCGCTTTGTTATTTATCCTAATCTTTGTCCTAGTGAAAGTTCGTGGTCCTATCACTAGACTTTCCTTCTGCTGAGGCAGTTCTGTCGAGTCAGCCTGTGTTATGATAGAACATATAAAAAACTTTATGCATGGGTCTTCTCCTGATTTATGAATACATAATGATAAGGTATAACATGGTACTTTCAGACCATGACCTCCTGATTCTATCCCTTCTTCTAATGGTTCTGCTGTTGTGTAAAGGACATTACTAAAGTTAATTTGCCATTCAATTTGATCACTTCCATCTTAAGTCTTCTAGCCCATTTTTTAGACTCCTGTTCACACCCATAACTATCTTTAGCCCACGTTTTATCTGTGGTGGCAAACACGTCTCCCCATACAGCATAAAATGTAGTCATATACCATGTATACCCTTCCCATTCATCACCTTTATATCCTCCTATCAAAAAGGTATTCATTGGTATGTGAATCATACTTATGAATTTCATTGTATTAAAACAAACATATGGTACAGGAGAGTATCTTTTTTTCCTTTTTATTACATGGATTTTTTGGTATCAGGGGTGGAACTTGGGCTGGGGTAGGAAGTCTCGCAATCCGTCTTTTTTGTCTTCGTAGGATTGCTGGGGGAGTGGTGGTGATGTTTGTCTCATTTCCTTGAATGATGGGTGCCTCCCATAGATACCATACTAGTAGGAATGTCATTACAAAGAATGTCAACAATATCCAACACATTATAGCTGTCTTTAGCCATTTTGGTATTCTATTCCTGTGATTTATCGGCATCTTTGTAGTTTATAACCTTTTTGCAATGACTTTGATGAATCCAAGTTGCTCTCTCAGCTATTTTTAGTGCTGTTGGGGTTGTTAACAATACTTGATAAGGACCTTCCCACTTGGGTGAATACCAGTGTTTTTTCTTAATGCTTTTCACCAATATCCAGTCCCCTGGTTCCACTAACTCTTCTTCCTGTTGAGAACACGGTTGTTCTACTTCAGTATTTTTGTTTATTTGTTTTTCAAACATTTTTCTCATGTGTGACGCTAAGTCCATATCTTCTCCATCTTCCCATATTTGTTTAAATTGCGGTATTTTATATGGTCTACCAAACAATATCTCAAATGGAGTCAACCCTTGTATAGCTGTAGTATTTAATTCTAACTTGACTAAATCTAAACATTTAGTCCATGGTCTTTTAGTTTCTTCCATACATTTTTTAGGTTTTTTGGTTTTTATAGTACCATTCCTTCTCTCTACTAGTCCTGCTGACTGTAACAATATTTCATACCTTCACTTTGATTTAGTTGAATACAATCCATATGTATTTCTTGAAATGGGTATTGTGGTGCTGGAAATTTACCTCTTGTTGGTCTAAGATTTCCTTGTGGATTATGTTTTGCACATATTAGGCATCTTCTACAAAAATGTTTTGAGTAGTTATTAAATCCATAGGTCGTATACTGCGTATTTATCATAGATACCATGTTGAGACATGTGATTTACCATGGCTCAATATTGCTGCGTAAAATAAACCAATACTACCACAGAATTTATATAGATATAAATTCTGTGGTAGTATTGGTTTATTTTCTGGTCACATATATATGTCGTTTTTTATTTGTGCTCCTTTTCTTTTCCATAAGTTTATTTCAGTTTTGGGGCTTTGTTCTTGCATGTCTTGTAGTATTTTTTTGTTTAGTTGGGTCCCTTCCATTAAAGTATGTATTTATTTTGTATTCTGCTGCATCTTTAGCTGTTTTATCTGCCATTGCCTTTCCTCTTGTTACTTCATCTGTTCCTGATTTGTGTGCTGCACATTTACAAATAGCTATTTTATTTGGTAATTGTACTGCTTTTATTAATTCTGTTAATAATTCAGCATGAGTTACTGGTTTTCCTGTAGAAGTCTTCATTCCTCTATTTTTCCAATATTGTGCAAATACGTGAGTTGTCGCATATGCATATTGACTATCTGTATATATTGTTACGTTCTTGCCTTTAAATAATTTGCATGCTTCTGTTAGTGCTACTAATTCAGCTGCTTGTGCTGAATAGTTAGATGGTAATTTGTTTGCTTTTAAAACTTTGTCTACAGTAGTTACTGCATACCCTGTCTTCGTTTTTCCATAATTATCTTTTTTAGATGATCCTCTACATTTTGTTGATTGCTCTACTAATTCTTTACAATTATGTGGTTTTCCATCATCTTCAGTGGGCATTAATGTGGCTGGATTTAACACTGTACATCTTTCTATGGTTAAATGTGGTTGTGAATATAAATTTGTCATACATGAAAGATGTCTTGCTGGTGATAAAAATGAGTGATTGCTCTGTAAGAGTAATACTGCTACAGCGTGTGGTACTTTGAGTGTTAATGGGTGAAATAACACTAATGTTGCTGAAGCTTCTACTGCCATAGACGCTGCTATTACTGCTCGTAGACAGTGTGGCATAGCTTGTGCCACACTGTCGAGTTTAGTTGAATAGTAAGCTATGGGTCTTAATTTAGTTCCATGGAGTTGAGTTATTACTGATGTCATGAACATGTCTTTGCAATCTACCATTTGCACGAAGGGTTTTGAATAGTCTGGTAAGGCTAAACTTACACTTGAGACTAAAGTTTGTTTTAGATCGCAGAATGCCTTTTCTGCTTCCTGCGTCCATTTTAATTTATCTTTCATTGCTATTGGAGTCTCATATATTAGTTGACTTGATGGATGTGTTAATTCTGCATAGCATGGAATCCATTGTCTCCAGTAATTCGTTAATCCTAAGAAAGACATCATTTGTTTTTTGGTTTCTGGTTTTGGTGCATTCAGGATAGCTGCTTTTCTGTCGTTAGTACGGTAATTGTTCTGCCTCCATTACTAAGAGAATGTCCTAAGTATTTAACTTCTTGTTTACAAAACTGTACCTTATTTTTACTTGCTTTATGTCCGTTTTCTGCTAGATATTTTAATAACGCTATTGTATCTTTTTGGCATGTTTCCTTATCTGGCGATGAAATTAAGATATCATCTACGTAAATCAAGATTTGACTTCCTCCTGGAGGTGTAAATTTAGACAAATTCCGAACTCATAGCCTGTGAGTATATTGTAGGAGATTCACAGTAACCTTGTGGTAACCGTGTATAGCTGTAGCGTTTATTATTGTAGGTGAACGCAAACCAAAATTGACTGTCTTTGTGTACTGGGATTGAGAAAAATGCATTTGAAATGACCGTAAAATACTTAGAATTGGGTTGTAACGAGTTTAATAACTGTGTGGATCTGGAACACATGGAGCTCTTTGGATTACTGCTTGATTTACAGCTTGTAAATCTTGTATCATTCTCCATCCTATAGATGGCGCTGCTTTTTGTACTGGAAAAATAGGAGTATTGCATGGTGAGTCATTACACTCTATTAACACTCCCGCCTTCAACAGATCTTGTATAACTGGCTTTATGCCTTCTATGGCTTCAGGTTTCAATGGATATTGTCTTACACATGGTCTCCACTCTGATTTTGGTCTTATCTGTACCGGTTCTACTCCTTTTATTCATCCTACATCTGATGGTCCTGTAGACCCTAACTTTTCTGGAACTTGTTTCAGTAATGCTTCATCCTCCTCAGTGAGGGAATATAAGTATCACTGCTCTACATCATCTGGTGGTTGGGGGCACTGAAATGGTTTGACATGTATTGGCCAAAATAATGCTTGTCTGGTCCAATTGTGACATCCTGTTTGTGTTGTTGGTCCTGTAGTTACCCAATCTTTGCATCTATAACACTCTGACATGACTTGTCCTAGGGCTTTCCATTCCCATTCTACTGGTTTCATCAATGAGACGTGCATAGGTGTGTGTGTTCTTTCAATGAATCTTTGGTCTTTTTAATCTTTCCACTTTAGTTGTATATCCGCAACGCAAAACGTTTCGTTGTCAGAATATACATACTGAATTATTGCTGGAATGGAGCCTAGTTTTTCCATTTTGTCAAAATATTGTTTATCTGGTCCTCTTTCATGTCTGAAATATGTTGTTATGTGTAGTTCGTCCACTGGCATTGTAGAAGGGTGTAGGTACTGCTGATTTAGCCTCTTTTAACAATGCACTTCCCGTTTTTCCTACGTCATTGTGTGGTATTTGATACCCGTACCAATAACGTGGTATAACAAAACTGTGTTGGAGTGATGGTATGTCTCTTGCGCGAACAACCTTCATGTTGCCTCCTGATTCTGGGAGCAGTGCTAGTTTCAAACTACTCAGTCCATCCCTTCCCAGGAGACAAACTGGGCAGTCCTACAAAAATAACACTGTGCTTTCTATGCTCAGTCCGTCTGGATCTGTCAGCGTCAATAAACTTGTTATCGGGACTTGACTCACCTGCCCGTTTGCTGCTCTTACTGACATTGTTTCTGAGCTCAGTGTCATTCCTGGCACTTCCTTGTTTATTGTGGTCTTACATGCGCCTGTTATCGCATAAGAATGTTATTTTCTGTCCGTTTACCAATAAGTCTATTTGCGGTAAGTTATGTGTGGCTTTTAAAGCTGCATACACATCTGTAACCACTTTTTCTTCATTTTCCCATGGATACCATTCTGTGGGTATTTTTGTGTCAAAATCTTTTGGATCTACTCGTTCATGCTGTCTATCCAATTCTTCCCATTCCCTTCGAACTTCAATTTCTAATTCTGTTTTTGTTTTGTCTTGGTCTAGTCATGTGTCATTTTCCCATCTTTCACATGCTGCTTGGTATTTCCTGCAGTCTCTCTTGAAGTGTCCTGGCTTGTTGCAATACCAACATCCATTTTCCCCGTCTGTCTGCTCATTCTCTTCCTGTTTCTGACTATCGTTTCTCTGATTTTCTGATTTTCTTCCTCTTCCTGAGCCTCCTTTTCCTGGACCTCTTCTACCTCTTGCTCTTCCTTTTCCCCCTCTGCCTCTACCTCGTCCCCTATTTACCATACCTGTGAAATATATCTCATTCTCACCTCCTTCTGATGTCATCACGAATGCTGCGTCTCGTTTAGTGTTTTCTTTTCTCTTTTCTCTTGTGGTTTTGTCTGCATGACTGGCTTGTTCTATATAATTGTCTAATGTTCCTGTACCGAAACCTACATAATGCTTTTCTATCCATCTATGGACTTCTGGTCTGGAATTTGCATGTAAAGCGTTTTTTAGTTGTTGTTTGTATGGACAGTCGTCACCTTCTCTATCTTGTAATCCGTTATCGTTTGTAAATATTTCTCTCATTCTGAGTTGATAATCCTTAAATAACTCATCATCCTTCTGTTTTGTTCGGTTTATTATACCATAGTTGGGAGCCCGTCTAAATCTTCCTCTGATTCTATCATGCAACCCTGCCACTCGTCTTTGTAAGACGTCAACTATCATACTGTAGTATAGGTCCTACTTGTGCTCCCCCTTGTGGCTGTTCTCTGCCATTCCAGTCTCCTTGGACTGTTGCCCAGTGGTGCCCTAATGCTTTTCTATAGCATCGTTCCATTTCGTTTCCGTTCAGTCTATATGACTCATGCAATTGCTTCATTTCGTTGCAAAATTTAGTTACATCATCTTTATATGTTATGTCTGAGTCTGACCATGGTCTATAGACAAAGAGTGTGTCTGGATGATGTGGTCTGTCATTATCTGCTTCGTCTACTAGTTGACCTGCTCTTGGATTAGCCACTGCTATCATTGGTGCTTGGAAAATTGTTGGATCTTCTGAATAGAGTGGATTTGTATTTTTAAATGCAGGGCTACTCTGTGTACTGGAATTCAGGGGAGGTGCGCTGGGTATGGGGCTAAGTGGTGCGTCTACGTGTATTACCACTATTCTTTCACTTCCCATTTCTTTGTTAAATGTCAGCTTTATGTTTTTGTCCCTTGCTTCTGCTCTTGTTAAACGTTTATTTTCATCTATTTGCATTTTTTGTAAGTCTTCTACTGGGTATGGGTTTTTTGGAGTGCTTCGTTCTGCAGAAATATATGGTGGTGGGTGAGGATTGTGAGGGCTTCCGTGTCCTGCGTGTTGCACTATTTCTGAGTCTGTTAGTGATCCTAATTTTACTCCTTCTTCTTCATCTGTCTCTATGTGTGGTTCTGGTTCTGGAGTAGGTTCTTGTCTTACTCTTTGTTTTCGTCTTTGTGTCACTCCTGTCTCTAGGTCTGGGTCATCATGTTTCAAAAGCATGGTTTTATTTTTTCCTGCCTCTCTTTGTTCTGCTATTTTTTAACCAGAACTCTGTGTCATCATATCCTTTCTTTTTCATTTTCTTTACGTCTCATCCACAATCTGCATAGATCTTTTCTCTTAACTGTATTATATCTACAGTGTTTAACTTCCCTTTAAAGTTATATTTTGTTGCCCATAATTTTAGGTATCTTATTTTGTCTTTATTTTGTTGCGCAACACTTTTATAATCCTTACTCTGAAGTTTTGTCTGTTTGTTTCCCATTTTGATCAATTTGGTCCAACCTTTTCATCCAGAGGGGAGTCTCTATAGGTTGGGATGTGGTTTATTAATAATATATACAATTATTCCATCAACACGATAAATATTGAACCCCAGAATATATTTTTCGGTAAGTAATGATAATGACAGGCCTAATGGGACGAAGATATACTGTATTATTTTAGAAATTATTTGTTTTCTGGTTGATTCAGTGATCACAAGTCAGGATGTAGCCACATAGTAACTTTTTGCCCACCAAGTGATCCGAGCAAAATGTCACCTTCGTTCTTCAATTGCCATGGTAACAGGATAACAATTTAATTCTTAATATTATAGAGCTCAAGATTGAAAATAAAAATGCATTAAAAAAAATGCAGGCCATGTTATTTTTGCATTATTATGCCACAGAACAACCCAATTTCGCTGATAAATACATTTTAATGCAAAATAATTATTTTGATTGGAAAGTCAAGTACCTGGCATCTTGTAATCTGTATTTTATTATTATTATTATTATTATTATTATTATTATTATTATTATTATTATTATTATTATTATTATTATTATTATTATTAAATGTGACAACACAATCCTAACCCTTTTTGTTGTTTTTTTGGTTGGGTCACAGTTGATCACAAATTCATATCTTATAAAATCATATTCCAGGCAAAGAGGCTTGTTTATTATTGCATTCAATTCAGTCAAGGAAAAAACAGTAATAGTTATTTTTTTTGTCTTGTTGACTTTCAAACTACTGAAACAGATAGTTTCCAAACACAATGAGTTTGTTCTCCCCACTGACCAGTGTGAATGCAGATTAACACTATAATTGGCCTTAATCATTTTTTTTTTTTTTTTTGCTTTATGCCCTTGACTATGCAGATGAAGCAAACAATCTATGCAAATGCGCCTTTATTTTCTGTTCATTTAAATCAATGTGAGCCTATGAAAGCCTATTTTCTATTCACACACTCTGAGAGGAGATTGTGTATGTAAATCAATGATTAAAATCCATTTCTCATTTCATCTTCGTTGCTTATCAGCCCATAACTTTGACTGAAAAGACGCGCACTCTTTTTTCTCCTCCTCCATTTTAAATTCTTCTGTTGTGAATGAACAATTACCTTTTATCGGTTAGTAACAATTTGTTATTTTTTCAGAATAGAAGGCGAATAGGGCTGGAACTGTGTTATTGTGAGCTGAAGTGCATAGCAGAGACAGGTGCTCGAGGTGGCTCAGGTCTAATTTTACACAAGAGTGTTTCATATAATGATTTTAACAGTACATCTACTTCTGTTCTGAGAGAAAGAAATTATTGACCTTAATCTGGAAGTTGCTATGGACACCACCTTTATCCTTCCGGTTGTATTATTTTCCATAAGGCTTCCAATCTTGACTGAACATATAGTTATTTATAGAAAAATATATATATAACGACATTGAATGCACTAATGGAGATCCACAATAAACAATAGACTAGTATGCAGTTTATTATTGAGTGCCAATCACAACAGACGTGTGGGTTGGTAGCAGTCAAATGTGAAAATAGGGAGCGGTGACATAAGGTGGATACAATTTGTGGTGGCTGGTGAATATATTAGTATATATGCTAAAAATTTATTTTTGTCATGTTTTTGTGACAATATAGCTTCCCCAGGGATCTGCATGGGGTATTGGTTATTCAAACTAAAGTAATGTGAAGAGTTGATGGTTGTCTGTGAGTACATCAAATAAGCAAGACCACTGACAGTTGACAGAAGGATGGTGTTATTATTATTAATGGACCCATATCATGCTATTTTCTCATTTATGTTGTTTCTTCATCAAAAACATACTCTCTATTGCCAAAAATATTCACTCACCTGCCTTGACTCACATATGAACTTAAGGGACATCCCATTCTTAATCCACTGGGTTTAATATGATGTCGTTCCAGCCTTTGCAGCTATAACAGCTTCAGCTCTTCTGGGAAGTCTGTCCACAATGTTTATGAGCATGTTTATGGGAATTTTTAACCACTCCTCCAGAAGCACATTTGTGAGGTCACACACTGATGTTGGATGAGAAGGCCTGGCTTTCAGTCTCTGCTCTAATTCATTCCAAAGGTGTTCTATCGGGTGGAGCGCTCATGCTTCACAGCAAGAAGGTTCCGGGTTCGATCCCTGGGTCGCCCAGGCCTTTCTGTGTGTGTTCTGTGTGGAGTTTGCATGCATGGTCTGGGTTCGATCCCCGGGTTGCCCGAGCCTTTCTGTGTGGAGTTTGCATGTTCTCCCCGTGTCTGCGTGGGTTTCCTCCGGGCACTCCGGTTTCCCCCACCAACCAAAAACATGCACCATAGGTAGACCTCCAGCTGAGGTCCTGACCAAACCGAAGCAAGAAGATCATGAAGATGGTCCCCGGGCGCAGTAATGTGCTGCCCACTGCTCCTAATAACAGGATGGGTTAAATGCAGAGAAGAATTTCTCCATTGTGAGATCAATAAAGTCACTTCTTCTCTTATGGACCTTGCTCTGTGCACAGTCATGCTAGAAGAAGAGCCATCTTTGTTCCCACAAAGTTGGGAGGATGGAAATCTCTTGGTATGCTGAAGCATTCAGAGTTCCTTTCACTGGAACTAAGGGGCCAAGCCCAGCTCCTGAAACACCCCACACCATAATCCCCCCTCTACCAAACTTTACACTTGGCACAATGCAATCAGACAAGTACTGTTCTCCTGGCAACCGCCAAACCCAGACTCATCCATCAGATTGCCAGATGGAGAAGTGCGATCCGTCACTCCAGAGAACGCGTCTCCACTGCTCTAGAGTCCAGTGGTGATGTGCTTTGCACCACTGCATCCGACACTTTGCATTGCACTTGAAAAAAAAGCTTTTGGACATCTGAGTATGCTATGCATTTTTTTCACTTTTAAATCTTATCACAGCACCACACTGGAATTCACTGAGCTCCTGATAGTGACCCATTCTTTCACAAATGTTTGTAGAAACAATCAGCAGACCTAGGTGCTTGATTGATATTTGAATGGGTGAGTGAACATTTTTGGCAATATAGTGTACCTGAAATGGCCTTTTGCACACAAATCCTTCATATTTAAGATGTGTTCTTCTTTCAGATAGAAAACACTCTATTCCACCTTGTGATGTCATCATGTGGTAATACAGGAAGCGCTCCACTCTTTTTAAACTCCATACACCTTCCCTAGATAATTCTGGAATTGCCCGTCTCTACAGAACAAAAGGTAAAAGGAGCTGTTAACTTGAAAACTATCACTGCATGACATCACAAGGTGGAACAGAGCATTTACACTTTGGAGCTGATAACAGACCAATAATAAAGGGTTTCTCAAACATGCGTGAATGAAACAAAACACAACCCCAGGGGTGTTTTTTGCGGAGGTAACAACATTGTAACACTGCGAAAAGCTCACAAGAGTCAATTTCACATAATGTAGGACCTTTAAGTGATAATTTTGTTTATGTAGTAAAGCAAAAAATGTTGGAAACATTTGATGCTTAAATTTTATATTTAAGTTTGAAAATAGCCACATTGCCTTGATGCCTTAAGACTAAAAAAATGCTGTAGTAGTGTTTCATCAGTCCACATTTGTCTGAATCAAAAATAAAAGAAAAAAACAGAACAATATAATTTACTGTACATCCTTTGGAAATCCTTACTCTCTGTGTCATCGTCCATTTCCTGTTCTGTTTAAAGTTAACAATAAATTCAAATGATTATAAAACCAAACTTAAACAATATGTCTGCCTTGTACTCTAGCTACTATTCAGTGATATTTTATCTGACAAAGGCTGCCTGTCTCGATATCTCTCCATTGCTGCATACCTTCTCCTCCCTGTCATATCAGGCCACATGTGCTGGGACAAACTGTCAGATTCTCACTTCTTTTTGGTCTTTTTGTGTCCTTGTTGTCCTCCAGCTGCTAAAGTGCACGACTCACATCTGTCTGTCTGCTTCCTCTTCTCCACAGCCGCGAGTAGTTAGACCTCCAACACCCAGAACTGACACATAAATACTTCAAATGACAGAGGATGGGAGCAAATTAAAGTGGCTGTGTGACCTAACCTAGTCAACCACAATAAAACTGCACTGGAAGAAACTAAATGATTTTAGTTTGTTGTTAGAGTTTGGATTTAACTGGAACTGACTGACATCCACGACATCCTTTTTTTAAAATTATAGATTATATACAACAGCAGTCCCCAACCTTTTTTGCCTTAAGGAGCAGTGATAAAGATAAAATGCATAAAACCCCTAACCATAGTTCTAAAAAAAAAATTCAAAATAGTTAAAAATGCACTGTGTAGCATGTGTAGCATTTCTAGTGGAGGGTCCAACACCCGTTTGTCTCCATGGTGATGCTGTTGCTTTGTCTAGAATGTGTTCCACAGTATAGAGTGACAAGCAGGTTACAGCACTATCCTGCATTACAATTCAGATCAGTGGAGAGTTGCCCCTAGGTAGCGCACCTGTAATGATTGTAAAATAGGACAATTTAAAAATTACATACATTTATGATACAAATTTACTATTGTTAAATATGCGTGAAAAGTCCCTCAGTCGTCCAGGTAGAATCCATGATCAAAGGAGAAGTTCAATTTGTCAACTGGACAAAGTTTGTTTGGTTGAAAACGTTTCGCCGCTCATCCGAGAGGCTTCGTCAGCTCTGGTTATTGTACTGGTTAGACCCTGCTTATATCTAGCTGCCGGGAGGCGTGTCTGACAATGACAAAAGCTCTGCAAACGATCCCCCTAATCTGTCTCTTTGTTTTTCAAATTACTCTGACGGCTGTTTCGACCCCCTATTCAACGTCTAACGGCCCTCTCCACCCCTCTGCCCTGGCTCTGTTTGACTGGTCTAAGAATCCCATTATAAATGGGAGACAGGTTATATCTCACTCCCCCATTTCTGTTTAATGACGGATTCTCTTTTTTGACAAAAATAGCCTCTTTAACTCCCCTCTCAAACCAGTTCTTTTCCCTGGCTAAGATCTGAACCTCACTGTCCTCAAAAGAATGGCCCGTGGCTTCTAGGTGAAGATGTACCGCAGAAGCCGGTCCACTCTGGCACGCCCGTCTGTGTTGGTACATCCTCTTGTGAAGTGGCTGTTTTGTTTCCCCAATGTAGCGCTCACTGCAGTCTTCACTACACTGAATGGAGTAGACCACATTGCTTTGTTTGTGGCTCGGTGTTCTGTCCTTTGGGTGGACCAGTTTTTGTCTTAAAGTGTTTGTGGGTTTGAAATAAACTGGAATTTCATATTGTCTGAAAATCCTCTGTAGTTTTTCCGAAACGCCGGCCAGGTACGGAATCGCTACCCCTTTCCTCCTGGGTTCGGATTCTCTGTTGTCTTGTTTATTGTCCTTGTCTCTCTTGGTTTTGTTGACAGCCCATTTAGGATATCCACAAACAGAGAGGGCTTCCTGCACATGTTGCTCTTCTTTCTCCTTGCCCTCTGTGCTTGTGGGAACCACTTGGGCCCTGTGTTGTAATGTCCGAATAACACCCAGTTTGTGCTGCAGTGGGTGGTGTGAATCAAAAAGCAGGTATTGGTCTGTGTGTGTGGGCTTCCTGAAGACTTCTACTTGGAGTCCCCGGTCTCCTCCTATCGTTACTGCACAATCTAAGAATGCCAATGTGTTATCCTTGGCATATGTTGGCATTGTTAAATATAGAATTCATGGTAAGATTTATGTTAAAAGGTAAAGTAATTTCATATTATTGGTTCATGATTGTTATTTGTATTCCATGATTGTACCACAGTATATTATGGTATTTTCTGGCATTGTGGAAAGATTTTGGTTGATTGAAGCACATCCGGTCGGGTGACCAGGAGGGGGAGCTCTGGTTCAGTCTCAGGTCATTAAAACCACTGACTTGAGACGTGAACGGATCGCTGTTTGCTCATTCAGGTTTTATTCCCCCCTTTTCAGGTAACTATGTGCTTCTGATGTACCAAGTTTGTACAAAAGTTAGATTATAATTAATATGTGATCATCATTAAAACCACTGACTTGAGACGTGAACGGATCGCTGTTTGCTCATTCAGGTTTTATTCCCCCCTTTTCAGGGGGCCGTGGTTGTAACATTTGGAGGCACCGCTGGGATGAGTGTGACTATGGTTAGCTTATGACAGAAGTAACCCAACTCGCTTCTCATCCCCCGAAACAACCCAGGCTTACGACAAAGAGTGATAAAGTGCTAACAACGGACAGCGGACTGCCTGAATAAAGCCTACAATCTGAGGTGAAGCGACAGCCACCAGGATAGCTACGCTAATATTCAGAGCTAAGCTAAAGTTGCTAAAGCGCGAAAACTCTGCGTCGTCACGTAACTACTTTGTAAAGAGAAAAAACAAAATGGAGGCATTGGACATAGAAGACCTACAGTTAGAAGTGATCCAAGCATTGTGTACGCTACCTAAAGACAATTTAGTGGATATTTTTGGTCTTTTAGGTACTCCTACACGTGGAATTGAACTTGTAAAGAATAAGCCCCGCACCACACTGATAACAATGATCAGCTCCCATTTACAACGAGATGAGCTCGGAGAGCTGGAGGATCAGGGCATGTCAGAATTGCTCTACATAAAAGACAAAATACAAGAATATAGGAATACAGGAGAGCTTGCAGCCACAGATTTACCAGAGCTCGAGTCTGTACAAATAGAAGCAACCCAAAGCAATGCATTAGATATCCAAGACCAGGGTAATGAACAAGTAATATTACAAAACAAGGCAGATGACACACCGGATGAACAAACAAAGTTGGAAAAAGAAATCGAGGCTTTGCAACTCAAGTTATCCTTAATGCAAAAACATAGTAAAAGCAAAGCTCTTAGTGAGAAGCCACTTATCACATACACTACCCACCCCCAGGTCACTACTCCTTGGAATAAAGACTTTAAACTTTCTGGCCAAATTGGTGAGCCTGGACAGAAAGATCGCCTCACTTTCTCTAGTCTGGCACGTCAAATAGAGCATGGGCTAACCAAGGGCTTCCCAGAAACAGAGATTGTAGACGCTGTCATAAGGGCCATCACTCCTGGAATGCAGCTCCGCAGCTACCTCGAAGGTAAAGCAAACTTGTCGCTTCCTGCTCTGAGGAGGATTCTCCGGTGCCATTATCAAGAGAAAAGTGCAACAGATCTGTACAAGCAACTAAACTCAGAGGTGCAAGGTAATAAAGAAGCACCCCAAAGTTTTGTCATCCGTGCCCTAGATCTCAGACAGAAAATAATTTTCGCCTCTCAAGAATCTGAATCTGGCCTGAAGTATGACCCTGTTCTAGTGCAGAACATGTTCCTTCATACACTGTTGACCGGTTTGCAGAATGATAACATAAAACGTGACCTACAGCCATACCTACAACTAGCTAATGTTTCAGATGAACTGTTGCTAGAAAAACTGAACACTGCCTGTGCATGTGAGAGTGAAAGACAAGATAAAAGAAAGCTGCTTGCCCCACACCGCGTTGCTGTCCATTCTGCACATACCGATGAGAGTCCTACTGAAAGAAAAGAAAAAGCATCTGCTCCACAGAATAAACCAAAAGTACAATCAGACATTTTATCAGAACTAAAAGAAATGCGATCTAACATGACACTGCTGAGCGACCTAAAAGCTGAAGTCTTACAAATTAAAGAGTTCATGCAAAAACCCCAGCCACTTGGTCAAGCGGACCAAACCCCAAGTTCTGTCACCCCACTTATGGTTGTTCCCCCTACAATACCAGCTCAAATGCCATGGTCCAACCCACCTGTGCATCAGAACCCACAGTATGGTCACATGACCTCTCGACATTTTGTAGCAACTGGTCCGCGGCGCAGGAGGCGTTGTTTTGACTGCCAACGAAAGAACATGGATGACTGTCGACACTGTTATGCTTGTGGCAGTGATGAACATTTCTTAGCAGGTTGCAGGATGAGAGGAGCCCGCTCGTCACATCCTTTAAACAGGCATGGGTTGCTCCAGCGGGACCAACAGTGACCCACATGCCAAAGGTGTCCCAGAACTGTGCCAACTGTAGGGTTGGGGGAAATAAGGGGAGGCTCAGACAATGTGCACTGTGCAAAAATGTACTATATTGTTCCAAATCCTGCCAAGCTGAACACTGGACTGTCCATAAAGGAAAATGTACACCTGTGTCATGTGATACTGTCCAAACCAAGTCACCCAAGCATAAAACACATGTCAAAGTGGCCCCATTAGTTGGACAAAAGTACTTGATTGACTGTTACATACAAAAGATAAAGACAAAAGCATTATGGGATTCTGGCTCTCAAGTAACTATTGTAGATGAGAGGTGGTGGAAGGAAAACCTGTCACATGTAAAACTCAGAGACATTTGTGAAATACTGGAAGGTGACAATACACTGGCAATAACAGCCGCAAATGGAGAAAGTATGCCCTATATTGGCTGGCTTGAAGTAACGTTTAAACTGCATAATAAGCAAACTGCTAATGAAGCCCCTACAACTGAGGTCACTGTCCCTACACTTGTTCTGAGCGGCTCCAGCCTCGCCAGACCAATCATTGGCTCCAATGTTATAACACTTATTGTAGATACTGGACTGAACCAGGTCACTACTGACAAAGACCAGCTCATCAAAACAGTTGCAACAGCATTCCCTAATGTCGAAGCCAATGAGATACAAGCATGTGTTGAACAAGTGAGTACCAAGCCAATGGTTGAGTACAAAGTCAAAACAATAAGAGAAACAGTGACTGTACCTAAGCACACATCAATGAGTGTAGAATGTCGTGTACAAACACCTCCATGCCTCGAAGACACAGCTCTCATTTTTGAGCCCGATGTGAACCCTCAGTGGGCGGAAGGACTTGAGTTCTGTGACACTCTAATAAACATTAAAAGTGGTGTGAAACCTTTCATTGCCGTCAGTGTCCAGAACCCCACAGACCATGATATTGTACTCTGTGGGAGAACACTTATTGGGACAGTGCAACCTGTACAAGCCGTTTATCCCGCCTCAGTTTTCCATCCTGCTCCTTTAGTTCAAGCTGCTGTGAGTCAAGTGAGGCCAGATGAAGAAAAAAATGGTGCTTGGGACCCACTAGTCGACCTGAGCCACCTGTCTGAAAATGAAAGGTTAGTAGTACAAAAAATGTTAAGAGAAGAATGCTCAGCTTTTTCCAAAACTGAAAATGACATTGGCTGTATTGAAAAGTTACAATTATCTATCTCTCTGAAAGACACTGAGCCAGTAGCCAAAACATACTTGTCTGTGCCCAAGCCTCTCTACAGAGAAATGAAAGACTATTTGCATGATCTCATTGCACAAGGCTGGATAGAAAAATCACACTCGCCCTACGCAGCCCCTGTAGTGTGTGTTCGAAAGAAGTGCGGAGGGCTCAGGTTGTGTATAGACTATCGTGAACTTAACAAGAAAACAGTTCCTGACCGTCAGCCTATTCCCAGGGTCCAGGACATCATGGACGGGCTTCGAGGCAACTCTTGGTTCTCCCTACTTGACCAAGGGAAAGC
This sequence comes from Paratrypauchen microcephalus, assembly GCA_036785185.1. NCBI lineage: Eukaryota > Metazoa > Chordata > Actinopteri > Gobiiformes > Gobiidae > Paratrypauchen > Paratrypauchen microcephalus. Next base: position 7,124,448 of record JAVJIX010000032.1, read on the forward strand.
CTACCACCAGGGGCTCATGGCTCAAGACTCCCGCCACCTGACAGCATTCGTGACTCCCTGGGGCTTATATGAGTGGGTCCGAATCCCCTTTGGCTTAATGAATGCCCCAGCTGCCTTCCAGCGCTGTATGGAAACTTGTTTGGGAGAACTGAGAGATGAAATCTGTATTCCGTACCTTGATGACACCATTGTGTTCAGCAAGTCATTCACAAAACATGTTCATGATGTTAGAACTGTGTTACAAAGACTCAGACAACATGGCATTAAACTAAAACCAAGTAAATGTGAACTGTTTAAGAAAGAAGTGCGTTATTTGGGGCGTATTGTTTCAGCGGAGGGCAGTAAAATGGACCCAGCAGACACTGTTGCAGTCAGAGCTCTTAAAGACAGGCAACCCAAAACAGTAGGAGAGCTGAGAGCTATCATGGGTCTATTGAGTTACTACAGACAGTATATAAGAGATTTTTCACGTATTGCTGGTCCTCTTTACCACTTGCTCAAGGCCCCTGCTGGCACACAAGCAACAGACAGCCAAATAACAAAGACAAGACAGATGGACAAGAAAGTAAAAGGTGTCCCCTCAAATACACCAATCAAATGGACTCAGTACCACCAGCAGATTTTGGAAAAGTTGGTCAGTTTTCTTGTTGAGCCACCCATCCTTGCTTTCCCAGATTTCAGTAAACCGTTTATACTTCACACTGATGCTTCAAACCAAGGTCTGGGCGCAGTTCTCTACCAGGAGCAAGCTGGTATGATGCGAGTAATAGCTTATGCATCCCGCACTCTCACTGAGTCTGAGAAGAATTACCACCTGCACTCAGGAAAACTTGAGTTTCTTGCACTAAAATGGTCAGTCTGCGAGAGATTTAGGGATTACCTGATTGGCTCATCATGTACAGTATACACGGATAATAATCCACTTACGTACGTGTTATCAACAGCGAAACTAAATGCTACTGGATGTCGATGGGTAGCAGAGCTTGCAGATTTTCACCTCACAATAAAGTACAGACCTGGACGTGAAAATGTGGATGCTGACAGCTTATCACGTATGCCAGTTGACATTGAATCGATGATGAAAACATGCACAGAAGACATATCATCACGTGCAGTACAAGCCACTGTTCAAGTGATAGAAACAGGCCCAAGTACACAATGGTCAATGGCTGTTACTCAAATGGACAATAGCAAGACCCTTATTCCCTTCCAAAACAAGGACATAAGCAATGCCCAGAGGAATGACTTGTGTATCGGTCCTGTCATCACCTATCTACAGTCAGGCACAAAACCCACTGGCCAAGAGTATAAGTCACTTAGCATGCCCACCAGAAAACTGTTATCGGAATGGGACAGATTAACACTGGACAGCGACAACATTCTCAGACGCAAAACAACAGTAAGGACACAACTTGTTTTGCCGGATGTATACAAAGAGACAGTTATGAAAGCATTGCATAACGAAATGGGACATCAAGGGATTGATAGAACAACGTCACTGGTCAGAGACAGGTTTTTTTGGCCTCGAATGGGACAACAAATCGAACAGTATGTGAACTGTTGTTCCTGTGTAAAAAGTAAAAAACCAAGTCGAGAAACAAGAACCCCTCTAACAAGCATTGTTACGTCCCAACCTTTTGAGTTGGTATCTATAGATTTCCTTCATGTTGACAGATGTTCAGGAGGCTACGAGTATATACTGGTTATAGTAGACCATTTTACAAGGTACGCCCAAGCTTATGCCACAACGTCAAAATCAGGAAAGACAGTTGCAGACAAAATATTCAATGACTATTCACTTAAGTTTGGTTTCCCGTCACGAATACATCATGATCAAGGGGGCGAGTTTGAAAATCAGCTGTTCGCGCAGATGTCCAAACATTGTGGTGTGGCAGGCTCTAGAACGACCCCTTACCATCCAGAAGGAAATGGGCAAGTTGAGAGATTCAACAGAACATTGTTACAAATGCTGAGAACTCTCACTGAAAAAGAGAAGTCAAACTGGAAAGAGTCGCTGAATAAAGTCATTTTCGCTTACAACTGCACACGAAGTGAAGTAACAGGCTTCTCCCCATTCTACCTGTTATATGGCCGAGCCCCACGACTACCAATAGACATCCTATTCAAAGTGACACAAGAGACGGGGACAAACGACCAACAACAGTACATTCAAAAGTGGAAGAGTCAAATGCAAGAAGCCTATCAAATAGCAAAAGAAAAGAGTAAAAAGTCATCAGAAAGAGGAAAAAGGAACCATGACAACAAAGTGAAAAGTTCTGTCTTGGAGGAAGGAGATCGTGTCCTTGTGAGGAACATGACCCCTAGAGGCGGTACAGGCAAACTGCGTAATCACTGGGAAGACAGTATCTATAAAGTGGTGCAACAAGTAAACAAAGATCTCCCCATTTATGAAGTCGTACCAGAACAAGGTAAAAACAGAGACAGTAGAATACTACATCGTAACTTACTGCTACCTTGTAACCACCTACCACTAGAGATACCCCTCAAGGTGACACACACAAAGAAAAGAAACCGATCTAAAGAAAGAGCACTAACAGCTGCCCAAGAAGAAGAAAGCAGTGATGAGGAAGACAACTGGTACTACTGCTACTATCCCACTGAAACCCAGGCAGCAGTACAGCTGCAAGCAGATGAAAATGTGCCATCAGTAACAGACTGTGCTAATGATACTGTGGGCACAGATCAAGATGAAGTGGAAAACACACCAGCATCTCCACAGCATCCCATTCTGCCAAGAGAAGAACAACGAGAGCACATCCAGGAAGAGACACCGAATCAAAGACCAGCAGCAACCATCCAGAAAGGAGTCTCATCTCCCAACGACGCAGCCACCAGTGATGACCTCCCAGCATCCTCGAGGAATGACCCCATGGAGCTGGAGCCGACACCACAACGGCCACGCCGACACAGATATCCACCAAAGGTTTTCACCTATGATGAACTGGGTAAGCCTTCCTGTTGCGGCGTCTGGCCAGTAGCTTACCAGCAGCCCTGTGGTCTACAAGCAGCAGAGACATTTTGGAGATTCCCAAACATGTCCCATTATTATGATTATTGATGCGTTATATCAATAAGAGACATGTTACATATGGTGATTTAGGAATCATAATGACTGCTTCTATAAGAACATCAGCCTTAATGTGAATTGTTTCATAAACGGCACTAACCTGAATTCCAGGGACTATTGCATAACAGATAGGAGTCATATACAAGTAGTAATATTGATACAGTGGTTGAGAAAAGTTGATGTAGTATGGTGTAATCACCTGAAAAACTGGGAGTGACAAGATGTAATGAGTGACTGAGGTTTATAATGAAATTGTCTATGCTAAGAGAATCATATTGAGACTTATTGTCCTTTGGTAAAAATTGAAGGTGCGATAACAGTGCTTTTGCATTGAGATACTACTAATGGTAATACCCAAGCATGTTTGTCAGTAAGTAAGTAAGGTGTAACATGTTCCATAAGTTATATGCAATATTTTGAAGTTCTAAATATTTATGTTTAGAGTCAGATGTCGGGACGACATCTCATTTCCAAGGGGTGTGTGTAATGATTGTAAAATAGGACAATTTAAAAATTACATACATTTATGATACAAATTTACTATTGTTAAATATAGAATTCATGGTAAGATTTATGTTAAAAGGTAAAGTAATTTCATATTATTGGTTCATGATTGTTATTTGTATTCCATGATTGTACCACAGTATATTATGGTATTTTCTGGCATTGTGGAAAGATTTTGGTTGATTGAAGCACATCCGGTCGGGTGACCAGGAGGGGGAGCTCTGGTTCAGTCTCAGGTCATTAAAACCACTGACTTGAGACGTGAACGGATCGCTGTTTGCTCATTCAGGTTTTATTCCCCCCTTTTCAGGTAACTATGTGCTTCTGATGTACCAAGTTTGTACAAAAGTTAGATTATAATTAATATGTGATCATCATTAAAACCACTGACTTGAGACGTGAACGGATCGCTGTTTGCTCATTCAGGTTTTATTCCCCCCTTTTCAGGGGGCCGTGGTTGTAACACACCCTCCACCAGAAAAGGTACGCAATGCACCTTTAAGAGTGAAACATGCATATGGCAATACACAGACACAAAAAGAAGTAAATCTTCTTTTAAAAACATATAATATTTTCCTTTGGGTTCTAGTTTGAAACAGTAGTAGTTGTGTAGTCCGTTGTCGTGATGTGCCATATTTACACAAATACAAATAATTGATAAATCATAGTTATTTAGAAATCAGTGCACAGGTTCACACAGCTCCCTCAAATGTGCTTATTGAGAAGTAAATGACGAGACTTTTACTAACACTTTTTAAAATTGATGTACTTGTCATCATTGAGCTCTCTGGTTATTTTCATTCTGCACAATTATTTAGCAGAGTTATTCCAGCTTTGGTCACAGCGAGTTCAAACCTCTAAAAGTGAAGTAGCGCAGACTTCATTAGAGCTAGAAATGTGTTAAGTTGAAAAGCTGAAAGTTTTAATGGCCGACCCCTGAAGGTGAACTGACTGCACTGGCTAGAGTAACATGAGAGCTGCGTTTAAACACTGTGGGTGTTATTGGCTTAAATGCATTTCTAACCTGCCTTTTATTTTGACTTTAACTTTTGGCATCTCAGCACAGATCCATTGGGCTTGGCACTGTTTTCACCAATAATTAACAAAATGAACTAACTTAAGCAAACATTTCTATTTCTGGTGGATGGTTTGCCACCTGCTTGTCTCCATGAAGATGTTGGTGTTGTCTAGATTAGAAAGTTCCACTGTATGGCATTAAATTAAATTAATTAAAGACAAGCAAATGCCATCACCAGGCCAAGTTACAGATCAGATTTATAGAGAGGTGACCACGTTCACACTAAGAATGGACTTTTCAAGGTGTTTTTGAGCAATAAAAACATCTCTAATTATTAAAGCTAGTTAGATGTATATATTTTTCGAAACATCCCCATGGTAACAAGCAGGTAGCATATGTGCCACCAGAAAAGTTACTGAGTGCATCTTTAAATAACAATAATCTAGTGTATGCACATTGTTACTCTATACTAACTTTGTTGTTTGCGCTTGTGTCTTCTTAGGGTGGGATGATAGCTCTTCTGCTGTCTGTGCTGTGCCTGGTCCTCATCCTGTACACTAGGAGGCGCTGGTGTAAACGTCGCCGTATCCCCCAGCCCCAGAAGAGCGCTAGTGCAGAGGCGGCTAATGAGATCCACTACATCCCATCTGTGCTGATGGGAGGACAGGCCCGCGAGAGTCTCCGGAACTCCAGAGGCCAGGGGCCCAACTCCAGTGGGACTCTCAGCATCAGGGAGACTCCCATACTGGATGGGTACAAGTAGGGTTCAGCGCATGCACACACACAACAACACACAATATAATACTGCTCATTTTATCAATGTCAACTTTATTGTCAATCCTGCCATATGTGTTCGACATACAGTGAATGGAAATTCCGTTTCTCCCTGGCCAAGCAGTGCAAAAAAGACAGTGTACAAAATACAATATAAAGACAATACAAAAACTGTCTAAGACAAAATCTAAAAGTAGTGCAAAGAATAAATAAATATCTATTTACAGATGTCCAAAAATGTGCATTGTGTGCATCAAAATGTGCAATAGAATGTGCATTGAAAAATAAAGATAAAAATAAATATGCAACAATAGTTCTTAGCAGCAGTTTTTAAAGTGTTTAGAGTGATATGTTTGTTATGGGTGGAAGACGGGTAAGGTGAGAGTTCAGCTTCCTGACAGTCTGGTGGATGAAGCTATTTGACACTAGGGGTGGGTATTGGCAAAGAAGTCACAATTCGAATCACGATTCATATGCCACGATGCGATACTATCACGATGAATCACGATACTTGAATTATTGCGATGCATTGCAATATACAGTGAACCCTCGTTTATCGCGGGGGTTAGGTTCCAGAAATAGCCCGCAATCAGTGAAATCCGCGAAGTAGGACAATTTTATATTTTACAATTATTCTACATGTTTTAAGGCTGAAAACGCTTCACCAGACACATTATACACCTTTCTGAGACTGGTATTAACATTTTCTCACATTTTTCTCTTGTTTAAACACTCAAACTTTTGTAGATTTTCATTAAAATATATTAATAGTGGGGGGGGGGCACGTGACACGCGGACACGTGCGCGCGGACACGTGCGCGCGGACACGTGCGCGCGGACACGTGTGTTTGTTTTGGTACCACATATCCATGCCATGTGCGAAAGTCGAGTGGAAAGCGACCTGGATATCATTTTGGGCAAGACTCAAGCCAATGCTAACAGTGCCAAACCGCTAACAGACGCCTCTGAGCACCAGTTCTCACCACAAGACCAGGTAAGACCAACCTGCGCTCACAAGAGTTGGTTGCATTTCACCCTGGCTCCAAAATCAGACCGCTATCAATGCGTCGCCAATACTCCACAGCTCTCTAGGACAGGGTCGGGTTCGTCCTCTCGGCGTGACGGGGAAGAGCCACTGTCTCCTCTGTGCGCGCGAGTGTCCTCCCCCCGCTGCGGCTCCCTCGAATGCGGCTCTCCCCGCTGCGGCTCCCCCGGCCCGTCCATGTCACATTCTTGGCTCTTCCATGTTCCGGCTCGCACTCTCTTCCATGGCTCGTACAAGTAAACAAACGCCACACCTCCTGTCACCCAGGCGCTCTCGTGAAGGACATCAGACTCTGTCCCTACCACCCTGCGTGACCATCCCTGGTCTAGACCTGGTTTAGTCCTGGTTTAGACCTGGTTTAGTCCTGATTTAGACCTGCTTTAGACCTGGTTTAGTCCTGGTCTAGTCTCTTAGCTAATCAGGGCGCAGGACAGAATGTTACACTGTAAAAAAAAGTTACACTATAAAAAAAATTGAAAAAAAAAAAAAAAAAAAAATTGGAAAAAAATATTCGCGAAACAGCGAGGCCGCGAACAGTGAACCGCGATACAGCGAGGGTTCACTGTATTCGACATACTTCAGTGAAAATGTACCAAAAACAAAGAGGATAACTTAAATATCAGTGGCTGTGTATCTGGGTAGTGTCTTCAATTGATACATAACTCTGAGCAACTCAATTCATAACTGAATTTATTGAATAACAAAAACAAATAAACCAAACAAAAAAATACATAGGATTTTTTCTAAAACAAAAAATGATGTTCAAACATTTGCCATTTTGGAGGTAGCTACCATCATACCAACAAACAATACCCTTTCACAAAGAAAAAAGTGCATAGGATTTATAAAAAAACAACAACTAATAATTAATTAATTAATTTATTAATAATTAATTAATAAATTAATTTATAAAAATCGATTTTTGGCATCAAGAATCGATGCAGTATATTGTGAAAGTTAGTATCGCCAGTACTCGAGTTGAGGGGGGATGGCGAAATTCGCCGTCTTTAAGTCAAAATAAATTCGCTGTCTTTAAGTCAAAATAGCCAGTGCCAAGAGCCAATCATAGGCCGAACTGCGCTCCAGCTTCCAATCATGTTACAGCATAATTACGCACCGATCGCGCTCCCGCCAATCATGACGATTACCGCTGTTGTGTTTGCGCCTGTTCGCTGATCAGCTGTGAGCGAGCCGCGTGATATTTACACGGCATTTCCAAGAGAAGAAGAATCCTTAACTTGCTACGTTAATGCTACGTAAGAAGGAACACTCGCCTCGGGACACGGGATAAGTTCGGGATATGTCCTTTTCTCCGGAGCTCCGGATTATTAAAGACCGTGACACGTGCATACATGGATATGCAAACTATCGGGAGTGACTGCGTTCTTATGGGTGAGTCATATTATCAGATTATTTTTGCATCTATTTCGGCACTAAACCAAGACTAAACCAGGTCTAAACCAGGTCTAAACCAGGACTAAGCCAAGCAGGGCTCTCAAGTTTTGAGCGGGGTCGTGCGTGAGACTAAACCAGGACTAAACCAGGACTAAACCAAAACTAAACCAGGTCTAAACCAAGACTAAGCCAGGACTAAACCAGGTCTAAACCAGGACTAAGCCAGGACTAAACCGGGACTAAACCAGGACTAAACCAGGTCTAAACCAGGACTAAGCCAGGACTAAACCGGGACTAAACCAGGACTAAACCAGGTCTAAACCAGGACAAAACCAGGACTAAACCAGAACTAAACCAGGACTAAACCAGATCTAAACCAGGTCTAAACCAGGATTAAGCCAAGACTAAACCAGGACTAAACCGGGTCTAAACCAGGATTAAACTGGGACTAAACCAGGACTAAACCAAGACTAAACCAGGTCTAAACCAAGACTAAGACAAGACTAAACCAGGTCTAAACCAGGACTAAACCAGGACTAAACCAGGTCTAAAGCAGGACTAAACCGGGACTAAGCCGGCACTAAACCAGGATTAAACCAGGTCTAAACCAGGACTAAACCAGGACTAAACCAGGACTAAACCAGGTCTAAACCAGGTCTAAACTAGGACTAAGCCAAGACTAAACCAGGACTAAACCGGGTCTAAACCAGGATTAAACTGGGACTAAACCAGGACTAAACCAAGACTAAACCAGGTCTAAACCAAGACTAAGTCAAGACTAAACCAGGTCTAAACCAGGACTAAACCAGGTCTAAACCAAGTCCAAGTCCCTGAAAGGTTGGAGTCATTACACCAATCTTCAAACAGGGGGACCCCACTTTAATCAATAATTATAGGCCAATCAACATTTTGCCAGTAATCTCAAAAGTAGCTGAAAAGTGGGTCGCAGAGCTACTTACTGAGCATTTAAATACAACCACTTACAATCTAAACCCAATGCAATTTGGCTTTCGTAAATACCATTCTACAGAGACTGCTTTATGTTACCTTGTTGAAAACATCAAGTCCAGCATCGATGCTGGCGGTGTTGTTGGCGCAGTGTTCATCGACCTAACAAAAGCATTTGACACTGTCAACCACCACACGCTACTACAAAAGCTCACTTATTTCAATTTTTCAGAAACAACTTTAAACTAGTTACAATCATATCTGGCCTTGAGAAAGCAGTGTGTCTGTGTGCACAATGTAAAATCTCCAATATCCCAAAATAATCTTGGTGTGGCTCGATTTTAGGTCCATTATTGTTTAGCATGTACATAAATGACTTGCCTCAAATTTGTCCATCTAATGTCGTTTGTCAGATGTACGCTGACGATGCAGTTTTGTATGTTCATTCTAAAAACAAACAGCAAGCTGCACAGGACCTGTCAGTTGCTATGTCAAAGGTAGCAAACTGGCTACAAAATTTACATTTACATCTTAACATCTCAAAGTCATGTTTTTCTCTAAAAAGCCCAGCATGGATACAGACCCAGATGTATCTGTGCTTGGAACGAAACTGAAATTGGTCCATGAAGTGAAGTATCTGGGAGTCACATTGGACCCACAACTATCATTTAAACAACATGTCAAAAGAACAGTGAATAAAATCAAATATCATTTATCAAATTTTCGTCATATAAGAAATAATCTAACAACAAACTCTGCAATTATGTTTTTAAATTCAATGATCTTGCCGCACCTAAATTATTGTATCACTAGTTAGACTCTGACAAATAAAACTACTCTTAAATTAGTTGAAACTGTTTATAAAAAAGAACTTAAAGTATTGGACAAAAAGCCCGCAAGATACCACCATTGTAGAATTCTGGACAAATATAAATTTCTTAATTGGGACAACACCATCAAATATGCAGATTTAATTTTGGTTTACAAAGTTTTTAATAATCTTGCTCCACCTCCTTTAAAGGGATATGCCACCCCCAGGTCAAATTTGGGCATCTCCCCACAGTCCAGAGACTAAAATAAGTGGTGGAAAGCGTTTTCCTGCTCACCCAGCCATTGTCCGTGTCTGTCGCCACTGACCGCCGCGGTATCTGCAGCTCCTCCGCCTTAGACTGGAGTCTAACGTCGCCAGAGAAAGATTTCGGCCAAAAGGAATTAATTTGCTCGATGCGTTTCCCAATTACTTTCTGTGTAGTGTGCATTCATATCGAGTGCAAATAAATGTGCAAATCAACACGGAGAGCTTGCCTTGGTCATTTTGGGTGGGAACTATTTTCCAGTGCGGAAGAATACAGTCGAATCACGCACCACGTTGTGCAACAGGGGAACTCCCTTCCCGGTGCGTAACTGGGATTCCCCTGGCAGCGTACTGCGTGATTCGACTGTATTCTTCCGCACTGGAAAATAGTTCCCACCCAAAATGACCAAGGCAAGCTCTCCGTGTTGATTTGCACATTTATTTGCACTCGATATGAATGCGCACTACACATAAAGTAATTGGGAAACGCATCGAGCAAATTAATTCCTTTTGGCCGAAATCTTTCTCTGGCGACGTTAGACTCCAGTCTAAGGCGGAGGAGCTGCAGATACCGCGGCGGTCAGTGGCGACAGACTCGGACAATGGCTGGGTGAGCAGGAAAACGCTTTCCACCACTTATTTTAGTCTCTGGACTGTGGGGAGATGCCCAAATTTGCCCTGGGGGTGGCATATCCCTTTAAAAGAGTTTGTGAAAAGAAATACAAATCGCACAACAAGAGCCGGTTCTAGAGGTGACTGCTCTGTGCCGTTAAGGAAAAGCGCTTTTGGACAGTCCTCTTTTGCTTATCGAGCAGGTCAAACATGGAACACACTGCCTGCTCACATAAGAGAGCTTCCAACACTGGCAGCATTTTCTAAAGCTGTAAAACAGTGGCTGTCCACTAGTCAAATATGTAAGCATATTTAACAAAATTGAAATATATTGAGGGGTTATTGGTTTAACTCTTGAACTGTCTGAATTGTGTGTACAGTGAGTGCTGGTTTTATGTACTTTTGTGTGATTGTTGTTGTACTTTTCCCTGTCCCTGATTTGACATCAATCTGCCGAGGGACTGAAGATGGAAATTAGCCACGTTGGCTATAATCTTTACATATTTACATTTTAAATGTTCATTAATATGTGCTGTCCCTTTACAAATAAATAAATACAAACAAACAAACCAGGACTAAACCGGGACTAACCCGGCACTAAACCAGGACTGAACCAGGTCTAAAACAGGACTAAACCAGGTCTAAACCAGGACTAAGCCAAGACTAAACCAGATCTAAACCGGGTCTAAACCAGGACTAAACTGGGACCAAACCAGGACTAAACCAGGACTAAACCAAAACTAAACCAGGTCTAAACCAAGACAAAGCCAGGACTAAACCAGGTCTAAACCACGACTAAGCCAGGACTAAACCGGGACTAAACCAGGACTAAACCAGGTCTAAACCAGGACAAAACCAGGTCTAAACCAGGACTAAACTGGGACTAACCCGGCACTAAACCAGGACTGAACCAGGTCTAAACCAGGACTAAACCAGGTCTAAACCAGGACTAAGCCAAGACTAAACCAGATCTAAACGGGTCTAAACCAGGACTAAACTGGGGCTAAACCAGGACTAAACCAAAACTAAACCAGGTCTAAACCAAGACAAAGCCAGGACTAAACCAGGTCTAAACCACGACTAAGCCAGGACTAAACCGGGACTAAACCAGGACTAAACCAGGTCTAAACCAGGACAAAACCAGGACTAAACCAGAACTAAACCAGGACTAAACCAGGTCTAAACCAGGTCTAAACCAGGACTAAGCCAAGACTAAACCAGGACTAAACCGGGTCTAAACCAGGATTAAACTGGGACTAAACCAGGACTAAACCAGGACTAAACCAAGACTAAACCAGGTCTAAACCAAGACTAAGACAAGACTAAACCAGGTCTAAACCAGGACTAAACCAGGACTAAACCAGGTCTAAAACAGGACTAAACCGGGACTAACCTGGCACTAAACCAGGACTAAACCAGGTCTAAACCGGGTCTAAAACAGGACTAAACCGGGTCTAAAACAGGACTAAACCGGGACTAACCCGGCACTAAACCAGGACTAAACCAGGTCTAAACCAGGACTAAACCATTTCTAAACCAGGACTAAGCCAAGACTAAACCAGATCTAAACCGGGTCTAAACCAGCACTAAACCAGGACTAAACCAAGACTGTGTGTGATAACATATTATCCTGTGCATTATTGAATTATTGAATGATAATATGGACTTTTTGTTATAAAAGCATTTCCATTTTAACAAAGTACAAAGTACCTTCTAATTCTGCCCTGCCTCTGCCCCTTCTTTCTAACTCCCTTCCCGGATTTTCTGACTCCCTTTTCCCGGATCCCATAACATTGAGATATAATATTCCAATTTAATTTGATCAAAATACATGAAGCAATGATAACACATTGATAATTATTCTAACAATTATGTAACAGTGTTAGTTATTTTATTTTATTTTATTTAATTTTTTTTACAATTATAGCAGATAGCAGGTATTCTATTTTCTTGTTATTTGTTGTTATTTATGACAAAATTATCCTACGGAAACATTATTAAGCATGTAAAATGTAATACTAAGAACGTTTTCGATTGAAATACTGTACTTTAAATCTGAAATCATTCCAAGTACTCCAAGTGTTTGTATACCCTCAGGGGTCTACATGCTGTCAATGTGATTGGCTGATGCTGTGTTGCAGGTATGAGTACGACATCACTGACCTGAGGCACCACCTGCAGAGGGAGTGCATGAATGGAGGGGAGGAGTTCTCCAGTCAGGTGACCCGCACCCTGGACTCACTGCAGGGCTGCAATGACAAGAACAACATGGACCTGACGCCTGGTAAGAGCTCATGAGTAAGGAGTTAAGAGAAGAAAGCAGGCTCTAACTTCAGGCTCTAAGTTGTGGTTCAATTCATGTTTACAGCTCTGGAAAAAAAAAAAGAGACCACTGCATTTTTTTCTGAAATCAGCATCCCTACATGTATTACAGCCATTCCATTTTGCTTTGTGTTTGTGTTGAATTTCAACACAAACACAAAGCTGAGCTACTTCAGTTCTTGCACCAGGAGTGGAATAAAGTCACCCAAGAACAATGTGAAAGACTTGTGGAGGGCATGCTAATACGCATGAAAGCTGTGATTAAAAATAAGGTGTAAACATTAGTATTATGTTGTTTTAAAATGAATTTGATCTTGTTTCTTTGCATTATTTGAGGTCTGAAAACATGTATATTTTTTGTTATTTTGACCATTTGTCATTTTCTGCAAATAAATGCTCTAAACGATAATATTTTTACTTGGAATTTGGGGGAAATATTGTCAGTAGTTTATAGAGTCAAACAAAAATGTTCCTTTTGCCCAAACACATACCTATAAATAGTAAAATCAGAAAGACTGATAATTTTGCAGTGGTCTCTTATTTTTTCCAGAGCTGTATAGTGTGTGTACATGTGCTTACAATAATTTCACATTACATTACTCTCTAAGGTAGACTGTACCTTTGAGAGTTTTCTGGTAGATTGGCAACCTACCCATCTGCATAAAAATATTATGGCTTTACCTGGAATGTTCCACAGTATGGCATTAAACATAGCTTTTGTATTTAATGTATTATTTTTATTGCTAAAAACATACAAAACATACATGGACAAATATGTCAGTGGGGTCGCCTCTCCTCAGATCGGACCTGTACCTTAGGCTATGTTCAGACTGCAGAGCTTAAAGCTCAATTCGGATTTTTTTGTGAAATCCAATTTTTTTGCAACGTTTTGAGGAAGAGATTGAGAAGGACAAGGTTTTTGACCTTGGCGTTTTGTGGGGCAGTGGCAGCAACGTCCATAGAAAAAAAAGAAAGAAAGAAAGCTATGCCTTTATTAGTCCCACAGTGGGGAAATTCCAGCTCTGCATTTAACCCATCCTGTTATTAGGAGCAGTGGGCAGCACATTACTGCGCCCGGGGACCATCTCCATGATCTTCTTGCTTCGGCTTGGTCAGGACCTCAGCTGGAGGATTTTACCTATGGTGCATGTTTTGGGTTGATGGGGGAAACCGGAGTGCCCAGAGGAAACCCACCCAGACACGGGGAGAACATGCAAACTCCACACAGAAAGGCCCAGGCGACCCGGAGATCGAACCCAGACCATGCATGCAAACTCCACACAGAACACACACAGAAAGGCCTGGGTGACCCAGGGGTCGAACCCGGAACCTTCTTGCTGTGAAGCATAAGTGCTAGCCACTCAGCCACCGTGCCGCCAAAGGAACGTGTTGGTGCTGAGAGTGGTGGGATTGCTATGTGCTTTGCTGCTTCACTGACATGGACTTCATACACCATTTTTGTATGACGAGAAGAATGTTTGTGTACATTTGTGAGCGCTTACTTGTACCACTCGCTTGTTGATGGTCAGATGAATGCACACTGAAGTCGCATGCCAAAAAATCGGATATGTATTGGTTTTAGGACCACATATCCAAGTGGCCTGGGTCATATTTGAAAAAATTGTATCTGTGTCGTTCAGACAGTCAAGATCAGATACAGGTCGCATAGAGGCAAAAAAAAATCAGATTTGGGTCACTTCAGGCTGCAGTCTGAACGTAACCTTAGTCTAGTGGAGTTACCTGCTTATCTTCTTGTCTTCATGGATACAGCAGATAAGTTTTAATACTGTGTAATATTCCAGTGAAAGCAAAAACATCTCCATGGAGCTATTATGAGACTGAAGCTCATCACCTGAGACCAGCTGGAATAGGATCAATCTAATATTAATGATGTTCTACACATAAGAAAGTTGATGAATAGCGATGCAATTACCAACACAACAAAATGACAATAGTGCCATGTCTCTAAATTGTGTCTAATTAGCATCCTGAACAAGAATAATCAGGTTACATGAATACATTTTTTTATATCACTATAATTCCTCTCTGTTTTACACCTGTGGGCTTGCTAACACACAGTGATTAAAGGGCTTTTCCATCTGCCAAGCATTTTATAGTAGTAGTATATAGTAAATAATTAAGTTACGGTTGAGTTTAGTGCTGTCCTGTTGGGATTGAGTATGTGAAGTGAAGTTGTTTTGAAGCATGTGCCCCTTTGCATGTGAATGAGGGGCGCATCTTGCTGTGCATTATTCCGAGATCCTTTACGATGACAGAGCGCTCACTCAGTGCGCCTCTAAAGCCTGACAGCCCCGCCTCACAGAGCAGTAATCCTGGGCATTATGCATTTAAGATAGAAGAGAGCTGTTAGTGCAATGGACTGGAAAAAATGGAGGATGCAAGCACAGGCCTATGCATAGAATATTCATACACACAAACACTGCAGAGGTCAGTCAGTAATTTGTATTAAACCCGCAAGATGTCACTTCTGATGCCCCTGACCTTTCCTATATGCAAAGCTCATCACGCATTATTTATTTGTTTGCCATGGCATATCAGGTATTTTAATGACAAAAAAGAAAAAAAACAAAACATGTTTATTATGTTGGAGAAGCACATACCTGAATGAGTCATAGTTATTTGTTCATATTTGTCAGACATTTTGTTGACTATAAATGGATTAATCTAAAATATTAATTCATACAAAAGTGAAGTGAACACGATTTGGATGAAAAAATAAGTAATTTCTGGAAGCGAGTTAACAGAAATTTCCATTGTTGTTGCCATTGCAGTTCTTTAGATGTTGGCCTTTGGAATGCAACTTAAAAAATACAAGTGTTAGTAATCCTCTCCTCCAGACTGCTGCGTACAAGATATTTGCATTTCAGTTTTTGAAAAGAACTTACCTTGCATCAAAACAAGAAAGCTTATATTTTTTTGAGAAGTGCCACTATTTACTTTGTGACTGGCCAACCCACAGATATTCTCATTATTTTATTTTATTTACTCACAAATGCTGACCCACAATAGCATCTTTTCATGTAAACCTTCATTGTTCTCTTAACTGTCCTTGAGTTACATGTGACAATGTTCCTTTCGTCAAAATTGAATTACATTTGTAATTAATTACTCATCTACAAGCTGCTGTTTTTCTTTTCTAACTGTACTGTTATTTCAGTGTGTGCACAGCCTACCTTGCTCACGGTGCTTTGTACAATTGTGTATCTTTTGCGGTCTGCAGTGAGTGACAACACAAAGCTGGCTCTGATGAACAAATATAAGGACAACATCATTGCCACGAGTCCCATCGACAGCAACCACCAACAGAACACTCTGCTACCCCACAACACGTCCACCAGCCAGCGCAAGAGGCTCTCCAGCAATACCAGAGGTGAGTCAGATGCACCAAAAACTGGAGAAAATAGAAGACATTCTATTCTAAGATGTAGGGTTGTCAAAAGTATCGAAATCAGATTTTCATTTGAGCAGGTATCATTACTGAAAAAGTTACATTCACAGGGCAGATGTGAACCTTTCCTGAATAGCTTTAGAATGATCTTGAGCAGTATCAGAACTACAATTAGTATAAGCCACATAAACCACACAAACTAGTACAGTATACGCCCTTGGACCACTATCTGGATGACTGATACCTTATATCAATCGTCCAGTCGTCCTGATTTAAAAGAAAGTACTATTATATAATGCTGAAAATGACATTCTGTTGTCTAAAGAAAGAGTGTTTTGGAATTGGAATTAGAAGCTTTATTTGTCATTGTATTTCGACAACGAGATGAGATTGGAAATGGATGGGTCTCTTGACCTTAAAGCAGCAGGCTGGTGCGCTAACATCCCACCTCTCTCATCAGCGATAACAGAACATGAACAGAAAAGAAAATGCAGATACAATAACTGTAGTCACAAACACATATGACGTAATACAGTGGAACGATAAACACTGAGGTCAAGAGGTCATTGCGCAGGATGGAAAACAGAGAAATATATTTTATTATCATTGTGGCATTGGGATCGGTCCTGATACGCAATACCGATTTTGATGCCACAATGGATGTAAAAAATATTTTTAAGTAAACATAATAATAGTTTCCTTAATATTACCATGGGGTCTTATATTAGTTCTGATATAAATAAAGACCATTGTATAATTATTCAATTTCAGTATCCATACCAGTTTTAATATTGATTACTATACAAACCTCTCAATAGATTTAGGGTAAACACTATAAAACATCATTAACAAAATCAAAACAAAACAACAAAAAAAGGTAGTGACACAATCTCAAATTGTACAAAGCAGCCCCAGGTTTGTGGCCATTCCTGCCTGTCAAAGCCTGATCCCGTCAGATCTCAGAAGCTAAGCAAGGGAGGGCCTGGTTAGTACTTGGATGGGAGACCGCTGGGAATTCCAGGTGCCACAGTGGGGCGCCAGTTGCAAAAAACTGTCGCTGTGTCCTTAGGCAAGACACTTTACCCACATTTGCCTAGTATGAAAGTGGAGTGTGCATGAGTGTTGGAGGTGGTCAGAGGGGCCAATGGCGCAGATTGGCAGCCTCGATTCCGTCAGTCTGCCCCAGGGCAGCTGTGGCTACAGAAAGTAGCTTACCACCACCAAGTGTGGAGTGAATGAACTTTACAGCGCTTTGGGTGTCATGAAATGCGCTATATAAATGCAATGAATTATTATTAATTAATTATGTAGTCTACTGCGTTCCACAATCTCCAAACTGAAATCTATATTTTACCAGTTTGAAAAAAAAACTAGGTCAAAATGTGGGATTACAGCGGTCCCTCACTGTAACGTGGTTCACCTTACGCGGCCTCATTATTTCGCACATTTTTTAATTCCAGTTTTTTTTATAATGTATCAACGCGCATTGTCTTCTGCATCCTGATTGGCTAAGGGACTGTAGACCTTTGCCGATTTGTCAGTCATTCTCCTCCGTGCCGTGTCTCCTGTGCAGTACAGAATGTGTTCAGTCAAATTTATATAAATGTTTGATCG
This sequence comes from Paratrypauchen microcephalus, assembly GCA_036785185.1. Lineage (NCBI taxonomy): Eukaryota > Metazoa > Chordata > Actinopteri > Gobiiformes > Gobiidae > Paratrypauchen > Paratrypauchen microcephalus. Next base: position 7,142,252 of record JAVJIX010000032.1, read on the forward strand.
CGAGCAGTGTGACTCTGAAGTGCTGTATGTTTGGAAGTTTTCTCCCCAACAAAACCCGAGGCAGCGCAGTGGCATCAGGACAAAGAGGCTCGGTCAGAAGAACTGTGAAATACACGCAATATGTTTAGGGCCTGAAAACAGGTTTGGATCTTTGGTTTCATTCTATAATACTGTGCTTTTTTGTTGAAAATCTACAAAAGTTTGAGTGCTTAAACAAGACAGAAATGCCTGAGAAAAGTTTATAAAGTGTGTGGTGAGGCGTAAAACATGTGGAATAATTGTAAAATATAAAGCCGACTACTTTCGCCTATTGCGGGTTATTTTTATAAAGTAACCACCGCGATAAACGAGGGACCACTGTACTAAATTGGGCAGCTGCAAATGCAATACAGTGCAATAAGTGAGACAGAAAGCCCTAACATGAACCAATCAGTTATTTAGAAATATAATTTAAGGAATTTCTCAATTTGTGCTTATGAATTGCGCTACTAGTAAGTACCTTTTCATTTTGCAGGTGCAATGATCAATGGCTAGAAACACAAATCTTTTATCACCAAGTATTTATCACAGAAGGCTCTATGCAGGCCAGAAATCACAGCGAGTCACTGAATGCCACTGCAGTTTTAATCATTGACAACAGTGAATGCCCTTTACAAACTCCCAAGGACCACAAGGCATTTTCAACTCTTTAGACAGGGGTTATCAATAGCACGGCTGTCCAGCAGTGATTGTAAAATGTGTAGGTCATTTGAGGCCACTGAAGAGTCTGAAATATGGAATGAAAAGCACTTGATACAATAGTGCTTAGTTTAACTGCATCACTCCTTACTAAGACAGGAAAAGATAAATTTAGCGTTGCCAGTGGAGCCCAATGTTCACCAATTATCCTAAACAAAAGAAAAGTACTTGTGACATTTCAAAATGCTATTTTGGAAATTTATAGTTCATTTTGGATCAGTGTTCTTCCTGTAAAACTTTGCTTCTTGAAGATTATAAGCAAATGTTCGTAAAAGGAAACTTAATTTTTGTATTTTTTGTTGTTGTTGGTCTCCTCATATATCCATTCATTGTCATGTCACGTGAAACCATCTAGCATTTTAATTATGAGCCCACATATGTCAGGATTCTATCAGGAGACTAATAAGGTCAGAATTTCAGTTCTATATAATACCCATTCTCTGTTTGAGGATAACGTCCACTTAGATTTGATTATGCAACAATCATATTTGTCAAAACTATATTATGTTTACTTTTTGTACTAACTTGTAAATGCAATTATAAAACTGCACTATGTAACATTTCTGGTGGATGATCGGTCACCTGCTTGTATCTGTGAAGATATTGAAGCTTTGCCTGGAATGTTCCACAGAAGGGCATTACTAATCTTTCTCCATCAAAACAAGCAAAGGGTGACTTTTAGCAATACAAATGCCTGTAATTTTTTTTTTTTTTAAATGACTGCTCAATAGATATATTTAATGCGGAACTGTGGAACATTTCAGGCAAATAAATAATATCTCCATTAGGCATTGCACCTTCAATATACATAATGGCTTCCCACTCAGAAAGTGTGATAAATGGCTGCACAGTGGCTGAGTGGCTAGCAAGAAGGTTCCGGGTTCGACCCCCGGGTGTGGAGTTTGCATGTTCTCCCCGTGTCTGGGTGGGTTTCCTACAGCACTCCGGTTTCCCCCATCAACCCAAAAACATGCACCATAGGTAAAATCCTCCGGCTTAGGTCCTGACCAAGCCTAAGCAACAAGATCATGGAGATGGTCCTCGGGTGCAGTCATGTGCTGCCCACTGCTCCTAATAACAGGATGGGTCAAATGCAGAGGACAATTTCTCCTGTGTGAGATCAATAAAGTCAATAAATTAAATTAAATCAAATTAAACTGTGATATTGAAGCAATGGGGTAGATACTGTTAGTTACTCATTATCGTCACCCATATTTGGATCACACTAATATCTCCTGGTAGTAACTTGTCACTGGTTTTCATTCTCTTCCATTCACTCTTGGGCATGTTTACTTCATTATAACTGAAAATTGACTATTAAAATGTCTTTGACCACTCTAGAGTACTTGAACTGTGAATTATGCTGAAATCACTACTGGTGAGAGCACAAAAACATCCTTGCACTTTCTTTTATCCCAAACCCAAAAGAACAAAGAGTTGAACTTCTAAACAGTTCACAGTGTGCAGGCGGTAGCACTCTTGACCACTCCAAATCAACTCCAAATTTGAGAATGAAAAAAAAAAAACAACATGTTTGAACGAATGACATGCTGCAGGGAAATAGTTACTCTTTGCGCTTTAAATGGAAGTGAGTCAGAGGTCCACAACTGTGCACATGAGCCGGATCCACGGTCATTTGTTTTTAATGGGGACTCAGTAGGATGCGTCACACTTTAAACGCCACACTTATTTGGTAGTCTTCTTTGGTGGTCTGACTGATATCTGCGGACAAACAACCCAAGAGAAAAGAGTGAAAAATGTCTTATCACTGGTGAAGTGTGAAAATTGGTTCTCAAAACAGGTGAGAAATTAAACAAGTTGGAAAGGTTTTGGTAAGGACTATTTTATGAGCTGTTGTGTGGGAATCGATTCATTAAAGTCATTTTTGCATCTCTGCTCTAACCACTGCATACTGCTGTTGTGTACTGCTATAACAAATTGTTTGTAGATCATTATTTTGCATTTTGGTCATTGTAAACAGCAACATTGATCTAACACGGCTTAATAATAGAAATGGGACTATTGACTTCTTGTTCCAAAATTCAGAATTGACTATCCCCGCCGTTTCATAGTTGTTCATTATTGTAAGGAGAGGTATTTATTTATTTATTTGCTACACAGCATTTTAAAAAAATATTTTTTTATGACCTGGAATCTACAAGTTGTTGTGGTGGAAGTGGGCGAGGTGAAAACTGAAATTTTCTGAATACTCAAGCCCTAAATGCAGAACAATTCAGCACTACTCAAGCATACATGAATTTATCAAAATGCAAGTCTGAGTAAACTAATAATGAGGGAACAGTGTTACAACAAGAATACATGTTTATAAATGTAGATTTTGCACAATATGTGAATCTTTTTGTGCATTTTCACTGGCGAAATAAATAAATTCAAGGCAATTCAGTGGCATTTATAGTGTTTATGTATTTTTTAAATCCAGAAATTTGTGAAATCTCACTAATACTTAGTTTAATCCAAGCAAAAAAAAAAGATCAGACAATCCTTCTCATTGGTTATTGGTCCATGGCACGTATAAAAAACATGGTCTTTTATCCATGGTCTGATTTGAAGCCACATTTATTCTGGTCTCAAGTTGGCTTTTAGGTTATCTGCTTATCACTGCTTTGTACCCAAGCAACAGTACGAATATATAAGTAAGCTGGCCTTTGTTCCCCTCCACATAACTGGCATTCATTTAGCCGAGATGAGAATTTTAAATAAGATTCAGTCTTAAAATGTAACTATTATATTTTCAATGCAGCCAAAGCTTTCAGATGTGCTTACCAACGTACTTAATGAACAAACTGCTCAACTCCAATAGCAATTTCAATTCACAGTCCTCCTCTAAATGAGCACGCCAAAGCAAGCAATTAACTGTGCTTTGTGGTGTTTTGTGTTGTGCTTTTGTGATGATTCCTGTCAACTTTTTTCATCTTAAAATATGCACGGGTAGAGCTATTGTTGTCAAATTTGGTTTCCTTTTGCTGAAGAAGAACCTAACGTTGCCCAGTTCATACATCAGCATATTTACCAGAGTTTTGTGTGAAAAGTGGGGAGGAGAAGAAAGTGCAGTTAAATGAAAGGACTTTGGTGTGGCAGAACTCTGCTCCCAGGCTCTGACAGTGGTTAGGGTTATTAGTGCTGAGCCAGTGAGTCCCCGTCTGTTAAAGTCATTACTGCAGGTGAAACGATGCAGTGAAATTAAGCAGGGAGAAGTAGTCAGGTTGTGAGAGATTGTCAGATGGAATTAAAAAAAAAAAAAAAAAGACCACCAAAGAAGTAGTCTTGTGTAATGTTGCTGGTGTTGGGCACACAACTTGCTGGGAGATATTGATAGAAATGAGTGTCAGTATATTTTGTATTATCTTGATTTCATTGTATTTTAGCAAAGCGTCAATAATGTGCTAAAGTGTGCCCGGAGTTTGTTGGTTGAACTGAACAAAACCTGAAAGGACCATAAAATTAACAATAGCACTGAAATAGTTTAGACCCTTGTTTGAAAGATTACATACACACATACATGTTAATCAGCTATTTTTGTTGTCAGCGTTAATATTTGTTATTATAGACAATGTACTCGATATTAGGGGTGTGAATCTTTCACTCATAAAACGGTTCGATTCGAATCTCGATTCACAGGCTACGATTCAATTCAGGGACGATTCATAAAATTAGTAAACGATCCGGTACGATTCAATTCGATCCGATCCGGTTCGGTTAATTTCGATTCAATACAAATTGACAACTTTACTCCCAAGTGTTTTAAAGTTATTGAGAAGAAAAAGACAGAAACAGAAATGAAATTTCAAAATAGTATCCTTTTGTTTATTTAGTGTATAACGACAATACACCAGGCCTACTGAAAAAACTGGCAATCCGGTTTGCAAAACTCTGCTCATACTTAAAATACAATACATTCCTTCCCTCAAGCAACACAAAACAATAAGGCTGATATCAAAAATAAAAAAATACGTTATAAAACAAGCAAGTTGCCTAGTAAAGGCAAAAATCAGAATGAATCAGAATGATTAGTGCTTCAGTCACTCATATGAGTTTCAGTAACTGTAAAACAAGTGCAACATATCACTGACAAGAAGATAGACATTACTAGGCAGTTATAACACTAAAACACTAGCATGTTAAATACAACATGTCTTTATGTCTGTAATTAACTTTTCTTAACAAAAAAAAGAAAATCAGAGAAAGCTGAATAACTAATACTTTCTCTCCATCTCATAACATTTCCTCAGTCTCCTTTGAGACAAAAATCATCAATGCTTCAGTGTGTGTGTGTGTGTGTGTGTGTGTGCGCACGCCAGAGTGGGTTCGGGTGTGTGTGTGTGCGGGCGCAAGAGTGGGTTCGGGTGTGTGTGTGTGTGTGTGTGTGTGTGTGTGTGTGCGCACGCCAGAGTGGGTTCGGGTGTGTGTGTGTGCGGGCGCAAGAGTGGGTTCGGGTGTGTGTGTGTGTGTGATTTCCAAACCTTGGATGTTAGGTGAGAGGCTTTGTAAATTGCATCCGCGTTGCCTGATATGGTTAGTTGGTTCCATAGCAAAGTCGAAGAAAGTATGCCGCGCTGCGCTCCAACTACTACAACTACATCAGCCGACGTCACAGGTAAAAGGTCAACACTGTAGTCTCGTGAGAGACACACACGCACACACACACAGAGTGGCAGGGCTGCTTCTACTATGAGAGAGACTGCTCATGGTCACAGGAGCTAAGAAAACGATTCGCGCCCATAAATCCAGGCCATTCGTTCGTAGTGCATTTTTACCGATCCGGGCTCCGTTGATCGGTACACTCGGATCGCAGAAGTCACAGACCGATAACTGATCCAAATCGGATAATCTCATCCCTACTCGATGTATTACTTTTTAATCACCAGAACAACAATGACAATTTTATACATTTTTCTAAATATCCACCACTACCATCAGCTTGTCTCCATGCTTTATCTGGAATGTTTCAAAGTAACACTTAATTTGGAGACTCGGGTAGCATTTCAGAACCAAAATCAAGTTGTCCTCTGAGATTTCATTTTCCAGGTTCTGACTTTTTAAACTTGTACAGAACTCCATCGCAGAATTTTTACTTCTGAAATCTGAAACTTCAGAATCAAAATTCAAAATGGTTGTGCCCAAGTGAAATTACTACTTTAATATTGATAGAGTTTAAGTTATTTTCACTTTAGTTGTCCACCTATTGTTTCTGTGAATCTGCTATTACACCGCTTCTGCAATTTCAAATTGATTATTTTATGCTAATGTTGCTAATCACAAAAAAAGTTGCTAATCACAAAAAAAGCCAAAATCTACTCTCAAATGTTACTCTACAAAATCTACTCTCAAATGTTGATTCATACACATATATTTGCCTAAGAAATGAACTTCACTTGCACTCTTCAATTCAGCTCTCAAAATTCATATTGTCATTTGCCATGGAAACGTGTTGGAATTTATTCAAAGTCTGTGAATCAGAATTTCATATTTTTGGTTGTCCCATGCAGGCAGTCTAAGATGGCATTTCTTCTTCTCTTTACGATACAGTGCAGTAAATTCCTCCTGACTTATTGGTGCGACTGTCCACTTCTGCAAAAGTACATTACTATTCCACTGCTATTGTCTTCCGACCTGTAGGAAAGATAGCTCATATATATTCAGTCTTATAGTTTTGGAGTGCCGCATAGTAATATATTGTTTTTAGAGGAGGCATCAGCACTACATACTGATAAAACCTACTCCCTCCTTATCATACCCTGCCTTACTTTATTGTCTTATTTGAAGTAAAAAATAAATAAATAAATGGAGAATCTAAATCAGGAGTTTCAAACTCATTTTGGTCCGGGGGCTGTAGCCAACCTACTTTGATCCCAAAGGGGCCGGATCAGAAAACTCATGGCATATATACCCCAAAAATAGCACAAGTCCAAATATTTGTGCAGAGAAATGAAAATCTATTACAGACTGCTGTTTCTTCAGTCCCAGCAATAATTCGTTTATCTTCTGTCTTCTCAATTCTCCGTTCAAGTTATTATATTGTTCGAAATGCCGTGTCTTGTAGTGGCGTTTAAGATTATATTCCTTGAGCACCGCCACTTGTTACAAACACAACAAGCATACAGGTTTCCCATGCAACTCTGTGAACAAATAGGAATTTGTCAATTTTTCTTTGAAAATCCTGCACTCGGCATCCACTCTTCTCATTTTTGACATTTTGCTGATGAGGGTGTCACGGTTAACAGTCAAAACGATGGTCCTTTAAGAGCTTTTGGAAAGAGGCGAGTCTTCATTTGTGCTGCTCTGGTAGCGGCCATGCACAGAGGCGCTGGAGACACTTCTATGCTAAGCTGCACAGAAAAGAGGCGCAGAAAATAATCAATATTTTAATAGAAAATTAAAATATACTTAAAATATTTTAATAGAAAATCAGCCGAGGGCCAAATTAAAGGTCTTGGAGGGCTGGCTCCAGCCCCCTCCACATGTTTGACACCCCTAAATGATAAAGATACATTTTAAATTTGTATATCTTTGTTTCTGAACTTTTAAATGTTGTTATTGATAACAATGTAACATAATGTAATATTATGGCGATTATTGTGACTATACTGGAAACTGAAAGTTGTCCTGTAGAATTTAAGAAGGCAATGATAAAGTAGCACATTACAATAACTATACCCAATTAGCCTTAATAAAGCATGATAAAAGACTAAATTCAAAATAAACAAATAGTTTATTAATATTGATTTATTTAGGCTTAGTAACTACTTAATTGATACACTAACCCTAACTCCTAACATACTGATAGAAAATTGGTTCTTTATGAATTAAGTCTTTCATGCTCTATTAAGGCTAATTATGGTCTAGCTATTATAAATTGTATCTACGGTAATGATGAACACATTTGCTCGAGACCATGTTCCTGTTTCCGTTTACATTTAGTTTTAAAATTGCTTGTGGAAAACTCAACTCTTCTCTAACTTTGTCTAAGAGTATGCAGTACATACAGTATAGTAACTTTGGAGAGAGTAAACTTTTGTGTGGTCTCAATACAGCACACATAATGAATTTTTCAAGTTGTGTACTGTCCCACCTGGATACTAGCGGGACTACACAACAGTGAGAGCTGGTCTTTAGCCTCCAGCTGGCCCACGGTGAGCTCTTTCTTTGTACTCGTCTGCCATGGGCTTTTCTCATTGATGCTGGGCACATCTTCAAGTTTATATTGAAAATTAACATTATAAGTCCTTATGGATACACATTGTCAAATTTGAATCTGTTTTACAAGTTTCCTTTTTATGCTAAACAAGTCAATGCCATTTAAGTAAGGCATTTGTGAATGTACAAAGTAAATGTCTGGTATGTATTTTGATACCACATAGGCTAGCGTAGTTTGCCGATATTGTTAGTGATGTTGGAGATGAGCTGATGGAGGTGGATTATATTGGCTGAAATGAAACAAAGAAATGGATGTGACTACTGTTTTGCCTACTTCTACTACCATTACTTAACCCTCTAATGCAGACCCGGGCATTTCAAGGCCCGGGGGCCAAATACGGCCTGCGTGCTGACTCTGACCGGCCCGCAAAAGGTTGCTTGAAATTAAGAAAATAAAACCTACTTTCAAAATTGTAAATAATGCATTTGTACTGATGATCATCTGTCGGATGTGCTTCACATCTCCACCTCAAACATGCAACCTGACTTTGATGCACTTGTTAAGGCTCAACAGAGCTAGAGGCTAGATTTCTCTCACTGATCAAGAAAAAAACACGAAAGCATGCTAACTTTGACTTTTTTCTACACAGTTTGGCAGTTGGACAAAAAATTTTGTGACATATCTTATATTATTTGGCAAGCAAAGACATTGTGCTGTCTTAATACAAAGTTAAGAAAGCATTGTGGGGTTAATGTGACTGAAAAAGAGTTACCATTGTTTTGAATTATTTTACTGAATAAATTCAGTTTTTGTAAAACCTCACTCTCTCATTACTTAATAATAACACATAACTTATCAGCTTCTGTAATCAATGCCATTTACTGATTTCAACGTACAAATAAAATTAATAACCAGAGTAGACTTCAAACTTTTGGCCCGGCCCTCCACAATATTTTCTGCTTCTGATTTGGCCCCTGGGAAAAAAATAATTGCCCACCCCTGCTCTAACGCTACAACTACTACTACTTCTACTACTTCCATAACTGCTACTTCTATTACTAGTGTTTCTACTTCTACTACAACTTCTCTCACTGCTGTATTCAGTATAGAGTTTAAATTCTGCCACTGACATGATGTGGTTACTGATACTGTATTGTTTCAGAACATAGAATGAGAAAAGAGAGCTGAGAGCATGAGATCCGATTTGGTTTATTGCTTGCACTTTTGTTAGTTGGTTCTGAACAAGTGTTATTCTAGTTGCAGTCAGTGTTGTAGCGTGTGTTTGTTAAACCTCTTTTAGCTGTCAGATTGTCACCCTGACATGACATCTTTTTGACCTGAGCTTGACTGAAATATTTCAAGTATGAGTTCAACTATGAGTCAGTGGCTATTTCTGTTTGTGAAGGTGCTGTTCTGTTTAAAGACAACTTAGCAACAAGACCCACAATAAACCTCAACCAAGAGTTACTGGAATTGGTAATGAGCTCAAAATCACTATTATATTTAAAATTAATTCCTAGCATTCTAAGTATTCACCATAACTCCGTTTGGTTGGTTGACAGTGAAACAGCTTCAGAGACAGCACTGTGAGATCTCATTGTAATACCGAGACCTGTTTTTACGGTTACTGATGCACCGATCCGATACTGGCACTAAAACTGGCAAATTTCCAAATATCGGTTCAGCTGATATCCAGGTTTGGCATATACATTGATGTAATAAGACTAATAAATTATAGTAATACTTTTCATAATGTTTGAACTTTTATTTACACAAAATTGTTCTATTGTTACTTAGACATAAATAACAGCTACAGAACACATTTGGATTGATTTCGACTTATTTTATTTTTGTTTTAAGGGAATAAACACGGTGGCTGAGTGGGTAGCGCTCATGCTTCACAGCAAGAAAGTTCCGGGTTTGATCCCCGGGTCGCCCAGACCTTTCTGTGTGTGTTGTGTGTGGAGTTTGCATGCATGGTCTGGGTTCGATCCCCGGGTCGCCTGGGCCTTTCTGTGTGGAGTTTGCATGTTCTCCCCGTGTCTGGGTGGGTTTCCTCCGGGCACTCCGGTTACCCCCACCAACCCAAAACATGCACCATAGGTAAATCCTCCAGCTTAGGTCCTGACCAAACCGAAGCAAGAAGATCATGGAGATGGTCCCCGGGCGCAGTAATGTGCTGCTCACTGCTCCTAAATAACAGGATGGGTTAAATGCAGAAATGGATTTTCCCCACTGTGGGACTAATAAAGGCATAGCTTTCTTTCTTTTCATTTTCGGTGTTACAGCCATGGCCCCTGAAAAAGGAGGAATAAAACTTGAATAAAGTCAGTGGTTTTAATGACAAATATTAATTATAATATAACTTTTGTACAAACTTGGTACATCAGAAGCACAGTTACTTGAAAAAGGGGGAATAAAACTTGAAACAACGATCGTTCAGGTCTCAACTCAGTGGTTTTAATTACCTGAGACTGAACCGGAGCTCCCCCTCCTGTTCACCAGACCGGATGTGCTTCAACCAACCAAAATCTTTCCACAATGCCAGAAAATAATATAATATAATGTGGTACAATCAAGTAATACTAATAATAATCATGAACAAAATTACAAAAATAACAAAACAAAAATAATCATGAATAAAATTACATAAATCCTATCATGAATTCTATATTTAACAATAGCACATTTGTATCATAAATGTGTATAATTTTTAAATGATCTTGTTTTACAACCATTACATCTGCACTCGTATTGGTTGATATTGGATATCGGCAGATGCTTATAATTGTAGTATTGAAATTGGTATTGGAAGTTAAAAAGTTGGATCAGTGCATCTCTATTTACAATACCACCTACCGGAGCTTGCGTGGAAACTAATGGCTCCAGCCCCTTTAAAAGAATAACTCAAATTCATGCACTTATTTTTAGCTCCGATCTTGAAGTAGTCCTGAGACAATGACGTGCACTCCTGGAGAAAAGCCTCGCCAACATCTGCGCTCCCAGATAGTCGTAGCTGCCAATATTATTTATCCCCTGCATTCATATCTGCCTTGCGTATTGTTCCGAACACAACAATATGAAAAGCTGATGAAGCCTCTGTCATCACCACCTCCTTCTGTGCCGGTTGGGTCTGCGGAGATGCCAGTACAGCTCCGATCAGCCCATTGTTTCTCGCCTCCAGTTTAATCAAACACACAGTGCTCGGAACCGTAATCTCGCTCTCGTCACTGTTAGCTTGCATTCACTGGTGTATTCTTGCATATCGTGCTGAGCTAGCAAAATTACAAACAAAGGGGTTTTCTCTTCACATTTCACAACGAATTTAATCCAAATTTAGCACTAGTAAACTGCATTGTAGGGCTGCATATTATATTGTAATCAAGTTTGCCATTTATGTAGACAAAACTGTCAAAACAAAACTGACAACAAAATATCCTGACTTTTTATAGAACATTTTAGCTGTACCTACATAGTCTGAAATGCTATATATACAGCTCTGGAAAAAAATAAGAGACCACCGCAAAATTATCAGTTTTTCAGATTTTACTACTTATAGGTATATGTTTGGGCAAAAGGAACAGAGTCTATAAACTACTGACAACATTTCCCCCAAATTCCAAATAAAAATATTATCGTTTAGAGCATTTATTTGCAGAAAATGACAAATGGTCAAAATAAGAAAAAAGATGCATGTTTTCAGACCTCAAACAATGCAAAGAAACACGCTGATTTCAGAAAAAAAATGCAGTGGTCTCTTATTTTTTCCAGAGCCAAGGTTTAGGTTAGGGTTTCATGTGGAATACAGTACACATGTGATATAGTATTTCACAACAATGTCACTGCAGGTGCACACATGGAGGAAGCTACTATCACCAGCCACCCCATCCTGCCCCAAACTGGTGAACATGGAATTGATTTTAATAATATTTTAGTGAGCGTTTTTGCAGCATTTTCCCAAAAGGAGAATAATGTAGGGCATTCCCAAACTAAATGAATAAATAATTCTGCTGCATTACTATCGCAGAGGGTGCATTTGGGTGAAGGAAGCGCTCATGTTTTGAAGAATGTGCGGGGAGTAAAATCAGTTCTATGAATAGTGTCGAAATGAATGGTTTGGTGATTGGGATTACGAGAAGAAAGCTGTATATTTGGCCGTATAGATTCCCAGTTCATTTTGGAACAGTCAAAATCAGCTTCCCACTGCTTGGCAACTTGCACAGAGTCTGAGAGCTGTCTGTGAAGAAGAATATATTCTAGATCCACTCCTGTTGGGTTATATATTGGTTGATGAGCTGAGTGAGCAATAGGACGTACCATATGTGCGCATTGCTGTTCGTAATTGAAGGTAAAAAAAATGATGGGTAAATTATGTTTCTTCTACAATTCTTGGAAACTTTGGAGGCTAGAGGAGTTGAATATATTTCACCCAGGGTATGTACATTTCTACAGTCTGACAATCTTCTATTTTCAGAGTGTAATTTTGAATATTGGAGAATGTGAAAACCATTTATTATAAAGTTTACAGTGCTTATTGAAATTGTTCCAAACTCTGATTATTTCAGCTATAATGGATCCATGTATTTTGTGTATTTGCTGTGAGATGTTGCAATATAAAGTCTTGAAGTATATAGGATAATATTATGTTTTCCTCTAAAAGTTTACAAGAAGCAGACAGGGCAAGGTTCAGCCACAGAGATAAAGCTCGGAGCATGAATGAACAATGGTCCCATTCGACATTTGGGACACCAAACTCTTACAAAAAGCTCTACAAGTGAAGGCATTTTTAGGCTTTTTGTAATACAGATCATTGTTTCTTTTCCTTCCTTATAAATGTAGGTACAGACTGATGTAACTTCTCCCAATATTCTTTAATAGGGGAGAGCAGAATCATTGATCCTACAAAGCTTGATCGAGGAAGAATATTAATTTTAATGGCTAAGATACATGCAGAGAATGATAGTGGAAGAGGGCATCAGTGTGAACTTCTTTTGAAAGCCTGTTTTAATTATGTTGCAATTTGTACAATTTACAATTTCTGTTGCTTGGGATCCAGAATACAAATGAAACGATAGCAGACTCGAATGTGGCGCCTGTTTTCAGAAGCTTAGCGAGTTCTGATAAACCCTGAAACGCGATTCTTGTAGTGGCTTATCAGTTCATATTTCGATCTTCTCTCAAATATTAATGCCCCTAGAGTTTTTACTATCTGCACTCTGAACAGAATCCTATTTTTAAACATAAATCACAAATCTATTGCAATACTTGTACGAAAAATCACTATTCGATGTTTTCCAATAACGTGCAGGTCTAGAGTATACTGTATCTAAAATAACTGACAGAGTCAAGGTTGTTATTTGACAAGTTTAGAAGTAGTTTGAAGAATAGGTGCTGGGCAAGGGTCATGTACTGCTGCACCATTAAATTCACTGTTTATTTTTTTGTACCACTGCATCTGTCTGTAATTCAATATTTTATTTTATTTTCACATCATGACTTCTTGTTTACATTGACCAGTTAGAAAGTTATTACCATTGTATTTAACTGACACATATTTACAAAATTATTATCGTGTAGGACTGAATCTTCCTGTTCCTGAATATTCACCCCTCTCTCACCATCACCGTGGTTTTGGTCTTATGTTTAATACAGAAAAAAAAACACTTAACACAGGTTTATTTTAAAAAGCAACGTGACCTAGAATTGCTGAATGAAAATAAAAGGTTTTATGAGCTCATAGATTTCACAATAATAGGCTGTATGAGCTGATCTCAGAGCCCTTAATGTATTTGGAAGCATAAAACCATCAAATTAACTTAATATCATATTTGCATTAGAGATATTTTGAATCCTACTCTATATTAGTTATATAAGGTGCATTTGGTACATTTCCTTAATATATTTGTATATAGCAGGTTATAACAGTTAGGGACGTCAATAGGAACTCCCACATTTAGCCCCACACTCCCATATAAAAACTCCCATATTTAGATAAAATGCTTTATTAGCATTATCTCTCCTCCCAATACAGTGGTCCCTCATTATAAAGCGGTTCACTTTTCGCGGCCTCGCTGTTTTGCAGATTTCTTTTTATTCCATTTTTTTCCTAGTGTATCAACTCGCATTTCTGCGTCTTGATTGGCTAAGGGACTGTAAACCTTCTCCTCAATGCCGTGTCTCCTGTACAGTACAGATTGCGTTCAGTTTGCCAGATTTATATAAATGTTCGATCGCTTGCAGTGTGACTCTAATGTGCTGTATGTTTGCAAGTTTTCTCCCCGACAAAACCCACAATGTCGACGAAACCTTCTCAAATATAATCAAAGGTGGCATGTCTGTTTATAAGAATCCAAAGGAAAAAAGAGCGTCAACAACTGCCCATAACCATGTTCTTCACTCAGATAAAGACGCCTGCACCAAGGAGGAGCGGCGCCAGGACAAAGAGGCACGGTCAGAGGAACTGTGAAATACACGAGTCACTATTAAAGATCCCATGACATGGTACTTCTTGATGCTTTTATATGGCTCCTTAATGGTTCCCTAATACTGTAAATGAATCCTTCTTCAAAATCAACACTCAGTGCATGAGAAACAGAGAAAAGCTGAGAAAGAGTAATTTTTCTCACTCAGAACACTCTATAATGGGCGTTGTTGCTTGAATGCAAATGAGGAGGAAAAAGCTGGCCAATAGTAGAAGGTGGGGGCGTGGCCAAACGCTCTGCTGTCTCTCTTTGCGCTCTCTGATCCATTTCCTTGTTTTTGCACGGGGGGAGAGAGTTGAAGTGTTCCATTGAAAAATAAACACATTTCCACATAAAATAAAATTAAACCACTGCTGTTCAAAGGTCCAGAGGCTCAGATAAAGGACTTCCGAGCCTAGAAACACTCGGACGTGCCTCCAGGCAAATAAAAAAACGCATTTCGCATTGCCTAGCGCATTCACAGTCCAAACTCTATGGGCGGGATATACAGGGACGCTGAGCGGAGACAGAGGGAGGGGCTGGAGCTGCATTTGCCGATCTGACGTCAAAAAGGTGCCTTGTCCGAACTCGCCCGTTTCAACACTGGTTTTGTGTAACGCAGAAAAGGACCGCAAATGCTCAGTTTAGACATTTCGCAACTTTTAGCCATGGGGGGGCTAAACAGGGTAGGGGAGCTCACATTAACGTTCAAAAACCTCAGAAAGTGAAAATTTCATGCCATGGGACCTTTAAGAATTTTTTTTGTCGAAAATCTACGAAAGTTTGAGTGTTTACACAAGAGAGAAATGTGAGAAAACATTAATGCCAGTCTGAGAAAAGTGTAGAATGTGTGTGGTGAGGCATTTACAGCCTTAAAACATGTAGAATCATTGTAAAATATAAAGCTGTCCTACTTCGCGGATTTTGCTTATCGCGGGTTATTTTTAGAACGTAACCACCGCGATAAACGAGGGACCACTGTATACACAAGTGTCACCTATGGTCACTAAAATGTTTTCTAAGCTCATAATGTCCAATATTCAGAATTTAATATTCACAAAATATTTTTTGCCAAGTGGAGTAAGCCAATCTCATGCCCGCATGCAAATTATCCATGTGCGCGCTAAACACAAAAAAGACCAGCCCAGCAACTTGATACTGAAAACAAAGTTCTGTCAAAATGGCTAGCAAGCGAAAGCTACAAAGTGCATCATGACTCGGTGGAATATGTGTGTTCTTCCTGTGACAGAGGGATGTGCTGCTATTGGTGAGTCTGTTCTATGTGTATATCGCGTGGGAGATGGTTCATGTAAATCTTTTCAGAGATTATACGTCTGCAGTAGCATAGACCGTAGATGAATGGACATATATTCTCTGTAGCATTTCATTGATTTCATAAATGCAACACACTATAGTCTTTTATACAGAGCTACAGGTAAAAAAAAAAAAAAAGATATGCAGTGTTATTCTCATTTTAGATGTCAAAAGGGTTTTGGCTCTTTGAGTATTGAAGGTTGCTGACCCCTGAAGGGAATACAAGACAGATAGAGACAGATACATCAATGAGCAAATACAAACTCAATGTGAAAAAGACACACACACACACACACACACACACACACACACACACGTCCTTTAGTCTGCTTGAAGCTGTGTGCATTGGGCACAAGAGCCGAGCTGTTTTTTCAGCGCTCATAGTTTATGCAAATTAGCCATGTGGTTTTAAGTTTAATATCTGTAAAACATAAACAAATGTGTGCAAATCAAATAAATACATTCAAATATGTATTGCACCCTAAGTCTCTATCCCTAGTAATTGTCTTGGAAATCCTAGTCCTTGACAAGTAAGTGGATACTTAACATTTATTCAGTCATTTCTTGCATCGTAATGCACAACTTTGCTACTGCATATTGAAAATGTATGTCTGTATTGCTCAATTCGGGGATGTTGATGCGGAGATGTTATCCCCCGGAAATAGACTGGTATTAACACAGTGCTTTGTACCTTTTATTATATTGGCTGAAACCTACTCTGTTTTTGTATTTGGGCGGCAGTAGCTCAGTGGTAGAGCGCTTGCCTGGTGATCCAGGGGTTGGCAGTTCGAATCCCGCTCTTGACGGGTGGACCACATGTGATCCAAGCTCCCACAGATGAGCGCTGCCGTTGTGTCCTTGGGCAAGACACTTAACCCCACCTCGCCCCCAGTGTCTGCGGACACTGGTATCCCCCATGGCAGAAGATACAAATTTCTCTAAGGAGACAATAAAAGGCTTATCTTATCTTGTATTTAGAATGTTTTTTTCAAATGATCATGCACACATAGTACTCAATTTTTTTTTTTTTGTGTGTAACAGAAATACTCGGTCTTCTAATTTTGTTTTACATTAAAAAAAATTCTTCATGTAAAATGGTTATTGTATTGTACACCTGTGTATAAGTCTGGAGACAAACAAGAGGTCAGTAATTATCGGCCTATTACCATCCTCCCTGCCATCTCCAAAGTGTATGAAAAGGTTGTAGTAGAGCAGCTAACTGAAAACCTAGATACCAACGCTTTTGTAAATCCTTTACAGTTTGGTTTTTAGAAGGAAATACTCCACAGAAACGGCTTGCTCCTACTTCCTAGAAGAAATTAAATCAAGTTTAGACCAAGGAGAGGTAGTAGGACTTACGAAAGGCCTGTGACACCGTAAATCACTGTACACTATTGCATAAATTATCAAATTATAAACTGTCTAATCAAACAATAAACTGGTTTAAATCTTACCTGAGTGACAGAACGCAGTGTGTTAGAGTAAATTGCACACTGTCGCCCTTTAAAGACTGCACCATGGGAGTTCCGCAGGGCTCTATATTAGGGCCTCTGCTTTTTAGTTTGTATATTAACGATCTCCCCTCGGTGTGTGACTCCAATGTCATCATGTATGCGGATGACACAGTTCTGTTTACTCATGGGAAAAATGCTGCAGAAGTGGCCGTGAGATTAACAGGGGAACTGAAGAAGGTGGCTGATTGGTTGCAAAATTCTTGTCTCACTTTAAATGCAGAAAAGACAGCTGCAATGTTTTTTTACAAACAGACGAAAACTTCTAAATTATCCAGTCATTCATATAAATGGGAAGAAAATTAAAAATGTCAATGAATTTACATATTTAGGTGTCACGTTGGACTCAACATTGACTTTTAAAAACCATGTAAAAAAGCTCAGAAATTCTCTCAAATTGAATCTGGCAAATTTTAGGTATATACGAGGATTTCTGACTATTGAGGCATCACACATGTATTTAAATTCCATGATTCTCTCTCGCTTTCTATATTGCATGACAAGCTGGTCGCAGGCATGCAAAACAGCCTTAAAGCCCCTTGAGTCAATTGAGTTTTTGAGTCAAAAACGCTCTAAAGATTCACGACAAAAAGTCTAGACAGTATCACCACTGTCATATTCTTTCTATATATATATATATATATTAATTTTGATCATCAAATAATGTACGCAAACATCTGCCTAATTTTTTAAATTATACATGGTATTGCTGCCCCTCCTATGAGAAGGTTTGTTACGTTGACCTCTGAAAAAACAACTCAAGTCACTAGGGCGACCTCTAGAGGAGAGTGCAGCGCTCCAAAATGTAGGACTTCTTTTAGTAAAACTGCTTTCTCTTTTATTACCATGAGTCAGTGGAATCATTTGCCAAATGAGATTATAACATGTACAAGTTTTCAAACGTTTGCACATCAAACAAAGAAATGGCTAATATCAAAGCAAATTTGCACTCATTAGTAATCAATCTGTGTGTGTGAGGTTAGGACTGTTGAGTGTGTGTATGGATGTATAATGATGGAAAAAAAAATATATATTTTTTGAATGTTTTAGAAATAGTGATGGTTGTAATTTTATCTGATATGCATGCACATATGTGATTATTCTTATGCACTGGTCTATCACCCATTTACAATCTCTGTCATAGTATATTTCATTAACATCAACCTGTCCCGGGACTACAGGTGGAAATTAGCATTTTTGCTATAACCTGGCACCATGCATCTTTCTTTTGTTTATTTCAAAGGTCAATGAAATGTTGTGCACTGTCCCTGTGCAAATAAATAAACCATACCATTTTACTGTATGATAATGGTTCACTCTCCCTAGTTCATTTTTCCACACTCAAAAAAGAAACTATTGTTTATCTCTTTTTTTCCATCAAAATATAATTACGTTAACTGAACATTATTTAAACATATTTTAAATCTAAATTATTAACTTTAAATTCACAGGCAATTATCCAATGGGAAATGGGACACAATATATTTAATTAGTGTAAACATTTCATTTTTTGAGTGCAGCATCATTTAGTTGAGATGTGAGAAAACTTTTGCACTGGTATCTGGCTTTATTTCAGATTCGAGATGGCCCATATCTTGTCCTCACGTACTCATTCCGTGTCTGAGTTTCACCTCCCTCTCAAACCACTCCATTGGCTCACACCCTTTCCCCTATCATCATATAATGTGTCTTTTTCAAACCTGTCCGTGTGACCCCTGCAGCGGGTTCCACTTTCTTGAACCCGGATGGAGACTCTGGGACGGAGGCGGACAGCGAGCCTCAGCTGGCCTATTACACCGACCCCAACCGCAGCCGCCGCCGCAGTCGAGGTATGAGAAATGGTAACGCCAACAGCGTGTGGGGCTCCGGGGGTAAGGAGTACTATTACTACACAGTACTACATATACTGCAGTGTGCGTCCTGTCATCTCCTCCACACCGCATGACCTCAGCAGTGCATAACAGAGATGGATGAACCCAGTCTTGTTGTGGATACACTCATCAGATACTTGTACAGTTTGTGGTGGTTTGTTGAATGTAGTTGTACTCGAGCATCGATGTGCATGAGACAGTGCATCTGCTTATGAAAACATCATGACAGAAAACATCAGATGCACACAGTGTGGTCATCATATGCACTGACATGAACAAGTCTGTATGTGAAATAATATTACCAGAGGTGGAAAGGACCTGAATGTGAAAGTAATATATTATGTTTATTGTGGCAGTCAATCTCTAAAGCTTGCATCAATGAAATGTAAGAATGTAGGAAGTAGCTTTACAAGACGTTGGAGCAGTTCTTGCAGCAACACAGCATTTACTATTCAAGATAAAATAATTGTGACTAGCTCTTAGGTCTTTTTAACCTAAAGGCAAAATGAGTTGTCATGGTAACGGTATATATGTATACAGCTCTGGAAAAATAAGAGACCACTGCAAAATTTTCAGTTTTTCTGATTTTACTACTTGTAGGTATGTGTTTGGGCAAAAGGAACATTTTTGTTTGAGTCTATAAACTACTGACAACATTTCCCCCAAATTCCAAATAAAAATATTATTGTTTAGAGCATTTATTTGCAGAAAATGACAAAATAACAAAAAAGATCCATGTTTTCAGACCTCAAACAATGCAAAGAAACAAGCTCAAATTCATTTTAAAACAACATAATACTAATGTTTACAAGAAATAAGAAATCAATATTTGGTGCAGTAACCCTT
Organism: Paratrypauchen microcephalus; assembly: GCA_036785185.1. Lineage (NCBI taxonomy): Eukaryota > Metazoa > Chordata > Actinopteri > Gobiiformes > Gobiidae > Paratrypauchen > Paratrypauchen microcephalus. The sequence goes on from JAVJIX010000032.1 coordinate 7,162,149, forward strand.
ATTTTTAATCACAGCTTTCATGCGTCTTGGCATGCTCTCCACAAGTCTTTCACATTGTTCTTGAGTGACTTTATTCCACTCCTGGTGCAAGAACTGAAGTAGCTCAGCTTTGTGTTTGTGTTGGAATTCAACAGACGCTGGAATGGAATGGCTGTAATACATGTAGAGATGCTGATTTCAGAAAAAAATGCAGTGGTCTCTTATTTTTTTTTTCCAGAGCTCTACTATGTAACTTTTCTGGTGGAAGGTCTGCCACCTGCTCATCTCCATGGTGATGTCTAGAATGTTCCACAGTATGGCCAATTTACTGGTTGGATTTATGGAATCAGGGAAACCATGATCACATAAAGACCTTGAATTATTATTATTTTTTAATTAAATATACAAAACATTACACAAACAGAAAATAAAGGTACAAAGAATAGTACAAATTATACAAAATAAATAAATAAAATAAAATAAAATAAAAAATAAACTGGACATGGGGAAATAGAGGAAATCCTTGAACAACTGAATTGAAATTTTTTTTGTTTGAATTTTTGTTGTGCGTGGCTTTTGGCTTGTGTTTGTGTTTTAGACTTAGACAAACTTTATTGATCCACAAGAGAAATTGTTTTGGGTACAGTAGCTCACTCATCAAATATAATATATAACAGAGGGAAGAGCTGGGCGGTATGACCAAAAATTGATATCACGGTATTTTTCAAAGTTATACCGTTTTTTTTTCATGCATGAATTGGTGTTAACCCCATTTCCTAATAATTTTGAGAACAATTACTGCAGTAAATTCAACTTGGTAAAACATATCTAGGTTCAGTGCTTTAATCATCTCCTTGAAGCACCTTTCTCAATACGACTAAGTGGTTCCATGTCTTTGGCGAAGTGGATAGTAATAGCGTTGGCAATATCATTCCACCGTTTGCTTTTCTTGTCGTAGAAAGTCCCCTTACAAACGTGTCTTTGAGTGACGTCTGAGTCGCTACAACTTTAGCCCGACAACATTACAGAATACGGTTGTTTGATCAGCGCCAGATTTTTTAAAGCCGAAGTTCTTCCACACAACTGACACGGCTTCTCTTTTCGGTATAAGTTCCTCTGTTTCTAACAACAATGTTTCTAACAACAATGTCCATGTTCAACACACACTGTAGCCATGTCTCAATTCGAGGGTTATTGATCCGTGTGTGTAATTTGCGTGATGCGTATTGTTAGCATTAGCGTTAGCCACGTGTCTCGGCTCCGTGGGCTGGACCCGTCCCATTTTGGCAATGGCCTTGCGGTCCGCGGAGGCTAGTTCGAGGGCTGCAGCTTTTTTTGGGCTGCTCTGAAGGCTGCAAAAGCTGCAGCCTTCGGAGCGGCCCAAAAAGCAGTGGATGCTGCAGCACTCGAATTGGGATACAGCTTACGCTACCACCACTCTCATGCCACAGCAAAACAGTTCCCTGGCTCAACGTTCCGCCGCTCTGTGATCCCGACATTTTGTACGCACACACTCACCGGTATTGCTGTGTATGAAAAATTTTATAATTTTCAAAAAAAAGCAAAACGCTGGTATTCAGTATGAACCGGTATACCGCCCAGCCCTAGCAAAAAATAGATGGAATAGCGAAAAAACAGCAAGAGACCAGTGTCAGATGAGACACACACACACAAAAAAAAGTAAATTTATATGTACAAATCAGAATTAAATAGAAAAGTAAGTAATAAGGTATACTTTGAGTTTGTTTGATTTTTAATGGACAGATATTTGATGTCATACTGTGGGACATGCCAGGCAGGGCAGAAACATCACCATGGAAACGAAGGGGTGGTGGACCTCTTACCTTTAATTAAGTAACTGAATCGTCTGTATTGTTAGCTGTAATATTATAACAAAACACAGCCACTTTACAGATTTAGGGGATTTCTTCCACCTCTGAAACATCACACCCCAATATTATTTCCCCCACAATCCCAATGCAAATGTTGTCAAAGTGGAGCTGCTTTTCTCTGTCCGCATGCTTTGTCTTTGATGCGTACAGTTTGAAGGCGGGGTTAAAAGCGGCAACGATAAAGACAGGATGGCCTCAAAATAATCGCTCCTGTCACAAAGCGTTAGGTGCTTCTGTTGACGCCTCCGAGCCAATTATTCTGTCGTCAGGTGCGCAGGTGCGGCAAACAGACCCACGCCTCCCGAAGCAACACCTTTAATTAGAGCAGTGTGTAAGAATAGCCGAGTGCAACTGTGGCCTGGCTGTGGCTTTTAGATCCAGCGAGCAAAAAAAGCCACAAGGCAGGGAGGAATAAATGATGAAAAATAAATGCTGTGAGGTCAGAATCTGTTTTGTTGACATGTAAATAAATAAATATGAATACATGAATAACAATTGTAGTAATCATCAGAATATGTAAGCGGCTTACCGTTTTTGTGGTGTGTTTAGACTCCAGGGCTTGGATACAGATTTTTTTTCTTTCATTGTACTAAAAATTACTACCTCAATTATGAATAGTTACATTAAGTTATATGTAAAAACTGCAGATACTATTATTCCAGATATTTACCCATACTTTGCAATTGTCTAGGAAAATTGTAGCAGTTGGATGCGAATGTTTATTTTAATTTACATTAGACCTGTCACAATAATTACTATACTTATTGTTCAATATACAATATTTTTGGGGGTATCATGTATATATTTTCTTTGCACTACTGAAATCTTCCATTATTTTGGCTATACAGCTCTGGAAAAACATAAGAGACCACTGCAAAATAATCAGTTTTTCTTGATTTGACTACTTATAGGTATGTGTTTGGGCAAAAGGAACATTTTAGTTTGAGTCTATAAACTACTGACAACATTTCCCCCATATTCCAAATAAAATATTATTGTTTATTGAGCATTTATTTACAGAAAATGACAAATGGTCAAAATAACAAAAAAGATACATATTTTCAGACCTCAAACAATGCAAAGAAACAAGATCAAATTCATTTTAAAACAACATAATACTAATGTTTACACTTAAGAAGAGTTCAGAAATCAATATTTGGTGCAATAACCCTTATTTTTAATCACAGCTTTCATGTGTCTTGGCATGCTCTCCACAAGTCTTTCACATTGTTCTTGGGTGACTTTATTCCACTCCTGGTGCAAGAACTGAAGTAGCTCACCTTTGTGTTTGTGTTGGAATTCAATAGACGCTGGAATGGAATGGCTGTAATACATGTAGAGATGCTGATTTTTTTTTTTTTTTTCCCAGAGCTGTATTATAAGATTTAAGATTTAAAATGTTGAATTAATAACTGCTATGACCCATTACAGATGCAAACTAAGTACAAAAGTGTTTAATTCTGCCATTTATTGCAGCATTTTTAACAATATTGTACATTTAGAATAGTTTTTGTGCTATAAATCTGATCTTTTTGTATTAGTGGCATGAATTAGTTTCAGTATTATCGTCTATCCTGTATAATTTCTTCAGCAATATACTGTACTTCAAAGTTTATTATTGTGACAAGCCTAATGTACGTTTTATTTGCCCTGTATAAAACAAAAATGTAAGAAAAGGGAAAGGTATGAAAATTTAAACGTAAAATTCTGTAGCCGTGGATGCTGAAATTAAATTTTAGACCATGCAGACATGATATGTCGTAGGGCAGGACTTGTGTTGGCCCATATGGTTCAAATTTACTCTATAAACCATATAATACACTCAATATAAACGCAACACTTTTGTTTTTGCTCCCATTTTTCATGAGATGGACTTAAAGATCTAAAATTCATTCCAGATACACAATATTACCATTTCTCTCAAACATTGTTCACAAATCTGTCTAAATGTGTGATAGTGAGCACTTCTGCTTTGTGGGGATAATCCATCCCACCTCACAGGTGTGCCACATCAAGATGCTGATCTGACATCATGATTAGTGCACAGGTGTAGCTTATACTGCCCACAATAAAAGGCCACCCTGAAATGTGCAGTTTTGTCTCACAGCAAAATGCCACAGATGTCACAAGCATTGAGGGAGTGTTTAATTGGCATGCTGACAGCAGGAATGTCAACCAGATCTGTTGCTCGTGAATTGAATGTTCATTTCTCCACCATAAGCCGTCTCCAAAGGCATTTCAGAGAATATGGCAGTACATCCAACCGGCCTCACAACCGCAGACCACCTGTAACCACACCAGCCCAGGACCTCCACATCCAGCAGGTTCACCTCCAAGATCGTCTGAGACCAGCCACTCGGACAGCTGCTGAAACAATAGGTTTGCATAACCAAACAATTTCTGCACAAACTGTCAGAAACCATCTCAGGAAAGCTCAACTGCATGCTCGTCGTCCTCATCGGGGTCTTAACCTGACTCCAGATCGTCACCATAACAGACTTGAGTGGGCAAATGCTCACATTCGATGGCGTCTGGCATGTTGGAGAGGTGTTCTCTTCACGGATGAATCTCGTTTTACATTGTTCAGGGCAGATGGCAGACAGCGTGTGTGGCGTCGTGTGGGTGAGCGCTTTGCTGATGTCAGTGTTATGGATCGAGTGGCCCATGGTGGTGGTGGGGTTATGGTATGGGCAGGCATCTGTTATGGACGAAGAACACAGGTGCATTTTATTGATGGCATTTTGAATGCACAGAGATACCGTGATGAGATCCTGAGGCCTATTGTTGTGCCATACATCCATGAACATCACCTCATGTTTCAGCAAGATAATGCACGGCCCCATGTTGCAAGGATCTGTACACAATTCTTGGAAGCTGAAAATGTCCCAGTTCTTGCATGGCCAGCATACTCACCGGACATGTCACCCATTGAGCATGTTTGGGATGTGCTTGACCGGCGTATACGAGAGCGTGTACCAGCTCCCACTAATATCCAGCAACTTCGCACAGCCATTGAAGAGGAGTGGACCAACATTCCACAGGCCACAATTGACAATCTGATAAACTCTATGCGAAGAAGATGTGTTGCACTGCATGAAGCAAATGGTGGTCACACCAGATACTGACTGGTTCTGAGTCCCCAGACCCCCAATAAAGCAAAAAAAAAAAAAAAAAAAAAAAAAAGCACATTTCAGGGTGGCCTTTTATTGTGGGTAGTATAAGGCAAGGCACACCTGTGCACTAATCATGATATCAGATCAGCGTCTTGATGTGGCGCACCTGTGAGGTGGGATGGATTATCTCAGCAAAGCAGAAGTGCTCACTATCACACATTTAGACAGATTTGTTAACAATGTTTGAGAGAAATTTGCCTGGAAGAATCCATGACTCATCGCTGTACCAGCGAGTGAGTCTGGTAACGCTTGATCCACAGAATGCGCTGCGTTTGTGCGTAGACAGACAGCTAAGTGAACCAATCAGAGATTGCGCCATCTTGATTCAAAACTGAGGCGGAACTTCCGCTGCCTAAGAGTGACTTTGCGGGCAAAGGCGGGTGCACTGACGTCACCATCTTTGAACGAATCAGAATCGCGGAGTCGGTTTGGAACCGGAGGAGCGAGAGTGGATGGAGGGTGTCCAAATGGTATCGCGGTGTATAGGAAATACAGAGAGATATCATTTGGCTGGCCAGGTAAGAGAGAAATGGTAATATTGTGTATCTGGAATGAATTTTAGATCTTTAAGTCCATCTCATGAAAAATGGGAGCAAAAACAAAAGTGTTGCGTTTATATTTTTGTTGAGTGTAGTTTGTTAACAAAAAATATGTGAGAAATACTGCATAAAATGTTTAACTATTTGAAATGCTTTGCAGTATCAACCCTTACTTTTGAATCAAATGTACATTTTATTTTCCTTATCACGCTGGAAAAGCCCGTTCTCCTGCATGTGCTTGATTAAATAAAGTGCCTTTAAACTCAGGTCGGCTTTTTACTCTCTTTGTTTGAAGCGTAGCCTTGGGCAGTGTTTGAATATAAAAAAGTTCTGCCAGAGTAATTTAAAAGTGACAATGTAATCTCAGTTATATTGCAAGTGAAAAATGGCCACTTTATTCAGAGTGCGAATGGTGATATTCAAGGTCATTGCCTGTATGTGAATTTGGCGTTGTGAATTTGCTGTGTGAATGGTTGACCCTGCGGCTATGAGGTCACGTTCAGCACTTTACATAGTGGGAACAGTGGGGGGACCGATAAAAGGAGAGTTCTCGCTTTAACCTGGGCAAAACATCCTCTCCCTCATTTTTATGGAGGCCTATGTCCACACGTTTTCTAGCCCCCTACACCTCTGCGCGGATTTTTATCTCCTTCAAAGGTAAACCTGATTTGTGTGTGACCGGGCCCAAAGCTCCCAAAGGCCAGCGCCTTTTGATCCTCAGACCTTTTCATGGACGCTAAGCCTATTTCTCGGCCTGTTTGGAGAATGAGCGGTGCTGCGGGCGTGGTGTGCATGCATGTGTGTGTGTGTCCACTGCATTCTGGGTTTCTTCAGAGATCAGATCTTGAAGTGACCTTAGCTCTGAGTTACCAATGAGATAATAATGACAATTATGTTTTTGCTTGGATACACCATTACTGTAGTTTTTTTTTCCATGTCCCTCCCAAGCTTGACCACTGGTGAAGGAGAGAGTTGAACATAATATTGTTCATGTATTTTCACTGTAGTGGACGCACAACAGCGAGCCATATTTAATGCAGTAAATGTGCCTTCCAAGCTCCCATCTGAACAGCATAGAGCACTGGAGAACTGCTTTCACAATGATGACTTACAGAAGGATTAAAAGCTTCAAAATATTTAAGCATGTATTTGTTAAGTGTGGTATGGGTGCACCCACGGGTAAGCAGAATGACCAAGGGGGTGCATGAGGAGACTTTCGGAAAAACAAAAAAATAATCATAATTGCCGTTTTGTCTTTTAAAATTTTAGATTATTTGGTTACTCCAGGCCTACCTTAAACTTCTACATGTAATGCACGTGCTTTGATATAATTATAACTGGTCATTCAAAGTCTTGAGGGCAACTACAGCATGCCATATGAAGAAAAATATATAAAACCAAAGAGGCGTAAGATGTTGAAATTGGTGAACGTTTGAGCAATAATTTGTTCAAATTGACATTTACTTTCCCAATTTTTGAAGCTGGCTGTAGTGCAGCATTGTGTATGTGCTTGTTTATTGTGTATGGGGTGAATAATATGCGGTCAGTGCCTCACTTCAGTGCTCTCTCCCCCTTCTCCTCCCATCTCCCTCCTCCTGTGTTGCCAGCAGCAGGTTCCCCGCGGAGCCCCATCAATAAGACCACCCTGACTCTCATCAGTGTGATCAGCTGTGCCCTGGGCCTGGTGTACGCCTCTCATCTGGCCTGCAGCCTGTCAGTGCGGGTGATCCTCCACGTGCCCGAGCACCTCATTGCCGACGGTGAGATTTACACATACACTCACAGCAGGAGGGCCATCATCCACGGGGAGCTGGCATTTTTTTCATTCTCTCTCAGGAACAGAGCCTCTGCATGTAACAATATTTCTTTGAGCGCTCTTTTGTGGTTGAGCCTGTAATTTGAAGCGCATTTACAAATACAAACGTGAATGGCAGGTCCAAATTTCCCTCTCCTTCCTCCTCCCGTCCTCCCCTCCCCCAGAGGGACAAGACAGATGTGGCCTCAAAGCATCACAGCACAACCATAGCAGAGCCAGGACAGACCCTGTCTGTGAACTTCTGATCTGTGAAGTACGGCTCCATTGCTCAGTTATCAGAAAACATGGTAACTAACATGGAGACCGGTGTTAACTCATGGAATCCTGTGTTAACTGTGTAAACTAATATGGAAAGCTGTGTTAACTCATCACTGGAACTGTAAAATTAAGTCGAGACTACACACGGACAAGAAAGCCAAGGATGTTTTATGTGTTAGTTTGGAATTGCAACAAAATTAAATTTGTTTTTTTTGTTTTGTTTTTCAAATTGTCTTAGAGGGACAACTGCTGAATTAACTTTTTTCAGTTTTGTTTTTGGCACTTCATTTAAAATGAGAAATCTCTGCTCTGTAGTTCATGAAAGAAAGAAAGAAAGAAAGAGTGGTCATATTTTTAATTTTCTAACCAATTTTCTAACCAGTCTACTTCACTGCAAATTTCTCTGATTTTAGATTTTAAAACTTACATCAGGTTATTCCTCTTGTTTTCAGGTTTATTATCTACTTACTAGTTCTGAGACTGCTTAATTCTAGTCTATAAGTAATTTAACCTAACTTTTCAAGCAAAATTATCTTTCTGTATGAACAGATAATGTCACTACTTTTAAGTAATTTTCTGATAGATTGAAGTGTTTATCTCTTATATTTTGGCCAAGCTTTTTTGCCGTGTTCTGTTTTTTCTTAGTTATTACACACTTTATAGATCATTTAAATATTTAATTTATGTTGGTACTTGATGTGAAAAGCCCTCATTTTCTCAGTTGTATTTTAGAGTAACAAACCACTCAACGGCAAGAGCCTCGCAGGTCTGTGGTGCTGCTCCATGATGGACTATGACTTGCCTCACTCGTCGATCATCTCTCGCTCTGATTTGATTCGGAGGCAAGCTTCATTCCTATGCCATCACAACTCTGCCAGGATCATATTAAGATTCTAGGGAAGGACCAGGGAGGGAACTTTGAAAGGAGAGATGAAAGATGGCCAATTCGCCTGTTGAATTACAAAACTGTAATCGATTTAGAATGTTTCCATAAATGTCTTCACAATCTCATCAGACTTGATTTGATGTCAAGGCGAATCAGATGAAAATCTGGATCCCGCCAACTGGGGAAAAAGCCTATTAATGCCAGCAGCTGCGCATGTGTCTCCCTCATATGGCCAGGAAAATGTGCTTAAACACAATGTTACGCCTTTATAATGATCGCAGTTAGAGTGAGTCTTGTTTAGAGTAAACATTAGCAGTCTCAAATGTATCTGTTTGAATAGTATGTAGTATAACTCTACTATATAGTTCAAACGTGCAATATTTTTTCCATACTCTCCTAGTTACTGTTTTACTATTATTACTTATTTTATTATTACTTATTTTATTTTATTCTTGCTTGCATGCACTTTTTTTTCTTGTTCAAACTTTCTTTTCCTGGAGTTACTGTGGAAAGTAAATTTCTCCTATGTGAGATCAATAAAGTCTTCTCTTATCTTAAATCTTATCTTATCTTATCTTATCCCTCAGTCTTCCATGTAGAATCCATGTCAAAAGGAGAAATTCAATTTGTCAACCGGACAAAAGTTTATTTGGTCAAATACATTTCACAGCTCATCCAAGCTGCTTTTTCAGTTCTGGTCAGACGCTGGTGGACACTGTCTATATCTGCCTGAAGGGAGGAGCTTACTATAATGTAATTGAGACTGCCACACCTATTTGTTTACAGTTTCTGTTAGTTAGGGGGGGCTATTAAAAATGCAGTGGGAGTGGAGAGTGGGATCTTGTTAGCATAAATATTCAGAGCCATAATGGGTGTTTTCACACCTCTGAACCTGGCCTGGCTGCGCTATTCTTTTCTTTTTTGTTTTGATTAAGGTTTGAGGATAGAGTTATAAATTGGAGAGAAATGATGTCTGAAACCTCCATTTCTGTTCAAGGAAGGATTCTCTTTCCTAATAAAAATTACCTTTTTAACTCCCCTCTCTAACCAGTTCTTTTCTCTGGCTAAGATCTGTAGCTCACTGTCTGTAGAGGAGTGGCCCGTGGCTTTTAGGTGGAGATGTACAGCAGACTGAGGTCCACTCTGGCTCTCCCGTCTGTGTTAGTAAATCCTCTTGTGAAGTGTCTGTTTTGTGCTGTAGATCACATTTTCAAGACAGTAAAAATTTGCTACATTGTTTATAACTATTACAATAGGCAGAGAAAAGGTGACTGAAAGTAAAAGCCAAGTGTAAATAATGTAAGAATGGGGATGTTAAAGGTTTCATGACTTGACACTGGACCTGCACACTCAGTTTGCACCCGGTATGTGAGAGCTTCAAAGAGGTTGGCACTAAGTAGGCCACACATGCCGAGCCAACAGCTCATTAAATATGCCTGGGTTAGCAGAGCCCACCGAGGCCTGTGTTTCCAAATGGATAGATGTTTTGTTCAGTGGTTTGTGCGGCTAATGCGCACTGATCAGACAACTCATGACAGTACACCTGCTGTGTCCAGGCCTCGCTCTCCTGGTGCTGCAGCCTTTTGTTTACAACGCTTGGCTAAACACATGAAACTGAAACATTTAACCCCAAAAACGAGATTCTGTAACATTACATTACATTTTAAAAGCTTTTAACCATATTTGTAATAGTTTACCCAATTATTTTTCCTCTCCCTTAGACTTAGACAAACTTTATTGATCCACAAGGAAAATTACTTGGACACAGTAGTCACACGTCACAATATATTATAATAACAAAGACCAAACATATAAATGGTAATTATAAATTCTAAATAAGTTGCAAAAATAGCAATAGCAATTGACTGGTGTCAAATAAAGCATAATTATATAAATGTATATGTACAAGTATATATAAAATATAGAAATATCATTAATTGACAGGACATACCTGCCCTATTGTCTAACTGAAAGCATTTTGTTTTGGTTTCACCCACCCCTGTCCCTGTCTCTATATTTTCTTGTAACTCTGTGAAAAACAAGATTCTGAGTCATAAATAGTAGTTCAAAGTTTAAAAAACAAAGCAAAACATAAATATCACCATCTGTTCAGCACTTTTAAACAGGAAATCAGTGTGTCATTTCTATTTTGACGTTTTGCAATATACAATGAACAACATAGAAAATTATTATCTACATATGTAATAGCTAACCACTAACTACCTCCTATTTTGTGTTATAGTGAGTACTGCAAGAAGTCAACATATTACAGTACAAATTCTGATTCTTAGCAATCTTATAAAATGAATTTGATTGATTTGTATAATCAGGGCTCTCAAGTCTCACGCTTTGAGAGTGTGACACACGCAATTCGACGCCACACATGGTATTTCTCACGCTGAATTTTTTTTTTGTTTTTCTGTGCCCAGAAAATCAGTCTGTGTGGCTCAGTTTATGCAGGCACCGCACGTTTTCAGCGAAAAAAAATCCCTTGAGAGCCCTGGTATAATGCAACTGGATTATTGTTGTTTTGTCCAGATACAATGAAGTTACTGACTGGAATATTACTGCTAAATCACCAACAGAGTCAATATTTCTCAATGTACATTTCTTCTAATACTGTACATATGTGGTCCTTGTCTTGTGTGCAGGCTCACGGTTCATCTTGCTCCAGGGCAGTCAGTTGGATGCGTCTGATTGGCTGAATCCGGCTCAGATCTTGTTGTATTACCAGCAGAATGCCAGCGGGCCCTGGCTCAACGAGCTGTGTGGACGCCGCCTGCTTGACCCCTGCGAGCACCAGTGTGACCCCGACACAGGTCAGAGCTGGCAATTCTGTTATTATTAGAATTGTGTGATTTTCTACCCTTGAGCGGCATTGTGGTTTTTGTTATTTTTGTTAGTAGTGAATTACACACACACAGTGAGGTTAGCTGGTTAATATAAAATATAAATAACGATGTCATCAATAAGATTGATTTGATTTTCTTTGACCAGTAGATGGCAGATGTGTTTCTTCTGTCGGGCCAAAAAAGGCAAACTATACTCATTGTCCTATATTCTGTCATAACTGGGGCTATTCTGATTTTTTTTCTCCATAGGTTTTGATTTTTTTTTTTTTTCAGCAGCTTTAGAAAAAAAATTAACTAATCACTCAATTGTCCCACTCCGGACAATTGAGTGATTACACCGAGTAATTGTCCAGTGTAAAAAAATACATACATGCATACTAATATCATGGCAGTGTACAGAAATAAAGCTGTTTTTCCCATTGGACCTGAGCACCTGCTGCCTCTCCCTGTTAATACACCTCAGCTAATTAAAATCAGTTAAAAGGACAGCTCTGGTAATGGGAAAGATGGATGAGATGTTAATCAGTATGGCTACTCCACGCCTTCAGTTTAGTTTAGTCAAGGCTAATGCACTTCTGCCTCTTCTTTTATAAATAGATTACAAGTATTGATTGATAACCTGCAACAGACTTTGAAAATCTGTCCCAAAGCTTTTGTCAAGACATTTGTTAAACACCTGTGGAAACGTGCGGAAACACTGATTCAGCATCAGTTTTAGTCACGTTTTCATGTCTAATGGATAGGGCCAGTAAAGAGATGCTGTCAAATCATGTGGTGAAAATGTGAACTGGTCTTAAAAAATGTCAAAACTCTTAAAATAACATAGCTGAATGGTGCAAAAAACATTTGAAAGTGTTGAGAAATCTAAAACATAATCGATGTCTAAATATAGATAACAGGCTTTGCCTGAAAATAAAGTAACATGTTTTTCACTAGTACAGATAAAAAGTATGGTCAAAAAGAGACCACCATGTGGGGTCTGCATCTAATAATAGAATTTATTATTATTATTATTTTTATTGTTCATGAACCAGGAAGTATCAGAATGGCTGTTAAGTGTTTCTACAGATGTTAGTTATCTTTCTGATGTTGCAGTTGACACATTTTAAGACTTTAAGTGGAGTGAGTGAAGGTGAAAGTATTTTTGATAAATGTGTGAAGAATCCCTCAGTCGTCCAGGTAGATTCCATGGCAAAAGGAGAAATTCAATTTGTCAACTGAACAAAGTTTATTTGGTCGATAATTTCTGAACTGAAGAAGCAGCTTGGATGAGCTGCGAAATGTATTTGACCAAATAAACTTTGTCCAGTTGACAAATTGAATTTCTCCTTTTGCCATACTTTTTGATAAATAAAATCCCATGTATTGAATAAATCCAATATACTGTAGATCAGTTTAATCACATGTCACATTTCAGGCAAAGCCATAACATTTCCACGGAGACAAGCAGGTGGCAGACCCCCACTAGAAAACATAATGCATCTTTAAACATTGTGCACATTGTCTAAATATTTTCTAAACCCAAAGCCATATATAGAACAAAATTGATACTTGCTTGTCTACTTAAACAACTGCTGATTCACGTGAAGCCCTTGTGCCCATGACAGATCTACCTAAACCTATAGAGTTACATGTTAACAGGCAAAGGTCAGAGGACAGTCCCCTGTGCCCCTGCCCTTCCATCACCCTCTGCTCCCTACTGTCACAAAGTCAATAACCCAACTGACAAGTACGCATTGCCTGTATCTACCTGCCTACTGTCCGTATCTAATAACTGTTGCCATTCTAAAAAACAATCTCAAAATCAATTCTTTCTCTCTCCACACACTGAATACATCACAAAAGGAGAAAGATGGAACCAGTCATGTAAATATGGTTTCAGTACAATGTCTGTATGTTTCCATTTTCATAGCAGCGCTGCTTATGAAATTGTAAATATTCTTGGTGTGCTGAATAGCAAAACAACACCCTGATGTAAAATGCAGTCCGGGTACAGAAAAAAAGCTGAAGCTCCATTCTAATGGCAAGAGCAGTGAGAGAGCACTCCTGCTTTATGGGAGAGAAACATGATGTATTCTGGGTAAGTGCACTGCAGTAGTGTGGTTATGGCCGATGTTTCGAGTTTTCGAAGACTTTCGAAGAAGCATACATACCTTGGCATGTACTTAAAAGCAGCATAATTTCTAGTTCAGATGAATATGTCTTTAGGAACAGTAGGAATATAGAGTTTGAAGTTTAGATGTAATGTATTTAGATGTTGTAATGAAGACTGTTGTTATTTCTCTTTTATAAGCAGTATTCTCATAGAAGTTCTTTTATTTTGTATAGTTGAACAAACACTCAAAAGTGTTTGTGAAGTATATTTGATTTTGCCTAACACGACACAAGGAATGGTGTCATGTCACTAATTTGAGATGTGTCTGTGCCATGGAATCAAAACACTTACAAAAATAACCATTCATTTGAGGAAAGTTAAAAGTTGAATTACACAAACTTAAAGTGACATTAACAACATGTATACTTTACTCTGTCTGTCCAGTAAAACAATAAGTTTAGTTGCAGTTTTTAGTCAGACTTTATGTACTATATTTAACATGTAATTATATTGTAGTACAGTGGTACCTCACCTTATGAAATTAATTTGTTCCAGAAGTGGTTTCGTAACGTGAACTTTTCGTAAATTGAGTAGCTATTTCAGTGGAAAAAGCCTGATTCGTTCCAAGGCCCCGTTCCAAGTTTTTTTTATAGTGTAACATTGTGTTCTGCATCCTGATTGGCTAAGAGACTGTAGACCCAGGACTAAACCTGGACTGGACCAGGTCTAGACCTGGACTAAACCAGGACTAGACCAGGTGGATTAAAGCGCCGCGTGCGGGTCTATTTCCTGGTTTCGTGCTAGCTCTGCTATTAGCAGCAGCACCGGTGTACCTCACGAGTCACGGCTGAGGCGAGCAGCGACTGCGTGCGTGGGGGGACGGGGGAGGGCGGAGAAGTGTGCGCGCGGACACATGTGTGATAGCGCAGCATGACCCGGCGCGGGGCTGCGAGCACGAGACCCGCGCTCAAACCGTGTCTCCTCTAGATCAGGTCTAAACCAGGATTAAACCACCGCGTGCAGGTCTATTTCCTGGTTTCGTGCTAGCTCTGCTGGTGTACCTCACGAGTCACGGCTGAGGCGAGCAGCGAGGAGGGGATGTGCCTCCCCTCGGGACCGCACGCAGTCTGAGCGCATGAACGAATGCATGCAAGAGCCGTGGTGGTTTAATCCTGGTTTAGACCTGGTTTAGACCTGGTCTAGAGGAGGCACGATTTGAGCACGGGTCTCGTGCTCGCAGCCCCGCGCCGGGTCATGCTGCGTTATCACACACGTGTCCGCGCGCACACTTCTCCGCCCTTCCCCTTCCCCCCACGCTTCACTATTAATACATTTTGTTGAAAATCTATGAAAGTTTGAGTGTTTAAACAAGAGACAAATGTGAGCGTGCATCTGAGTGCGCATTATTTGAATTTTTGAGATTTCGCGTATCTAGAGACTAAAATTTAACGTGAAGGCGTTTCGTAACTTGGAATTTTTGTTTGTTGGGTCTTTCGTAAGGTGAGGTACCACTGTACTAGTTAGGTTTAGGGTTACAGATTCCACGTGCATGTTCTTGTTCTTTTCTTAAAGGTTCATTGTGTAACTTTTCAGATAATTTTCTCCATGGAAAAGTTATTGCTTTGTCTGGAATGTTTCACAGTATGATATTTAACCTCTGTTATCTTCATGGAGACCAAACCAGACCAAGTTACAGGTCAGATCTGTGGAGAAGCAACACCACTCACAGATAGAATACCTGTTATTCTAGGCATCTTTAAAACCATCTGTAATTGAATATACAGCCCTGGAAAAAAATAAGAGACCACTGCATTTTTTTCTGAAATCATTACAGCCATTCCATTCCAGCGTCTGTTGAATTCCAACACAAACACAAAGCTGAGCTACTTCAGTTCTTGCACCAGGAGTGGAATAAAGTCACCCAAGAACAATGTGAAAGACTTATGGAGAGCATGCCAAGACGCATGAAAGCTGTGATTAAAAATAAGGGTTATTGCACCAAATATTGATTTCTGAACTCTTCTTAAGTGTAAACATTAGTATTATGTTGTTTTAAAATGAATTTGATCTTGTTTCTTTGCATTGTTTGAGGTCTGAAAGCATGTATCTTTTGTTATTTTGACCATTTGTCATTTTTCTTTCAAATAAATGCTCTAAACAATAATATTTTTATTTGGAATATGGGGGAAATGTTGTCAGTAGTTTATAGACTTAGACAAAAATGTTCCTTTTGCCCAAACACATACCTATAAGTAGTAAATTCAGAAAAACTGATAATTTTGCAGTGGTCTCTTATTTTTTCCAGAGCTATATGTACGATACAGCTGTCATACTGTAGAACATTCCAGGCAGAGCAATGATATCTATAGAAACAAGCAGGTGACAGACCCACCATCAGTGTAAAAGTTACACAATGCACCTTTAATGAAAAAAGTGTTTTGTATTAATGGTAATGAACAATATCCATCCACTATTACAGTAGGTTTGGATGATTGTTTGTCTGTTGAAATGTTTATTATTAGCTCAGAATAATATTAGGAACAGCAACTGTGAAATGTATTCCACAGCTTAGAATTTCAAAAAAATAACCAATGAAAAACTGGTGTCTTCCTTTTGTGCATCAATTATTCACCAGCCTCACCTTCCCCTGAGAGCAAATTCAGAGGGCTCAAAATTTATATTAAAGTGCGGCCGGCATCTTACCCATCTTTGGAATAATTCGGAAATTAGCCACCTTACACCTCTTCCCACCTCTCCACATGATCTATGGAGGAGCAGAGCGGGTGGAAACGATATTGTATTTTTCATAGGCCTGCATTGGTAATGAAAGCGCTCTGTGTATACGTCTACTGAGGCGGTGTGGGTTGCTGGCGGATTGCTGAGGTGCTATAGATAGCTGAAAATCCAATCCTCTTCGCAGCCGTAGGAGATACTGATGAAAACCAAGATGGGCTACGACAACATCATGACTGCTCCTCCAAGACATTCAAAAGGGGAAGATGCAACTCTGGTGTAGTACGAACTTATCTGCCACTGTATGGTACTTGCATGTGATACAAACAACTCATGTTTTTACTCCAGAGAAGAAACAGTCCAACAGCATAACACTCCGACTTGATTAATGACGAGCTGAGTAATTTGGTGTAAAAGGAATGACATAACCAGTGCTAATGGAAATGCTAGCCTCCTGCCCACACAAGCTTAGGCAGGGAAGGTGTTTTTCTAAAGCATTTGGAATACATATAACTTTGAAAGGTGGTGAAAAGGAAGGTGTGGGCACGAGCAGGTGTTCAAATTTGCTATGCATTCGGTTCCCATTCCATATTGTGTAGAGCTACAGGAAATGCAGGTAAAATGTGAAATGTAGTGAAGAATGCAGATTTCTGTCAATACTTTTTTCACAATATCTTCAACTTCTACTTCAACACTTTATAAGGAGGGGCAATTGTTTCTCAGTCAGTGACAAACATTCGTACAACCGCACAGTTTGACAATGGACAAGGACATAAGAATTAAGAAAAGAATAAAAAAGATCATTTAATTTCAATAAAAAATAAAATAATTGTTAAATAGGTTATTGATCTTACATTCACTCACAATGTCCTTGGATGCAAACAGACACAGAACATGCTGTGACTTATTTCTCCTTTTTTCTTTATGCCGATGTTACCTATAGGACTATATAAAAAAAAATAACATCACAGGAGACATCACAGTGTCATGAACCTATCAGACAATTTTACTGGGACATTGATACATTCCAATAACATTAAATAATAATAAATTAAAATAATAAGAAACTGGTGTCAAGTAAGGCAAAATTAATTAAATGTATGTGTACAAGTAAAAAGAGAAAATATAGTAATATAGTAGTACAAATATATCTCAGCTATATACAAGACGTCGTAAAGAGAAAACAGTGCAAAGAATAAATGGACATGGGGTTATCTATTACATAAGGGGACGTTGTTTTACAGTTGTATGGAGTATGGTATGAATGTACGTAGTACTCTTTTTTTTATTTCACAATTATTAAAACCAACCAAACATTATGGCTAGAATTGGCATCTTTGAATGTAATGACATTGAATTCTTAAAAAGAAGAAACAGCTCTAGATCCAATTTCTCCCCCCCCCAAAAAAAAAAGTCAATTTCAACCGATTCTCCATTTCCCAAAACTCCCTTCTGATTGCTTGCTCCATCCTTCTCCGAGACACATTTGAGTCTGTCATTCAGATGCAAAATTGGCCCATGTCAAACATCTCAGCTCTTTTAGGACACATTTAACAAAATAGGTATTATGTTGGGAGCCACAGTTAGTGAATGCTGGCAGAGTGGCAGAGTGCTTGTTGGAGAGGCAGCTCTGTGATAGCGACAGAGGTGTTTTCAAATACCATTCAGGTGATGTTTGTATGAAAAACAACCTGCTTTTGTGCTTGAAAAACATCACACATGGTGGTAGGACAGGCTTCAGTGGTTTCCTTTCAAACTACAGGATCAAGTCATGGGCTTAGCATCCATGACCGATTCACAGCACGCTGCAGGTGCTGAGGAGGAATGCAGGTTTAGAATGTACAAGTCAAGATGTAGTTGTTCTCAATGCCGAAGGCGTAGGACAGAAGAAGCCAAGGTAAACCTTTTGTTTGTATTTTAATTGTCAATGTTTCTACTCTCAGTGCATTCATCTTAAAGGGGTCAATAGAGTTTAAAAGCAATGACTTATGGAAGCATTTTGTTGATAAGAACCATAACGAAGCAACTGAGAATTGAGAGAAATGAGACAGTGCTGTTTCTTTGTTATGGTTACATCTAAGCTTTAGAATTTGAGTGTAGGTGAAGACAAGTTGTGAGATGTTTGGTACCGTACAGGGACATCTATTATGCTATTTTCTGATCTATGTTTCAATGTTGTTCACAAACATACTTGGGGGGGTATTCCACGAATGCGGCTAAGCGCAAAGCCCGGCTTTATTCGACAGTCCGTGCTAGTTTTAGTGAGAGTTCGGTTCCATGACTTTCAATAACATTAGTCCCAGCTGAGTTACTGGGGCAACATGGTGTTCCCGGCTAGCCTGGTCCGGGGCAGGCTAAACATGAGGCTTAAACAGGCCGTGTCGCAGAGAATACGTACCAGAAGTAAACAGAGTGTCAAACAAACAGTTCCGCACACCTCCCGCATGACTGTGTTGTCCGAAAACAATATCAGCAAAAAGAAAATTAAAAAAAATTACCTTAAGTTCTTGGTCAGTTTTGACAAATTTCCAGTAATTTCAAAATATTCTTTTGAACCACTGTCTTTACGACATTATCAAATAGAAGAATTCCAGAATCATCACAGAGAAAGACTTTGGTCGAGTGGTTAAGTACTGTGTCTTTCACGTGTGAGGCCTGGGTTCGGTTCCTCTTACTGACATATTCATGCGCAAATTTTGTCAAATTTGTGTTACATTTTCACGAATTTGCATTTGCCACACATTACACAAATGTGAATGAATTTAACCTACAATTATTCATATCATCATAGAACTTATATCAGTTGGGCCTAACATCACTCTCACTTGACAACATTGACACTTTATATTTTATGTGACGCCTCTATCAAAGAATACAGTTAAAGGTAAACCTTTACTTTTAAAACAAAATGTAGCCAAATAACAGGCACACTCCATGATGCAACATTTCAATGATTCAACAAATTTGCTTCAGAGATGCTGTGCAAGTCTCTTTAATGAAATCCTATTTATCAATTTCCATCAATAGGCATAAAACAATAAAATACATTAGGTATGACATTCTGGTGTCATACCAAGTATATGTCATCTTCAGTAACTAGAACACAAGCATACTATTAATATATATATACATCACAGCTGAGGCAAGCATCCGCCTAGAGAATACCTTGAATATACTCTTCACAAGAACTCGCAGGAAGGATCTTTGATGGGGTCCCTCCTTCAATTACCTCCACCAGTGGGCGACCCCGGTTTAGGGCCAGTGCCAGCTCCTCTGCAGGTGAAAGGTTTTGAGGGGGGCTCCCACCTCTTGAGGCTTGGTAGCTACTGTTCATTTTAAATTAAATTAAGGTACCATTTCAACAGTATTACTAATTTCACTGAATAATAATATTAGCCTACTTACCACTCTGCAAAATGTTTTTATGCTTTGTCTTTACCTGCAAAACAGTCCTCTTCACATTATTCCTGCCCAAAGACAAGACACAATTTAACGTATTAGTTGGAGCAAATACTTTTACACAGTAAAAATAAATTACAACTGACAAAGACTGCTCTACAAATATGATTATAAACATTTTATGACATCAACTGTTCTCCCTGAGTATCGAACCCACGTCTCCCACATGCCAAGCCGTAGCATATCCTCTGTCCCACGCGTTAGTCTCAACACCAATGGTGAAAACATACTTAAAAAATTCAACATTCAGGACTGGTATAGGACTTAACTTACGCATTTAAGCTCTCAGCGATCTTCTGCCATGCCATGTCTCTGGCCTTGGTTATTGCAAATGTGTTGTAGAGTTCCAAAAGCAACTTCTGTTCCGATGCGCTGAAATAATCGGCCCGAATCTTCGACATGATCGCGTTTTCAACAGTCGCTTGTTCTGGGCTTCTTACATTCCCCATGCACGGGTCTAGGCCAGGACTGGATAGGCGCAGCTGAAGTTAGTGCCGCTGAGGTGCAGCTGAAATGCGTTAGTGGAACGACGTCAGGCTTTACTCTAAGTTGCCGCTACTTCAGGCGAGGCTTTACCACTTAGGCACCGCTATGTTTAGCGACGTTTGTGGAATACCCCCCTGGAGTTGTGTTTTGTTTTATTCACACATGTTTAACACACCCTCCATATTTAGGCTGTTATTTTCTCAAACAGAAAGCACTTTGTTCCACCTTGTGATGTCATGCGGAAATACAGGAAGTGCTCCGCTGTGTTTTTAAACACCATACACCGTCACTAGCATCATTTGGATCATTTCTGCCTTGTAAATGCTAATCTCTGAAGATAAAAAGGTAGCTGTAAACTTGAAAACTACCGTTTCATGTAATCACAAGTTGGAACAGAGCATTTTGAGCTTTGGAGATGTAGACAGACTAATAATAAAGGATTACTCATACATGTGTGAAATAAAAAATAGTGCAAAATTTTTTGCACTACCTGGCCAGAGAGAAACGAAATTTCGATTCACTGTATGTTGAACACATATGGCAGAATTGACAATAAAGCTGACTTTGAACTTTGAACTTGAACTAAAACACAACTCCAGGTATGTTTCTGATGAGGCAAGAACATCATAACATGGCTTAAAGCTCACAGGATTCAGTTTTGCGTAACATATGACCTTTAATTACAAGATGTGCCCCAAAGAAGTTGAAAATGCACCTTTGCCCTGTATGTTTTCATTATGCTCCATCTTTTGTTATTTATATCAACTCTTGAACTCTTTCAGAACAGTTCAACTTCTTTATTCATTGCTCTACCACACTTCATTAGCGGTAGGATGAGTGATTCCTTTTAGGCTGGCAGGTCCTGACAGATGACCTTCTGCATTAACAGTGCATGGTGCATGCAGAGGTGAGCCTGTACCCCCCCCCCCCCCCCCCCTCACTGAGCATGAGTGGAGCATGTAGTACACGTTACCCCTGAGTGACCCCCCAAACCAAAGGTACAACCCCATCAATCAAACTGTACCAAGTCAAGGCCCCCATTACTCCCAGGAGCTGACAGCAACACAACAAAGAGCTGATGCTTGTTTTTAGCTAACAGACTTCACTTATCGAGCGGATGTCAACAAGAAAGAAAGCCCCGGTGTTTACCGTAGGGAACCCATGGGTGCTGGAAACCCATAAAATAGTTAAGGAATAGAACTGTGTTTTCTAGTAGTTCCTAGTAGGGTAAATTCTGACAGTTTTGAAGAAGAGAGAAAAAATATATATTTTTAGGCAACTATGGGTACATTTACAGAAATTTCACACATTTTTTGTACATATTTCCTTGTCAAAAACCGCACAGATGTTAACAATCAAATTACTTTTATCAAATCTGTTTTCATGGCATAACATCTATTCAGAAAGCAGATAATGATTGGATTTTGGTGTGCCTGTAAACATAGCCACTGTTGAGTTTGTGGGAAATCCAAACCATTCAACGATAACAATAACTCCCTCCATTAAGGTCCAGCACATACTACTGTTTTTTGTTTTGTTTTGTTTTTTTCTTTTGTACCACAGCCACAAATCAAGTATCTACATTTTGACTATAACTGTTAAAAGCCTTATCACCAGGGCAGTGGGCACATATTTAGTAGCTTGTGTAATTATATTGTCCATTCCTCTGGGAGTGTGTTGTCCTATTTGCTCAGCATTCAAATGCTTGCCTTAGGCTGCAGTGATAATAAGTGGATGTGGGTAAGAGCACAGGCCTGGATGAGCTCCGCTATTCTAAATAATGGCAGTGCAAGTGTCTATTCATTAGCTTAATGACTGATCTAATCACATTCTATTTAAGTAGGGGATGTTATCCACAGAAAAGTACTAGTCAGACAACACTAAAAACATTCAAACATAGCTACTGAATCCAATCAAACTTCACGCTAGAATAGCACTTAAGGTTTGGGCACTGAACTGCAACCTATTCTCACAGATTTTGAGACACTTGTAGTACTTATGCATTCCTGTTTTCCAAGTCATTGTGCCTTCTGGTTGTCATATTACAGTGAATGTGACCTCCACCAAGTTGCATAGTTACATAGTGCTCATTTATATCTTTCAATTACCCAAAATCGCATGACATTTTTTCATTTTATCATTGTGAGATAGTCAGTGCCTTGGGATAGGTTTTTGCTTTTTGACTTATTTCTTTTTTCTTTTTTTTCACTTAATAGGCTATTACAGTACCTGAATACACACAGTATAGCAACCTATTTTCTTCCTGACTGATACTCCCCTTGTCAGAAGTGCTTTTTGAGACCATATATAATTTAAACATCCCATTAACTGTAAACCAGCACATCAGTGCGCGCTGATTAGGCTGTAAGTGCTTGTGTTTGCACTGACTGTTTATGGAGGTCGCCCAATGAAGAGGAGCACTGGGAGTTGTGTATTGAATTAAAAAGCCTCGACAGTAATGAATGATGCTTATGTGTGTGCAGGAGAATGCCTCTGTCTGGATGGATACATGAGGGACCCTGTGCACAAGCACCTCTGTATACGCAGCGAGTGGGGGCCCAACCAGGGGTAAGTGTACATCTGTCATGCTAACTCACTACATGGAGACTGGTATATTTAGTTAGTATAAACTTTTTGTTATAAAAGCATTTCCATTTTAACAACATACCTTCTAATTCTTACCTGTCCTGAAACACCACACCACAATGATGTCAGTGATGGGGAAGGGCTTAGCTTAGTCATGCAAATGAGTTCTGAAGGCCTGGACCAGAGAATCTTTAGCTTTTCTCAGCTCGTTTTCAGAATGTGCTGCTTTCAAATGGCCACAAATTCTTCAAATTCTTTCAGATTTCCATGTGTAAGGCATCATTGGAAAGCTTAGAATCTACACTTTCGGAATCCGTGAATAACTGAAAAGGCCTCCTGGATGACTTGTGTCTGTTTTTTCTGTGGCCGGGCACATATGATGGCACACAAATGTCAGTGAAGGCATAGAAAGCAAGGTTGTCATAAGTAGGCAGAGTAGTGAACTACAATGTAAGTATATTGTAAGTACAGCAATATATTGCACAAAATACTCAACTGATGTAGTAGCAATAATAAGAGAAGCAAACTGATGTATGATAGATCTAATATATAGAATATACACTTCTATTTATACACTTTCACTTCAAATAAATTAGATTAAATTTACAACGTATGTTATTAATTAAAACTACTCAAGATACTTAAATGTTAATTAGGATAATATGGGTTCACAAATGTCAGCACCGCTTTAGAAAACATTATCATTTTAAAATAGTCACATAGAGGATAGCACTTTTATACTTTATTGTAGGATTTCAAACAGTGGCCTGTGAACATCTGCACATCCTGCTTCTTTGGTTAAGAGAAATCAACAAGAACTAAAATGCAATAAAACAACTCACTGAAGTTTATAGTCACCATAAAAAAATTATTCTAATTATTACAATTCAGGACAAGAAATAAATTGGCGCTTTTTTCAGAGCCTGTTCGCTGTAGTGACTCCCATAAACGCTTAATTGGGTTCACACCTGCCTGTTAAAAAGTCCTTGACATTTGGCTAACCCTCTCAGCCGCTGGTGCCAAAAACTCCAGGATGACCTCTTAGGGTGACAGATAAAAAAAAACACTTCTTGTAAAAATAGGCCTATCCATTTTTGTTTTCTACTCCAGTGTTTGGTGTATGTGTGGGTCAGTTGCAGTACAGACGTTTTATTTGAGGAATATTTAGATTTTTAGTTTGTTCACATACAGTATTACAAATGAAGCATCGTATAACTAGCCTAAATGTAAACAATCACTCAAAGCCCTGGAAATACCTTAAACAATGTTCCCCCAATTTTATTTTTGCATGTGTCTGAGCAAACACACTAACTCCCCGTGAGCAACGTGGTCCCCCCGCGGAAAAAAAATAAAAAATGTGTGCACGGAACATTGACCTTAAGGCCAGTGTGAGTCACAACCAAATTAATTAGCTTCTGTCAACACAAAAATCGAGAAGAAAATAATCAGGCACTCCGTCTTACTTGCAAAATGCAAGATTTATTAAGACATGCAACGTTTCGGCACTAGGCAAAATAGAGTGAGAGCTAAAGGTGGAAATAAATACGTAAATAAAACTGTCCAGTTTTATTTTAAAATTTTAACATTTTTAAATTCTTTTCTAATTATTTTTTTCTATTATTATTATTATTATTATTATTATTATTATTATTATTATTATTATTATTATTATTACTACAACAACAACTACTACTACTACTACTACTACTACTACTAATAATAATAATAATATTTACATTACACCATATATGGGTTGATTTCCTTTGGATTTTGATTTATGTTGTTTTGGGTACACTGTTCTTTTATGACCTGTCACCCTTGGGTGCTTGCCACACCCTATTTAAGATGGCCACCTTTAGCTCTCACTCTATTTTGCCTGATGAAGGCTATGCCGAAACGTTGCATGTCTTAATAAATCTTACATTTTGCAAGTAAGACGGAGTGCGGGATTATTTTCTTCTCGTATGTTCTGGGGCTGCTCCCTCTCCTCCAACGCACCCGTTTGAAGAAATTGAAGTGTGAAGTTCTCATTTTTGTCAACACAAAAATCAAAATAAATAAACATAATTCCTTTCATACATATCAGAAGACATACTGCTCAAAGTCTCGATTTAGTTTGTCTTTTATCCATCCTTATTATTATTATAAGATTTTCTGTCTTATCACAGCAAATATTACATAAAAATATTGTGTATTTTAATAGTGTTTTACTTACATAATAAAGCCAAGTTTACCACATTTTGCCCCAAACATGTTGCAAATTCCAGCACAGCGTAGCTACATTTAGTCTATATGAGACCAAGATCTGTTGCCTTTACTTCAGACGGAATGACACAGTACTGTAGTGAAAATCCCAGCCTTCTGCTTATTCCCAAATCCCTTGCTAGACTTTCTACATGCTCTGTATATTTTTGATGCTTTATTTACCTTTTGGAGACATCTGAGTTGCTCTTCTTTTCTCATCCCACCCACCAGTGCCCTTCTGCGTGTGAATCCCCCTGGTGGCTGAGTGTGTGCATGACAGACAGGCATCTCGGGGTGACTTAAATGTTTAATAACCAGCCTGTGGCATCTCTTTCTCAATGTTCTTCTTTGTGTAGGAGTTTGCTCAGAACAGCCCTGTACCTTTCTCTCTCTCTCTCTCTGTTGCTCTCTTTCTCTCTCAACTCCTCCACTTCTATCTGTGTTGGTCTTTCTTCTCGCTCTCCGCTATAGGACCCTCTCTCCTCCTTGTTCTCTTCTTGCTCCTCACTCACTCTCGGTATCTATTCACTCTCTTATCCATGCGTTTTTCTGCAGTAGGTTAGACTACTATAACAGCCTGCTCACTGGCGTCCCCAAACAAGTCGTAAGACAGTTGCAGTACATCCGAAATGCTGCTGCTCGGGTTCTGACTCAGACCAGGAGCACATAAACGCTGCAATGACTTCCTGTGGCTCAGAGAACAGGCTTTAAAGAATGGAGAGATTGGTGTACAAGTCTTTCCAAGTACATCTCTGACATGTTAATGCCATATGAACCATCTGGAAAGGCATGGCAAGTTTATTTGTATAGCACAATTTGTACTCAAAGTGCTTTACAGAACAAGAGTCCTGTCTCACTCTTTTAATGTTAATTTTATGATGACTATTTATGTTTTGATTTGTTTTCATTGTGACTTTAATGTTTTTCTTACTCTGTAAAGCACTTTGAATTATTTGTGTACGAATTGTGCTATACAAAAAAGCTTGCCTTGCCTTTCTCTCCCCACATTCACGTTTTCTCTCCTCTCCCTCAGCCTCTCTCTCTCTTCCCTCTGTCCTCCCTCAGTCTCTTAATCCTTTTTCTCTCTACCTTCTCTCTCACTCTCCCCCTCTCCATCCTTTCTCTCTTTGTCCCCTCTGATCCACCCTTCTGTTACTCTTTTCTTT
The DNA here is from genome assembly GCA_036785185.1 of Paratrypauchen microcephalus. NCBI lineage: Eukaryota > Metazoa > Chordata > Actinopteri > Gobiiformes > Gobiidae > Paratrypauchen > Paratrypauchen microcephalus. The sequence continues at coordinate 7,188,313 of JAVJIX010000032.1, forward strand.
CTCTCCTCTCTCACTCTCTTTAACAGGGGAGAGGGGGTGAGAGAGTGAAGAGACAGGCTCTTCACTCTCTCACCCCCTCTCCCCTCTCCCCCTCTCCTTTTATTCTTTTGGTCTCTCTACAGCCTGTTCAGTCCCTGAGCTGCCGGTCTCCATTAATCTCCATCATACTCCTCCTCTTTCACACCACACTCCCTTTGGTATAGGCCTATTCCCACTCTCTCCAGACTGACATGCTTTGCCATTTCACACATGTAAGCAGATACAAGGCAAAGACACACAAATAAACGCCTCAGCTGCATGCTTCTTTTAATATTAAGAAAAAAATGCATTGTTTTCATTATTAAATTATTTAAGGTATGAAATATGTAACTTCTGGTGGTGGTGGTGGTAATGTGTGTGAGCGTGTTATGGCTAGAGGTAAGATCGGGCCTAAAAAATCCAGCCCGACCCGACCCGGCCCGCGGGTATTAAAGCCCGACCCGGCCCGAGCCCGACCAATTAACTTGATTTGCAAGCCCGAGCCCGAAGCAAACCCGAAATTTCATATTTTATTTGTGAGGACTCGGGAGGAGGAGGGATGATTTATGATAATGGTGCGTGTTTGTCTTTTCAGTTCTCCTGTCTTTAGTTTATCCTTAACTTCTTGCTCCTCCATATTGGGGATACCAGGTCAAAATAGATGCGGACTTGCGGAGGGGAAGATTATTAAGAGGGCGGTGTTCACGTGCGCAGAGCATGCTCTGGCTCTGCGGCTCCTGTTTAGTGGTTAAATAGCAATTACATTACTGCGCCTTCTCTGTTTTATCCAAATTATTTATTTTAAAACAAGTATTCCTTAGTTTAGTATCCACACATCGTTTTAGTATAAAGTACATTTTTATAAACATATATTTATTTTTAAAAAGTCAGCGAGAGAGAAGCCCGGCCCGACCCGACCCGAAGCAATGATTGACATTTTAGACCCGAATTTCGGGTCGGGTCGGGTTGGGCTCGGGCTTGGGCTTAAGATCTTACCTCTAGTTATGGCTTGTCTTAAAGGGACAGTGTGTAAGATTTTTACTAGGGGTGTGAATCTTTCACTCACAAAACGGTTTGATTTGAATCTCGATTCACAGGCTACGATTTGATTCAGGGACAATTCATAAAATTAGTAAATGATCCGGTACGATTCGATTCGATCTGATCCAGTTCGGTTAATTTCGATTCAATACAAATTGACAACTTTACTCCCAAGAGCTTTAAAGTTATTGAGAAGAAAAAGAGAGAAACAGAAATTACATTTCAAAATAGTATCCTTTTGTTTCTTTAGTGTCCAACAGACAATACACCAGGCCTACTGAAAAACTGGCAATCCGGTTTGCAAAACTGCTCATATTGTACTTAAAATACAACACATTCCTTCCCTCAAGCAACACAAAACAATAAGATTAGATATCAAAAATAAAAAAGACAAAACAAGCAAGTTGCCTATTAAAGTCAAAAATCAAAATGAATCAGAATTAGTTAGTAATTAGTGCTTCAGTCACTCATGAGTTTCAGTAACTGTAAAAGTGTAACATATCACTGACAAGAAGATAGATATTACTAGGCAGTTATAGAAAACACTAGGATGTTAAATCCACTGAATAACTAATACTTTCTCTCCATCTTATAATATTTCCTTAGTCTCCTTTGAGACAAAAATCATCTGTGTGTGTGTGAAGCACATTTCTATAAGTCTAAATACAGAAATGCACCAATTCTGATTATACATTGTATTTTCCACACAAAAGTAAATTAGCCAACTCAATTTTAGCCCAAATCAAATATACATTGCCAATACATGAATGGTGTCTAAATAAATCACCCAATCCACTAACCGTGACAATAAAAACGCTAGTATCATACAATTGTTATGGTCTATAGCTGCCATGAAAACTATCAAACTATCAAACTATCACAAAAGTGAAATATCAGACTGATATCAACGCAACACAACACTGGCACAAAAGTTAACTACACATACGAACCATGTCCATAAATAGCGGTAGCGCACCAAATTAACTTAAACAACAGCTCAATAAATGGAAACAGCGTATCTTACCGGTGTTCTGTCGAATCTTCCTACCTTGTCAAACAAGGCGATCTGTCCTACGCTGTCCTGACGAGACAAAAAACATTGCTCGCTTCCGCATACAGCCCGTGCTGCTCGCATGATTGGCAGTTAACCAGCCAATAAGCTTCAATCCCAGGTAAGTGAACCACCCACCATTCGCTAAAGAACGCAGACACACACAGGCGGCTTCTGCGCCATGACAGAGACCGCTCAGGAGCCGAGAACCGATTCTTGGCCGTAAATCCGGTGCATCGGACCTTTCGTAGTGAATTTGGACCGATCCGGGCTCCACTGATCGGTACAGTCAGATCGCAGAGGTCACAGACCGATAACCGATCCAAATCGGTTAATCTTTACACCCCTAATTTTTACCCGTTAATTACCGAAATTGAAGATACCCATTCAAAAATACATTGTTTTCCAAGCCTTTTCACTTCCATCATGAAATCAAAGTATTCTTTTGAACTTAGATATAGTCACATAAAAGGGGGATTGACCCCAAGTAGAGGCAGCCATTTTGAATACGAGAACCGCAGAACGACATTTGGGCTCCGCCTTCGCCTTCGGCAAGGCTCGTGGTTTTGGGTAAACAACGACAAGCATGCTGCCGGATCACACGTCGTAATGGATCTAACACGTGTTTTGGACTAAATTGTTTTACTGGATTTTATTCGCTGGATCCTTACGGACAGATTGAGACCAAGTTTATGGTGAAATATTGAGTTTGACCTGTGCAGAGCCTTCAAAGGTAAGCTAAGTAACAAACCTTGTTTTGTGCTTTTCCGTATAAAAGCCCCATGTGCTCGGGGAGTGATTGTTGTGCCGGGAAATGAATTGCATAGACAAAAAGAGGAGACTGTAAGGTTTCATTTGATGTGTAGATTGTCATGGTACACGATCGGTAATGTGTGTTTTCATGCGAAAAGAAAAAAAAACAGTGAACGGGACCGCGTTTTATTTATACCGTAGTTGTCGGTGAGGGCTCGCAGCGCCGGGTGCGCGCGGGTATGCGAGCTGTCCGCGTTACGGCGCGCCCGGGTGACCCTCGAGGTCTGCCGTAGCCAAAAGAGGAAAAAGACAGCCGAAGCACACACCACGCTGACAGGGGAATCCCTGTTACGCACCAGGAAGGGAGTTCCCCTGTTACGCAGCGTGGTGTGTGCTTCGTCTGTCTTTTTCCGCACTGAAAAATAGTTCCCACCCAAAATGACCAAGTCAAGCTCTCCGTGTTGATTTGCACATTTATTTGCACTCGATATGAATGCGCACTACACAGAAAGTAATTGGGAAACGCATCGAGCAAATTAATTCCTTTTGGCCGAAATCTTTCTCTGGCGACGTTAGACTCCAGTCTAACGCGGAGTAGCTGCAGATACCGCAGAGGTCAGTGCTGACAGACCTGGACAATGGCTGCATCACCAGAAAAACTCTTTCCACCACTTATTTTAGTCTCTGGACTGTGGGGAGATGCCCAAGTTTGACCTGGGGGTGGCATATCCCTTTAAGTGTTTTTATGTGTTTTGCTTACACTGGGAAATATGCATTCTTACTGTGAGTGGGATTGACTCTCCTCTGTCTCCATGCAGCTATAGTATAGTATTAAGATTCAGGGCAAAGCAATAGAATTTCCACAGAAACAAGCAGGTGGCAGACCCTCCACCAGAAAGTGCATTGTGTAACTGGAAAACTTACACAATGCACTTTTCTGGTGACCTTCACCCTTTAGAAAACCTCTGGAGGGAGCTGAAGCTCAGAGTTGCCAAGGGGCTATCCATGTCCCTTCCACAAAACGTCCACAAAACCATTTAAAGATGATCTGCATAGAAAAGTGGACCAAAATTCCTTCTGATATGTGCACAATCCTGGTCATCAACCACAAGAAACATCTGACTTCTGTGCTGCAAACAAGGGTTTTGCCACCAAGTCTTTTTTGGGTAGAGGGTTCAGATACTTATTTCACTGAATGAAATGCAAATCAGTGTATATATTTTCTTTAAAATTATATTTATATTTATATAACCAACCTACCATTAAAATTATAGACTGTTAATTTCTTTGTCAGTGGGCAAACCTACAAAATCAGCAAGGGATCAAATACTTATTTCCGCCACTGTAAATTATAATATTAAAACGAATTTATGCCACTGAAACAATAACCCAAGAAAAAATGATTCTATATGTACAATAGTGTTAAAAAAACACAAGCTGCATTAAATAAACAGCAGAATGAAACACTTTAGTACTTAGTTTGCCTCTGTAATGAGTCATAGTTATTCAGGTATTCATTCAATCTTTTGTATAGCCAAAAAAATAAACAAAAAATTCCCCATCTATCATGTATTGAATGATAAATCGATATAGTAATTTTTGTGACATTTTTTAAGGGACACTAAATGTAGTTTATGTATTAAAGGGGATAAAATATGCTTCAATGCAGATTCCATTTATTGCATTATTTTACTTCATTCATTGTTCACCTTTACACTTGCATCCTACCTTCTAAATTAATTGGGTTGAGGGTGGAGCAGATGTGTGGTTGGACAGCAAAAACATCCCTTGTAATTTTGAGATTAGGGATTGGGGGCAAGCTCAACTAAAAGTTTACCACTTCTCCAGCTTTGATTTGAAACAGTTTTATGTGCCTTCTCTCTATCTGTCTTTTTCATGCAGTCCTTGGCCTTACACCATCTTCCAGCGCGGGTTTGATCTTGTGATGGGAGAACAGCCCTCTGATCGGATTTTCAGGTAAGAGCGACTTCTCCAAACTTTTTCCGGTTTGCCTGCTGTTGTTGCACATTTTGAATTGTGTGGAGTCAGAATCCTCATTGTAATTCTGATGTGTCAGCTGAATATTGAATTTGTATGCATGCATTAATTGTAGTTCAAAAATGTATTTAAGAATTTGAAATCTTTTTTTTCATGCAATTGGTGCCTTGTCGTTCATAATATTTATGAATTACTTTGAGCCACACCCCATAGAGTTATAATTGGGAGACAAATGATGTCTGAGACCTCCTTCCTTGAACAGAAATTCCTTCCTTGAACAGAAATTTTACCTTTGTCTGAGACCTCCTTCCTTGAACAGAAATGGAGGTCTCAGACATCATTTGTCTCCCATTTATAACTCTATCCTCAAACCTAAATCAAAACAAGCAAAGAAAACAATAGGGCAGCAGGTCAGGTCCAGAGGTGTGAAAACACCCATTATGGCCCTGAATGGTTCTGCTAACAAGACCCCACACTCCATATAGGCAGTGTCCACCAGCGTCTGACCAGAACTGAAGAAGCAGCTTGGATGAGCTGCGAAACGTCTTTGACCAAATAAACTTTTGTCCAGTTGACAAATTGAATTTCTCCTTTTGCAATGTTTAAGAGGCAACATTTTACGATCCGAAATATCAGATTATGATGAATATTTTAAAGAACACATATGGTGCTTGAGCCTGCTATATAGTTAAAACCTACAACGCCTGTGGATCATTATGTTATAATTTGTGCATTTTAAATTGCAATATTAATCTAAAACAACTTAATAAAAGAAGCAAGTCTACAGACATCTACGTTAGAAAACAGTGGCGCCAAATGGGAGCTGATGTCACGACAGAGTCAGCAACTCCAGTGGATAGCTACAGATCACGTTAGCATCCAAAATGACTAGGAGACACTGCCAAATCCTACGTCTATCACCAATTATGAAAATAAAATTGGAGAACTGAAGAAGAATAATAGAGCAGCGGGCGTATAAAGCGGGGGTGAAGCAGGGGTTGATCGGCAATATGACGTCTTTAAAAAAAGCGATTAAAGAAGGCTCAAACATGCATGACTCAATCCAAATACCACTTTGAGACCGTAAAAGAGGAGGGTAAACAAATATAACATGGTTAAAGCTCTGAAAAGTGGATTTTGTATGATAGGTTTGCTTTAACATAAAACAAATTAGCTAGATTAGAATGAAAAGAACATATTTTCAAAGGAGAGTTCACACATATTCATAATAAAATAGTTTTGTTTCTCTTGGAACTCTTTTGGAACTTATTGTACAATATGTCCTCAGGCCTGTCTAAAACAGATATTTTACTAACTTTGAGTATTTTTGCACCTGATCTGTGCTTGTTTGTTTTCATCTTTACCTCCAAACCACTTGTGACTACTTTTTTTCCTTTAGTCAGCAACAACTTTCCTTTATTTGATTGGGGCTTCAGTTTCCTGTTTAAAGGTCCTATGCAAAATTGATTCTTGTGAGCTTTAAGCCATGTTATAATTTCGTTACCTCCTCCAAAACGTACTTGGATGTTTGAATAATCCTTTATTATTAGTCTGTCTACATCTTCAAAGCTCAAATTTCTCTGGTTTCAGGCTAAGAGCTCCTTTTACTTTTTTACCTTTTACCTTACTAGATGGCAATTCCAGGGCTGAAATTACCCAAATGATTCTAGTGAAGCTGTATGGAGTTTAAAAACACAGCAGAGCAGTTCCTGTATTACCACAGGACATCACAAGGTGGAACAGTAGTGTTTTTCGTTTGAGAGAAGAAAGAAGAGCCTAAACATGCACTATTAGTGTGTTAAAAATATGTAAAACACAACTCCAGGTATGTTTGTGATGAGGAAACATTATTATAACATAGAGCACAAAATAGCGTAATATGGGCCCTTTAAAAGTACCATTTTAAGACTGTGAATTGCTATGGTAACAGTGCAAATGTGTCATCTTTATTGTTATTTGTGAAGACTCAAAAAAGTCTCCATCCAAAATTCACCCCAGTAGTTTGAGACAAGAAACAGCAGTCGGGGAGTTAACATCAGGAAGCTGTTGATACTGTGGACTTATTGTTAGGATGTGTCTGTTGGCACCAGAGCTTTTCTTATTCTGAGCAGTGCTGAGTCCTCAGACTGCTGCCACCTGCCGCACATCCCAATCTAAATGATTGATTGAGCGCGCTTAAAGGTCCCATGGCATGAAATTTTCACTTTCTGAGGTTTTTGAACGTTAATGTGAGCTCCCCTACCCTGTTTAGCCCCCCCCCCCCCATGGTTAAAAGTTGCGAAATGTCTAAACTGAGCATTTGCAATCCTTTTCTGCGTTACAAAAAATTGGAGCTCAAACGGGCGATTTTGAACAAGGCACCTTATTGACGTCAGATCGAAAAAAGAAATGCAAATGCAGTTCCACCCCCGTCTGTCTGTACTCAGCGTCTCTGTAAATCACGCCCAGAGAGTTTGGACTGCGAATGCGCTAGGCAATGCGAAATGCGTTTTTTTATTTGCCTGGAGGCACGTCCGAGTGTTTCTAGGCTCGGAAGTCCTTTATCTGAGCGTCTGGACCTTTGAACAGCAGTGGTTTAATTTTATTTTATGTGGAAATTTGTTTATTTTTCAATGGAATGCTTCAAATCTCTCCCCCCGTGCAAAAACAAGGAAATGGATCAGAGAGCGCACAGAGCGAGAGCGGAGCGTTTGGCCACGCCCCCACCCTCCACCCTCTACTATTGGCCAGCTCTTTTCTCCTCATTTGCATTCAAGCAACAACGCCCATTATGACCTGTTCTGAGTGAGAAAAATTACTTTTTCTCATCTTATCTCTGTTTCTCATGCACTGAGTGTTGATTTTGAAGAAGGATTCATTTACAGTATTAGGGAACCATTAAGGAGCCATATAAAAGCATCAAGAAGTACCATGTCATGGGATCTTTAAGACTAGACTTCTCTATTTTTTCTTGGGTTTCAAACCAGAGTAAAAATGGGGTAACATCATATTATTGACCCTGCCACAGAAAGGTCACAATCAAGTGTCCTACCTGGACACTTGGACATGACTGCATTAAGAGGAGTACCAGTGTTAAACCAGTTTAATTTGCGAGTCAGTACTGTAGCAAAATGTTAATTCTAATGATTTAAATTAAATTAAATTAATGAATACATTTAATGTATTTATTTATTATTAGATTTTTTTTTACTTTTGGATTGATTTCTTTGCATTTTTTTGTTGATAGATTTTCTGCTACTAACCTATTGTCTTCATAGTGGCATTTCACAAGCAGCAACTTTTCATTTATGTTTTTTATTTATTATTATAATTATTATTATTATTATTATTAGTATTATTATTATTATTCTTTTTATTCTTTTTTTTTACAAAAAGGATACGTAACTTTTTTTTAAACCTATTGGCAGAGTGGAAGTTTTTCAAATAATTGCAAACAAGTATAGGGCTGTGGGCTGAGACAAAGTTCAAAGTGTACTTTATTGTCAATTCACTATGTAACAGACATTACACAGAGGACTGAAATTGTGTATCAGGAGCTGGTGTGGTCGCTGCCGTACAGTGCGCCGCCATCTTTTTTTTCTTAGGTGCATCACTCAAGCATGCATAGATCACTAACAATACAGCGCTGATAAGTTCATGATTACAAAAATGTTTTTAAAAGTTTTTATAAGTCAGTTCTGTGTCCTAAAGTTTTTTTTCAACCCATAAAATATCGAAAAGGCCAGATTAGAGATTTAAATGAGGGTACAGAGTTGGGAGAAACAAATTCATCAAATTGCCCGAGCCATCAGCTAATCGACAACATGATAAATCTGGTAATACCACATCAAATTTTGCCCCTACAGTCCTTTTTGCAATGCAGCTTGAACCCCAGTATCTGTTTACTTTAACGGATATTACCATTAAACACAGAAGCAAACGAGCCAATTAGAATCACAGGGAGATTATAATGAACCAAAGGGGAGGATGTATACGGGATCCTCCAGGGTGCATGCAGATAAATGCTCTGAGTCAGCTCTCAGAAGCAGCTTTAGCCTTAGCGTAGCATCTCCGAGGACCACAGACATGTTTTTCCACCCAACAACTGCCGTCTCCCGGGATCTCTTACTGTTTTCCACCTCCACTTTCTCTTTGGGCTGCACTAGATAAGTCATACGCTAACACAATGTTCCCCTGATGTCCATTATAGCGCAGGGCTCGTTAAGTGGCTGCTAATTTGTCCCGCTCTCCGCCAAATACGTCACGCAGTATCTCAGGGAGTATCAACAATTCACTGCATATTCTCATTAGAGGGAGTTATTAGACATGGCCGTTGTATTTGAAGAAGTGGTAACAGTAAGTGTGAAGGAAGATGGCATTCAAACAGCATACATTTTATATGACAACTTACTTCGTGACAGCTCTTGGTCAATAAAGCGGAAGAAAATGGAAATAAAAAGCTGTTGGTCACACCTCTTCTTCAGCTGAAATACACACATGCTATTTTGTGCTATTGTAAAAGGCACTATATCTGAATAAAATGTGCAAAACAGAATCAAAGTTATTCCTCACTTGACTGATGAGTTTGGTTAGCATTTTTCCAGACCAGAGCGGAATAAAACTAAAAACATTTAGTATGCTAACCACACACTTCCTGATTATCAAACAATAAAATGCTCTAGAATTTGATGCAAGACATTTCTTTCCTCAAATACATGGAAAAAAAAGTACATGGTCTCTAACTAGTTTAGGTATCTTCTATAGACTAAGGCTGCATCCCATTACTCTTTCTTACCCCTTCCCCTTTATCTACGTCTTTGTCTTGCCCCTCGATAACGAGCTGAGAGGGCTAGGGGTACGAATGTTCCCCTAAGAAATGGGACATCACTCGATTACCGTTTGCGTCATCATCCCGTGCCTCTACCTGGCTGCTACGTCTACAGGGGCAACAACAGTTGATGCAAACAAACGTAAAAAAATGTCAAGGATTATCGGATACCTCAGTTTGACAAAAAAAAATAGCTTGTTTATGCATGAAAGTTCGATGAAAATGACGGCTAAACAGACATCACTACAGTTAGAACCGTGTTAAACAACAGTTTAACAACAACTACAACAACTAAAAGTAACGTAGAACATAAGGGTCATAACTGTAAACCGTGCTAAACTGTTAATCGATCATTACAACTGCTAAAAATACATTTATGAGACTCCTTGGCTGGTCGATGTGACGCTGCCATCCTGATCCCAAAACCTGCCTGAGCTTGTAGGCGTACCCCTTCATTTTAAGTCTGGTTAAGCACTTACTTCGTTTCAAGGGGTATGTAGCCCTCGGTCGTGGCCCTAGCCCTTGATCAAAATTAGAATGGAGGCACCCCTTGCCCTCACATGAACACTCAAAACCAAGGGGTAGGGGTAAGACAAAGGGGTACGACAGAGAAATGGGATGCAGCCTTAAACCTAAAAAACATGCACCAGGGACTACAGGTGGAAATTATCTCTGGTGCTACAACTTGGCACAATGCATCTCTCCTGTTAGGGTTAATGTCGATTGTGCACTGTCTCTGTCTCATAAACTAAATGTCATTTGTAATCTTTGTGGTTATTTTTATTGCACTGAAAAAAACAGAAAACTCTGTCCTGACCTTCTGCTTGTTTCCATGGAAATCTTGTTCCTTCAGCTTTAATCTTCCACATTTTTTAATTTTATTTTGTAGGTGTACACTTTTTTTTTTAACAATTGCAGTTAATGTCTTAAATTCATATCAACTGTATATTTTGTAACTACTTCTCTATTATGCTAACTAAGCAAATTGGGCTATGGTATTCCTAAATAAAAACAGCTTAATCAAGTTTTCCTATGTATTCAATGCTACAAGTACAATCTGCATATATACATATTTTTCCATCTCTAATGAATCCTTTGTGAATATTCATGCAGGTTGTGTAGCATAAACATTCTATCCTTATTGTGTTTATGGATGATATCGGACCAACAAATCTGAACAATAGTTTTAAAGCTCTGGCTCCAGACATCTGCTGTTTACAGATTTATTACTGCCTTTTCTCTCCGGGGAGGATCTGCTACTGGCCCCTTTCCTATCACAGATCCTCATTTGGTATGCATTGCGTCCATTAGCACACGGTGTCCTTCTGCTCAGAGAAAAAGTTATGCAAAAAGAATAACATTGCTGAAAGGTAAAATAAATAACCTCCACCAAAGTTGACGCCATTATTCAGAATCATTCAAGCGCTAAAAACATTCCTCTTTGAGAAATTGGCTGTGTTAGTTTGACACGAGAGGGGCGAGGTCCTTGATGAAGTGTCAGGTAAAAGGGACACATACATCAGAGTGGTACTGGAGAGCACTATGGAACCAGAACGGTGTGTGATTGGAGATATTTGTATACTCTAAATGGGCTTGCATGATTTTATTATATACACAAGAGGCTGTTCAGAAACAATAAGTTCAGAAACAATAAGAGTTGCTTTGACAGAAAACCTATATTATAATATTCATTAATTTGCCAAGGGAGATTATTAATAGTACTTTATTACAATGGTGTACATAGTAAAATAAATACTGTTTCTTTTTTATGTGATTAGGTGAATATAACTTTTTTTTTTTTTTTACTTTTTCAAATTCATTCTAGAAAATTTTGAAGAACACCAGATAGATTTGAGGGCCTGAAAATATCACCATACCTTCAAAATACCCATGAAACATTTTGAGTGGACATTTTCCATACACCTGTAGTGGTGAAATTTAAAAAAGTAGATAAAAGTATAGCTGTCCAGAGATAATATGTGAGTGGGCCTTTGATCCCAGGGCTCATTGTAACCCTGTAGCCATAAAAGCTCTAGCTTTCTATTCTGTCCAGGAGCTGAAGTTTTGTCCTCCGTGTGGGTCTCCATGCATTACAACATAAACGTTCCACTCAGCAGCTTTGTATTTGGCTCAGCAGCCTGGTTGGAAACAGAACCTGAATATCAGCACGCACCCGCTCTGCCTCCCAGAATGTGTTTGAGTTTTCTGGCAGTGTATGAAAAGGCATTGTTCATAAAATATAAGGGTGCTGCTTTCAAAATGGCAGGTTTAAAAACTGCTTATTTGTTGCTTATTTTAACCTTACACAACTCCACTTTCTCGTTATTCACTGTATAAATTCAAATGTGGGACTGAAGGGCCAAAGTTAAATACAGTGCAAACAATGCAAAACAACATAGCTAACTTTTAGAATCAAGAAGAAGAAGAAACGACTTTAATGATCTCACACTGGAGAAATTCTTCTCTGCATCCTGTTATTAGGAGCAGTGGGCAGCACATTACTGCGCCCGGGGAACATCTCCATGATCTTCTTGCTTCGGCTTGGTCAGGACCTAAGCTGGAGGATTTTACCTATGGTGCATGTTTTGGGTTGATGGGGGAAACTGGAGTGCCCAGAGGAAACCCACCCAGACACAGGGAGAACATGCAAACTCCACACAGAAAGGCCCAGGCGACCCGGGGATCGAACCCAGACCAAGCTAAGTACTTTGGCTGTAGGGTTGTTCTGATGCTGATACTGGAATGAGCAAAAGCTCTGCACATTTTTTCAGGTATCAGCAAGTACTGTTGATGTCTGTGGCTAATATTACCGCTAACACTCAGAGCAGGTTACGTGCAGACTGTGAGACTCTGTGGACGCTTAAATCACTGAGCTTATTAAAATAACTACAGCTACTGGGTAGGGGTGGCACGGTATGTGTATTCGTATTGAACCGTCGCGGTACGGGGGTCACGGTTCGGTGCGCGCATTTTGATGGAGAATATACGGTACAAAAGTTTAATATTGAACTGACCACGGGACTTTCATTTTGCAAGGGTTTCCTTGAGGACTCTTTAACCATTGCCATTTGCGAGCCCTGATGAACATGTATACACAGAGATGAAAGTCATCAGTCATGAAAAATGCGGAAAGTCACGGACACACACCCCCCCTTCCCCCCTGCACTTTGTTTTGAGGAGCTTATGCACGCTATGAACAGGAGGAGAGAGAGTGTGAAAAGGCGGTAAGTGAGGCACATACAGATAGGGTGTTTTATAAAGTTTAACCTGCCCTGTGATACATGTTACACGTTATACATGCGAAAGAGCTGTGCTCGCTCGCTGACGTGCGGTGTCCGCAGCTCCAGACGGGCTCGCGCGGTAGAAGTTTAATACGAGACACAAACTTTTGTTTCTGAATACGGGACGATTCCATTTTTCAAGGGACGGTTGGTGACCCTAAACACAACACTCACTCTCTCTCTCTCTCTCTCTCTCTCTCTCTCTCTCTCTCTCTCTCTCTCTCTATCTATCTATCTATCCATCTATCTATCCATCTATCTATCTATCTATCTATCTATCTATCTTTTTATCTATCTATCTATCTATCTATCTATCCATCTATATATCTATCTATCTGTCTGTCTATCTATCTATCTATCTATATATATATATATATATATATATATATACACACAGACACACCCAAAATCTTTCTCAACGAAATTGCAAAGAAATATATATTTAAAAAAAAGACCCCGCAGTTGAAAAATTTAATGAAGGTGTACACAGCTGTACACAGTTTACTATTGCAAAATGCACATGTTTAAAACAGCGTTATGTTGTTATCTGTGATATAGGCCAGGCCTATAGCTCATGTTCACTGAGCTATGTGAATTTAAAAAAGTGTTTAGGTACTTGTGTGTATTGTATGTGAAGGTACCCATGTGTTAAAACTTCACTGATGTACCCAGCTCAGTAACCAATCAGTATATCAATGTGGTGAGTCAATGTAGTGCTTGCGTGTTCACTTGTTTTACAGGTTTTAAGTTGCAGCTATCTCAGCTGGAGGTTTAAACAATAAAAAACTGCCTTTGAGGACAGCCTTTCTGGTTATGTTTTTTTTTTTCCTGCACTGTACCAAAAATGTACCGAACCGTGGGGTCTGAACTGAGGTACGTACCGTACCGTGAGTTTTGTGTACCGTGCCACCCCTACTACTGGGAGTGGAGCCCGAGAACAGCACTAACTCGGACTTTGTATGTGTTTGTGACGTAAACGTGAATAGAGCCTATGAGACACCTGTGGCTCAGCTTGTCCTCCTTGGTGGAGCGGGACCAAAGAGGCATCCCCAGACTGCCCCTCTCCACAGCTTCTCTGTTTGGCTCAGACATCCAAGCCATCATTGATTGTTTGAAGGCCACTGCTAGAGGATCAGTAGCTAGCTCCCCATCTCTAGCCCTGGCGCGAACAGCGTGGCTTTTGCCATGAACCAGACAGAAGGAGGACTGGCACTTGGGGAGCCCGGGACCGGACCGCGGCCCACATCCCAGCTAACACCCCCACACCCACCTCCAGAGGTGCTGCTCTGGGAGAGAAGTTGGCGCGAGGTAAACGCCATTTTCTCGTGCTCTTCACATGCTCCAAAAATGTTAATAAAGGCCGTTAGGCTCATTACTTCTCCCAAAAGAGCAAAATCTCTTTAGATGCATGCCTTTTGCCCTACTGCTGCTAATGTCAGTAGCACTCACTATTCCCACTGTGGGCTCAAGCCGCTCTCCTACGCTCACTACACACAGGCGGATCAGGCTAGAAGGCTATAGTTTCTCGGTGGCTGCAGCCGCAGCGGACACCACTACAGCCAAGGCCCAAAAATGCTGAGTACTCAACACTGGGGCAGACAGGATGTCCTGAGGGGGGCCTCTGCACGATGAATGGGTCCTTTTGCCAGGCGTAGCACTTCAAGTCAGGGACAGGCTCGGTTGCCCCGAGGTCAACCTTTTCGCAAGTGCAGAGAACGCACAGTGCCCACTCTGGTTCTCACTCAGGTCGTCGGACGAGCCACCACTTGGGGTAGATGCGCTACCGCACCGGCTGTTGCTCATGGGCTTGCCGTATGCCTTTCCACTGCTGTGTCGGACCTCTGCTGTCGTTATTATCCACTGTCGTTCAAACGTCTTGCCCACTGAAGGTATTTTGGCTTATGCCAACCCCCCCCCCTGCGGTCGTTAGAGCACACACCACACGTGGTCTAGCTTCTTCTGTGGCCCTCTAAGGGGCAGTACAGTGGAAGAAATTTTCATCTCTGTGTCTACCTTTGTGCGATCTTATCCTTTAAATGTTTTAGCTGTATCACTTGCTCGTTTTGTGCTTAATGAAAACCAGGGTACTCTCCTGAGAGAGCCTTCCACATAGCAGTATCTCCCTTCTCGGGCATCGTACGTGGAGGGAGATATTTGTGTGGGCCCTCTGGGTGAGGCTCGCCCACATTTCAGCTTGACCCTGCTTTTCTCTTGTACAGTTAGTGCGCCTTGGCCTGTTGGTCAGCACACAAAATACAGAAATTACAGTTACTTGAAGTGACTATAGTTCTATGAGTGTGTGCGAGCCCACCTACTGTCAGGCCCAGCTGGATTTGTTTCCCTCTCTGAGCTGATATGAAGAAGGGAGTTATGTGGCTAGCTGCCTGGTATTTATGGGGGACCGGGTTCACAAGCATGTGCCAGCCTGGTGCGGTGACTGCTTTGATCTTTCTCAGAGGCTGGCCTGGCACCGCAGAGCGGTAACCAATAGCAAAGATGGGCTTGCACACACTCACAGAATGTTAGTTATGTCATGTAATTTTTACAGGCCTCAGTGTTGGTTTTATGCGCTCTGTGCATGGACCTATTAAAGGCTGGTAGAAAGTGCAAAAGTGTCTGAGTCAGCACTACAGCAATACATTTCACTAATACTTTATTCCTCAAATTTAATTTATTCTTGCAGGTTTTCATTAAAAATAAGCCTTTTAGAATATTTATTTTTTTGCTCTTGTATTGTACGAGAAGAAAATAATCCTGCACTCCTTCTTACTTGCAAAATGTAAAATTTATATATACCTATTTTGCCTGATGAAGGCCTAGTGCCGAAAGGTTGCATGTCCTAATAAATCTTACATTTTGCAAGTAAGACGGAGTGTGGGATTATTTTCTTCTCGTATGTTCTGGGGCTGCTCCCTCTCCTCCAACGCACCCGTTTGAAGAAATTGAAGTGCGAAGTTCTCATTCTTGCTCTTGTATTGTATCAAAATTGAGTGGCCATACACTATTTGGTATCAGACTGGTATCAGTATCGCGAGTACACCAAGATCAAGTATTAGATTGGAGAAAAAAAGTAAGTGTTGGAACAACACTACTTGGGTGTCTTGAAAGACGCTGTTCACATCAAAGTTCTTATTATTAATCTACAAAGAACTAACTATAATAGGAAGATCAGCAAACTAAATTATTCATTAGTTTCAGTTTCCTTTTCAAGGCACAATTTAATACAAAATTTAATAACAATAAATAGTATAATAATGTAAAAATAAATAATTATAAAAAATATTTTGTTTTGTAAATTTGGAGTTGCTATGGCAACGGTTTTAATTTTTCATCACTCAAACTCATGGATAAAGGCACTCTGAAAGACCTGCATCCTGAAATCTTTGTGAATACACTGACAGTTTTTTGTATTGCTTTGTCTAGATTCACATACACACTGGGAGAGGGCATGTGGCTCCCGCTGAGTAAAAGCTTCGTGATCCCTCCGGCCGAGCTCGCCATCAACCCTTCGGCCAAGTGTAAGACTGATATGACTGTCATGGAGGACGCTGTGGATGTACGGTAAGGCTGTTTCTTCTTACATTTTTCCCCATTTTCCCCATTGAGGCTTATTGTTTAGGTTTGACAAAAGCACAGGTACAAAAGAGGCCTGTATGAAAGCATAGTTTGTTTCCACTGCGGTTTTGAAGGCATTATGGCCCTATTGTGATACTTTGACAAAACCAAGAATGATTGTGCTTTTTGGAGACTGCAGAGTTACACAGGTGTTCTCTTGAGTATTTTTTATATTCCTTTTGAAAGATTTCAAATGGTTACAAAAGCTTTTTACCACTTTTTTTTTTAAACAAATTTCTTGTGTTCAAAGCTTTTGCCATTGGAGCTCAATCTGGGGCCAGGTCATATTTCATTCATACTGCAATATTGTTAAAATTGGATCTAAAATGAAACACAAAAGTCAGAAATATCTCTATCGTCAGAAATATCTTTGTTTGAAAGATTATGCCGCAACATTTGATTTGTTTTTATTATATCCTTGATAATATCCATTTCACATTTTATTAGGGATGTACAATATATCGGCATTAACATCGGTATCAGCCGATATTGCACAGATTTTAACGTATCGGTATCGGCCCGATGTGTAAAAGTGGGCCGATATTAACAGCCGATATTTGTCAGTACAGTGGTCCCTCGCTCTATTGCGGTTCACTGTTCGCGGCCTCGCTGTTTCGCAGATTTTTTTTATTTTTATAGTTTAACATTTTTTTTATAGTGTAACATTGTGTTCTGTGTCCTGATTGGCTAAGAGACTAGACCAGGACTAAACGTGGACTAAACCAGGTCTAGACCAGAACTAAACCAGGTCTAGACCAGAACTAAACCAGGTCTAAACCAGGTCTAAACCTGGACTGGCCCTGGACTAAACCAGGACTGGACCAGGTCTAGACCTGGAGTAAACCGGGCCTAGACCAGGTCTAGACCTGGAGTAAACCGGGCCTAGACCAGGTCTACACCAGGATTACACCACTCTTTGCTGGTTTCGTGCGGCTGTTTTGTGGCTCGGGCTGAGAGGACGCGGTCCAGGCGCGGCGGTTCGATCTCATGCTCGCAGCCCCGGTGTACGCGCGGCCTCGCGCCGGTCGTGCTGCTCTGTCACGGATTTGTCCACGATGAGGGGTGCACGTGTCGCGCACTTCTCCAAGGAGTTGGTGCGCGTCCCGGGATGTGGCAGTGCTCCTCGCGCGTCCGGCGGGGCTTTCGGGGCCGTGTCTCCCCCCACGCGTCACTATTAATACATTTTGTTAAAAATCTATGAAAGTTTGAGTACCGAGGGGACCGCACATCCCCTCCCCTCGGGACTCGTCGCTGCTAGCCTGAGCCGTGACTCAAAAACACGACTAAGAGCAAATCAGGCAAGAAAAGAACAGGTAGAGATCGTTTACAGAGGGATCCATATGCCACAAACTCACTTGCCTCTGTTCGGTTGTAAAGGCAGTACACCGATGAAGCTGCTGCTGCTAATAGCAGAGCTAGCGCGAAACCAGGAAAAGAGCCAAACGCGGTGGTTTAATCCTGGTTTAGACCTGGTCTAGACCTAGTTTAGTCCGCTTTTAGTCCTGGTCTGGTCCTGGTTTAGTTTTCACCATAAGTAGTAAGTATAAAACCTTGCTATTCAAAATATCTTCTTGAAACTTGTCATTTCGTACAGACCACAAAGTCATAGCCCAAACAGCAGCAGTAGTATTAAAGTTACTTCTGATACCAGGGATGCCACAGTATTAATTCAGTCAGTGGATCCTCTCTCTCTGTAACCCCACCCAGCTCTGGGATTCTGTCTCTGCATTTATATTTTGTCTGTCTCTCAAGGGACCGCCAGCAGTTGCGCTGATGTGCGTGATGGGAAATATAAACTAGTACAAACAACTTCTGCTACAATATCACTCTGTCTGGGAGTGTATTGCAACATCCCAAACATAATGGAAATCAACCCCTGACAAGTTCACCAAGCTTTATACAAACTGATAGAACCGTCAGATGCATCGAGAGACATACAACTTCATCTTTACCATGCCTTTCTCCAGTATAATCACTTTGGCATGAACTAAAAACAAAACAAAAAAACAAACTTGTGCTTTATTTCAAGTATACACAGTAACAGTTTATAAAGCAAGAAGCTAGGCGGAAATCTTAATTTAAAATGATTCAGCAATAGTGACTACTTAATAAAAGGTTCTGTATTACACAAAAAAGACTCTTGTGAGCTTTTAGCCTTATGATAATGTTACCTCCTCAAAAACATACCTGGGGTTTTGTTTTGTTTCATTCACAGACACATGTTTGACTGCATCTCAAGCTCAAAATACTCTGTTCCACCTTGTGATGACTGGCATTCCAGGGCTGAAATGATCCAAATGATTCTTGTGAAGGTGTATGGTATTTAAAAACACAGTGGAACACTTCCTGTATTACCACATGACATCACAAGTGTTTATATAGATTAGACAATAGTGTAATGTGGGCCATTTAAAGGTTTAGGATATTAATTGAGTACTAAGCCTGAAGCACTCCTAATTAACTATTTTTCTAATGTGTAATATGTAGTTCAAAAGTTCAAAGTTCAAAGTCAGCTTTATTGTCAATTCTGCCATATGTGTTCAACATACAGTGAATCGAAATTTTGTTTCTCTCTGGCCAGGTAGTGCAAAAGACAGTGTACAAAATACAATATGAAGACAAAACACAACAAAAAACTATCTAAGACAGAGATCTAAAGTTAAAACTAAAGTCTACGATCTAAAATCTTAAAACAGTGCAACATAATAAATAAACTATACTATATACAGATTTCCAAAGTGTGCAGTGTGCATCAAAATGTGCAATGGAAGATACAGCAGTGACTTGGTCATGTGCAGTAGAATGTGCATTAAGATAAAATAAAAATAAATGTGCAACAGTAGTAATTCTAGTGCAGTAACAGGAGTAAACAACAGTACTAAAATTCCAGTAGTCAATGTGCAATAACAGTAGTAAACAACAGTGCAACGGGGGTAAAATTCAATAACAGGAGTAAACAACAGTACTAAAATTCCAGTAGTAAATGTAAGTGTGCAATAACAGTAGTAAACAACAGTGCAACAGGAGTAAAATCCAGTAGTAAATGTAAATGTGCAACAGTGCAACAGTAGTCCTTAGCAGCAGTTTTTTAAAGTGTCTAGAGTGATATGTCTTTTATGGAATACAGGTTATGCCAATATGGGGGGTGGGGGGTGGGAGATGGGTAAGGTGGGAGTTCGGGTGTGAGTTCGGGTGTGAGTTCAGCCTCCTGACAGCCTGGTGGATGAAGCTGTTTGAAAGCCTGGTGGAGTGGGCCCGGAGACTCCGGTACCTTCTCCCCGAGGGCAGGAGGCTGAACAGGCTATGTGCGGGGTGGCTCGGGTCACCCACAATGTTGGACGCTCTGCGGGTGAGCCGGGTGTTAAAAATGTCTAGGAGGGAGGGGAGAGAGACACCAGCGATCCTCCCAGCTGCATTCACTATGCGCTGCAGAGCTTTCCTGTTCTGTTCAGTGCAGCTCCCGTACCACACAGTGATGCAGCTGGTCAGGACGCTCTCAATGGTGCCTCTATAGAAGGTGGTCATAATGGGTGGAGGGGCTCCAGCTCTCCTCAGTTTGCGGAGGAAATAGAGGCGCTTCTGAGCCCTCTTTGCCAGTGATACAGTATTCACTGTCCAGGAGAGGTCCTCACTGATGTGCACCCCCAGGAATTTGGTGCTGCTCACCCTCTCTACAGCAGCACCATTGATGGACAGTGGGGGGTGCTGGGTGGGGCCTCTCCGGAAGTCAATAACAATCTCCTTGGTCTTTTCAACATTAAGAAGGAGATTGTTATTGCTGCACCACTGGGTCAGAAGGCTCACCTCACTCCTGTAGTTTGTCTCATCGTTATTAGAGATGAGACCCACCACAGTCGTATCGTCCGCAAACTTCACTATGTGATTGGTGCTGAACGCCGGTGAGCAGTCGTGGGTCAGCAGAGTGAAGAGCATCGGACTGAGCACACAGCCCTGGGGGGCTCCTGTGCTCAGTCTAATGCAGCCTGAGGTGTTTCTGCCGACCCGCACTGCCTGTGGCCTCTCACTGAGGAAGTCCAGCAGCCAATTACAGAGTGAGGTCTGAAGCCCCAGGTGGTCTAGTTTGATAATGAGCTGCTGTGGGATTATAGTGTTGAATGCTGAACTGAAATCTATGAACAGCATTCTCACGTATGAGTCTTTATTGTCTAGGTGGGTGAGAGCCGGGTGAAGTGCAGAACAGATTGCATCCTCGGTAGAGCGGTTGGCCCGGTATGCAAACTGGTATGGGTCTAGGGTGGGGGGGAGGATGGATTTGATGTGTGCCATGACTAGCCGTTCAAAGCACTTCATGATGATGGGGGTCAGTGCAACAGGGCGATAGTCATTAAAAGTGGCCGGAGTGGGCTTCTTTGGCACGGGAACGATGGTGGTGGTTTTGAAGCAGGAGGGAACCACAGCCTGGCTCAGAGAAGCATTAAAGATGTCTGTGAAGACATCCTTGAGCTCCTCTGCACAGTCTTTCAACACACGACCAGGAATGTTGTCCGGGCCTGCAGCCTTGCGGGTGTTGATCCTGGAGAGTGTCCTCTTCACGCTGGCTGCAGACACACACAGGGGCTGGTCGTGGGGAGGTGGTGGAGTTTTTTGGGGCCGGGTGTCATTTCCTGCCTCAAACCGTGCAAAGAAGCTGTTGAGGTCATTGAGCAGGGTGATATTATTGTCACAGGTCTGTGGCAAGGGTTTGTAATCCGTGATGTTCTGGATGCCCTGCCACAGACTCCGTGTGTCCCTGCTATCTCTAAAGTGTCCGGTTATTTTCTGTGTGTATTTGTGTTTGGCTTTCCTGATGCCACGGGACAGGTTGGCTCTTGCTGCCCTCAGATGGGGGACATCCCCAGCTCTGAAGGCAGCGTTCCTGGCTCTCAACAGCCTGTGAACCTCCCCTGTCAGCCATGGCTTCTGGTTAGCCCTGGTGGTGATGGTTTTTGTGTGTGTGACATCACCAATGCATTTGGTGATGTAGGAGGTCACAGTGTCTGCGTACTCCTCAATGTCAGTGTGATTGTTGTATGTGGCGGCCTGTTTGAACACTGCCCAGTCTGTTGTACCGAGGCAGTGCTGTAGTGCAGACGAGGCCCCCTCTGGCCACACCTGGATCTGCTTCAGAGCCGGCCTAGAGACCCTTACACGGGGTCTGTATGCCGGTCTGAGCACAACAGAGATGTGGTCAGAGAGGCCTATGTGGGGGGAGGGGTAAGCCTTGTATGCTCCCCTGTGTGTAGTGTAAACCATGTCCAAAATATTGTTTCCCCTGGTTGGGAAATCAACATGCTGATGCATTTGTGGCATGACAGTTTTGAGGTCTGCATGATTGAAATCCCCGGCAAGGATAAAAAATCCGTCCGGGTGAGCAGTCTGTTGCTCGCTAATAGAGTTATACAACTCATACAGTGCCTCCCTCCTATCAGCGCTGTTCGGTGATGGGGGGACGTAAACAACCACTAGCAATATTGCCGTGATTTCACGCGGGAGATAAAAAGGCCGGCACTTCAGAATCATAAACTCCACTAGGGGTGAACAGTGTCTACATACCACCACAGCGTCCCGACAATAAGTGTCCCGAAGAAAAATTATTAAACCCCTCCGCGGGATTTAACTCCGGGGACACCGCTAGCTCGGTCCGAGCGGTAGCATGTTAGCTCGTCCAGGCGCACCGCTGAGTCCGGGATGTTGTCATGGAGCCATGTTTCCGTAAAAACAAAAACACAGCACTCCCTCACGTCGCGCTGGGCAGCCCTCAGTCTGATGTAGTCCATTTTATTGTCCAGAGACTGCACGTTGGCGAGGAGAATGGATGGAATGGCCGGCCGGTGCGGGCTAGCCGTTAGCCTAGCTCTGATACCGCCGCGCTTGCCTCGCTTCTGACGCCTCTCACACCGCTTGCGGCGTCTCCTCTCCGGGCGGGGGGCGGCAGGCGAGTCCGGTGTAGCAGCGTTAGCAGCATTAGCAGCAGGCCGGCAGAGTAGTCCGAAGCGCGCCAGCTTCTCCTCTAGTACAGTGTCCAGGGAGTTGTGCTGGCCAGTTCTGCCTATGTCCAGCAAGAACTGCCTACTGTACTTGTTAGAAAACACTGAAGACGAACAAGATAGACTAGACAAAGACGGTGAAAACACTACGCTATCGGCCGGACGAGGGGCCGCTGCGTCTTCACGCGCCGCCATCTTGGAAGTCTAGTAGTAATTAAGGTGTAGTTATTGCAGTGGGACTGTTGAGGGTAATAACTGTTATTACTAAATATAAGTGATGACACTTATATTTAGTTTTTTTTTTGTTTATAAAATATCAACTCCCTCATTTCTCATGCAGAAGCACTGTTCAGTCAAGTTAGTATAGTCATTAATGTGATGTTTCCCCTTCCCTTTCATCTTTTGCCAACATGGAATCCCTGGAGACACAAGTTCCGCTATAGCTTTGTGTTAAAAGCTTGGACTTTCAGGTCACCAGTTGCTGCTTCAAACTACTTAAAGTGCAGCTCAACTTGTGTGAACTTAGGCTTAACTTCAGGGTGGGTGTGACCTTCCACATCTCTAGAAATACTTCCCAGAGGCCATTTCATTAAGTCTGGCTCCATGTCCATGTTAAACGACTTGATTAGCAAAGGCTGGTCCAAAGGTTAACACAAGTTTTTGGCCATAATTCAGAAATGTAGTTAATTGGGATACATTTTCCTGCTCATTTGTATCAGGCTAAAGCAATGATGTGGTGACATTTTACATTCAGACTCTCAAAGGGCAGCTTTAGTATCCTGAGTTTAAACAACACAGTTCTCAGAAAATTACAATTCATGTCATCTTTTTGGTATAAAAATAAGTTAAAAAAAAAAAAAAAAAAAAAAAGAAGAGAAGGATTTTTTTTTTGTGCAGGATGTAATTGATTTTTACCAAAATGAATTTACTCAAAAAAAAAGAAAAAAAAAAAAGATTGGTTTAAAATTGATAAATGCAGAATTCTTGGTACTTAATTGGAAATAATAGATACTTTAAACTCTAAAGCATCTATTATTTCCAGTTAAGTAATAAAATATAAATAATACAATATGTGATACACCAAAACAAACCTTTCATATATAAGAGTAGTTTTAGAACAACATACAGTTAAAAGGTTAAAGTTATAATTGGATTTCTTGTAAATGCAGAGAATATTATTTTAGAAGAAAAATTTATAAAATATAAAATTATCTCTGAACCTTGATGAACCTTTTCATGAATAGAATAGAACCCTCAATGGCCCCTGCCTGTGCTTTTTTCTATAGGCACTGTAAAGAGCATTGTGCATTCTTCATATTGACAGGTCCCTGATTCTTGCATATAATATTTATTAAAGACAAGGCAGGAAAGGAAGGCAGCATCACTTTACATAAACACCGCTGTTAAACATTTATAAGCCGTATATGAGCATTTATTCAATGTTTAAAAACTGTAGGTTTAACTCGCTCTGGTTACAGCTACGCTACATGGTGAAACATACATATTAGAAAAGCTCCAGACTGCTGTGCTACTTTCAATAATAATAAATCAGAATTTCTGTTGTCATTGTGGATTTGGTTACCCAGCACTACTGTGTATCAATTATATATTGACTGTTGCCGTCATGTTAATAATATAATATGATTAAAACCTAAAAAAAAAAAAAAAAAAAAACATGCACCAGGGACTCCAGGTGGAAACTAGCTCTGGTGCTACAACCTGGAACAATGCATTTCTCCTGTTAAGGGTAGCGTATATTGTGCACTGTCCCTGTCTCATAAAAATAAATAAATAAATAAATAATTCCAATACATACAAATGTCTGAAGCAAGCTTTTTACATAATTGTTATATACTATGAATAGATCAGTGATTTTTTTTATATGATATTGGTGCTGCTGGCGGTGGATACCCTGGCAAGCTAAGCCGGGCCTGCAGTTGTTTCTAATACTCTACAAAGACTTTAATATGGGGCTGGGATTGGGAATGATTTGCCAGTCAGAGGTCTGTTTGTTCAAAACAAACATGGCGGCTCAATACATGTAAAACAGAGAACTGAGAAACATGTGTGAAAATCTAAATGCTGTTCATCTGAGGTGAAAGAAATTTATTTTAGTGGGAAGTTCCATATATTTGGGGGAAACAGGAAGACCATTTGGAACACGGAAAAAAGAACATCACAAAGTGTGTGAAAATGAAACAGCAAACAGACAAACAAGAGTAATAAAAGAACAAGCAGACCAGGAAAATCTGAAATCAGCCATATCCGGCCACTGCAAGAGACAAAGCCACATTATGGACTGGAACAATTCCGGGGTCATCCGTCCTGAAAGCAACAAATACCAGCGCTGGATCAGAGGCCATCGAGATCTGCAAAGGAGCCTAAATCGTGACGAGGGAGCCTATTCCTTATCACACACATGAGATGCGGTCCTGGAGAGACCTACACCCCCTACTGTCTAGTAGCCTAGAAGACAAGTCACTACACCATTACATGACTCTTCTGAGGAGGGCTGCAGGAAGCAGCCAAAACATGTAAAGCAGGTACACAAACTCTCCTGTCTGACAAAAATTCTAAGTTTTGCTAATTCTAAGTTTAAAACTGAAGACAGAAACAACCTGTGCCAAAGAGGCTTTGAAGATATGGTGTGATTGTGTAATTGGCAAAGAATGAGCTTCATTCAATTTATAGTAAACTGGATATTGGTGAATAAGCCAAAAACAATAACACTTTTTTTAGACCTGTACTGACATTTGTCTTGAGCTTGTAAGTCATCCTTGGTTTAGTCACGATAAGCTGACACAGCACCTGCACCGTGTCTTACCGAAAAAAGCTACACCGAGTAATGAGAGCAGCGGAGAGAATCGTGTGTGTGTCTCTCTCTCCTCCCTGCAGGACTGCACCCACCTGAAGAGGCAGTTGGATGGGTGGGTGGGATCACCCGAAATGCAGAGGGCTTTGGGGGTGATCCCACCCACCCATCCAACTGCCACTTCAGTCTGCTGCCATCAGGAAGGAGACTGAGGAGCCTCAGGGCAAAGACCAGCAGACTGAAAGACAGCTTAATTCACCAAGCTGTCTGGATGCTGAACTCTCTCCCTACCCTGCCCTCCCTCCCCAATGACACTGCTGCTTAAAGGACACTTAAAGCACACTGACACTGCTGCTTAAATGACACCATTTGAGCTTATTACACTACACATTGTATTTTACCTATTTGTATTATACACTAGTTTACTGTACTTTTGCTACAGGTATATGTGATGTTTTAGTCCTTGGGTTTATTGTCTTGTACTTTGGCTAAGGGTATATGTGACGTTTCAGTCATTGTGTTTGTCTTGTACTTCTGCTAGGGGTATATGTGATGTTTTAGGCATGGTGTTTATTGTCTTGTTTATTAGATGTTTATTGTTTAGATGTATTAGATGTGTTAGAGGTATTAGATGTTTATTAGATGGTTTAATGTGCACTGTGGGCCTAGGGAGCGCTGCAATTTCAAATCCTGTGTGTGCAACCTGTACATATGTTTTTTAACAATAAAGCTGACTTTGAACTGTTTTACTGTTCAAACATGGGCCTTATAATATTACATAAATTGTGACTGCAAAAATACTTTAGCATAACTGTAATTGATCATAATATGCAGTGCACATTCCCCACAATGGAATAGGTTTGTCCCTGCCTATCCTTGGTTATGTCTCATTATCTCAAAGATTGCCTCTGCTGAACTTTTTCTGCCTCGTGGCCACTATAGCATTATGACTCAATCAAGCTAACCTGGCCTCTACGAACAGGTCGTTTCCAGAGAGCACATTAGCACGTACTATAATTAGTGGTGTGCATTGTCTTTTATTGTATGCCAGGACATGCCCTCTCCACAGATTTAGAGTACACAAGCGTGTCTGATGCAGCCCCGATTTGCCAACGATTTGCCCTGTGAAAATTATGTCAGGTAAAATTAGTTCCACACAACTGAATGTCCACATCATTATTTCTCATTAACTCTCAAGGCTTCCATGATTCCACCAACGGGCTATTCTGATTCCACTTTTAATCAACACAGGAGGAAAAAAATCAAATAAAAATAATCCCTGTTTAAGGGTGCTCTATTGGACTTTTACTGTGAAACGTGAAAAAGAGTACTAGTACATTTTAAATGGTTTGCCATTGTATTAAATTATTCTTCACTCACCTTATGTATTCAGAGCATCCCAATTATTCACAGCAATGAGTTTATAAGCTCTTTAACAACTCTCAAACTGATTATCAAACAATTAAAATGCTTCTTAATTAGAGGCGGACAGCATACAGTGGACTTATGTTGACCTCAAGAGCTGCTTATACAATAAATCTGTACTGAGATCAAAATCCTGATTGAATCCAAATCCAAGATGGCAGCGTGGACACACCCAGAGGCTGCTCTCTGTCCCAACGTTACAGAGTCTTTTTGTGTTCTGTCGTGTAAACAACATTGTTTTTGTTCGTTGACGTCTTTGTCATGTGAGCCTCCTCAAAGGCGCACATACAGCCAACATTCTGCTCAACATTAGCAGAAACAACACTATAAACAACTCATACGTCGAAGGACTATGGGACACACTAAGGAACAGCAGTCTGGTCCAGAAGCACTTACCACCTCAACCCCGACTCCTACATCTCACCCACAGTAGAGGCGCCACAAGCGGTGCAAGAGATAATGGAAGAGGGGTAAACTCGGAGGCATCCAAAACAAGTTAGCTGCAAATCCACACAAGCCGGCAATCCCCACCAACGTACTGTCTAATATACGCTCGCTGGATAATGAGCTGGACCCCGTACGATTACTTCAGGCTACTCTAAAGTCAGTGAAAGAGAGTTATGTCTTTATATTCATGGAAACATGGCTCAACGACAGCATCCCTGATGTAGAGGTAAGATCGGGCCTAAAAAATCCAGCCCGACCCGACCCGGCCCGCGGGTATTAAAGCCCGACCCGGCCCGAGCCCGACCAATTAACTTGATTTGCAGGCCCGAGCCCGAAGCAAACCCGAAATTTCATATTTTATTTGTGAGGACTCTAGAGGAGGAGGAGTCTTGCGGAGGGCAAGATTACAACAAGATTAGAACAACAGGAGCAAGGCACTTAACAAACTGTAGAACATGAGTGAGCAGCAAACTGCCCATCCAGATGTTTTTTTTGTTCTGGCAGGTAATTTCAACCACAGAGACCCAAAGTCCGTGTTTCCCAAATTACAGAAACACATCAACTTTCCTACAAGGGAAAACGACATATTGGACAATGTTTTCACTACCCGGGGGGGAGACTACAAAGCCCCCTCCCTCACCTTGGCGCCTCTGACCACATCACTGTCATGCTAATGCCAGCATACAGGCCACTTTATGCTGGCCAGAAGGGTCTTCAGAGGCACTGGAAGACTGCTTCTCCACCACAGACTGGGAGATATTCAACCAGACTACCACCCATGACAACACCATAGATCTACAGGAATACACAGAGACTGTCACTGCCTAAATCTCAAAGTGCATTGATGCAGGACACCAGGACCATCACTGTTCGGGCCAACCAGAAACCATGGCTCAAAGGGGAGGTCTACAGGCTGCTGAGGGTAAGGAACGCTGCCTTCAAAGCTGGAGACGAGGTGGGCCTAAGGACAGCAAGGGCTGACTCTCTCCCCTCCCTGCAGGGCATCTACCACACCCACTTCACCCACAAAGCCCTCTGCATCCCACCCACCCATCCAACTGCCTCTTCAGTCTGCTGCCATCAGGAAGGAGACTGAGGAGCCTCAGGGCAAAGACCAGCAGACTGAAAGACACCTTCATCCACCAGGCTGTCAGGATGCTGAACTCTCTCCCTGCCCTGCCCCTCCAAGACACTGCTGCTTAAATGCCACTTAAATGACAACGATACTGCTGGTTAAATGACACTTAAATGACACTGACACTGCTGCAACTATATGTGATGTTTTAGTCATTGTCTTGTTTATAAGATGTTTTATGTTCACTGTGGGCCTAGGGAGCGCTGCAATTTCAAATCCTGTGTGTGCACATATGGTTTCTGACAATAAAGCTGACTTTGAACTTTGAAGAGCAATTCTGCTCAAATACATGGAAAAATAATTTGGTACCTTAAGTAATTTTTTTCCCATATATTTTTTGCATCGTTAACAAATACTTTCAAGGTAGCTGAGTACACATGGATTTTATCCTTAACATTTTGCATAGTAGCTATCAAAGTGAGCTCCCTACCTGCTTAGCTGCTTGTACTTGTAATTGCTGTGCACCATGTCAAATTATTGCTTCACGCAGCATTTTTTTTGTAATTCAGTTTAAAAGCTTGTGTTGCATTTTAATAAACAGTGTGTCTCCAGGGCCTTAAACGTGGCAGACGTGGTAATGTTGTGAATGATAGAGAATGAGGCATGCTACAGGAGAATTGGAAATGCATTAAAAGAACAGCGTCAACATGACTTTTCCATCCAAATTATGTTGCAGAGTTGGTTTTAAAATGATATGTTTTTGTAGGTTTAAAAAATATATTTTGCTTATTTCTAGGGTGAATTAATGTTGTATAAAGTAACATAATTTTGTGTGAGAGAAGATGGTGCAGAGGGAGTGGGGTATAATGAATCATGATTAAAATTAATGCTTTATGTAAATGAAATACTTAATCTTGTTTGGGCTATTAGATGTTTCCCTAAGTTTTTCCTGTATTATTAGCAAAATGCAATTTAAAGATGCTACTTTTCTGGTACATGTTTTAGTGGATAGGTTTATTGCTTTGCTTTGTCTGGAATATTCCACAATATGATATTAAAGGTGCACTATATAACGTTTTGGTTACTGGTCTGTCACCTGTTTGTTTCTATGGATATCCCATTGCTCTGCCTGTACAATATGATATTAAACAGATGTACCTTATATTTATTACATTATTATATATAAATTTTATAGCTCAAAAATACATAGTAAAACATGTATTCTGACTATGAGAGGGGCTGCCTCTCCACAGATCTGACCTGTAACTTAGTCTGGCTTTGTCTCCAAAAAGATAGAAAGGTTTGATACCATACTGTGAAACATTCCATACTAAGTAATAACATATCTATGGAGAAAAGCATTTGACGGACCCTCCACCAGAAATGTTACACAATGCACCTTTAAACTTGTCTCTAGCAGATAAGCAGGTAACGTGAGCAGGCCAAGTTACAAATCAGATCTTTGGAGAGCCGACACCAATCACTATAAGAATAATAAGAATGCCTGCTATAAAAAGACCTATTATTTTATCAAAAGTAAGATGGAAAAAGCACATTGATAACAGATAAAGCATTAGAATCTCCAAACAGGAGGCAATGCCCGACCATAAAAGATACACTGTGCAGTTTTAAATTGTCATATTTTAGCATTAGGGACGGTAATATTCCCTTAATGCCAATGGCACCTTGAACGCTGTTGTAACCGGACATTTTGGCCCTGAATGCTTAATGTCCAATAGACTGTAGTGACCTTTGCTTTAAGTGTGAAGTGCAATTAAAAACTCTCCTGCAGGCTTTTTACACTTGGCACCATACCATTTTATTAACTATGTTTGTTATTCATGCTAAGTGACTTTTATTTGCACAAATTGGGCTGCAGAGGGCATGCTTATGTTGGAGCATGGCATTTGTGAATGCAGCATACAGTATGTACACACACAATAAAATAACCATTAAAGATACCCATACATCTGATGAATAATAGATACAACCCCTTCACACAAGCAAACACACGCACACACACCAGAGCAGAGCTTTGGTCAATACAAATTGAACTACATGACATTTATCTTGTGTTCCATTATTTCACTTCTGTTTATGGCGATTGCAATAATACATAACAAGGACCATTTCAGACATTTGACACAAGTGAATTTTAAACAATGATATATGATATGATAAAACATCAGGCATTATGGTATTCTTTATCCCACTCTCGTTTATTGCTTGAAAAAGATAATGTATTAATGCCATGTGAGATGTGTTGCTAAAGCTGAAAATACCAGATCTACTCTTTAAGTGGTTTTATTCCTTGAGAGTAGTCTTGGAATAAAGGATTTTGTAGTTATTTTGTGCTTATCTGAATACTTCCAACTCAATAAAATAATACAGTGAATCTCAACAGTTGACCCCAACAGGGGCAATACCAAAATGGTGATAAATAGATTAGTATAGAATAGATTTTAACAAGAAATCTTCTGTGATGACACTGAATAGCACAGAGCAGGTATTTCAATGTTTTATTTCCAGGTATTTCATATTTGTTATATGCTTGGAAAGATTATCTCATGTTTTGTTGTTATCAGTGTGTTGTTTTCATTTATCTACATCAGTGCCTCTCAAACTTTGCAGACCACATACCACCAAAGAAAAGATTTGGCTTTCTGAGTACCACCAGATTTAAATCAACAATCAAGTACAACAGGGCAATTCCAAGTCTAAATGTTTTGTACATTTTCACTGTAGTTGTAAAGAAGAAATAATCCAAAGGAGAGCAAAAAGTGGATAAAATGTACTCTAAATTAGGCAAACATTCAAACTGAAGAGCTGATTGAAGAACACTCATCCACATGCACCAATATCCATCTTTAATAATATCGTTTAAAGGGATATGCCACCCCCAGGTCAAACTTGGTCATCTCCCCACAGTCCAGAGACTAAAATAAGTGATGGAAAGCGTTTTCCTGGTCACCCAGCCATTGTCCGAGTCTGTCAGCACTGACTGCCGCGCGCAGCTGCAGCTACTCCGCGTTAGACTGGAGTCTAACGTCGCCAGAGAAAGATTTCGGCCAAAAGGAATTAATTTGCTCGATGCTTTTCCCAATTACTTTTCATATCGAGTGCAAATAAATGTGCAAATCAACACGGAGAGCTTGCCTTGGTCATTTTGGGTGGGAACTATTTTTCAGTGCGGAAAAACACAGCCGAAGCACACAGGGGAATCCCTGTTACGCACCACGTTGGGAGTTCCCCTGTTACGCAGCGTGGTGTGTGCTTCGGCTCTGTTTTTCCGCACTGAAAAATAGTTCCCACCCAAAATGACCAAGTCAAGCTCTCCGTGTTGATTTGCACATTTATTTGCACTTGATATGAATGCGCACTACACAGAAAGTAATTGGGAAAAGCATCGAGCAAATTAATTCCTTTTGGCCGAAATCTTTCTCTGGCGACGTTAGACTCCAGTCTAACGCGGAGTAGCTGCAGCTTCGCGCGGCGGTCAGTGGCGACAGACTCGGACAATGGCTGGGTGACCAGGAAAACGCTTTCCATCACTTATTTTAGTCTCTGGACTGTGGGGAGATCCCCAAGTTTGACCTGGGGGTGGTATTTCCCTTTAAGTCTTGCTTCACTTTGAAAGCCTAACCACATCTTGTTATCTAAGATCTAATGTTCTCTCGAGTGCTCCTATCCAACCTCACTAACTTATTCCCCAATTATCCTCTGCATTTGTTTATGGTGCCCTTTCATTTGACCACTGTTTATCTCCTCATTTGGCTTTATGGCAGTGGAATTATATTGTTAGGTTATTTGGATCTTATAAACTGCTAGTTATTCATGTTGTTAAATTGACTTAAAACATTGCTTCTGCATACATTGATGTACACCTTTAGCTGTGTGGGCTAATGGGGGCTGTAATTGAAGCGCTCTCACAGTGTGGCAGCTGCCTCCGACAAAATGCGCACGTTACAAACAGGTAGTGCTTATTCACCATTCATTGCGCACGGCTTATCTAAGAAGTGACAGTGCTAACAGCTGTATTTATTTGCCTTCTGTTAAGATCAGATGTGTTCGAGACATTTATTTTGTGGCTGGATATCACATATTCAATTCAAATGTCACAATGTGCTGTATATATTTTTTATTTATTAGTTTATGCTTACTCCTGTTTGTGGAACCTGTGGCCTAAAGATGTTCAGGCAGGATTAATATTATGACAATGAGTGGCCAAAAGTGTATTCCAATAATGATTTTCAAGTTGTATAAAACTTTTCTCCTGATCTCTATGGAGATGCTATTGCTTTGTGTGGAATGTTTCGCACTAGGGCATTCAAGGTCTTACAGCATTTATTTCATTGCAGGTGTCTGGCCTGGTGTTGCCACCTGCTTGTCCATGGACATACAGTAGATTAGTTTAAAACCATACGGTGGAACATTCCAGTCAAAACAATAACATATCCATATAGAAAAAAGACACAGCTACTTGAGAACAAATATATGATTAAAATGGTTCCAAATGATGTAGAATATATACATTTAAGATATTAAAAAATGAAAAAAAAAAAAAAGTTTCTTCATAAAATTACAAACCTTTGTATTTTTATTTAATCAGTTTTCCTTTACTAGTCCAGGAATATTGAGCCTACTGTGATAGAACTATTTTCCAATGAACTAGCATTTCTTACTATTTAAATTGACCACTAACTTAAACGTCTCTGTGGTGGCCCCATGTCACTGTCACAGGTTATATTAGTGGCCTATCTCAAACACATCCAGTCAATACTAGAATAAAACTGTTGGATTCGAGCAGCCACTTTCAAAGCTATTACTCCTGTGGCACTGCATTCTCCTTTATCTGCTGCTTTGACGCACAATTAAAATGTTTATCTGCTTTAAGTGATGTCACTGTTCACTATCAGAGTACACAACAGCCTAATCACACTTTGCCAATACATAACCTGGAACCTGAGAGGGCTGCATTACTGATAAATGCGTACTCACAACATGGGAACATAGTTGGTAAGGCCTCTGCTGAGAAAGGGTTGTTAGTGAAATCTGCAGACTTCAATCAATGTGTGTTACTGTTTTATGTATTTATTTATTTATTTAATTACTTACTTAAATGGTAAATAAATAGTCACATTTATTGACAGCGCTTTTCTACCTTCGGTGCACCCAATGCACTTCACATCAAGGAACCACTCAAACATTCACACACACATTAATACACCAGCATACACAGACGATGGGGCCAAGGTGGGTTAAGTGTCTTGTCCAAGAACACAACAACAGCATTCATTCACAACTGCTGGAATCGCACTGCCAACCTGTGGGTCAATAGATCTGACCACTCTACCAATGTTGTTTATGTCAAGAGCGGGACTGGAACTGCTAATCTTCAGATCAATGGACAGAGCTAACCTGCCAGCCGCATCACTTCTGGTTGTGGTGCGTTTTTAGCTGCCACTGCTCCACTATACATTTTTTAGTTCTTTTAACCGTCGGCGAATCATACACCACTCTAATCATCCCACCACGCAAGAATACCCAGCAGTACGCCACCAAAAAAGAGCCCAACGGCAGAGGAAACCGAGGAGTTAAAAAACTCTCTTGATTTCTTGAAAAGAAAGCTCATTGTGCTAAATTAGGAGAGGGGGTGGGATTAAATAAGTTTTCTTCTTCCCACTCCTTTTTGGGCAAATGTTAGTTTTTTGTTTTTGTTATTTCTGTTTATTTTTATTTCTGTTATTGCACTTTTAAAAGAATGTAAGTTGCTTACTTGCCCAAAATAAATAAATAAATAAATAAATAAATAAATAAATAAATAAATAAATAAATAAATAAATAAATAACATCCTACCAGTCTACTATTTATTTATTTATTTATTTATATATAGACCCTTGTCAGTTGCAAATAGGTGCAAACATATTTCATTATAGTTGCTGCTGTCGGCAGTAAACTTGTACTGGGGACAGAGAGCACGGGGCTTCAATCGCTGAAGCGTGCAGTGTGGCCAGGCTCTTACTTCAGCCCGTGCACTCGTCTGGAGCCCGTGGGCACTGCGCGGCACACCACAAACACATGCTCCCAGAGCATGGCTTGTCCGCAACAGCGTGTGCCCTCGTGTATCAGCGTGTATCACAGGGCAGGATAAACTTTTTAAAACATCCTACTTGTCCATCTGCCTCACATCAGTGCACCCCTTTTCGCCTTTTTACGCTCTCTCTCTTCCATAGCGCACATTGGCTCAGTCCTTGGTTTGCGTTAATTAGAAGGCCCAGATGAAACTGAAGCAAAAATGAATCAAAATTTATGCTACAGTGTCACCACAGCAGGCCTACTGCGATGTGGGCTGAAGTTTACGTAATAAAATGCCAAATAAATCAGTGTTTGTCACGATGTGTGTTTGGCTTGGTAAACGTGCAGAGGCTGCTAAATACCACTGTAAAACCAGTAATGGGCACAGTACAGTTTGCTTGTCTTATTTTATGCCTAAATGAACATCAGTCAGATAAAGTAGAGACAGATTTATAAAAACTCAGACAGGTCTTGGTCTCGATTAGTGGGGTCTTGACTACACTAGTGCATATACTGGTGTATCGCAATTCATTTAGATAGGGCAGGGCTCTCAAGTTTTGAGCGGGGTCGTGCGTGAGACTGTAATTTCCGAAGAGCGGGGGGGGGGCGCGCTTGAACTGCGTGAGAAATGCCGTGTGAGTCGAATTGCGATTGCATTTACACAGAGCCCTGTGTAAATGTTTGTCTAAAGAGCAAACTTAAACTACAAAGCAACTAATGACAGTTATATAAATGAAGTTATTACCTGATGGTTCTCTGTTTTGTCGTTCACTGACAGTTAGGGTGACCATTCGTCCGGATTTCGTCCGGACAGTCCGGTTTTAGAGCTGTCTGTCCGGCCGTCTGTCACGTGTCCTCCTTTATTACATTTTGTCCTCCTTTCGGACCCTCGTCGGCCACCGTTGCATAAATCGTCATAAATCCCCACCCATTATTTACACTTGCTACTCTGCGATGTTCGCCGTTTCCCAATTCAGCGAATGCACGGTTCGGAGTGTGGTTTCAGTCTGCAGTCGAGGCGGTGCATACTCGCTGAGCCCTGAGTGCAGTCCGTGGGCCGCATGGTCGTCTGCGAAATGGAACAGATCCCGCTTCAGCTCAATGAGCCGGGTGGTCTGCTCCTTGTTCCCTACAGACAAAAATATTATTCTATTGCGACTAGTAATACTTGGAATTGGGACATGGCCAATGTTCCCCCGGGTTCGCCGAAAACGCGCGGTGCCTGCATAAACAGCCACACAGACCGATTTTCTGGGCACAAAAAAAAAATAAAATAAAAATCAGCGTGAGAAATGCCATGTGTGGCGGGTGAATTGCGTGTGTCACACTCTCAATGCGTGAGACTTGAGAGCCCTGAGATAGGGCCTGGACTAACCCGAAATAGATGCCCCAGTTGGAAGAAGAAAAAAAAAAACTTCTGCCCCTCGCATACCCTTCTCACCTTTTTCACCCCTGACCTGTTTTCATGCCTGTATTTTACTTAAACCCATGTTTTCAATGCAAAACCAAGCACCATTATCTTTGTCCACACTACAGTAATGTGCACTGGCATCATTATTCTGTCCCATTTCTCTTAAACAGTGCATGAAAATAGATTTATTTTCCAATACGTCGCATTTATCAACCTCTGCTGCGGCCTCACAGATAATGACATTTTTTCTTTTTTTTTTTCTTTTTTGATTGAGCAATACAATTCCAGAAGGTTAGATAAGCGCTTTCGTCTCAGTAGGAGAAGAAAAACCCTGCTAGGTTTCTTTACCGTTACCATAATACTCTATTCATTTTGAGATTTAATACAGTTGTAGTCTGTGGCAGTTATCTGTGCGGTTGTGAGCATTTTTGTCTCACCTTTATTGTAAATGGTGTAGAATGAACAAACTGTGTGTCCCTGTGTTGAATGTAATTGTGGTTGCCAGATAATTCAGCTTTAACGCTTGCTATGAGTTTCGTCATCTGTTCACGCGGTGTTCAATAGGCCCCCACTCTGAATAAATGGCAACAAAGCAATGGGCAATTATAATAGAAAAATTGGTTTGTAAGATAGCATCAAAACAGGAGGAAAAGTTCACCCTTGCCTTGTGAGGACTGGGGAATTGTGGGTAAAGATTGGTGTTTGAGGCCATCATTTTCAAGGTTCATGGCAATCCTATTATAAAAGTTATTGTTTATCTAGCAGTAATGCATTTCTTCTCCGCAAGAAATAGGTCTACACTACATTAAAATTCAGGGGAAAAAAAAAGTTGACCAAATATATTTTTGTCCTTCGAGCAGATCTTCCACTAAGTGACCTTGTACAATGGATTGGGGGAGTTATTATTGAATAAAAAAAAAAATAAAACTAAGAATCTAAATTGTAGACGTGAGGAGCTAGGAGCAAGGTTAGCCCACTGGATTTTTGCAATGTTTTATCTCTAGAGTTAGTACTTAGCATAGCAATTGTGCCGGTCATAGCTTTTCTAATGAGGATTACAGGGAATGAATTAAACATGAAAGTATTTGTGATTCATGAAAAGAGATATTTCTTTTATTAAGTTAAACAGATCAAGGTGGACACTGTTCATTGACGGTTGCTTGTTTCCCTGCAGACTCTCTCAAACACGATCCCAGGGAGTTGGCAATCGTAGCTAATCGTGTATTGCTGGCAGGAAGAATTATGTCATTAATGTATTCTTTGCCTGAAAGTGATATAAATCTTTATGGAACAATAAGAAACCAGTGCTGTACAAAAATAGACTTTGAGAGCTACTCAGTAAATTGGTCCATAGTTAGTTAAATGGTCACATTTTTCTATAGCCCTTTACAACCTTCAAGACACTCAAAGTATTTCACTTTGAGGAACCACACACACACACGCACGCACACACACACACACACGCACACCTACACACACACACGCACACGCACACGCACACAGTGTACGCAGACAAGTAAAAGCCCTAAAAAGCTCTTAGGGTCCAAATAAGACCATTGTGTGTTGTCTGCATCAAAAAAAAAAAAAAAAAAAGATTGTCCATAATCCAGGAAGTAAGACTGATTAGCGTGCAGGTTGTTGTTAGCATCACGGTGAGGAGTCTGCTATGGCTTCTGAAAGTTGTGAAGTGCTTATATACCCAGTGAATAATTAGGATGCTAGGTTGGGGTAAGGCGCGGGAATCAGGGGTCCCTGGGCCTGGTGTCCCACTTTTTATTCTTGTGACTTAAATAATTATGATTATTGATAAACCAATTTAACTCGACATTCCTTCACTACACAAATTGATATGGGCTCCTTTTACTCCCATAATCCCACCTGTTCCTGAGTGAATGTCTTCTGGTTTTTGACACAGGGAGGAGTTGATGATCAGCTCATCCTTTGATTCTCTGGAGGTGTTGTTGGACTCGTTTGGACCAGTCAGGGATTGCACCAAAGACAATGGCGGCTGCAGCAGGAACTTTCGCTGTATCTCCGACCGCAAACTGGACTCCACTGGCTGTGTGGTGAGTCACTTCCTCTCTCCATCTACCTTTGACCACATTCACACATAAAATCTTTCTAACATACAAGAAAAACTTACAAGTTTTTTTTATTTATCACCTATTGAACTGACCTCTTCACCTGAATCATAATGAATGGTGAATGCAATGTCCTGTCATTGTGCAGCAGTATGAATATGTATATGTATGAGTGTATCACAGGTGCAAATGACTCTTATAAAAGAGTCATGGCTGACCTGAGGGTACACTGGGATTAGATGGCTTCACAATCCCCAAACAGAATATCATAATAGCTCATAGTAACTGTTGCATCACATCTTCTCCATCTGTTTGGGCTAGCTGTGTAACTGGAATCATGTAACTAAATGATAAGACTGTTGAGAAAATAGTACATCTGTCATAATGATAATTTTTCATATCTTTGTTACACAGTAAATGCTACTTCAGCTGCTGCTGCTAGCCATTCCAAATTGCCAACAGCACCAGATGTTTGAAAATGACTTTTTTTTACTTTACTCAATTCTATATTCGATACAATTTTGTGTGTGCCAAAATAAAATTGGTACGTTTGAGTCACTTCAAATCTTGTCTATACCTGGGTGAGCATATGCTTTTCCTACGGTCAAGCTGACCCTTGGCAGTGCAAACTAAGACCATCTCACCTCTTAGACACAGAACACGTCTATTACTTCCAGGTGGTGCTTGGCAACCAGGAAATGTAGCATGTACATTTATTTTCTCCTCCATCTGCTAGGGGCTCCAGCAAATGCCTTTTTGAGGGGGTTATTTGTGCAGTCTTAGCACCGTCTGCCAGTGTTTTGCTTGCACTAAATCCCAGACTATATTGGTAAGCTGTCAGGCGCTCCCTCCTAACAATTTTATTTCTTTTCAAGTACTGTGATGTACTTGAGTGGAGCCTTTCAGGTGTGCTCAAGAAATGCTGTTTTTGCACATTACCAAGATAAGTCCCTAGCTCTTTGCCACAGACAGAAATGGCTACTTGGTTGTTTTTAAAAACTCCCAAGCTCAGAAGCACATACGAGTAATTTAAGAGGTTAGTCAACCATAAGGGAGAGACTTGATTTTACTTTAAAAACACAACCTTATTTTCTTAATGCCATCTTCATCACATTAGATTTCAGTTTAATTTTATCTGAACAGAAAATTGTTAACAAGACATTTTCATTTTTTGTATATTTCATCTCGTATAGCTTGAAAAAAGAAAAAAAAAACAATATTACTCACTTTTAAGGGCATATATCGACACAATGTTGTTCTAATAATACATTCTCCTTTGCTCTGTCCTTTATGCTCAGTCTGTTAGTCTGGGTGTCCTCCTTGAATGCCTCTTTTACAGATTGAACCCAGGGATATTAACACTATGGACTTCATTATGTGAGTGGGAAAATAGCACAAACAATTACAAAGTCAAGTGTTTTCAGTGACAAATGTCTCTCTCTGTGAAATCCCTGGCTCAGGTCACAGGACAACATGGTCTGTCTGAGACTCCCAGTGTTTCCCCTCTGCTGTTGGATTCATGAACACAATA
This sequence comes from Paratrypauchen microcephalus, assembly GCA_036785185.1. Classification (NCBI taxonomy): domain Eukaryota; kingdom Metazoa; phylum Chordata; class Actinopteri; order Gobiiformes; family Gobiidae; genus Paratrypauchen; species Paratrypauchen microcephalus. Next base: position 7,227,722 of record JAVJIX010000032.1, read on the forward strand.
ATAACAGTGGTCACTTAAAAAATACTTTGATTTTATTTTTAATATTAGTTTGCATTTGGAGTTATCCTCATATTGCTCCGTATGCCCATATTTTATTATTTTACCTGTTTGCAATATTTGAGTTATATCAAAGTGGAACAAAGCATTTTGATAGCTGTACAGCTCTGGAAAAAATAAGAGAGCACTGCATTTTTTTTTGTAAATCAGCATCTCTACATGTATTACAGCCATTCCATTCCAGCGTCTGTTGAATTCCAACACAAACACAAAGCTGAGCTACTTCAGTTCTTGCACCAGGAGTGGAATAAAGTCACCCAAGGACAATGTGAAAGACTTGTGGAGAGCGTGATCTAAAATAAGGGTTATTGCACCAAATATTGATTTCTGAACTCTTCTTAAGTGTAAACATTAGTAATATGTTGTTTTAAAATGAATTTGATCTTGTTTCTTTGCATTGTTTGAGGTCTGAAAACATGCATCTTTTTTGTTATTTGGAGAATTAGTCATTTTCTGCAAATAAATGCTCTAAACGATAATATTTTACATGGAATTTGGGGAAAATGCATACATACACGTCAGTAGTTTATAGACTCAAACATAAATTTTCCTTTTGCCTAAACTCATACCTATAAGTAGTAAAATCATTTTTATTTAAGTAGTAAAATTATTTTTTTCCAGAGCTGTAGACTACTGTGACTAATAATAAATACTCAAACGTGTGAATGAAACAAAACACAAGCCGTATGTACTGTATGTTTTTGATGACGTGATAACATTCTAATATAGATAAAAGCTCACACGAGTCAATTTTGCATAATATAGGACATTTAAAAGCAAAAGCCAAAAAGCCATATTTATTTTCTTCGTCATCTGATACACTGGAATTGGCAGCAAGATTCAGGGTAATACAAAATTAAGATAGTAAATCCTCTGATGTTGTTATGTATTTTCCAGTTATTTTTATGCAGCTTCCTACACAGTATCTTGTACTGAGTTGATCCCAGGTGCTGCGCTGCTGCCTTTGTAAATCAGGAGCTAATTGTGAACAGATTGGAAAGGCAAATTGAGTGAAAAAGGCAGCACAAATTTGGCTTGCACCTTTCATTATGGAAATGTGTCCTATCCAAATGGGGCAGATACACAGATAAGACAAGACTTTACATGTCGGAAAGTTTAATTAAGAGCTTATTAGAAAATTAGAGTCACTTTAGTTGTGCATGAACTAGGTATTTAATGGTGCATTGTGTAAGATTTCTTGTGGAGGGCCCATGAAACGCTTGTCTCCATGGAGATGTTATTCCTTTGTTTGGATGTTTCACTGTTTTTTGTTTTTTTTCATGGAGACCAAACCAGACCAAGTTACAAGTCAGATCTGTAGAGAGGCAACTCCTTTCACAATCAGAATGCACGTTTTTCTAGGTATCGTTGAGCTATAAAAACGCCTGCAATTGAAGAGGCAGAGCAATGACATATCCATAAAAACAAGCAGGTGATGGAGCCTCAACCAAAATGTTACATAGTGCACATTTAAACGAAAAAAATATCCCAGAGAATATATCAACACAATAATATTATGTTTGAGTTTTAACATTAAATAGCTGAAATGTGTGTAAATGTTTTAAAGTATGTTTTCCAGTATTTTCAGGCCTGTCACACCACAGATCAGGAACGCACCGATACAGATACAGATACAGATACAGATACAGATACTGATACTGATAGTGGAATCAGATAACGGCGCCAGTACTGAAAGGTTTGCTGGATCGGATATCAGCATCCAAATATGCTCAGTCCATATCCAGTTTTGACATATAAATCGATGTAATAAGACTATTTACTCATATTTGCCTCAGAAAGTCTTGTGATTTTTAAACTTTTATTTATAGAATATTATTTTGTGGTTACTTGTTAGATAAATAACAGCTCCATCTTTTTGTTTGGAGGTTTCGTCACCTGCTTGTTTCTATGGATATGTCATTGCTCTGCTTAGAATGTCCCACAATATGACGTTAAACAGCTGCGCATTACATTTATCCAATTACAGAAAAGAAAAGGTGTAATGTTATTTGAAAGGGACAAATCAGCAGTGTTCTGCCGTTGTAGGAGCGCGCTGATGCCATGTGTTTGTGTAGTGACCGTAGCCTCTCATTGTAGTTTTGCTGACGTTGTTGGGGCTGGTTGTGAGCGATATGTCAGGTTATGTTTTTGGGGCTGGTTGTGAGTGATATGTCAGGTTGTGTTTTTGGCGCTGGTTGTGAGCGGTAGATCTGGTTGTGCTGCTGTGTAAACTTTGCATTTGGCTGTGCATATTGTTCTAAATGAGATAATAAAACACAGTGCAAGCCTAGGACAGGGGACTGATGAAATATAAGACACATTATTTATATTCATTCAAGATATAGTTCAGCCAATAGTGACCAAAATTACTGTTTCTGGCATTTGATATAATACTATATAGCCACAGCCGGCGCCACGAGGGGGCGTTTGGGGGCGACGCCCCCTTACGTCATCAGTCCCGCCCCCTCAGGTGAGAGTTGTAAAAGAAAAAGGAAATTAAAATAAATACTGCAAAAATACTAGCCCGCGCTATTCAGCAATGTAAATAAGTTAAAACATAGATCAAATTAATTATTTTTAAAACAAACGGATACGGCAATTGTTCAAAGCGATTTGATAGGCTGAGGGTTGCGCCGCGCACCACACAACTTGCGCGGGATATGGTTGCTAGGCTTCATTGTAGTGGAAGTGGATTACATGATGGATATACGAATGTGGATTAAACCTAGTAAGATTCCTCCAGAGGATCCGAGACCTTGTTCACCAGCACCACCCGACACAGCCTTACAGACTTCTTCAGCGGAGCATCCAACCGAAGGCTTCAACTTTTCTGAGGTAGGCTAGCTTCTAGTTCCTACACAGTATTTTATGTTAAGGTGTGGACTTTATAGTGAGAGAAAAGTGTTGTCATAAATATATGTGTGGTGGAGTGCTATGTGGCGTTAATGTACTGTCTCTTGGCGTTGCTCAGATGCTTGGTTTTGTGGTATGCAGGAGATCACGAGGGTCTACGTTCAAATAATAATAATTAAAAAAAAACTCTCATCACTTTTTACTCTTAGCCAGTCTCTTACAAAGGTGTAGTCTAAATACACGAGCGCGCCTGACCCATTACACACGCGAGCGAGGAGCGAACTTTGTTGTGGGATGTGTGTGTACGTGTGTGTGCGACGCGACCCTGCCCCCACTGATAAATTCATCGCCCCCCTATTATTTTATGTCTGGCGCCAGGCCTGTATATAGCCTATATATAAGACATACAGCTCGGGAAAAAAATAAGAGACCACTGCTAAATTAGTTCATTTTCTGATTTTACTACTTATAGGTATGTGTTTGGGCAAAAGGAACATTTTTGTTTGAGTCTATAAACTACTGACAACATTTCCAAATAAAAATATTATCGTTTAGAGCATTTGTTTGCAGAAAATGACAAATGGTCAAAATAACAAAAAAGATACATTTTCAGACCTCAAACAATGCAAAGAAACAAGATCAAATTCATTTTAAAACAACATAATACTAATGTTTACACTTAAGAAGAGTTCAGAAATCAATATTTGGTGCAATAACCCTTATTTTTAATCACAACATTCATGCGTCTTAGCATGCTCTCCACAAGTCTTTCACATTGTTCTTGGGTAACTTTATTCCACTCCTGGTGCAAGAAGTAGCTCCGCTTTGTGTTTGTGTTGGAATTCAACAGACGCTGGAATGGAATGGCTGTAATACATGTAGAAATGCTGATTCCAGAAAAAAAAATGCAGAAAAAAAAGTGGAGTGGTCTCTTATTTTTTTCCAGAGCTGTATATATAAGACATAATCATTCTAGCAAAACCATTTCTGAAATGACTGTCTAATGCTAACTCTTTCATTAATGCGTTGCACAGCGCCTTGTTTATAACATATTGTTTACATTAGACTAAATAGGTCTAAAGAGGACAGACTCATATCCACATTATCATCTCATCCTGCTCATCAGCCCTCAACCAGCATTAGTGTGTATTTTTAGTAATTATCACGCGTCTGTCGAGATTATAAATGAGCCTTGCTTGCTATAATCACGGCGGTAAACTGGCTCGGGCCCAACACTCTAATGCTGGCCTAATCAATTAACACCTTGTCTTAGCATTCACAACAGCAATGGCCATAAAATTCTCGCCCGTCTCTTTGTTGCGTTTAATATCTACAGCTCTAGCTTACTCTTTGACACTTTTGGCACTACTAACCAAGCCTTGCGTCCTCCGAGTCTCCAAAGTATTGCACTCCTGGGGAAATAAAGATCGCAATAATCACAGAATGGTTGTGGGATTAATTAGCTGCATCTTGTCACACATCTCTGACAAAATGGTGGAAAGAAGGATTATGTTGACAGTGCAGATTGGCCAGGATAAGAATTGGCTGGGCTGCTTCCAAACAATTTATGCAGTGGTTGTTTTGTGTACACTGCTTCCCTCACAAACCCCCAAAGGCATGTGCATCGTTAGTGTTCAAGTGTATTATACAATAACATCTTTCGTGTGGAGAAAAGTCTGTTTTTCACACGTTATGCTGGAAAAGGGTAGTGCTTATAGCTCAAAAAAGCAACGCATGCATTTTCTATGAGCTGCCAAATAAAAAAATCACCCTTTTGATCATCGAGGCGTTCAAGGAAGTGTTCCTAATACCTGATCGTATACACTTTTGCAATCTGACACTTCAGTAAATTGACGAAGATGGGAGAGCATCAAATTGTGTCTGTATTTTTTTTTATATAATCCTATCTGAAATAATCTTCATGTTTTATGCTGTGTATAGGATGCAGGTTGAATTAGAAGGACTAATATAAAACTAAATGGAGTGAGGAGAGCTAAACAGGAGTTAAAATTTGCCAATATGAAAATTAATACATTTGAGATGAATATAACATTCAGTTTAAAGAAGACAAAAAAGAAGGAAAAAATAAGAGACCACTGCATTTTTTTTCTGAAATCAGCATCTCTACATGTATTACAGACATTCCATTCCAGCGTCTGTTGAATTCCAACACAAATACAAAGCTGAGCTACTTCAGTTCTTGCACCAGGAGTGGAATAAAGTCACCCAAGAACAATGTGAAAGACTTGTGGAGAGCATGCCAAGATGCATGAAAGCTGTGATTAAAAATAAGAGTTATTGCACCAAATATTGATTTCTGAACTCTTCTAGTGTAAGCATTAGTATTATGTTATTTTAAAATGAATTTGATATTGTTTCTTTGCATTGTTTGAGGTCTTTTTCTGCAAATAAATGCTCTAAATGATGATATTTTTTATTTGGAATTTGGGGGAAATGTTGTCAGTAGTTTATAGACTCAAACAAAAATGTTCCTTTTGCCCAAACAGATACCTATAAGTAGAGGATCATTATGTTATAATGTGCACATTTTAAATCACAATATTCATCTAAAATGACTGGTCTAGGTTAGAAACAAGTGAGCTGACTTCCGTGTTGGGAAACTGCAGTGCCCGATGAGAGCCGATATCACTGTAAACGTCATCACAACAAAGAGTCATGAAGTTGTCAGCACCACGTATGGATAGCTGCAGATCACCCTTGTGAGCTTTTTTTTTTTTTGTACCAAAATGAATACATGGCACTGCCTAATCTTACACGAATCACTGATTAAGAAAATTAAATTGGATAACAAAGTAAGAACAGAGCAGTGGGTGTTTGCCAGTGGCAGTGAAAACAGAGGTTGATTGGCAATATGGGGTCTTGAAAATCACTGATTTAAGATTCCTCAGACATGGATGAATCACTCCCAGTACTTTGAGAGATTAAATGAGAAGAGGAAACAACTATAACATGAGTAAGAACTCTAGAAATTCAAGTGTGCTTCAACATTTTTAAACTACTAACATGTGAAGCCATTATTTCTTTGTGGAAACACTTATTATTGGGAAGAATGCTTACCTGGCCAGCCAAATGATATCTCTCTGTATTTGCTATACAGCGCGATACCATTTGGACACCCTCGCTCCACCCTCGCTCCCCCGGTTAACAACGGACTCCGCGATTCTGATTCATTCAAAGATGGTGACGTCAGTGCACCCGCCTTTGCCCGCAACGTCCCTTCCATTCAGCTGTAAAATTGGTCTTAAATGACCTAAAACACATCGATTCCTTAAAACCACAGCAGCTGACAGCTCTAGAGGCCTTTCTTTTCAAAAAAGATGTTTTTGCATTGCTTCCTACCGGCTTGGTTCACGTCGCTGTCCGTTAACTGTTCTCTGATTGGTTCACTTAGCTGTCTGTCTAAGCGCAACGGCAGCGCATTCTGGACCAAGCGTTACCAGACTCGCCGCTGGTACAGCGATGAGTCATGGATTCTTCCAGGCAAGAAGAATGCATAAAACTGCAAGTGAGCATATGAATTTGTAGTGAAATTGTTGCAACCTACTGTAGTTAAAAATGGGCAATTACCTCCTATTCAAGAGACTAAGAAAAATGCAATTGTTATAGTAAATGTTACAATCAATTCATTTCAGCTTCCTGTTTATAGGTGACTTTTTTGCCTACTGAAACTAGACAATATTTTGATTTGAAGTGCTAATTGTTACACCAACAGTGCTAGTTCCCATCGCTCTGGAACCTATGCACGATATTAAATGCTCGCTTGATCTGTCTGTATCAAAATACTTACTGTGACCATTTTGGTACTGACTATCATCAATCAGTAGTTTCATTTTAGGTGTCGCTGGCTTCAGTGTGTGAGCCACCATTTAGTATTGGCTGCTTTCCCTTAGGCGGCAAAAAACAATCTTGAGTCCAATCACATTTGAGGACAGTAAGCAGTGTCGAGTGGAGTCAATATGTGGCAGAGATAGAGCGCTGCAGAAGAATGAGAGCATTAGATTGTCACCTCTGATGTTGCGTTTGTGCAGGTCATCAGGAGCGCAGGCTTATGTTTACACTGCTGACAAATGCTCAAGTTCAGCATTCTAAAGTGACCGCCAATGGGGAATGAAGAGTGCAGTTACTATTAGGGATGTCAACATTTGCTTTATTAAGAATTGTTGTGTTTGTTTAAGTCAATCAATGCGATAATGTTAACCTAAATGCAAAGTGCCTTTTATCAGACTTTTTATATGTCGCATTAATAAGATGCGTGAAAAGTCCCTCAGTCGTCCAGGTAGAATCCATGATAACAGGAGAAGTTCAATTTGTCAACTGGACCAAGTTTGTTTGGTTGAAAACGTTTCGCCGCTCATCCGAGAGGCTTCGTCAGCTCTAATAAGAATACTGGTAAGACACTTGCTTATATCTTGCTGTAGGGAGGAGCTACCTAGCTAACTACTTTCCGGAACTATCTCATTGGTTTCGGTCTTTTGTTTCTCTGGCGTCTAGCTTAACGATCCCTATTCATCCCTACACGCCTGCTTTTAAAGAGAATCCTTCTCTGAACAGAAATGGTGGCGTAAGATATAATTTGCATCCCATCTACAATTCCATTATTAAGCCTAGATCAAACAAACAGGGAAACAATGGGGCTAGCCAGGTCAGGGCCAGAGGGGTGAAAAAGCAGGCGTGTAGGGATGAATAGGGATCGTTAAGCTAGACGCCAGAGAAACAAAAGACCGAAACCAATGAGATAGTTCCGGAAAGTAGTTAGCTAGGTAGCTCCTCCCTACAGCAAGATATAAGCAAGTGTCTTACCAGTATTCTTATTAGAGCTGACGAAGCCTCTCGGATGAGCGGCGAAACGTTTTCAACCAAACAAACTTGGTCCAGTTGACAAATTGAACTTCTCCTGTTATCATGTCGCATTAATGTTACTATACCAGAAAAAATGACAAATTACCTACCTGTGGAATGGTTACTTAAAGAATGGTACTGAATTATTTTCAGTGCACATTCTCTTGCACAGTTTACTAATTCTGTAAATAGGTATTTATTCTTGGCACTATTTTTTTAGATTTTGTCTTAGATAGTTTTTGAATTGTCTTATATTGTATTTTGTACACTGTTTTTTTGCACTGCTTGGCGAGAGAGAAACGGAATTTCGGTTCGCTGTATGTCGAACACATAATGGCAGAATTGACAATAAAGTTGACTTTGAACTTTGAAATTTGATCTTGAATGAAAATTAAAAGTCCTGTTGCTGGGTTTCAGATGATATCACAACATTCTATAGGCCAATAATATTTAATACAGATAGGGGGCAGCTAAAATTAATATTGTTTAAATGCAGATTTTTGTTGTAATATGCTGTGTTCTTGAGTTGAATCACTCATGGAAATTAATTGATTCAACATTTACGCATTTACCTTTTGGATATTTCATTTATTTTCATTATTTAAGTACAAAGTTATTGATAGGAAAATTTGTCTCTTGCCCCCCATCTGAGAGCATGACATTATCACATTCACAAAATGGATTCTTGTGAGGTTTAAGCCATGTTATAACATTGTAACCTCCTCAAAAACATACCTGGAGTTGTGCTTTGTTTCATTCACACATGTTTGAGTGAACCTAGTTTATTAATCTGTCTTAATGTCAAAGGCTCAAAATGCTCTGTTCCACCTTATGATGTCGTCATAGCAGTTTTCAAGTCGGACATTTTTTACTTTTTGTTCAGAGGAGAATGGAAATTCCAGGGCTGAAATTATCCAAATGATTCCAGTGAAGTTGTAGGGAGTTTAAAAACACAGTACCTGTATTACCGCATGACATCATAAGGTGGAACAGAGTGTGTTTTGAGTTTAAGAGAAGAACTCCTACATGTACAGGTTGTGTGCAGTTTACAAAATGGTCTGGTTGTTGGTTTATTATGTATTTATTGAAAAGGAAAAGCCATAATGTTTAAAGACTAAAAAGAAGGTGCAGGTGAGTGCATCAGGGGATCCAATGGCAATATTAAAACAAAAACAAAAAAGTTTTTCTTGTAACATTGTCTGTTTTGTTCTCTTTCTTGTATTTTCCTCTGTTACTGAATTATTGTGATGTCGTTTGGTCATGCAGTTTCTTCAGCTCCGTGTCAGCTTGTTGTCAGAGTTTGTTGTTTTACTTACAGATAAGGATTAGAAAACGAGACCAGACATCCAGACAGAGAACAGTTCTTCAGAAATGTATTGGCAAAAACAAGTTATAGTTCAAGTAGATTATCTAAACTCTATTCAGGAGCAAAACAAACAAACAAACAAACAAACACACAAACAAACAAAAACATTATTTCATAATTGTAAATAATTCCAGAGTACTAAATGGTGCTTCTTTGTGGTTCATTTTGATGTCTGCTAAAAAAGTGATTTTGTTTTAAATAATAAAAATAAAGCTATATAGGAATACTTATTTTCCCAAAACACATAATCCTGCTAAGAGGAAAACATCAGCCTTTGACTCTTTAAAGAATTTCTTGAAGACAGAGTTGCACTTGCTTCATTCCCACCTGACCTCCAGCCGCCCCCCTGTAGTGCTTTCTGAACTTCCCTGTGAAGAAGGTGAGGAGGGTCACCAAAATCCACCGCAAACAAACATACTGCTCATACCATCCGCCGGAGAAACTAGCACTTGCAGATAGAATGAACTTTGACCCCGTGTGCGTATCTCATCACACAATGACCGCTGGTGCACTCTCGAGTTTTTCCTATTAAGAAACGTGACAGGAAGATGAAAAGCTAGAGTCAGGTTTAAGGCTAAGTGGTTTATGTAACAGAATAAATAAGGTGACGCACAGTTCATATGCAATGATTTGTGTGTGTGCGTGTAAATTTTGGACTAATATGCATTTCCTTCTATTTCTATTTTAACTTCTCAGTCAAAGTAAATGGAAAATGACTTTACGCATTTCCATCTCGCATTTGCTCATTACAGTTGTTTCTATTGCTATACAATAATTCCTTCTGTGAATAGGGACGCCACTAGACCGATTTGAATTGTAATGTAGCATAGCGCTGTAACCGTCTTGTCTCCCTTTTCATCAGGTGGCGGGGTCTACTAGAAATGTTACTTAGGCTGCGTCCCATTTCTCTGTCTTACCCCTTCGTCTTATCCCTACCCCTTGGTTTTGCGCGTTCATGTGAGGGCAAGGGGCGATTCTCATTTTGATCAAGGGCTAGGGCCACGACCGAGGGCTACATACCTCTTGAAACGAAGTAAGCTCTCGGCCAGACTTGAAACGAAGGGGTACGCCTACAAGCTCAGGCAGGTTTTTGGGATCAGGATGGCAGCATCACATCGACCAGCCAAGGAGTCTCATAAATGTATTTTCAGCAGTTGTAATTATCGATTAACAGTTTAGCATGGTTTACAATCATAACACTTATGTTCTACGTTACTTTTAGTGAATTGTTGTTGCGGTTTGAATTGTAGTGATGTCTCTTTAGCCGACGTTATCGTTTTCATCGAACTTTCATGTATAAACAAGCTAATTTTTGTGTCGAGCTGAGGTACCCGATAATCCTTGACATTTGTTTACTGTACGTTTATGTGAGGCAGTTGTCGCCTCTGTAGACGTATCAGCCAGGTAGAGGCAAGGGACGATGACGCAAACCGTAATCGAGTGGTGTCCCATTTCTTAGGGGAACATTCGTACCCCGAGCCCTCTCAGCTCGGTATCGAGGTTCAAGACAAAGATGTAGATAAAGGGGAAGGGGAAGTGGAAGGGGTAAGACAGAGAAATGGGACGCAGCCTTAAACTTAGATGCAGTGCATGTATCTGACAAAACTGGCACACTTTTGCCATGTGAAAAAAAAACTTTTTTAAGCTTTTTATCAGAATCAGAAAGGTTTTATTGCCATATGAATGAGTTCACAACATTAGGAAATTGTTTCGGTACTTGGAGTGGAATGTAGACAAACACTTAACATGCAACAAATAAAACAGAATAAAATAAAGGGGTGGACAGATGCTCAATCTATTGTCTATTAGTCCTTATTTCCCAACAGCAGCTAGCCAGGATTTGAAATATGATTTTCCACTATGCAGAGCTTGTTACCATTTACAATTAGAGTACCTCTGACTGCACCTTCCAAAACTAGTGTGTCATCTTCATAAAGAGCTCAGCCATTTGTTTATACTCCAAAGGGTCCAAGAACAGATTCCATTTTAATTGGGGGAAATTTTAGTCATTTTAGGGAAACTCTGGTGGAATGATAATGGGTTTTAAGGACACACAACTCTCTCCTTATCCAAAAAAACAAACATTTTTTCCTAAAGCGCTTTATATAGCATTAGCCCTGTAGTCGGTGGTGTAGTCACACACCAGTCGGCCAATCAGACTCATTTATAGAAGCAAATAGCTTATCGGTCTCTCTCGTGAATTTGTTGGTGTTTGGCCACAAAGCACATTCTCTCAAGCCTCCAGAGCTGCACGGATTTATCTCCATTAAGAAACGGGATTAAAAGGCAAGGAGCTTCAAGGCCTTCTTTCAGTCTTGGTCTACAGCATGACCATTTTACTCGCTGTCTACTTTATGAAATAGCGCATATGATAGATGGTTATTACTTTGTTCAAAAAGACATTTTAGTCTGTGTTAAAGTCCTACGATTATCCAGCCATCTGCTCATCATTCAGCAGTGACTTATGGCTTCTGCTTCAAATTTAAATGTCAAACCATGATATCATTCTTTATGTTTGCTCACAGCCTGAACTTTGCAGAAGGATTTTTTTCCACACATCTAATTGAATCAGTCTGCAATAATGAAAAACACAGATATAGCATTTTAGACCATTTCCTGCACTTAACATATCAAACTGTACAAAATCTGACTATGATATAAAATAGTAGCATGCGGTGACTTTTATGGGTAGGCAAGCAGACTTTGGGTGTACGTCAACATTTAATCAATAACACTTTAATAATGAACATTACAAATGAGTATATTTATTTTTACTCACATTAATTGCATACTGAGCCATTCTGGAGTTAAGTTAGAGAAACCTAGACCATACAGTTTATTACTATTTTATATGGGGCTGTATTTGACACCCTTTTTGTACAAACAGGGCTATTTGCTTCTACTCCTATCACCTTATTTGTGCCTGGCCACGGAAAAACAGTCACAAGTTGTCCCGAAGGCATTTCGATTTATTTACAGATTCTTAAAGTGTAGATTCTAAGTTTTCTGATGCTGCTTTACACATGGAAATCTGAGATTTGAAGAATTTGTGGCCATTTGAAAGCATGCACACCGGATTTTAGAAAGCTCTGAAAACACCTAGTGAAGTTCTCTAACTTTATTCAGCTGAGCCTTCAGGACTGTGCTTATCTATGTAATTATTATAATGCATCTAGTAGAAACTTATGAATGACATATGACTGCGTACAGATGTGCAATGCACTTACTACACAACATGTGCATTCATTTAAGATCATGAAGAGATACTAACGACAACAGTGTGCTGGTCAGACAAGTGCACTGGTCAGACAGGTGCAATACAGCCTGATGTGTCACAAACATCCCCTTAAACACAGCCCTGCATTAGTACCATGGATCTATAATATAGCTAGCACAGAGCACTCAGAGTCACCTCTCATAGATGCAAAACCACGTCTTTCCTGCAGAAAAGTCCTGTATTTCCCTGAAGTGGAGCAGGTCCAGAACAGACATATGTTCCTCCACACATGTGAAATAGTGCTGTTATTCCACAGACACTGTCACTCCTTCATAAACACACAGACGAGGCTGACTCCTCACTGTCCCAGCCGCTCTAACTCCAATTCTCCGTCCGGATCCTCCATTTCACACAAAATAGCCCTGAAACTAGCTCACTGTTTCATGAAATGTATTTCTAACTAACATCTAATCATTACAAACTTGAAGCTACAAACAATGACTTATCGCTTCATGTCATGTCACTAAAAAGCGGGTTATTTTTAGACACTAGTGTTGAAACTGTTGTCGTCTCCTGCCACACATGCGCACTCACTGGGAATCGCCACACATCTCCAGTTCCCATCAGGTTCCTACGGATGATGACATGGGTTTATTCAGCGCTGTTTGAGCCCGCTGTGGTTGTCAGTATGCATGCGCAAACCTCTAAAACAGCCGTAACAGCTCTAATGACTGTAAGGTTTGAACATGTGCCTCCAGGCCTCCATAGAACGGCAAAACAACATGGGAACCGCGGTTGTTGCAGTTTGCTCAGTGATCAGAAGAGTGTAGTAAAGGACACCGCCACTACAACCATGTTTCAAACAGACAGAAGTGAAGGGAATACGGGATTATTTGGATAACTTGAAACAATTTAATTATACTTTTGACACGCAATGATTTTAGATTTTATTGGGTAACCACTGCTTGCCTTGATACCCCTCATCACATGCCACTGATATAAAACTACTTAAGCACTAGTATATTTCAGTCACTAACATATAGTAGTGTAGTGTTATACAATCTGTTGTAGGAAGTGAATGTTTTCCCAGCTTGAACCTAATGTTAATAAAGCACACCATTTTCAGACGTAATGTACACTTCATTTGAAAATGGGTAACTGTCTTGAATGAACAATTAAAGGTCTTATATTACGCAAATTTGACTCTTGTGAGCCTCAAGCCATGTTATACATACCTTCACACATGTTTGAGTAACCCTTTATCATTAGTCTCTCCATATCTCCCAAGTTCAAAATGCACTGTTCCATCTTGTGATGTCATGAAGCAGTAGTTTTCAAGTTAAAAACTACCTTTTACCTTTTGTTTAGTAGAGACTGTAAAATCCACGTCTGAAATGCTCTAAATGATTCTAGTGAGAGTGTATGGAGTTTAAAAACACAAGTTGGAACAAAGTGTTTTTGTGGTTTAAAGAAGAACTATGCAGGATTTGTGTAAAATGTTTGAATGAAACAAAACAGAACTATGTTTGTGATGAGGAAACAACATTATGATATAGATAAAAAAAATAATAACATAAAATAGGCCCTATTTTTCTTTGCCCCAAAAAACTGTAGAATTTTAAAATGTGAATGTGTTTAAATTGTTATAAGTTTGCAAAAAGGCTTCCACTGAATGATGTGAATGGACTGTCCTGGTCAGCACAAGTTGGCAAAATGCAGTATAATGTATTCAGTCAAAGTTTTGTGAAGGACTTCTCTTTATGTGAGGACACCTGCCTCAGTGGATCCTTGAGCACTATCCTACTATTCAGAGTGGATAGAACTGTCCTCCACACACTCAGTGTAAATCATTTAGCAACCTTGATCTCTACAGAATAGGGACAAAATATATTACATATTTAGGAAAAAATATGCACAATAATAATGGGTAATATGCATTTTAAATTCACTATGTAAGGTTTCTGGTGTTGCCTAGAATGCTCCTGGCATTAAAGGGACAGTGTGTAGGATTCGTGGCGCATAGGTGGTTACTAGCTATTCCACTTCCTCTTTTGGCTACGGCAGACCTCGAGGGTCACCCGGACGCGACGTACCGCCGACATCGCGCGTGCACGCGCACGAAACGCGCACCGCTGTATACATAAAACGGTCCCCCGTTCACTTTTTTTTTTTCTTTTCGCATGAAAACACACAATCCCGATCATGATTCATGACAATCTACACATCAAATGAAACCTTACAGTCTCCTCTTTTTGACTATGCAATTCATTTCCCTGCAAAACAATCACTCCCCGAGCACATGGGGCTTTTATACAGAAAAGCACAAAACTTAGCTTACTTAGCTTACCTTTGAAGGCTTTGCACAGGTCAAACTCTGTATTTCATCATAAACTTGGTCTCAATCTGTCCATAAGGATCCAGCGAATAAAATCCAGTAAAACAATTTAGTCCAAAATACGTGTTATATCCATTACGATGTGTGATCCGGCAGCATGCCTCCCCTCCCCCCCTCCCCTTCCCCTTCTCTCCTTCCCTCCTGGCTGCATGTGGGAGCAGAGGAACGAAGGAGAGAAGGGGAAGGGGAGGGGGGAAGGGGGGATCCATCTGCAGCGCGGCTAAGCAGCTGTTAGCCGGAGCCGAGGCAAAGGATGAGCCCAAATGTCCTTCTGCGGCTCTCGTATTCAAAATGGCTGCCTCTATATGGGGAAGATCCCCCTTTTATGTGACTATATCTAAGTCCAAAAGAATACTTTGATTTCATGATGGAAGTGAAAAGGCTTGGAAAACAATGTATTTTTGAATGGGTATCTTCAATTTCAGTAATTAACAGGTAAAAATCTTACACACTGTCCCTTTAAACTCATTATTTTTGTGGTGACACAAAGGCAACCCAGTTTACAGCAAAAATACATATTTTTTCTGGTGTTTTTGAGCAGCAGAATTAAATACACATGTGATCAAATAAATGCTAGTTAAATAAATATAATGCCATACTGTGATGCATTACAAGCAAAGCATTAACATCCCCATGGAGTAAGTAGCAGACCCCCCAGTACTCCAGTGCAAAATTCAGAGTAACCTGGATAGGCCTGAATAGCTTGTGTCCTCACACTGAAGCCAAAAAACACAAGTGAGAAAAGTTTTAATCAGATAAAATGTGCGAGGCTTTAGGGCCTCTTCACTCAGGGACTTGTTTTATTCAGAGGATTACAGTGATTTAGCCTGGATTACGGACCAGATCTATCCAAATCTCTGTCCATGGACAAAGGCACAAATACTAATTTTTTGATCTGTGTGCAGATGGAAAGCGATCAGTATGGGATGTAACAGAAGTCCATTATATTATTATAGAAGACAATAACTGAATCTGTCTGTGTGTGAGGAAAGATGCCATCCATACAGAGGCTCTCTTAACAGTTGGTAGTTAAAGTGCTTTGGGCGTTCTGAAAGGAGCTACAGTATATACAATGCATTATTATTATTAAGGGTGGACTATGTCATTTTTATGGTAGGGGGTCAGCCACCTGCTTCTCTCCATGAAGATTTTTTGCTTTGCCACAGCATGGCATAAAACTTATTCAATTACAAAACCGTTGCCATAATTTGAATTCTTACTAAGAGCAGGATTGCCTCTCCCTAGATCTGACCTGCAACTTGGTGGTGTCACTCGCATTGGGCGTACTGTGGAACATTTCAAGCAAGGCAAAAACATCTCAATGGAGACAACAAAATAGCTGACCCCTCATCAGAAAAGTTACACCTTCAGCACCTTCAATATGCAGACGATTTTGGGAATGTATGCAACATAATGTATTTATTATATTTTACTTTTTTGTGAACAAATTTTTAGATGCAGCCATATACAAACACTAGCTTGCATGCATTTATTTGCTTGTTTTAACCATACTCCTGGGATCTAATTTTGGTTTAAACAAATGAAATGTATATTCCTTTATACCACTAGTGAATCCCATAAGACCTCTGGATAGTGTTGAGTCGGATATGAGGGAAAACCAGGTTGCTTTGACACTGGTCTGAAAGTATAGCCTTATTAAAAAGAGGACTTTGAATGAAATCGTTGACAGAATAAGAGCCGACAAGCACTTTTTAAAACAGCTCTGAAGCTACTGCCCGGCTCTGTGGAGACACGGGGTGAAATGAGGTCTTGCTGAATTCATCATGGTACAAATTTCAATTAAACACTCCCCCATTGCTCCCCGAGACTCCACATTGTTGAGGCTTGTATTAATTTCTAGAAATTTATCTTTGACACCCGTTGCTGTTTTGCACTTTGAAGACAAAAATGGTTTCTTTCCAGTCATCACACCTAAAGACAGTCCTTTTGAATGGTGTAAAATTGAAATTAAATCCCGCCGCAATGCCTCATCTCCCTGAGCAGAGCAGCAATGTGTTTTAAATGGGTTTCATTACGAGGTGGCGTGGGGTTTTCTGACAGTTCATCATACGCAGTAAATAATCAAGACTATGTTCAAAAAATGCACCTTTTTAAGTGGAACTAAACATTAAATCCACTCTTTCCGCTATTTAACTGTGACGTTTTAATATCTTCTGCATTTTTTGGCCATTTCAGTGCAAACTAAAGGTAAATCTGCAGCTTTCTAGGGGGGGTTGGCGGACCAATCACAATGTTCCTTATACTCCAATCTCTGCTTCACTCTCTTCTATTAGTACTGCCCAGTTTAGCAGCTCTATTTGAAATGTGGTTGCGGGTGAAGTTTGTGTTTAGTCCCCTTTAAAAGCTTCAGTACCTGAATTTCAAACCATGACAATAGGGGTATTTAAATCTTTGGCACGTTGCTCTAGTATCCACATGTTGGTTCACAGCTATACAATTTCAGACGGTGAAATGAAGCAAGTGCCACTAACACGCAGTTCATCCTCTATGATCAGATCGTTACGTTACGTGATCAATTAAATTACACATTGTACTCGATTAAAAAGTCAGACACTGCAGGATTAAGACAATAAAACAAAATGTACACTGGAGGAACTGAGGGGAGCAGATCAGAAAATATGTATCAGAAAACACAAAAATTCACAGTCTATAATTGTGCTTTAGTGACACAGTGCAACCCAAAACAATGGACGCCATTACACACAGAAACGGTTTTATTCTGGTCTGTTCTATAACATTGAAATTAGCTTGTAGTTTTTGGGACAACCACAGTGACTGGAATGCCAAATGCAAATCCTGAATCCACCCTTTTTATTTCTTTGGGGATTGGTACAATTCGTCAAACAACATTAGCTAACAAATTTAAGCTTGCCCTTAGCAGTGGCCTGTTAGTCACAGTTCAAACTCTTCGACACACACAGACAGTTTGCCATTCACTCACCCATTACTTCACTAAAGCAAATTTAGCAACACAAATGCAACATGGGAAAAAGTTTCCATAGAAACCACGCGACAATATTTGGATGTGCAGACTCCATTCACCAGGCTCAACTGAATTTTGTCTTATTAATATAATGCTATTTTTATGTTTTTTATCAGACAGTTGGCCATCCTAAAATCGCCTAACACAACACAACAAGTTATACAGAGACATTTTACCCTCCACTTGGCTATAATGAAGCATTTAGCAAGAGGACAATACAAGCGTCTGTCTCGTGATTTTCATCTCAATGCTGCTTACCTTTTCAGCTCAGAAATCATTTGCCTTTTTAACAAATACTTTTCTCATTCCTGAAACATCTGCTCCAAATCCAAATTATACTGCAGTCTCACATTTAATTCCCTACATTTCCCCTTCTTGTTAACAGCTTGTACCGTTGTTCTTTTCCGTCATAGCCAAGAGCTTTAATTTAGGCTGATGACAATTTTTAAATAAAACATCTTGCTTTGTGCGCCTGAGCCTGGTGCAGTGCCTGTGGGGGCTCTTACTGTTGGCATGCTGAGTCACAGATGTTCTCGAGTCTGTTTACCTGTCCCATCTGGGAGGAGTGTAATGTAGCAGCACGTACTACCTCAAAATACAACCCCGGTTCATTAGAAGTAGGGTCACAGTAAAATATGAACAATAACAAAATGAAATGTTATGCAAAAGGTATTATTCCATTAAATTAAATACAATTTATTTTGCACTAACCAAAAGTACTTTTTGTTTCTTGTTTTTGAACACAAACACTTAAAGTTAAAGTTTTGTTGCATAAGGAAGTCAAATGTTAATGAAGTTAGCATTTTCATCTGGACCAACTGGATAAAATTAGAACTGCTTTTATAATTATCAAAACTATAACAAAGCCTATGGAGACAACAGTATTTCTGGATAGTGTTCTGTTTACATACAGGTTTACTTTGTAATATAACAGTACTTAAAGGTGATCCATGCACGTAAGTATTGAATGGCCAGGAATGTTCCAAAGTTTGCCATTAAACCTGTCTATCTTCACAGAGACAAATTACAGTTCAGATCTGTGGCGAGGTGACCCCACTCACAGAAATAATGCATGTTATTCAAAGTATTTTAACACTGAAATACCCAAATTGAATAATTGCCAAATATGTGTAATGCCATACTGTGGAACATTGCAGACAAAGCAATTACATTTCCATGAAGAGAAACAGGTGGCCAGAAAAGTTACATAGTGCACCTTTAAAATGCTTTTCCTTTTCTAATATTTTCATTTGCCAACCAGTTTGTCTTCACTCTGCCTATTTGGTATCCTAACATTTAATTGCCTTTTGCCTGCATAAGTCACTGAAATCTCCCTTCCCTCCTCAGTGCCCTCCCGGGTTGAGTCCGATGAAGGATGGGACTGGGTGTTACGACCACCACATCGGCATCGACTGCTCCGATGGTTTTAACGGCGGCTGTGAGCAGCTGTGTCTGCAGCAGCTGGCGCCCCTAGAGGACGACCCCACTCTCTACAACATCCTCATGTTCTGTGGGTAAGAACCACAGTGTGTTTGACTCACATAAGAACTTTCTTTGGACTGTGCACCAGTGGTAAAGACTATAGGTAAAGAGACATATAGAAGGTCTAATTTGGATAATCTTTACATTTGCTGCTAAGAGTACTTTGTGCTCTTAAATAATACAGTAAAACTACAATATAGCAAAAGGGAAAAAATGTATTAAAGTTCTATTATTAAGGAGTTTTGTTTGTTTATTAGGCCCTTCTTCAAACTGTAGCTAACATAAAAGCCCTCCATCTCCCTGAAATAAGAGTGTTATGGTCATATCATTGTAAATAAATACGTTTTGAAGTTCAGTATTGAAGTTCAGTTATACGTTTCTCAGGCCTTGGGCTGTAATACTGTGTTCAAATCCCCATTGCAGGTATGAAAATAATTTTTCTAAAGGCGCTCTCTATGTGTCAGTCTGAACCCTCCTCTCTGATAAAGGGCTTTATTTGAATGGGGACCAGGGGCTACTCCTGTGGCCAGAGCACACCATAGTATTTGCATCAGTGATGAGGTTTTGAGTCTGTTCAGCTTCATCACAGGGTCTTTTGATAATTTCTATTTATGTTAGCATAAAATAAATTGGCCCAAACTCACTTACCATACTCCAACTATACTGTGAAGCCTTTTTTCTTTCTTTTTTCTTTTTTCTGAGAAGATTGAATTGTTATCTGTTTCAAATGGGGCTCTGCAAAGATCCTCTATAGGTCACTTGACTTTGAGTACTTGTATTAATCCAGTACAAAGATCTGTTCTGAATACGAGCTGCACTAGTTGGAAACAATCGAAGTGACAGATAAGAAGCTATGTGTGCGTATTTTTGTTAAATTTGATTTCTTTATCTTTCTCTCATAACATATGCTGTAACTGACTCTGAGTAACCCTGCAGTGTGGGCACTAAGTTTGTGAGTGCATTGGCTGAACTTGATCCATCTGCTAAGTTTTAGTCTTTCAAGAAAACAACTCTTAAACAAACAGCAATTATAAATTAAATGTACTTCATAGAGTGTATTTGTTTAATGAATGGTGGTGTTTTTATTAGAAGCTGCAAATTGTTTTTTGTTATATAAAATGTATGCATTTTTCAACAATTAGTTAAAACATATGAAAATAATCAGTTATCTATTCTCCCACTCAAGGGCAACACTGGAAATCTGTAATTGGGGCATTGTAGGAAGACTCAATTAAAACAAACATGCCAATCATAAAACTTAAAAACTTAAGCAGAAATTGTAACTGGTAAAAAGAAAAATATTGGGATCTTTTACAAATATTTTTCACAATAGTTTGTACAGTTACAAAACGCAGCAGCTTTAATTAAGTGATGGGTGTCGGACTGGGAAGGTTAAAGGGTACTGTTTACATATTGCTCAGTGCAAAGACGTGCTCTACATTTATATTAAGATACTAAGTTAATTAGACACATTGATTATTTTATTTTAGTCATAAATGCCCAACCATTTACAAATTGGCAGAAATTATTCACAATATACAGCAAAGGAACAAAAGACTTGGGCAGACTCAGTAGTTGAGAAGAGTCTGTCTGAAGTTCCACAATGGGAGAAAAGTAGAAACTATTGTCAGCAGAAATGTGCAGATCCGTGCAAATGGTCCACTGTTGACCTAGTCCTCACCTTTTACTTAGGATGCAAAGGTATTTGTTATCTCTGATGGAGATTTTTGAATGCATGCTTGAGGCTTCAATAGTCTTTTTACCTATTTTCCCCTCAAAATTTAGGGCTGTTACAGAGTTTATTATACAGTCATATTATACAGCAACCCCATTTTTTGACACAACCAGAAGCATAACTAGTGAACTATCTGGTAGATCCTGCCCTTGGTTAATCAAACTAAAATGGAAAGCTCTTACTCTCTCTTATTTTTCTTTTCATTTTTCTTCCTCTCTGAACAGGCTTGTGCGTGCCCCCCCTTGCCTCCACATAAGTCACACTGTATATCATTGCTCTGTGTCAGATTTACATAAACACTCTGTACACTGTCTTTATGCTCATCAGTATTTCCTCCTGTCACTTCCCCCAGCGCTCGTGTGGCTAATCCAGGCTCTTCTCTACAGAGTCCAGCCTTTACAGGGCTGACATTTGGCACCAGGACTTAGGCTCCCCACAGTAAATCCTCAGTATTATCTACCTCTGTGTGTGAACTCTCCGCAGCCTCTTCCTAACCCGTCACTGCTCACTCACATGTCAAACAGGCATCAGGCAAAGTCTATGGCTCCACATGCTCCACACGCTGGATTAGACTCAAGTGAGTGAAAAGGATCATAATTGAGTATTCTACATGCACATAAGCCAACAGTGACTTACACGTGGGTTGTTAAAAGTTTAAATCAAAAATCTGAATTTAAGAGTATTACTGTTATAATCAAGAGAAGAGAGCCACTGCAGTGCCAATAAACAATCCCATAGTAAAAGTATAAATAATTTATTGATATTCATAAACACATTGATATACATGAGTTAAAAAAAAATGAAATACAAGTAAAAAAGGGCTCCTCAGTAAAACCAATTTAAAAGGGTCAAAACACTAGGTGGGCCTGGGTTAAAATGAGGGGGGCAGTTCGTAATGTGATGGAGGGTGTCTGATCGTTCTTTCGCCTTATCTGTGTTTGTGTCCCGCGACCCCTGCAGACAAAACAGAGACCAGCAGCAACAACCCATGAACAACAGACTGCTACTGCTCAAGCTTATACATGTGAGGGGGGCACCACTATGCCCCGTCACTTACAGGGCAAGACGGAGCCCTTCACTCGGCCGTTGTGTGGATTCAGTGTCATGGTGCCCTTCTTTAGATCCTTTTGATCGGTCCTCGTCCTTTTACTCTGTACTCGCTGTACCTGTGCTGCACCGCCACCACACCAAAGGCAGCGCCCAACGCAACACATAATTTAGCCTAAAGCCAAAGGCTGCTGAGCTAGAGCACCACTAAAACACTTACACACAAGAGTTTCTCACTCTGCCTCTGTGTTGATCAGGCGTTGTGGTGCTGTGTTCCAGCTTGCAGTCTTGGCTTTTGCAAAATCTACACACACCTATAATAAAAACAAGCCTCCCCATTTCACTGAGACATAATATCACATGATTGTCAACTCAGTGTGTACATGCACGAAACATGGACGCCCATGTTTTAAAGTTGTTTTAACTGGGTCACATGCAAATACAGTCAATAAAAATATAAACGCAACACTTTTGTTTTTGCTCCCATTTTTCCTGAGATGGACCCACAGATGCAAAATTCACTCCAGATACACAACACTACCATTTCTCTCAAACATTGTTCACAAATCTGTCCAAATGTGTGACAGCGAGCACCTCTGCCCCGCCGAGACAATCCACCCCACCTCACAGGTGCACCACATCAAGATGCCGATCCGACATCATGACCAGTGCACAGGTGTGCCCCAGACTGCCCACAATAAAAGGCCACCCTGAAATGTGCATTTTTTTTTCCCTTTATTGGGGGTCTGGGGACTCAGAACCAGTCAGTATCTTGTGTGACCACCATTTGCCTCATGCACTGCAACACATCTTCTTCGCATAGAGTTTATCAGATTATCAATTGTGGCCTGTGGAATGTTGATCCACTCCTCTTCAAAGGCTGTTATGGACGAAGAACACAGGTGCATTTTATTGATGGCATTTTGAATGCACAGAGATACCGTGATGAGATCCTGAGGCCCATTGTTGTGCCATACATCCATGAACATCACCTCATGTTTCAGCAAGATAATGCACTGCCCCATGTTGCAAGGATCTGTACACAATTCTTGGAAGCTGAAAATGTCCCAGTTCTTGCATGGCCAGCATACTCACCGGACATGTCACCCATTGAGCATGTTTGGGATGTGCTTGACCGGCGTATACGACAGCGTGTACCAGCTCCCACTAATATCCAGCAACTTCGCACAGCCATTGAAGAGGAGTGGACCAACATTCCACAGGCCACAATTGACAATCTGATAAACTCTATGCGAAGAAGATGTGTTGCACACTGCATGAGACAAATGGTGGTCTCACCAGATACTGACTGGTTCTGAGTCCCCAGACCCCCAATAAAGCAAAAAAAAAAAAAAATGCACATTTCGGGGTGGCCTTTTATTGTGGGCAGTCTGGGGCGCACCTGTGCACTGGTCATGATGTCGGATCGGCATCTTGATGTGGCGCACCTGTGAGGTGGGATGGGGTCACACATTTGGACAGATTTGTGAACAATGTTTGAGAGAAATGGTAGTGTTGTGTATCTGGAGTGAATTTTGGATCTTTGGGTCCATCTCAGGAAAAATGGGAGCAAAAACAAAAGTGTTGCGTTTATATTTTTGTTGAGTATATGGAATCATTTAGGAATATTTAGCAGTTCAACTTCTAGTTCTATTCTCCATGAATACATTAAAGGCATTATTGCACTTACCTACTATTAACTGCTAACACAAAACATGATATACATAGATCACGTGATCCCTTTTACACCGCGTTCCAAATTATTATGCAAAGTGTGTTTACGTGTCCTAAAGTTCAAATGTTTAGTTTTCCAGTGAAAATCATGGATGGTCTTGTGTCTCAATGAAATCAATCTCACACACTTGTGCCAATGAGTTTTCCAGGTACGTCCAATTAAAGGAAAAACAACTTAAGAAGGACGTTCCACATTATTAAGCAGAGCACCATTTTCAAGCAATATGGGAAAGAAAAAGGATCTCTCTAATGCCGAAAAGCATGAAATAGTTGAATACCTTGGACATGGTATGAAAACCTTAGCTATTTCACGAAAACCTAACCGTGATCATTGCACTATTAAGAGATTTGTAGCTGATTCAGAGCACACACGGATTTGTGCAGATAAAGGCACAATGAGGAGGGTCTCTGCCAGACAAATGCATCAGATTAAGATAGCAGCTGCTAAAATGCCATTACAAATCATGGAACAGGTATTTGAAGCTGCTGGTGCCTCTGGAGTCCCGCTAACATCAAGGTGAAGGATCCTCCAGAGGTTTATGCGTTTATGCATAAACCTTTTATTTGGCCATCCTTGAACAAAGCTCACAAGCAGAAATGACTCCAGTGGGCCCAGAAATACATGAAGACTCATTTTCAAACGGTCTTGTTCACTGATGAGCGCAGTGCAACCCTGGATGGTCCAGATGGATGGTGTGGTGGATGGTTGTGGACGGCCACCATGTCCCAACATCAGCAAGGAGAGGGCGGAGTCATGTTTTTTGGCCGGAATCATGGGGAGAGCTTACCTGGCCAGCCAAATGATATCTCTCTGTATTTCCAATACAGCGCGATACCATTTGGACACCCTCCATCCACGCTCGCTCCTCCGGTTACAAACGGACTCCGCGATTCTGATTCGTTCAAAGATGGTGACGTCAGTGCACTCGCCTTTGCCCGCAAAGTCACTCTTAGGCAGCGGAAGTTCCTCCTCAGTTTTGAATCAAGATGGCGCAATCTCTGATTGGTTCAGTTAGCTGTCTGTCTACGTGCAACAGCAGCGCATTCTGTGGATCAAGCGTTACCAGACTCATCCGCTGGTACAGCGATGAGTCATGGATTCTTCCAGGCAAGGGGAGAGCCATGGTTGGCCCCTTTAGGGTCCCTGAAGGTGTGAAAATGACCTCTGTGGAGTTTCTAACTGACCAAAATCATCTTAATGTATGACAATGCTCCATCTCATGCTGCAAGGAATACCTCTGCATCACTGGCCTCTATGAGCATAAAAGAAGAGAAACTCATGGTGTGGCCCCCATCCTCCCCTGACCTCAACCCTATTGAGAACCTTTGGAAGGCGGGAGGCAGTTCACATCCACACAGCAGCTCTGGGAGGCTATTCTAACATCCTGCAAAGAAATTCAAGCAGAAACTCTCCGAAAACTCACAAGTTCACTCAACCTACAGCTACACTCAATCCTACACTCAACAAAAATATAAACGCAACACTTTTGTTTTTGCTCCCATTTTTCCTGAGATGGACCCAAAGATCCAAAATTCACTCCAGATACACAACACTACCATTTCTCTCAAACTTTGTTCACAAATCTGTCCAAATGTGTGACAGCGAGCACCTCTGCCCCGCCGAGACAATCCACCCCACCTCACAGGTGCGCCACATCAAGATGCCGATCCGACATCATGACCAGTGCACAGGTGCGCCCCAGACTGCCCACAATAAAAGGCCACCCCGAAATGTGCATTTTTTTTTTTGCTTTATTGGGGGTCTGGGGACTCAGAACCAGTCAGTATCTGGTGTGACCACCATTTGCCTCATGCAGTGCAACACATCTTCTTCGCATAGAGTTTATCAGATTGTCAATTGTGGCCTGTGGAATGTTGGTCCACTCCTCTTCAAAGGCTGTTATGGACGAAGAACACAGGTGCATTTTATTGATGGCATTTTGAATGCACAGAGATACCGTGATGAGATCCTGAGGCCCATTGTTGTGCCATACATCCATGAACATCACCTCATGTTTCAGCAAGATAATGCACTGCCCCATGTTGCAAGGATCTGTACACAATTCTTGGAAGCTGAAAATGTCCCAGTTCTTGCATGGCCAGCATACTCACCGGACATGTCACCCATTGAGCATGTTTGGGATGTGCTTGACCGGCGTATACGACAGCGTGTACCAGCTCCCACTAATATCCAGCAACTTCGCACAGCCATTGAAGAGGAGTGGACCAACATTCCACAGGCCACAATTGACAATCTGATAAACTCTATGCGAAGAAGATGTGTTGCACTGCATGAGACAAATGGTGGTCACACCAGATACTGACTGGTTCTGAGTCCCCAGACCCCCAATAAAGCAAAAAAAAAAAAAAATGCACATTTCGGGGTGGCCTTTTATTGTGGGCAGTCTGGGGTGCACCTGTGCACTGGTCATGATGTCGGATCGGCATCTTGATGTGGCGCACCTGTGAGGTGGGGTGGGGTCACACATTTGGACAGATTTGTGAACAATGTTTGAGAGAAATGGTAGTGTTGTGTATCTGGAGTGAATTTTGGATCTTTGGGTCCATCTCACAGGAAAAATGGGAGCAAAAACAAAAGTGTTGCGTTTATATTTTTGTTGAGTATATGAAATCATTTAGGAATATTTAGCAGTTCACCTTCTAGTGCTGTTCTCCATGAATACATTAAAGGCATTATTGCACTTACCTACTATTAACTGCTAACACAAAACATGATATACATAGATCACGTGATCCCTTTTACACCGTGTTCCAAATTATTATGCAAAGTGTGTTTACGTGTCCTAAAGTTCAAATGTTTAGTTTTCCAGTGAAAATCATGGATGGTCTTGTGTCTCAATGAAATCAATCTCACACACTTGTGCCAATGAGTTTTCCAGGTACGTCCAATTAAAGGAAAAACAACTTAAGAAGGACGTTCCACATTATTAAGCAGAGCACCATTTTCAAGCAATATGGGAAAGAAAAAGGATCTCTCTAATGCCGAAAAGCATGAAATAGTTGAATACCTTGGACATGGTATGAAAACCTTAGCTATTTCACGAAAACCTAACCGTGATCATTGCACTATTAAGAGATTTGTAGCTGATTCAGAGCACACACGGATTTGTGCAGATAAAGGCACAATGAGGAGGGTCTCTGCCAGACAAATGCATCAGATTAAGATAGCAGCTGCTAAAATGCCATTACAAATCATGGAACAGGTATTTGAAGCTGCTGGTGCCTCTGGAGTCCCGCTAACATCAAGGTGAAGGATCCTCCAGAGGTTTATGC
This sequence comes from Paratrypauchen microcephalus, assembly GCA_036785185.1. NCBI lineage: Eukaryota > Metazoa > Chordata > Actinopteri > Gobiiformes > Gobiidae > Paratrypauchen > Paratrypauchen microcephalus. The sequence continues at coordinate 7,254,766 of JAVJIX010000032.1, forward strand.
GTTTATGCATAAACCTTTTATTCGGCCATCCTTGAACAAAGCTCACAAGCAGAAATGACTCCAGTGGGCCCAGTAATACATGAAGACTCATTTTCAAACGGTCTTGTTCACTGATGAGCGCAGTGCAACCCTGGATGGTCCAGATGGATGGTGTGGTGGATGGTTGTGGACGACCACCATGTCCCAACATCAGCAAGGAGAGGGCGGAGTCATGTTTTGGGCCGGAATCATGGGGAGAGCCATGGTTGGCCACTTTAGGGTCCCTGAAGGTGTGAAAATGACCTCTGTGGAGTTTCTAACTGACCAAAATCATCTTAATGTATGACAATGCTCCATCTCATGCTGCAAGGAATACCTCTGCATCACTGGCCTCTATGAGCATAAAAGAAGAGAAACTCATGGTGTGGCCCCCATCCTCCCCTGACCTCAACCCTATTGAGAACCTTTGGAAGGCGGGAGGCAGTTCACATCCACACAGCAGCTCTGGGAGGCTATTCTAACATCCTGCAAAGAAATTCAAGCAGAAACTCTCCGAAAACTCACAAGTTCACTCAACCTACAGCTACACTCAATCCTACACTCAACAAAAATATAAACGCAACACTTTTGTTTTTGCTCCCATTTTTCCTGAGATGGACCCAAAGATCCAAAATTCACTCCAGATACACAACACTACCATTTCTCTCAAACTTTGTTCACAAATCTGTCCAAATGTGTGACAGCGAGCACCTCTGCCCCGCCGAGACAATCCACCCCACCTCACAGGTGCGCCACATCAAGATGCCGATCCGACATCATGACCAGTGCACAGGTGCGCCCCAGACTGCCCACAATAAAAGGCCACCCCGAAATGTGCATTTTTTTTTGCTTTATTGGGGGTCTGGGGACTCAGAACCAGTCAGTATCTGGTGTGACCACCATTTGCCTCATGCAGTGCAACACATCTTCTTCGCATAGAGTTTATCAGATTGTCAATTGTGGCCTGTGGAATGTTGGTCCACTCCTCTTCAAAGGCTGTTATGGACGAAGAACACAGGTGCATTTTATTGATGGCATTTTGAATGCACAGAGATACCGTGATGAGATCCTGAGGCCCATTGTTGTGCCATACATCCATGAACATCACCTCATGTTTCAGCAAGATAATGCACGGCCCCATGTTGCAAGGATCTGTACACAATTCTTGGAAGCTGAAAATGTCCCAGTTCTTGCATGGCCAGCATACTCACCGGACATGTCACCCATTGAGCATGTTTGGGATGTGCTTGACCGGCGTATACGACAGCGTGTACCAGCTCCCACTAATATCCAGCAACTTCGCACAGCCATTGAAGAGGAGTGGACCAACATTCCACAGGCCACAACTGACAATCTGATCAACTCTATGCGAAGAAGATGTGTTGCACTGCATGAGGCAAATGGTGGTCACACCAGATACTGACTTGTTCTGAGTCCCCAGACCCCCAATAAAGCAAAAAAAAAAAAAAATGTACATTTCGGGGTGGCCTTTTATTGTGGGCAGTCTGGGGCGCACCTGTGCACTGGTCATGATGTCGGATCGGCATCTTGATGTGGCGCACCTGTGAGGTGGGGGTGGATTGTCTCGGCGGGGCAGAGGTGCTCGCTGTCACACATTTGGACAGATTTGTGAACAATGTTTGAGAGAAATGGTAGTGTTGTGTATCTGGAGTGAATTTTGGATCTTTGGGTCCATCTCAGGAAAAATGGGAGCAAAAACAAAAGTGTTGCGTTTATATTTTTGTTGAGTATATGTTCAAATGTAACTTGACCTATTTACATGTTCTGATTGAAATAGCTTTTGATTTCAGTATTATGCTAATGCTTCTAATTGAAAAATAAACAAATGACCATTTTCAGTTCTTTACAACAATAACATGGTTTGAAACTCTGTTGTGCATAATAATTGGGAATAGTGCATTTTTATTTTTTATTTTTGAAAAAAAAAAATACTGTTATCATTGGGAGGTTTGCTCATTAACATTCAAATTGTACTCTAAAGGCTGATGACTTGAAAATTATAATGACTGCAATATATATTGACAATTTAGCAAAATCAGAGAAAAATATCATTTGCATAATATTTTGAAACTCACTGTATTGTTTTGAGAATGCTATATTAGCCAAAAATTATGTATTAACATTTGTAAGTTTCAGTTGGCATGAGTTTCATAAGTTTTAGTTTCATTTTTGACGGTCTGAATCACCCCTCCCTTTGCTCTCCATGCTAAGTCACCCCGCTTCAGAGCGCTATCACATTACAATTAGTGTGCATTCTGCTAATGAAACTACTGCACATGACCGGTCATCATCAGGTTTGTGAATTTGTATTGTTTGGTATCATGCTTTTGTATATTTATGGAGAATTGTCTTGCAGGAGCGTGGGTTACACAGGCTTGTGGGCTGAGCGTTGGATAGAATCCTACTGCTGCGAATCGCAAGGGGAGTTTGAATAGGGCCCAGGAGAGATTGCTAAAATACTCAGACATGCATGAGGAATCAGTGTTATAACATGGCAGATTTGTGTGTGTGTGTGTGTTTCTCGATTTGTTTTTAACTACCATTAAACCAGGAGTTGTAGAGAATTCCGAAAGTCTATTGAAATCGAAACACTTCTGAAGTGCTGCTCAAAAATCCATTTTTAAACAGCATTTGGCAGCTGATATAAAAAAAATAAGAATTTGCAATAATAAAAGCCACACTTGATTATACTGTATATACACTACTATGAACACAGTTAAATTGACTTATCCACTTGTGTCATGTAGGTGCATTGAGGATTACAAACTGGGCCCAGACCATCGCTCCTGTCTGCCCCTGTCAGAGTCGTGCACTGAGGGGGTGGACTGTGGAGAGGCTGTGGATGTCCCTGCCAACCAGACAGTGTTTGGAGACCTGTTCTATGGATATAACAACCATACCAAAGAGAGCACCTCCGGACAGATTCTCAAGGCCACGTTCAGGTAAGAACAAAAGCTGGGCAAAGAGTGAGTGAGTACTTAGTGATAATAATTTCACTTAGGAGGTTTATTCTCCATAAATGTTGCACCAAGATAGGGCTGAATGATTTGGAAAATCATCTAAAAACTAAAAAAATATCTAATTTCAATTTTACTGACGACCATTGTGATGATTTACAACACATTGAGTTGACAAAAAGATTGTAAAATGAACTGGCTAACTAATACAAAAATCACATTTCAGTACAATTTAGGGTACTTCATATATTCCAGTTTGCGATTTGCTAGTTACATCCAAAGTCTGATTTCATTTTGATTGTGCTTAATTTTGCAGCCCTACCGAGGTATATGGGAAATGATTTTGGTTTGAGAATTTAGTTAGCTAAATAATTGCAAGTTTGTGATAAACTGCATTGCTCCAAAAAAACCCCAAAAATACAGTTATTATAATGACTGACTGGGCATTAAACTTTCCATTACAAGGTAGTGGCACCCTGGTAGTTTGTGGTACATTGATAAATCTTTCTTTGTTCATAGCCTTTCCTCAAATAATAATAATAATAATAACAGGAACAAAATTGTACTTTACTTTATTGAAGCACAAAAGGTCACATTTAAATGAGTCCATTAGAACAGTGGTAGATTTTGAACACTTTGTAATCAGTAGGTGATTGGAGCACACTGAAGTCATGGGGCTGCTGTAGTCCACACTCCAGTGTAATAAAACCTCAGCCAGGAGTAAACAAAATTAGACAATCAATTTCAAAAGGTCACCAAGCTAACACAAACACAAAGGCATACTACATTCACAAATTAATCTTCAAGTGGGTAAGTAACTTGATTAAAATTGCCCAATCTTGCTAAGACACAGTTTACTCAGAGCTTTCTACAAATGTAATTGTTGAAATACAGTATGTCAATTTGTATTTTGAAATATAAGTTTTTAAATTGAATAGGTTTTATCAAGTTGTTTCAAATCAAATGTATATACTTTCAGTGATGCATGTGAAATGGACGAGGGCAGTAGTTTTTTATCGTAAAGAAAATCAGTTTTCAAAAATCAGTTTTTCACTCTTCTATGATTTTTTAAAAATGTGTTTTACCAACATTTTTCCATATTCTAAATGCACAAAAGCCCACATTGTCTAACTCAGTGTGTATGTGTAAGAAACATGTACGTTTACATTTTAAAGTTGTTTTAACTGTGTCACCTGCTAATATAAATTCACTTAGGAATATCAGGAATGTTTAGCAGTTCTTCTGATGAATACATTAAATAGGTATTACTGCCCTTCTCTGAGGTATTAACTCATAACATATTTAAATCACCGTGATACCTTTTATTGTTTTGAGCATGCTATATTTGCCGAAAATCATGTACTACCATCATGTATCCGGAGTGAAGGAAGATATACTATATATATAATACACTGTTTCTTTCCATATGGGCCTATTAACATAATTCTCTGACTGGTTGAACTTTCTGTCAGTCAACTCGAAATAAGGTTGTTTAGGGAATACAAATTAGGTTTTGTTTGTAGTTTAATTATGCTCCTTTTAGCTCTGAAATAGGAAGAATAAGAACCTCCAGTTAATGGCAGGGAGAGAGCAGGTAAAGACTTTTAACCACTTTCCTATGATTTCCTTCATCTTCCAGTTTCCAGTTGGTGCATTAAGCAGAGTACAAAGGTCCATATACAGTACATTCACTTGTCTTACTCTGTGTCCGGGGAGATATGGAACTTATTTCCGTGTGTGAGATTAGGTCATGACTCCTGCAGTAGAACCACTTTGATGTTGCAGTGAATGTAGCGGCGAAATGACAGCTTTTATTAATGTTGAATATAAAGAGAAAGTACATAGAATAGCCCCTTATCAGCTTCCATTATAAAGAAGAAGCTCTAGTATAGGGGTAACCTTTCATAGGGTGCTAGGTATTATTATTATTATCTCTGAAAGTCTGCATAGGCTGAAACACATGTAGGAAAAATCCCTAAAACATGAGACACAGCTCCGTGGGATAAAAACACTAAGCAACTGAATGAGTGTATTTAAAGGTTATTTTATGACAAGCTGGGAGCCTGATTTGAAAAAGATACTAATAATAATGGTAGTGAAGCCGAGAACTGTCAAGGAAAGTCCTTCATGAATGTTGTAATAGAAAAAGAGGAAGCTGGAAAAGTATTGGTTGTTTTTGCTGTTGTAGTAGTAATAGTAGTAGTACACTGCGTTCCAAATTATATGCAAAGTTTATGTGTCATAAAGGTAATTTGTTTAGTTTTCCAGTGAAACTCATGGATGGTTGTGTGCCTAAGGCTCTCGAGTGGTGATGGGGTCATTGGGTCAGTGAAATTAACCTCACACACCTGTGATTAAGTAGAATTGGCCTATGATAAAAGTGTGAGATCAGTCTGACAAGAAATACTGTTCAAATATTTTATTATATCCAAAGAGACTACTGGTTAACAATGGATGAATTTATACAGGTTTGTTTAAAAAATAAATAAAACATCTTTATTTATAGAGCCCTTTACTATAACCTGGGAAATCCCAGGCTGCTTTTGTTCGTTCCGATCTGAAAGACAGCCTGGCAACTATGGCAAGCGAGCTCTCCCGATTCTGGGAGCCAATCAGAGAGCGGGGAGGGGTGGAAAGACGGTGACACGTTCTATGTGACAAACTGAAGCTTGTAGTTTGAACTGACAACTGACATGATTGGCTATGGGCTACGTATACGCCAAATGATAGACATTCGTAACGCCCAATAAACGGCCGTTGACGATCGTAAACCACACCTCCGGTACGAGATATTTCGAAGGTGGCTTCCAGATCATATCTCACTTGTGATATGGTCAGGGGTAAACCAGGCAACTTTACTACACTCAAGGTGACCAAAGTAACACAATATAAAAATATATGACATTAAACAAGGGAAAAAAACAATAGGTTGGTTGTAGTAGTAGTAGTGAGTTACCAGTGAGACATTTTAATTGAAGGTTAACTTGAAGATCCTTAGTTTGATACAAAATGTATAGTATTATTTCCAAACTGAACAAAGCATAGTTCAAAGCACACACGGATTTGTGCAGACAAAGGCACAGTGAGGAAGGTTTCTGTCAGACAAATACATTGGATTAAGAGAGAAGCTTCTAAAATGCCATTACAAAGCAGCAAACAGGGATTTGAAGCTGCTGGTGCCTCTGGAGTCCCACAAACATCAAGGTGTAGGATCCTCCAGAGGCTTGCACTTATGCATAAACCTTCTATGTGGCCAATTTTGTATTTATTGTTTGCTTCTCTGTGCTGTGCGAGTCCCCGCTCGCCCCCACCTCCTTGTATTGGGACCCCTCCCCTCGGGTGTTGTCTTGTTCAACATGGCGCCGCCACAACCAGCCCGGAGGATACAGAACTCGTCTCAAAGAAAAAGGACAACTGGCTCCATTATATGAGGATACTTTGGTTTTAAGGTGTCGGACGAACAGCAGACCGATGTCTACTCCTGTGAAAGCTGAAAGTTGGTGTCAACCAAAGCTTCTAGACCCACAAACCTTTTCCACCATTTCGTCTTTTGTCCATCAGTCCATCCTGAAACTAAATGAGGAGCTTAACTCATAGAATCTGGCGAGTGGACATTTGTCAAATTTTGTCTTTTGTCTCATATTTTTGTCAAATGTCTTGTAATGACATTGTAATTGTTTTGGAGCTGCTGAACCTGCGAAACAAATTTCAGATCATTGATCTGATAATAAAGTATTCTAATCTATCTATCTATCTATTTACAAACTCACCACATCACCACACTCAGCAGCACATCCTCTGTCACAGAGAGAACACACACCCTCTGTCACAGAGAGAACACACACCCTCTGTCACAGACAGAACCCACATCCACTGACACAGAGAGAACACACATCCACTGTCACAGAGAGAACACACATATTCCACTGAGTCGCATCCTTTAGTCCGACAGGAGCTGACCGCATCACCAGAACAAGGACAGAGATGTTTTTTATCAGCTTTTATAGTTTATGCAAATGAGCCACGTGGTGTTCAAGTTTCGTTTCTATAAAACGTAAACAAATGTGCGCCAAGCGGCATTAAACACATTATAATCTCAGACGGGCTGAAGTGGCTCTATAGTAGTTATGTTTTATATGTTGTAAAGTTTAGAAACAAGTATAACTTGTACAATAGCATTTGGAAATGTTCGGTTTGATCTGCGCAGTGGCTTGTGGGATACCTCAGAGCTCCTGACTACTGGTTAGGAACATGGATCTGTGAACCAAGCTTCCTCTGCTAAAGAAGCTCATGGTTATCCTATGATTAACAGAGTTAATGCAAAGAGCCTGAGTTGAGTCGTTTTATTTTTGAACAAAAATGAGGCAATATGTATTATTTCTTCCTATTATTTCTTTTATTTTTCTATATAGGGATTCTTTTTTTTTTATGTCGCAGAAGCACTTTGTTTCTACATGAACTGCCTGCCTCTTTGCACTTAAAAAGAAAAAAAAAAGACCTTGTGGAATTTGGTATATGTTTTTGCAGTAGGGGAGTATCCTGCACAGATATCGAGATATATATTGTACATCGAGATATAACAAAATATATCGAGGTAGAATCTACCTGGATTATAGTAGAAAATATATCGAGGTAGAATCTACCTGGATTCTACCTGGACGACTGAGGGATTCTTCACACATCTTAAAAATATATTGAGATATATTTTATTGCCAAGCCCTAGTTTTAAACTCTGTCGTGCATACTAATTTGGAACAGTACATTTTAAGTTTTGATTTTTGAACAAAATTACTGTTTTGATTGGGAGGTTTGTTCAATAACATTCAAACTGTACTCTAAAGGTTGATGGCTTTAAAATTATGATAGCTGTCATTTATGATCAAAGGAGAAGTTCAATTTGTCAACTGGACAAAGTTTGTTTGGTTGAAAACGTTTCGCCGCTCATCCGAGAGGCTTCGTCAGCTCTGGTTATTGTACTGGTTAGACCCTGCTTATATCTAGCTGCCGGGAGGCGTGTCTGACAATGACAAAAGCTCTGCAAACGATCCCCCTAATCTGTCTCTTTGTTTTTCAAATTACTCTGACGGCTGTTTCGACCCCCTATTCAACGTCTAACGACCCTCTCCACCCCTCTGCCCTGGCTCTGTTTGACTGGTCTAAGAATCCCATTATAAATGGGAGACAGGTTATATCTCACTCCCCCATTTCTGTTTAATGACGGATTCTCTTTTTTGACAAAAATAGCCTCTTTAACTCCCTCTCAAACCAGTTCTTTTCCCTGGCCAAGATCTGAACCTCACTGTCCTCAAAAGAATGGCCCGTGGCTTCTAGGTGAAGATGTACCGCAGAAGCCGGTCCACTCTGGCACGCCCGTCTGTGTTGGTACATCCTCTTGTGAAGTGGCTGTTTTGTTTCCCCAATGTAGCGCTCACTGCAGTCTTCACTACACTGAATGGAGTAGACCACATTGCTTTGTTTGTGGCTCGGTGTTCTGTCCTTTGGGTGGACCAGTTTTTGTCTTAAAGTGTTTGTGGGTTTGAAATAAACTGGAATTTCATATTGTCTGAAAATCCTCTGTAGTTTTTCCGAAACGCCGGCCAGGTACGGAATCTGTAGCCCTTTGCTCCTGGGTTCGGGTTCTCTGTTGTCTTGTTTATTGTCCTTGTCTCTCTTGGTTTTGTTGACAGCCCATTTAGGATATCCACAAACAGAGAGGGCTTCCTGCACATGTTGCTCTTCTTTCTCCTTGCCCTCTGTGCTTGTGGGAACCACTTGGGCCCTGTGTTGTAATGTCCGAATAACACCCAGTTTGTGCTGCAGTGGGTGGTGTGAGTCAAAAGCAGGTATTGGTCTGTGTGTGTGGGCTTCCTGAAGACTTCTACTTGGAGTCCCCGGTCTCCTCCTATCGTTACTGCACAATCTAAGAATGCCAATGTGTTATCCTTGGCATCTTCACGGGTGAATTTGATGTTCGGATCTACAGAATTGATATGTGCAGTGAAAGGTTCCAAATCTTGAATTTTGATTTTTGTAAAATTATCATCAACATAACGAAACCAGTGTGTGGGAGGAGTGCCTGGATATGAAGCTAAGGCACTCTGTTCAAATTGTTCCATGTATAAATTAGCCATGATAGGGGAGACCGGTGAGCCCATCGCACAGCCATGAATTTGCCTGTAAAAGTTCCCTCTGAACTGGAAATAGGTGGTATTTAGACAAATTTCCAGCAGTTGGCAGATTTGGTCAGGAGAAAGTTTGGTTCTCTCTTCTAGCTTGGAATCCTGTAGTAAACTCCTTCTCGCTGCTTCGACCGCTACAGCTGTGGGGATACAAGTGAAAAGAGAGGTTACATCAAAGGAAACCATTGTCTCATCCTGACCAAACTGGAGAAACTTAACTTTGTTTACAAATTCGGCTGTGTTCTCAATGTGATGCTCCGTGTTACCCACCAATGGCGCCAAGATGGTTTTAAGGTGTTTGGCCAAATTATATGTGATAGAGTCAACACTACACACAATGGGTCTGAGTGGTACTCCTTGTTTGTGAATCTTCGGGAGGCCATAGATGCACGGGATAGCATCACCAGGGTACAATCTGTAATACAGCTGTAGATCAATGACTTCTTCTTTCCTCAACTTCTGCAAGCAATCTGCGTGATCTTGGACGCAGCTGATTATGAGGCTAAGGTGAACAGCCTACTCAGTGACACGACAACATACGAAATACTGAAACGGGACCCCACCAATGGGTACAAAAAGAAGATCATTGATTGCTTGCAGAAGTTGAGGAAAGAAGAAGTCATTGATCTACAGCTGTATTACAGATTGTACCCTGGTGATGCTATCCCGTGCATCTATGGCCTCCCGAAGATTCACAAACAAGGAGTACCACTCAGACCCATTGTGTGTAGTGTTGACTCTATCACATATAATTTGGCCAAACACCTAAAAACCATCTTGGCGCCATTGGTGGGTAACACGGAGCATCACATTGAGAACACAGCCGAATTTGTAAACAAAGTTAAGTTTCTCCAGTTTGGTCAGGATGAGACAATGGTTTCCTTTGATGTAACCTCTCTTTTCACTTGTATCCCCACAGCTGTAGCGGTCGAAGCAGCGAGAAGGAGTTTACTACAGGATTCCAAGCTAGAAGAGAGAACCAAACTTTCTCCTGACCAAATCTGCCAACTGCTGGAAATTTGTCTAAATACCACCTATTTCCAGTTCAGAGGGAACTTTTACAGGCAAATTCATGGCTGTGCGATGGGCTCACCGGTCTCCCCTATCATGGCTAATTTATACATGGAACAATTTGAACAGAGTGCCTTAGCTTCATATCCAGGCACTCCTCCCACACACTGGTTTCGTTATGTTGATGATAATTTTACAAAAATCAAAATTCAAGATTTGGAACCTTTCACTGCACATATCAATTCTGTAGATCCGAACATCAAATTCACCCGTGAAGATGCCAAGGATAACACATTGGCATTCTTAGATTGTGCAGTAACGATAGGAGGAGACCGGGGACTCCAAGTAGAAGTCTTCAGGAAGCCCACACACACAGACCAATACCTGCTTTTTGACTCACACCACCCACTGCAGCACAAACTGGGTGTTATTCGGACATTACAACACAGGGCCCAAGTGGTTCCCACAAGCACAGAGGGCAAGGAGAAAGAAGAGCAACATGTGCAGGAAGCCCTCTCTGTTTGTGGATATCCTAAATGGGCTGTCAACAAACCAAGAGAGACAAGGACAATAAACAAGACAACAGAGAATCCGAACCCAGGAGGAAAGGGGTAGCGATTCCGTACCTGGCCGGCGTTTCGGAAAAACTACAGAGGATTTTCAGACAATATGAAATTCCAGTTTATTTCAAACCCACAAACACTTTAAGACAAAAACTGGTCCACCCAAAGGACAGAACACCGAGCCACAAACAAAGCAATGTGGTCTACTCCATTCAGTGTAGTGAAGACTGCAGTGAGCGCTACATTGGGGAAACAAAACAGCCACTTCACAAGAGGATGTACCAACACAGACGGGCGTGCCAGAGTGGACCGGCTTCTGCGGTACATCTTCACCTAGAAGCCACGGGCCATTCTTTTGAGGACAGTGAGGTTCAGATCTTGGCCAGGGAAAAGAACTGGTTTGAGAGGGGAGTTAAAGAGGCTATTTTTGTCAAAAAAGAGAATCCGTCATTAAACAGAAATGGGGGAGTGAGATATAACCTGTCTCCCATTTATAATGGGATTCTTAGACCAGTCAAACAGAGCCAGGGCAGAGGGGTGGAGAGGGTCGTTAGACGTTGAATAGGGGGTCGAAACAGCCGTCAGAGTAATTTGAAAAACAAAGAGACAGATTAGGGGGATCGTTTGCAGAGCTTTTGTCATTGTCAGACACGCCTCCCGGCAGCTAGATATAAGCAGGGTCTAACCAGTACAATAACCAGAGCTGACGAAGCCTCTCGGATGAGCGGCGAAACGTTTTCAACCAAACAAACTTTGTCCAGTTGACAAATTGAACTTCTCCTTTGATCATGGATTCTACCTGGACGACTGAGGGACTTTTCACGCAGCTGTCATTTATACTGACAATTTGGCAAAATCTGAGAAAAATATAATTTGTATAATTATTTGGAACAGTTTATGTATTTAAAGGGATATTCCAGGATTTTTGACATGGGGGCTCATTTCCGAGTTAGCCAGAGTGCTGCAGAGATGTGGAGACACTTTTTAGCGAATTTCATGCAGTCCTTCCAGCTGCAGAGTTTTCAGATGCTAGGCTAGCGCAAGTCAACGGTAAATGGTAGCCGGATTTAAATAAGGCTTACCCACTCCATAGTGCACCCAAAACAAGTCAATTATAACAGCAGACTGTCGATGTAAATATATGATGATTGAGTAATTTTTGAAATCAAACTGACTGCGAATAGCATGAATCATTCCATATCTGAGGGACTAGCTTCGCAGCAGCAGCGGAATTTTACTTTACTCTAGTTGGTTGTGAAGTGACCAATCACGTAAACAGAGAAGCGAGAAAAGTCGTAGTAAGGAAGACCACAGAGTGAAGAGGTGAATTTTAAAACAACTACCGGGCAAAATGGTTTTTCAGTGTGCATTTAGAAAATGTACAAATAAAGCCCGCAGGTGGGCACCACAAAGTTTTCACAGCTTTCCAGTGCACGATCGAGAAAGGACGCGACTGTGGCTTGTAGCTGCTGGCTTAGACATCAACACACCGGTGGAGATGCTACATAAACAGAAGATTTGCAGTGATCATTTTGGACCAGACGACTACACCAAATCCCTTGGAAAGCCTAGTCTGACAACCACTGCAGTACCATCTGTCTTTCCAAGCGCAAGATCCCGTGATGAAGAACAGGTTTGTACCTTTTTTTTAACCAAGCTTGCTCCTGTCGTTATGTTAGCGTGCTGGTCAAAAGGCATGCACGCTCATAAAGTTGTTGCTAGCCCGTGAACATTCATGTTGAGCACGGAACTGAAAAAACAGCCCCGCATTGATCGTTCATTCCAACGAACAACGCAACAATGCCCGGTTTTCTGTAGCTGTAGCGGGGGCTAACTCACCGACACTCTCTCGCGTTCTGTCCTTTCAACATCCATCTCTCTCAACTCTTCGTCTGTATATTCCAAGCATCGGGGAGACCTCCAAACGTGGCCATGTCTGGATTGTAGAACAGGGCAGGCTACTGCACTGCTACGGCTAACGACGACAGCTGAAGGTAAACAAATATCAGCTGGAAACCTAACTGCAAGGTGATATCACTCCGCCCATGCCTATCTAGATCGGGAAAAAAACGCGCTGTTGCATAAGGACATAAATCCTTTTAAGTACAAGGTTGATTATATTTCTAAAATTGTTCCATCAACACAGACATTTGCATCGACAGTCTGGCGTTATAGTTGACTTGTTTTGGGTGCACTACGGAGTGGGTAAGCCTGAATAAAATCAGGCTACTATTTACCATTGACTTGCGCTAGCCTAGCAACTGAAAACTCTGCAGCTGGAAGGACTGCATGAAATTTGCTAAAAAGTGTCTCCACATCTCTGCAGCACTCTGGCCAACTCGGAAATGAGCCCCCATGTCAAAAATCCTGGAATATCCCTTTAAGTAGTAATAGATACAGCTTGTAGTTGTTTGAATGTTGTTTACATGGCAGTAATAGTGAGGGTTAAAAGTGGTTTTCACAATCTTGTCTCCATGGAGATGTCAATACAAGGAGTATTTCACTATATCTGAGTGTATAGTTATATAGTGTATAATCACTATATATAAGTGTATCATTTTATGTTTAATTAATTACTGGCATTGTTATTGCTCTAAAATAAATAATGAATTTCCTTCGGGATAATAAAGTATTTCTAATCTAATCTAAAAGCACGTATTCTTGCTGTGAGTGGCTCTCCATAAATCTGACTTGACTTGTCTTGTGGCGTTGTGAATTGTCAACAGTGAGATAAGTTTCATGCCATATTGTGTAGCATTACAGGCAAAGCAATTACATCACCATGGTGACAAGTAGGTAGGGGACAAAGTGCACTATTATAGGTACATTTTTACAGGTCTAATTTGTCAAAAAAAATAAATTATGTAACAATACTTTTACGTCACCACTACTCCTAGCTCTGGTTAAGACAATAGCAATACAAGAAAATCTTTCACGTTACTCATAGGGAGACTTCTGAAATTCATGGCAAGTGTGTCTTTTGATGTGGATGGTGCTGCACTTTGAAGGTAGCTAATTATGACTGTCCACATCGCCCAGTCATTTCCACTGGAATCTGAGAGCCAGGAGGTCAGATCCAACCATCTATCCGGCATGTGAATTTAATTTGGTGTGGGCACAGACTCACCACCTAGAGGCTACCACCCCACCCACTTAGGGATCGAGCCCTGGTGTATATAGTATGCAGAGAGATGGGCGAGGCAGCAAAGTTAATATCATCAAAAATCTCCAATGCTCTTATCTCATTTGGACGTGCTTGTGAATATGGAGTGTAGTAGACTTTGAAGAGTGGGCCGTGTGCAGAGGAAGTGAGGGTGAAAGGGGGAGGGGGTAGGATTCTGTCGGGACACATGCCTAATGCAGGGTCTAATTAAACAAGATGGCTCCAAACGAATTAAAACTGACCTGGTTGCGGTGTGCTGCAATTGAACCTAATTGAACCAAATGAACATTGGAATGTGAAATGAACACAGGGTATAGCGGCGTTGCACCTGTTTACTCGGGTTAGTGCTACTAAATGAGAGGCCAGTCAATAAGTTAATTTATCCGATTTAGGTCAGGCACACCTGGAATGCTTGTAAATCTTGTAGTAATGTATGCTTACAATTTGAAATACTGTAGGAAAAGTCCAATGTATTTTTCATATTACTGTAGTTCGACCATATGTATTTTGGGAAGGGATGTATCAAGGGATATTGCTAATGACTTGACTAGACATACTAGTACTTTTTGAGTACTTTTTGTTGTGTGGCATTCAGTTTTCACTAGCCTAGTCAGAGAAAACTACATAATTTCCCTATATAAACTAGACTAGGCATGCATGGCGGAGTTCCAAGGTGAAAGCCACTGCTGACAAAAAAGAACATTAAGGGCTCATCTAACTTTTGCCCATAAAAAAACATCTTGATGATCCCCAAACCTTTTGAAAAATATTCTGTTGACTAATGAAACAAAAGCTGAACTTTTTGGAAGGAGTGCATCCCATTGCATCTAGCATTTCATAAAAAAAACATCATGCCAACAGTGAAACGTGGTGGTGGTGGTGGTAGTGTCATGGTTTGGGGCGCCTTTGCTGCTTCAGGACCTGGATGACTTGCTGTGATTGAAGGAACCATGAACTCTGCTCTCTACCAACAAATCCTGTTGGAGAATATCCGGCCATAAGTTTATGACCTCAAGTTGAAGCGCACTTGGGTTCTGCAGCAGGATTGCCTAATATTTAAGTTTGGCTAAGAGTGACAAAGGTGCAAAAAAGGAAGAAATTGGTAAGGGGGTAAATACTTTATCATAGCACTGTAGATCACAAAATAGCGTAATATTGGCTCTTTAACAGGTCCAGAAGTTCATGTTTGTGCTTTTGCTGAAGAAAACCCTCCTCCTCCTAAATGACTGCTGTGTTTTATAGAGATTTGTAAAGGGCCTGGGAAGAATGTAATTATCCATCCAGTTTAGGGCAGATGGTAAGAGCAGCTCTGTGATGTTTATTGGCATTTGATCAAACAGGCCTTCTCTGCAGTGCCACAGAGCCTCTACCCTCACTGATAAAAAAAAAGACACTTTGCTTTTGTTTAGTCTTGAGCCCAGACTTGCCTCAAGTTTTGCATTCATTAATCACAAATTCTTCTTCAATGCAGGCTGTCAGATATTTGCTCTTTGTATTTGTGCTCTACTTGTAAATACTGGCTGTGGACTTTTTATAAACAGCAAATCAAGTCAATATTTTTATTTTTATTTTTTTTTGCAACAAGTTCCACTGGGAAAAGAAATGGATATTGTGACTCTGCAGTATAGTTTGCAAGTGTAGTAATACAAAAATAAATGTGAATTGGTTGATAGCCCCTCAGTAGTCCCCACACATAGTTGTAGTGTGTTTTTGGACTTCCTGTCTGCTGTAGAGTCCTCCTCTGCCTCTCCTGTGTATGGCACTCCTCTGAGTTTGATTCACTCAGCAAAGTGCAGTTTGTCTTTTGTGAGTTTCGTAAAATGGGTCCGAAGGAGGTCTGAAGGAAGGCATTAGTCGAAATTGAGGTTATTCAGCATTTTAATGTAAAAATAGCAGAATACAAACGAAATGGTGACGTCAGACATCTTCAGCATTCATGTTGTCAGCTTTAGCAGGCTCTCAGAGAAGAGACTTCGGCCGTGAAGAGGGACGTGAAGAGGCCTCCCCAGTGGGGGCCCTCACACACACACATGACCACAAGGGACTGTCTTTAAATACAGTACAGACTGTTGAATACTTATGACATCAGCAACAGCTAACCTATAGGAGAATAGTTTAGCTATGTAGACCGTGTAAGGCCCTGTAGAGAACTCCCCAGCTTTGGCTAAGAAGACCAGTTTTCCCAATAGTCAGCCAGAGTATTGATGGATAGGGAGCAGGTGATGTAGCCAACACAGCCCAGGATAGCCTATGTGAGTATTGAGTTACGCTTAGCTGTTCACAGGACACTGGGTTAAAACACAGAAGAACTAGGTGGAGGTTATAAGTATACAGAGATTACAGTTTTCATCTGTAAGTACACATGTAAATTAAATATGAGATCCCACACTTTCAAGCTCTCAGCTCTGAAAACCTCTTTCACTTGTTTTTGAGAAGGGAGCACATAGTACCCTCTGCTTCTCTCTCTGGGACAGGCCTGGGAGGGTTCTTTGAAAGTTTATGTGGTATGTTTCTTAACCCCAAAAGTCCAAAATAAAGTCAACACATTCAACATGGCTGCATTGACATTATCCATCGCTCTCTAGATGGATGTATGCTATTAACTTTTTTATTATGTACAAATTTTATAATATAGCTCAGCAAAACGTGGAATGTTTCCATGAAGTAAAAGTAAAATACAGAATACAATGAAGGAAAACGGTATGGTCTAGTCAAAGGTAATAGCTGATTTAAAACATACATTCGTCATTTTTCATTTTAGAACTTTTATTTTATAATTTTGTTTGGCATTAAGAAAAACAAGTACAAAAGTAGCAATTAAGTCCAAAAAATCTTAATGAACTACATTTTAAGATTACAAAAATATAAGCTTTATATTTTTGAGTTATCCTGGGCCAGCTAACTCAATTAATGCCCAGTTGTCATTTTATGAATTTTGCGACCGTAAATCTCTGGATTTTTTACACGTAAATATCTGTAGTTTATTAAATTCTGTACATTATGACAATTTAAAAACACTGGTGCACACAGCTAATCCTGATGTTCTTGCTATCTCTGAATCCTGGCTTTAAAAAAAGGAACACTGATCTTGACATCTTTATTCCAGGCTATAATGTGTTTCGTCAGGACAGGGCTACCATGGGTGATGGGGTAGCTGTGTATGTTAAAAATCACTTACAATGTGCTGTTGTTTTGTTTAAATCAGTTTTCAGCTACTTTCTATCTGTTGCTGTTTGCTATAGAGCACCTTCAGCTCCATCCTAATTTTGACTAACAGACCATCTAACTATCAAGGAGGAGTTTTTGGCCAAATAAATGATCATTGTGCAGTTGCATGTATATGTTCTGACTTTTCAGTTAAAAGGCCACCAGTAATTGTAACAAAGAGCTCTCTGAAAAACTTTGACATGCAAGCTTTTCTCCAAGATGTTGCAGCTATGACATGGGACAGAACTATTTCTTTCTCATCCCTCATCCCAAGATGCGTGGTCTTTTTTCAAAAATACTTTCACTCAGATAATGAATACACATGCCCTCTGAAAAGATTCAGAATCAAAAACCGATATAATCCCTGGTTTTCCAATGATCTGGCTGAGCTTATTCACCATGAAAATGCCCTCTGGAGGAATGCCCGCTCCACCCATTCTCCCGTTGACTGGCTTCCCTTCCGTCAATGCAGAAATAAAGTCACACAGGCATCAGAAAAGCCAAAATCTCTCACTTTAATGAGAAACTAACCACATATGGCACTGATGCTAGGGCATTTTGGAAAACAGTGAAGGTAATGGAAAATAGAGTTACTTCCCCTCATTGACCAATCTCTATGTTATTCAGTGATATTTTTGTTACTGAAAAGTCTCAAATGGCCTCACTTCTAAACCATCACTTTGTTAATGAGACCCAAATAGTCTCAATATCAAATCCTGATCCAGTTACAATGGATATTTCAAACACGATCTCAACCAATATGCAGGTTTCTTCATCGAGCAAAAGTGGTTTCTCCTTCACACCTCTTGCTATCTCTGAAGTCCAGGATGAACTCACCAAGCTGAACACAAACAAATCTGCTGGTCTTGATCCCATGTTCCCCTGGCAGCAGCCAGTATTATTGCTCCACCTGTCACAAAATTCTTTAACATGTCTCTACAGCTCTCCGAGTTCCCTGTTGCGACCCCACCCATAAATCACCTGTACAAATGGCATGGCTCTGGAGTATGTCAAAAAATATAAATACCTAGGCATCTGGTTGGATTCGTCAGTGTTATTCACTACTCACATCAATAACCTTCAAGCAAAAGTCAAAGCCAGACTAGCCTTTCTTTTCCGTAATAAAGCTTCTTTTACACATGCCTCTAAATACACCATTGATAAGATGACAGTACTGCAAATTTTTGACTATGGTGACATTATTTATAGAATTGCACCTAATACTGTCCTTAAGAAACTTGACAGACTTTATCATTCAGCCATCCGCTTTGCCACTAATGCACCCTTTCACACTCATCACTGTGATCTGTATAAAGTGGTGGGCTGGCCCTCCCTCCACACCCGGTGGCTCCATCACTGGTTTCTCTTTATATGCAAGACAATCCCGGCTCCATCACTGGTTTCTCTTTATATGCAAGACAATCCTGGTCAAGACACCTCACTATCTGTCATCCCTTCTTCATGCTGCTCATAACTCTTATCAAACAAGATCCAGTAACATCATCAGATTCAATACCCCTCCTACTTCTACTACCTTCGGACGCAATGCCTTCCATTTTGCAGCAGCACATGACTGGAACACATTATAAAACACCCTGAAACTCACAACTCTGATTCCAATCTCCACCTTTAAGCAGAATCTTCAAAACACCTCAGTTGACTCTTGTTCATGCTGACATTCTAAATCATATTTACATACACTTATATACGCACTTTATTCTTGCTTTCTTCTTTATTGTGTATCTTTTTAATGTAAACGTTTGTTTAATGGTGTTATGTTAGTCTGGTTAACACCTGACCATATCACAAGTGAGATATGGGTCTGGAAACTCGCTTCGAAAAATCCCGTAGCGGAGGTGTGGTTAGCGATTGCCAACGGCCGTTTATTGGGCGTTATGAATGTCTATCATTGAGCGTATACGTAAGTCCAGAGCCAATCATGTCAGTTGTCAGTTCAAACTACAAGCTTCTGTTTGTCATGTAGTACGCGTCACCGTCTTGCCACACCTCCCCCGCTCTCTGATTGGGGCCCTAAATCTGGGATTCTCGCTTGGACGAGTTTCCAGGCCGCCTTCCAGTTCGAAACGAACGGAAGCGGCCTGGGAATTCCCAGGCTAGTGTTATGTGTATGTCTGTGTACATTTGTATAGTATGTTTTTATTTATTCCTGCAGCCTCTTGGCCAGGTCATGTTTGTAAATGAGAAGTGGTTCTCAAACAATTTACCTGGATAGATAAAGGTTAAATAAAAAAATAAATACATCTCTACTGATCTTTACTGATAAAACAGGAGATTATATACAGAATTTAACATGCATTACAAGTCTAATATTTTATTCTCAGTATTACATGTGTTTTATTTGATTCTAGTTTTCTATAATGGTGTCTTTTTAAAAGCTCTCATTTGTTTTAAAGTAAAATAAAAACTGAATTAATTAAAATGTCATAAGAACTTTGCAAACATCTCTCCATATGACACCAGGAAGTTAGAGGCTGTTGCTGTGGCATTTTAGGAGCAGCGCCTTCCTGGTCTGATCTCTGTTTCACATTACAGCACTCAGGAGTTGAATCTCTGTCTACTGATCTCCACGGGAACCAGTTGGCTCCAGTAATGAGATATTAAATAGGTAACCTCATCTCGCTATTCTCCCAACACTGGCTATCCCTGCCTCCCTATCACCACTCCTCCTCTCCTCGCACACAACCAGCTCTGAGCAGGTTTTAATGAATATTTTAACTGCCTTTGTTCTCATTCTGGTCTCTTCTTGGGATGAATGATTAAGATTCCCTCTTGACTTATCCCACCACGCCAAACATCATCCCTATTCTTCCAGTTTTGGCACATATCCCTCTACTGTAGCAACAATCGCCCCTCTGGAGAAACACATCCATTGACTCTGCTAATTAAAATATTAAATGGGGTTTTAGCAAGAGTGATGAAGACGATGGGGACATTTAGTCATTGAGTCAGGGGAGGAAGCTGAGAAAACAAAAGTGGATGGGCTATTATTAATCAAGTCCATCCTTGGGTTTGTCACATTCAACATTTTAATAATTCATCTAACAGGTGTCTGGTTGTATGTGACTTATGGTTGTGCAAAAAAAAATAAAAGTTTGTCAAAGTTTTGGAGAGAGATATTACTCTGGAGAAAATGAATGATGACACACGAACATGAGCCAGATGGTTGGTAAATGTTACATAGTGTCATCTGCCCAAAAAAACAACAGGGATCTTCAATGTTGGGAGCCTGGTGTGTAGCAAAAAGAGAGAGGAGAAAAAGAGAAGAGTCTACACAATCTCTAACAATACACTTAAACTTGTAACTCGTGTGCTTTGTTAGCATGAAAGCCAAAAAGCCAAAAATCCTACAATTATTTTGATAACAGATGTCTTCTTGGATTCACAACGTTTTTTGTCCAATTCTTCGATCAGACTCACTCAAAGAGAATTGGAAAAAAAAAAGAAAAAGAAATAATAAATAATTTGACTCCACATGGAGATGTCATTGCTGTGCCTGGAATGTTTCTCAGAATGTTCCTTAATATGACCTAAATTTATAGCTTGCATTTATTCAACTGTGAACTGGATTACCTCTCCGCAGATTTAATCCGTAATTTGTGTGGCCTCACATGCTTGTTGCTGTAGAGATGTGTAACTTTAACTTTAATACTCAAGAACACAGAAGCAAAGCAATAACATCTCTGTGGAGACAAGTTGGCCAGTAAAGTTATACTCAACAAAAATATAAACGCCGCACTTTTGTTTTTGCTCCCATTTTTCCTGAGATGGACCCAAAGATCAAAAATTCACTCCAGATACACAACACTACCATTTCTCTCAAACATTGTTCACAAATCTGTCCAAATGTGTGACAGCGAGCACCTCTGCCCCGCCGAGACAATCCACCCCACCTCACAGGTGTGCCACATCAAGATGCCGATCCGACATCATAACCAGTGCACAGGTGCGCCCCAGACTGCCCACAATAAAAGGCCACCCCGAAATGTGCAATTTTTTTTGCTTTATTGGGGGTCTGGGGACTCAGAACCAGTCAGTATCTGGTGTGACCACCATGTGCCTCATGCAGTGCAACACATCTTCGCATAGAGTTTATCAGATTGTCAATTGTGGCCTGTGGAATGTTGGTCCACTCCTCTTCAATGGCTGTGCGAAGTTGCTGGATATTAGTGAGAGCTGACATGCTCATCCCAAACATGCTCAATGGGTGACATGTCCGGTGAGTATGCTGGCAATGCAAGAACTGGGGCATTTTCAGCTTCCAAGAATTGTGTACAGATCCTTGCAACATGGGGCCGTGCATTATCTTGCTGAAACATGAGGTGATGTTCATGGATGTATGGCACAACAATGGGCCTCAGGATCTCATCACGGTATCTCTGTGCATTCAGAATGCCATCAATAAAATGCACCTGTGTTCTTCGTCCATAACAGCCTTTGAAGAGGAGTGGACCAACATTCCACAGGCCACAATTGACAATCTGATAAACTCTATGCGAAGAAGATGTGTTGCACTGCATGAGGCAAATGGTGGTCACACCAGATACTGACTGGTTCTGAGTCCCCAGACCCCCAATAAAGCAAAAAAAAAAATGCACATTTCGGGGTGGCCTTTTATTGTGGGCAGTCTGGGGCGCACCTGTGCACTGGTCATGATGTCGGATCGGCATCTTGATGTGGCGCACCTGTGAGGTGGGGTGGATTGTCTCGGTGGGGCAGAGGTGCTCGCTGTCACATTTGGACAGATTTGTGAACAATGTTTGAGAGAAATGGTAGTGTTGTGTATCTGGAGTGAATTTTGGATCTTTGGGTCCATCTCAGGAAAAATGGGAGCAAAAACAAAAGTGTTGCGTTTATATTTTTGTTGTACATAGTTGAGCTTTAACTGGGGATCTTGTGATTTGTGAGTGTGAGTGTTTGTTTACTGACATCTTATACTTGCGTCTGTCATGGCATCTGTAAACTTTTGGGGGTTTAACGCCACCTTAAGAATTTGGAGTTTTAGCGCCACCTTAAGTGGGTGTAACCTGTGACGCCATATCTAGGAAGTAGAAAGCTCATTACTTCAGTTCAGTCAGACCATGCCAAGGTGAAGGTGTGCTTATCCTTGTAGGTCGTTCATGCCCTTGGAAAGGCTTTGCTTGTAAGTTCATATTGTTTGTAATTTGTACATTAAGGACCAATTTATACTTGTAAGCAGCTTATGTTAATTTCTAGCCAAATTAATGCCAATATTACGTTTTTGTATCTAGCTAAATGTCTGAATATTTTCTGCAAGTCATGTAGAGCTAACAAGCTAACTAGTGTGTTAAATTCCTTAAGCATTTTGCATGTTTCAGTGAATGTGTACGTAGAAGGAAGAAACAAACACTTTTTTGTTTCTATTTTGTTTATTTAGTTTTACGAAGACAAAGGAAGAGTAATTCTGTAAACTTGAAGATTGGAGTAAACCTTAAGAACCCACTTCTGCCTCAGAATGTCATTCCATCGTTAGCTGTCTGTCTAGTCGAGTAAATGGGCGCCTGACGAGGACAGAACAGTAAAAAAGCATCCGGCACAGCGGGCAGAACTACACAAGGACAGCGCTCTTCATTTGTCATCCTACTTTTCATCATCTTCACCACTGCTTACACCTGGCTCACAGCCTATCTAAATGATGGATGAGAAAAATGCAGTTGAAGAGGCAACACCTCAACACCACGCTACAAAAGCTAAAGAACCCGGTGGGTCAGCATATCACTCTCCTGTGGAAACCAGGTCAGTCGCTAGTATATCCTCCAGGAAATCCTCATCAAGCAAATCCAAGGCTAGCAGAGCCATAGCTGCTGCTCATGCTAAATTAGAAGCAGCCCGTGTGAGGGCTGAATATGCTAAGAAGGAGGCAGATATTATGATTGAGAAAGCACAAATTGAAGCTAAATTAAACACGCTCAGACATGAAAAGGAGGTGATGGCTGCCTTAGCAGAAGCTAATGCACTTGAAGCAGCAGAAGGATCTGAGGCTGATGATAAATCACTCATTGTGGAAGCGGAAGAGAGAACACATCAGTATGTTCAGCAACAGTTAGTAGAAGATGTTAAACCACAATCGCGTCCAGTATCACCAATAATTCATGTGTTGAAATCTGAGTCTCCTCCAAGGCGGCGCCTTACTGAATTTACAGTAAAAGCTCATTCTTCTAGAATCCCAAACTTTCCAACACCAGCACCACAACCTACCAAGCCTGTACCTCATCACACATCTCCAAGGCAACCTACAGCTGGTGCAGAGCAGTTCTCACCTCTCAAGGGTGATTCAAAACAGCCAGTAGATGGCAGTGCAAACATTAACGATGTAGCTAGATATCTGGCACGCAGAGATCTGATTACCTCCGGCCTGTCACAGTTCGATGATTCTCCTGAGAACTATTGGGCGTGGAAATCATCATTCTACAACGCCATCATTGGATTGCACCTCAGTGCTAGTGAAGAACTGGACCTCCTAATTAAGTGGTTAGGGCGAGAATCTGCACAGCATGTGAGGAGAATAAGAGCCGTGCATGTAGGTAACCCCACTTCTGGGTTAGCTAAGGCTTGGGAACGCTTGGAAGAATGCTATGGTTCTCCAGAGATTATAGAAAAGTCACTCTTCGATAGGCTCACAAACTTCCCAAAGGTCACCAACAAGGATCCAGTGAAGCTGAGAGAGCTCAGTGACCTCCTTCACGAGTTAGAAGCCGCTAAGCTAGAGGGCTATCTTCCTGGCCTTAGCTACTTGGACACTGCACGTGGTGTCACTCCTATTGTGGAGAAATTACCATACAATCTCCAAGAGCGGTGGCTTAAACAGGGCTTCAAGTACAAAGCCACTTATGGTGTAGCCTTCCCTCCATTTTCCTTCTTTTGTGAGTTCGTCAGCGATGAGGCACGAGCACGCAACGATCCAGGTTTCAGACTGCAAACTGGTAACACAGAGTACCTAAAGCAAGGCACCGCTAGTAAGAAACCGCAGAGGAGTTTCGTGTCTGCCCACAAAACAGACATATTACAAGAGAAAGATAAGAGGGAGGTTTCAGGCCACAAAGCAGGTGATGTTGAGAAGCAATGTCCTCTTCACAAGAAGCCGCATCCTCTCAAGCGCTGCAGAGGGTTCCGCAGCAAACCCATAGAGGAACGCAAAGCCCTTTTGAAAGACATTGGTGTCTGTTTTAGATGCTGCTCCTCAACAACTCACATGGCCAAAGAGTGCACTGCAGTCATTAAGTGTAAGGAGTGTGATAGTGAGAATCATGTCTCAGCTCTCCATCCTGGACCGCCACCGTCACTACCTGGGCATGGCGGGGAGAGCGCAGAAGGAACACCACCACCAACTGTCGACTCGAGCTGTACTGAGGTGTGTGGAGAGGGTCAAAGTTCACGGTCCTGCTCCAAGATCTGCTTAGTAAAGGTCTATCCTGAAGCACACCCAGAGAGAGTGACAAAGGCTTATGCGGTTCTAGATGACCAAAGTAACAGGTCTCTTGCTAGGCCGGACTTCTTTGACATGTACAACATCAAAGGGTCAGACTCACCCTTTACGCTGCGTACATGCGCTGGGACAACACAGATGACGGGGAGAAGAGCCACAGGGTTCATAGTGCAGTCTTTAGATGGAACTACGACACTCACCTTGCCCACGCTAATTGAATGCAGCAACATTCCAAGCGACCGTGCCGAGATTCCAACTCCTGAAGTAGCTTTACTCCATCCTCACCTCAAGCCCATAGCTGACGCTATCCCACGACTGGATCCAGAGGCCAAGATCCTCCTTCTACTGGGTCGCGACCTACTCAGAGTCCATAAGGTGAGAGAGCAACGGAATGGTCCGCATGATGCCCCATATGCGCAGAGAGTAGACCTCGGATGGGTCATCGTAGGTGATGTCTGCTTAGGGAACACTCATAGGCCTGCGGCTATTCAGACTTACCGCACCAATGTTCTTGAGAACAAACGCCTCTCCTTCTTTAGCCCCTGTCCTAACAGGCTTCACGTCAAAGAGAAGTTTGGGTCCTGGTCTGAACATGCAGCCGTTCCAGAGTTCCACAGTCCTTTTGAGTGTACACTAGGAAGCACAGTCTTCGAGACAACCAAAGATGACAACAAGATGGGACTTTCTGTGGAAGACAGACTGTTCCTAGAGCTTATGGATAAGGAGATGTTCATGGACAATGGGAACAGCTGGGTTGCTCCGCTTCCATTCAGGGCACCTCGCGAACGCCTGCCTTACAATCGCGACCAGGCACTCACACGATTGGCTTCTGTCCAACGCACTCTGGAGAAAAGACCTGAAATGAGGACACACTTCTTCACCTTCATGCAGAACATCTTTGATCGTGACCATGCAGAGCAGGCTCCTCCACTCCCAGCTGGGAAAGAGTGCTGGTATTTACCCATCTTTGGGGTATACCACCCGCAGAAACCTGGACAAATCCGGGTGGTCTTTGACTCAAGTGCCAAGACCCATGGCGTTTCACTCAACGACGTCCTGCTGTCTGGACCCGACCTGAACAACAGCTTAGTTGGAGTGTTGTTGCGGTTCAGACGTGAAGCCGTTGCAGTAACTGTGGACATCGAACAGATGTTTCACAGTTTTGTTGTCAGGGAGGACCATCGAGATTTTCTACGGTTCTTCTGGCATGAACACAATGACCCCGCCAATGACCTCTGTGAGTATCGCATGAAGGTTCATGTATTCGGCAATAGCCCTTCTCCATCAGTTGCCATATATGGACTCAGGCGTGCTGCAGCTCACGGTGAAGGGGAATTTGGCTCGGATGCGCGGCGCTTTGTTGAGAGGGAGTTCTATGTGGATGATGGGCTTCTATCGAGACCCACAGCCACCGAAGCCATCAATCTGTTGAAACAGACACAGAAGGTGCTCGCCATATCCAACATCCGTCTCCACAAAGTGGCATCCAACTGCAAGCAAGTCATGGAAGCATTTCCTGTCGACGACCGCGCCAAAGGGCTCAAAGAACTCAACCTCGATGCTGAAGCAACACCTATCCAGCGAAGCCTAGGTCTGAGGTGGGACTTAACCAAAGACACTTTCACCTTCAAAGTGACCGACACCATCAAACCCTACACTCGAAGAGGTATACTAGCAACCATCAATGGGCTGTTCGATCCACTAGGGTTTGCTGCGCCAGTCACGATTCAGGGAAAGATGCTGCTCAGAGAGCTTTCAAGCAAGGCTTTGGACTGGGACTCTCCACTTCCTGCAGAGAGGGAAGTAGAATGGAACACCTGGAGAGATTCTCTCAGTGATCTTCAGCAACTACATATTCAAAGACCTTATGCTGCCACCACAGTTTCAACAGCTACAAGAAAAGAGCTACATGTTTTCTCAGACGCTTCCGTGAAAGCTATAGCAGCCGTTGCCTATCTCAAAGTCATTGACGCAGAGGAGAAGCCTCACATCGGATTTGTGCTGGGCAAAGCTAAACTAGCTCCACAGTCTGCGCACACCATTCCCAGATTAGAACTAGGTGCAGCTGTTCTAGCCGTGGAAATTGCAGAGGTTATTGCCAGTGAATCTGACATTGATCTGAGTGCAGTGGAATTCTACACGGACAGTCGTGTAGTCCTCGGATATATCAGTAACCAGACTAGGAGATTTTATGTGTATGTTGGCAACAGGGTGCAACGCATCAGAAGATCGTCAGAACCCAAGCAGTGGCACTATGTCTCCACAACCTGTAACCCAGCCGACATAGGCACTCGTTCTGTGTCTGCAGCCATGTTGAGTGACAGCGTCTGGCTCAAAGGACCTGCTTTCTTGTCACAAGCCAACAAAGACCCAGACATGGAAGCTTATGACCTCATTGACCCTGATTCAGATGCAGAGGTACGAGCAACTGCCACTCACCTGCTCACTGATTGGCCTCAGCTCGAATGTCAGAGGTTCGAGCGGTTCTCTTCATGGAAGAAGCTGATCAGGGCCATGAGCTTGCTAGTCCACGTTGCCCATTCAGTCAAAAACAAGACCCAGGATCAGACATGTCGTTCATGGCATTACTGCGAACAGCCACGCAGCGTTGAAGAGCTGGCAAAAGCAGAAAACATAATAATCAAAAATGTGCAGAAAGAAGCCTTCAAGGAAGAACTTGCCTGCATAGCTAGTGGAAAAGATATCCCCACGCATAGTCCTCTGCACAAACTCAGTCCCTACTGTGATGAAGACGGGATACTGAGAATAGGAGGACGGCTCAGGCATGGTGATCTGGAGTACAAAGAGAAACATCCTCTTGTTCTGCCAGTGGGCCACATTGCGAAACTGCTCATAGAGCACCATCACCAACGAGTGATGCATCAGGGTCGGGTTTTCACGGAAGGAGCAGTGCGATCTGCTGGATATTGGATCATTGGAGCAAGAAGACTGATCAAGCATGTCCTGCATGACTGCATCATCTGCAGAAAACTCAGAGGCCGAGCAAACACTCAACAGATGGCAGACCTACCACCTGACCGCTTGAGCATGGAACCTCCCTTTACCTTTGTAGGACTAGATGTATTTGGTCCTTGGCCAGTTGTCACACGGCGCACCAGGGGAGGCCAGGCAAACAGCAAGCGGTGGGCTGTCCTTTTCACGTGTCTTAGTACACGCGCCATCCACATTGAGCTGATAGAGTCTATGGACTCCTCCAGTTTCATTAACGCCTTCCGGAGGTTCGTCAGCTTGCGTGGACCTGTCAAACAGATTCGTTCAGACTGTGGTACCAATTTTGTTGGTGCTTGCCGGGAGCTGGGGTTCCTGCTCACAGACCCAAACCTGTCCAACATCAGAAGGTACCTAGGAGAAGAAGGTTGCACTTGGGTCTTCAATCCGCCTCATTCCTCTCACATGGGAGGCAGCTGGGAGCGAATGATAGGGATATCCAGACGTATCCTAGATGCAATGCTTCTCCAGTCCAGTCGTGTTCAACTGACACATGAAGTGCTTTCCACTCTCATGGCAGAGATAACAGCCATAATCAACGCCAGACCACTTTCTCCTATCACATCAGACCCAGACTCACCCTTCCTGCTCACACCAGCGATGCTCCTTACCCAAAAGATCTGCACTCCTCTTCCTCCCCCTGGAGGTTTTGACGCAAAGGATTTGCACAGGCAGCAATGGAGGCAGGTGCAACACCTTGCGGAGGTGTTTTGGAACAGATGGAAGCGAGAGTATCTTGGGACACTCCAGAGCAGAGGAAAGTGGCAGGCCAGCCGTCCAAACCTCAGAGTTGGGGATTTGGTGCTGTTGAAAGACCGGCAAGTGAGTCGCAATGAATGGCCGATGGGGCTCATCAACAACACCCTTCCAGACAAAGACGGTAAGGTCAGAAAAGTTGAGGTTAGGATCTTCAAGAACGGAGCAGCCAAGACCTATCAGAGGCCTGTATCAGAGACCGTACTTCTCATGTCCCACAGTGACTGAGAGGCATAGGACTGCATTGGACTGTTATTGTGTGTTTATGTGATATATAGTTTGAAATGGTAGTGGCATCTCACAATGCCAGGCGGGGAGTGTCATGGCATCTGTAAACTTTTGGGGGTTTAACGCCACCTTAAGAATTTGGAGTTTTAGCGCCACCTTAAGTGGGTGTAACCTGTGACGCCATATCTAGGAAGTAGAAAGCTCATTACTTCAGTTCAGTCAGACCATGCCAAGGTGAAGGTGTGCTTATCCTTGTAGGTCGTTCATGCCCTTGGAAAGGCTTTGCTTGTAAGTTCATATTGTTTGTAATTTGTACATTAAGGACCAATTTATACTTGTAAGCAGCTTATGTTAATTTCTAGCCAAATTAATGCCAATATTACGTTTTTGTATCTAGCTAAATGTCTGAATATTTTCTGCAAGTCATGTAGAGCTAACAAGCTAACTAGTGTGTTAAATTCCTTAAGCATTTTGCATGTTTCAGTGAATGTGTACGTAGAAGGAAGAAACAAACACTTTTTTGTTTCTATTTTGTTTATTTAGTTTTACGAAGACAAAGGAAGAGTAATTCTGTAAACTTGAAGATTGGAGTAAACCTTAAGAACCCACTTCTGCCTCAGAATGTCATTCCATCGTTAGCTGTCTGTCTAGTCGAGTAAATGGGCGCCTGACGAGGACAGAACAGCGTCAGTTTACTGTTTTCTATGTGTTTCACAATAAAGAATAGCCACTTTTACTGTAGTTGCATATGTGTCATTCACATACAAATGTGTATGTCTCATTTACATACAAATCGATCAACAAAGAAATCACGCTGTCGTCAAAACACATCTCAATAGGAAAGATACAATTATAATAAAGGAAACGAACGTAATGAATGTGTGGATACATGTTCCTTTATGTAAAGAGCCTTGAGCACCCTATAGAGTTAGAAAAAAGGCTGCTTATATGAGCATTCATAATTTATTTACCATTTTACAGGCAGACCTTTTGTGTTTCTTCCATTTTTGTTATTCAATTGTTGACTGGTGCCTTTAATGAAATTTCTTAAAGGTACAATGTATTTCTTATCTGCCACATTGCAAAGTTACACTATATTGCCAAACGTATTCGCTCACCCATCCAAATAATGGAAATCAGGTGTTCCACTCACTTCCATGGCCACAGGTGAATAAAATCAAGCACCGAGGCCTGCAGACTGATTCTACAAAGATTTGTGAAAGAATGGGTTGCTCTCAGGAGCTCAGTGAATTCCAGTGTAGTACTGTGATAGGATGCCACCTGTGCAACAAGTCCAGTCATGAAATTTCCTCACTCCTAAATATTCCACAGTCAACTCAGTGGTATTATAACAAAGTGGAAGCGATTGGGAATGACAGCAACTCAACCACAAAGTGGCAGGCCACGTAAACTGACAGGGCAGGATCAGTGAATGCTGAGCCGCATAGTACACAGAGGTAGCCAATTCTAGGTACAGACCTCCAAAGATTAGCTCAAGATCAGTGCATAGAGAGCTTCATGAAATGGGTTCCCATGGCTGAGCAGCTGCATCCAAGCCATACATCACCAAGTGCAATGCAAAGTGTTGAATGCAGTGGTGTAAAGCACGCCGCCACTGGACTCTAGAGCAGTGGAGATGTGTTCTCTGGAGTGATGAATCGCGCTTCTCCATTTGGCAATCTGATGGATGAGTCTGGGTTTGGTGGTTGCCAGGAGAACAGTACTTGTCTGACTGCATTGTGCCAAGTGTAAAGTTTGGTGGAGGGGAGATTATGGTGTGGGCTGTTTCAGTATCTGGGCTTGGCCCCTTAGTTCCAGTGAAAGGAACTCTGAATACTTCAGCATACCAAGAGATTTTGGACAATTCCATCCTCCCAACTTTGTAGGAGGTTGGAGGTGACCCCTTCCTCTTCAACATGACTGTGCACCAGTGCACAAAGCAAGGTCCATAAAGATGGATGGATGAGAGAGTTTGGTGTGGATGAACTTGACTGGCCTTCACAGAGTCCTGACCTTCACCCAAAACAACACCTTTGAGATGAATTAGAGCGGAGACTGAGAGCCAGGCCTTCTCATCCAACATCAGTGTCTGATCTCTCAAATGCACTTCTGGAAGAGTGGTCAAAAATTCCCATAGACACTCCTAAACCTTGTGGACAGTCTTCCCAGAAGAGTTGAAGCTGTTACAGCTACAAAGGGTGGACCGACGTCATATAACCTGATGGATTAAGGATGGGATGTCACTTAAGTTCATGTGCGAGTCAAGGCAGATAAGTGAATACTTTGGCAATATAGTGTTATTATTTTTAGCAATATAAGTTTAATGTCATACTGTGGAACATGTAATTTCAGTATAACAATATAACCTTATTTGTATTTAGACATATACATTCTACATTTTTTTTTTAGCAACACCTCTAATTGAATCAATGAAAAATAAAAATATATTTAATGCTATACTGTAGAACATTTCAGGCAAAGCAATAAGATCTCCTTGCAGTTTCTTCTACATCAACATAGTAACTGCATTTTGTTTTAGCAAACACCTTGACTCAGTGAATCAGTGAATGATAAAAATGGTTTAATGCCATACTGTGTAAAATTTCTGGCAATGCAATACTCCCTGGGTTTAAATGAGTAGAAAACATGGCTTCTCTGTGTCTGTGTAAATTCAGCATGTTCAAACTGTGATGTGACTGTTAAAACAACAAACTGTATCCCATGTTATTCTGTCACAGTGAGACTCTCCCAAAGGCCACACTTTTTCAGATTTATAAATATTTGTGTTCTTGTTATTTTTCGCAGGAGAGCACATGAACACTGCATACAGTAGATCCTGTTGTGTGATGTGTATTACAAACCCCGTAAACCATTACTTTTAATAGCCCCTACTAAGAACAGAATTTATTATAACAATTCTCTGTAAATTGACACAAACATCTACAATCCCTGCTAAAGGTATTCTGGCTGTTTTTGCTTGGTTTAATAAGGAGTAGTTTTTCTTGGGGCCCCAGGAGGTGGTTGAAGACCTGTGAGCAAAGTAAACATGAGAAAATAAGTCATTAGTCCAAATAAAAATAAACTGAATCCATCTGCCACATACAGGCATTGTAGATACTTTACAATGAATGTAATTAACATACACACAATTTGTCTCTCATATAATGTATCTGCTATACATTTAAAACTCATAATCAGCATTAGTTAATCTGTTTAATTAATTGATGCACATTTTGAGACATCCAGGAGTAAAATCGTGTCTTTAAGGCTGTTCTAAACAAACGGACTGATGAGGCTATCTGGTTAGAAGTGAACCAGCGTCTAAACTAAGTAAATCCAGCTATTTTAGTTTTATTCCTTGATATTTAATCTCCTTGCATTTTATTGACCCATGACTGTTTCATTGTTTGAACTTTATCTTGGGTTAAATCAGTTTTTCATCAATCAGTCAATTTTCTGAAACTCCTGCTGTGATTTGTGGCTTTAAAAGTAAACTGAATCAAATTAAACTGCTCAAATTGAATGCCAACGGTTCAGTTTTGCTTCTGACCTGGTGTAGTTTTGGACTTGGTTTAACTGGTTATATCTGGTTTATTTCTTTTCATGTCCTGATATGTACTCCCTCCTCCTTAGCAACAAGGTTATGAATGCAATTCCAGGATGGTGTGGGGCCTTTCTGTACAAGTTCAAGATCTGGAAAACAGACTCGCACTGCTTCTCACTGAAGAAAGGTCAATGCAGACGACAGTGAAGTTTACTTATTCCTGCACTCACCATGACTTCATGATTTTGTTCGGCTGGAGTTCTGAGAATAAGAGGAAGCAAATGGCTGACTTTGAGGCAGAATTGTGGGGGCGATGAACCTCACATTAGTTACTTGATTCTTTCTGAGAAAAGTTTTTAAATTTCACTTGTCTTCTGGGAGACGTTTAATCAATGGAGTCACACCTTTGGAGCTGGATCTGTTGTTAATCACTGCCCCTGTTCACTGGCTCTGTCTGGGACCGACCTGGATAATACTTCATGCTGTCCCCAGATATAGACGGCTTTTAGTTCATTTTTGTTTCAGTCCCAAAATTGTAAAAGAATGCTATATAAAACAATATAAACTATTCTTAAACAACTACAACCCTTTAAACTAGAAATTCACTGGTTTGGTTTTAAGACCCACTTTTATTCTCTGACTTATTTCTGCGTGAGTTGTGTGGTCCTTTGTTTCTTTTATTCCTTTCATTTGAATATAGTCTATTCTTTTAACCATTTTTATTAGCTTTACACATATCCATTTTATTTCTTGTTTTATTAACAGTTTGCTTCCTTTATTATCTTCAGTATGCAGCACTTTGGACATTGGCATGTGTTGTTTAATGTGC
Organism: Paratrypauchen microcephalus; assembly: GCA_036785185.1. Classification (NCBI taxonomy): domain Eukaryota; kingdom Metazoa; phylum Chordata; class Actinopteri; order Gobiiformes; family Gobiidae; genus Paratrypauchen; species Paratrypauchen microcephalus. The sequence continues at coordinate 7,287,716 of JAVJIX010000032.1, forward strand.
TATATAGATAAAGTGGATTGTAAAGTGTTTTGTAACCCATTGTAGCTAAATTACAAAATCAGAGGGTATAGTTGGCATGATGAGACCTTTGTGTACCTCTTAAAGGCACATGTAGTAGATTTGTATTGATCACGTAAAAACAATGGCTTTCAAAATGGGGTAATGGGCAATTAACAAAAGCATTACTTTTCAATGACAGCGCCTAATTAGGCAATTACTTCCTGTGTCAAGTCAAATAATGAACTAACACTCAAAATGGCACCCTGACTCCCAGAGTGGATATTTCCTCATCAGCCTGTCCCAAAACACATGAATACCTAAAGTTATTGATTTATTGAAGTCCGTTTTTTTCCGGGCCATGTTGTGGATCTAACTGGCACCAAGATAGAGAATGATGAAGTGAATAAAAAACTGGGAGTTCACCCAAGAGTCAGAGGCAGCAGACGGATAAAGACAGCAGCTTTTGGACGTCACAAGCCAGTAATCAAAATAATGATAAATGAAATGAGCAAAGTGAGTTTTTGTCTCTCCAAAAAGCCAGTGTCCTGCATAATTGTTACTTTATATTGATTTCCTCTTAATGATGTGCCAAAATGTATCACTTTGCAATCTGCCCACACACGCTTTTCAGATTTATACGTCTTTGATGTACTCGGCTCCTCTGGCTGTCATCCATTCCCTTTAACTTCTGTTGTCATCGCTTGAGTTTATAATGATGCTTTGGAAATTGTTCATTATGAGAAAAAGGCTGTGTTTTGCTGCGAGGTGAATGTATATGGACATTTTGATGGCAGTGAAGCTAGAAGAGCCATGCTAACTGGGTAGTTTTGTTTTCTTTGCCTGCATTTTCTTGGCGGTTAACTTCAGATGTGCTGTGGACCATGTCTTCCACTATAATGTCTGTGGAAATAATTCCTTATATAACATTATTTACGTTATCTTAACTTTATCACAAATTGTTGTTAAAATTGATCACAGTGAAAATGATTATTATAACACAATGCCATCCTTTTCCATTCTATCAATCAAGTATAACATTATTTTTTCATAGTGAAGTGATTTTTGAGTGAGAAAGGTTCATGTTTGTGTTGGCGTGATTACTTTGTATGAGGTTTAATATTGCAAAAGGGTACAGTGCTGTGTAAATGGGCAAGGTTGGGTCAGCTTGCATAAAAATGACAGAAGACGTGACTGATCTGGGCTTGTTCACTTGGGGCTCCAATTTCCAGGATTCCAACTGATGTCAAATAGACATCTTCTAAATATGTCTTTTTTGCTATTTTAGTCCTAAATATTATCACACAGGCTTGTACTGTAGAATTATTTTTCCACAATTGTCTGCTATTGTGCTTGTTTTTTGACACAAAAAGTTCTTAAAAGTAGGAAATTATGTATATTATATTACTGCATAATTAATTTGCTTAGTGTGACCTAAGTTTGACCGAAGTAAGTAGCTGTTAAAAACTCATTTAAACAGTTATATTCTCAAATGCTTCTATAATTTAGTCCCTCTGTCCCCTAACCTCCCATTATGTGCCCCTCCCCAGGCAGAAGAACTTCGCCCGGGGCATTGACCAGCAGCTGCCCGACGGGATGGTGGTGGCATCAGTGCCAACGGAGGTGCAGTGCCACGAGGAGCTGTCTGACCCGGTGCCCGACCCAGAGTACCTCACAGGTCTGAGCCATATTTCATACACACCCACCCACGCACACAGCTGCTCCCATACTTTATCACTGCCCTGTCTGAAATGCACACAATAAGGCAGTTACAGGCTCACAACCAGGATCTTGAAATAGGCATAGGTTTAGCATCGTGGCTAATTTTACATAATTGTTAGCAAAGTCAATCTGTAAAACACGCACTACTTTTATAACTTAAATCCGCACTATGTAGCTTTTCTAGTAGGGATCCATCACGTGCTTGTCACCATCACGATCGCAGCTTTCCTTTAATGTACCTGTACCAGTACCTGCTTTTATTACAGGGCTTTTTAACTGTAAAAACAATACCCTGAAAAACATGCATTCTTACTATGAGTGGTCTAACCTTCCAACAGATCTGAAATGTAATTTGACCTGGAAGCACCACCTACATGTCTCCATGGAGATAGATAGATGTAAGTTTAAAGGTCCAGTGTGTAGGATTCGTGGCGCATAGGTGGATAGAGGCTATGGCACTTCCTGTTTTAGCTACGGCAGACCTCGAGGGTCACCCGGGCGCGCCGTAATGCGGACAGCTCGCGTACCCGCGCAAGAACCGCGCGCCGCTACAGTATAAATAAAACGCGGTCCCGTTCACTGTTTTTTTTTTCTTTTCGCATGAAAACACACATTCCCGATCGTGTACCATGACAATCTACACATCAAATGAAACCTTACAGTCTCCTCTTTTTGACTATGCAATTAATTTCCCGGCACAACAATCACTCCCCGAGCACATGGGGCTTTTATACGGAAAAGCACAAAACGAGGATTGTTACTTAGCTTACCTTTGAAGGCTCTGGACAGATCAAACTCTGTATTTCACCATAAGCTTGGTCTCAATCTGTCCGTAAGGATCCAGCGAATAAAATCCAGTAAAACAATTTAGTCCAAAACACGTGTTAGATCCATTACGACGTGTGATCCGGCAACATGCTTGTCGTTGTTTACCCAAAACCACGAGCCTTGCCGAAGGCGAAGGTGGAGCCCAAATGTCCTTCTGCGGCTCTCGCAGTTAAAATGGCTGCCTCTACATGGGGTCAATCCCCCTTTTATGTCACTATATCTAAGTCCAAAAGAATACTTTGATTTCATGATGGAAGTGAAAAGGCTTGGAAAACAATGTATTTTTGAATGGGTATCTTCAATTTCAGTAATTAACGGGTAAAAATCTTACACACTGTCCTTTTAATGCCAATGTGGAACATTCTTGGCTAAGCAATAACAAGTCAGGGAAATAAACATGTAACAGACTCTCCACCTGAAAATTTTCATAGTACACGTTTAATACATATCTCATGAGGGCCGGTAGAGGTAAAAGGTATGAGCTATGAGGTCAAATCAACGCGTAATTCAGTGTCTTTGGTTAGCCATTATTTGACAGATCTTTGGACAAATATTTGAACTGAGCTGTGAAGGCACTGTGTCAGAACCTCGTGATGTGTAAAACTCCTTTATATATATGGCAAAATTCAATTTGTCAATTGGACAAAAGATTATTTGGTTGAATACATTTCGCAGCTCATCCAAGCTGCTTCTTCATTTCTTCTTCAGAACTTCTGCAGCAAATTATACTCCATACAGCTCAGTATAGAGCTGGGTATCGATCAAAATTTTCCGATGCCGATACCAATATTGATACCTTCATTTCGATACCGATTCCTTACCAGTACCTTTTTCGGTTCCTATTTTATATTAATTCTAGGAAAAATTTTAATTTCATTACACATTCTATTCCACATACTGGAGTTTATTTTCCATTATTCAAGTTATTTCCAAAGTTTTTTTTTTTTAACCTGTTTTTAACCTTTTTTTCTGACTGGAGTCACATTCTCTTACTGGTTTTGTAGTGGTATTTACCAGCCTCTGCACATTTACCAAATGGATGTTGTGACAAACAGATGCATTTGTGCACTTTTATTAGGCAAAATTCAACCACATGTCTCTCTAGACCTGCTCTGTGCTGGAGACCTGCTCTGTGCTGTAGACCTGCTCTGTGCTGTAGAACTGCTCTGTGCGGACGCTGTAACATAAATTTAGATTAGTTTTTGCTTTGCATTTCGTCTTGCTCTTCTAATCTGAGCGAAAAGGCGAGGAGCGGCATGAACGCGGCGTGGTTTCCGCGTGTTCCATACGAGCACACGGGCTGCACTGCGAAAAGCACAGTAAAAGTTTATTGCTAAAGGCAGCGGCCGTAATGAAATATGATCACAATCATCTCGAGACCAAGACCGGACACCGATCGACACGGTAATACGGGACAAAGTGCGTCCCTTTCCAGGTCAATATGGGACGCGTACTTTTGTTTCTGAATACGGGCCGATTCCGTTTTTCAAGGGACGGTTGGCAACCCTACACAGAAGCGCTGTGACCAGTGTCTAGAGTTTCATTGAATTGCTTAACAAAATTTCAGCCTGAGAAATACCATGTGTGGCATGAGCGTGTGACTCCGCAGCCAAGCTAATTGATTAGCTAACTTATTAGCACCCTACAAGTTAGGCGAATCTTCCCTTGCCTGTGAACGAGGGGCATGACCACGCTGTGTTTTTCATACACGCGGACGTTTGAGCCAATCTCAGGTGGCATTATCAGACCATAAGCACGCAGGCACATATCTGAGCCACACGTGATTAACCTCTGGGTATCGAAACGTGGAACCGAAAGACGAGCCATATTTCGATACCCAGAAGAACCTAAGCATTTCGGTCGGTGCCATGGAGGAACCGAATTTCGATGCCCAGCCCTAACTCAGTAACCTTGATTTTACTTTTAATTGTTGAGAGAATGACGACAGATGCATTTATATATATCGCAGTATTTGACAGTGCATACTCCAGAAAGCAGAGGACAGAGGTTTCACTGGTCTTCTTCTCTTTGGTGAAGTGTAATATTTTGTTATCAGTATTTCAGTTGCATGCTGTAAGAACATCAGTGGGAATCTAAGTTTGAACACAGATCTCGAGGTGAGGTGTATGGTGTGAAGAGGTGTTCTTTTGGGAGGATGGAAGAGGAGCAGAGAGTTTAGTTACTAAAACTCTAACATCATACTTACTTTTTATAGTACGCCACCCACTATTAGAGGTCCACTATGTTGCTGATGGAAAGTTCGTCACCTGGTTCTCTGTAAGGTGAATTTATTGCTTTGTCTGAAATGTTCCGCACTTTGGCATTAAACCAAATCTCCATAGACAAACGCATAGGCAAAATTACAGCTATAGGCAGGTATCTTACAGTGTTGCTTAAAAAAAAAAGATTTGTTTTGCGAAAAAATTATTTGTAAATATATATTTTATTGTATTATTTACTAACGTATTAAAGCATATTTATTGTGTCCGTGGGTTACTGAATGATGAAAAATTAGGGCCATTGCCATAACAATTAGCAATTTAAATGGTGTTCTCAACATATTTATGTATTTATTTATTTATTTAAAGACAGTGCAAAGTGCAAATTGGCCAATAGTGAAATGGTATTTCCGAGTCTAAAATGTCTAATATTTCTGACCAGTTGTTTGTCACTACACCTGATAATAGCCGCCTGTTCTAAATGTGCCTCACATTATGAAGAGGATGGGGAGCAGAGGGGTCCAGCTCAGTGCTCTGTCAGGATACATTAGTCCAGAGTAACTCCATCTCTCTCTCTGTTTTATTCATTATGAGTGGAGGAGCTGGGGCCGGCGGTGTCTGCGGCTCACATCTGTCCACTGCCAACAGCTGCTCAGAATACAGACTGTCTCTGTGAAGATTCAAACTCACTATAAGAGCTCTGGTCCATCTGCTGCTCTCATTAGCCGCTCCAACTGACCTTCTTCTGCCTCAGATACAAATTTTAGATTAAGATTATTGTTGCTGGTAAATGTGGTCTAAATATGAATAGCTTTGGCTTATTCTAAAGAATTTACCATCTGGGAAATCTATATCTAATTCCATCTTGAACTGGATAATACTTTGTATGGTATGGCCATTACCATTTTTAGAGCAAAGTTCTTATCAAACCTATAAGACTATTCACAGTTCACTATTCAGGGGCATAGCAGTTAACAGTTTTGAAAAAAAAAAATAAAAATAAAAATCAGAAAACCAAACACAATACAACAAACAAACAAATAAACCAAACACCAAATACAACAGCTATATATAAAAACTAGTATTCTACTATGCATCTTGTACCAAAATGGCTACCACATCCTGTAGCCATTTTGGTACAAATGAAAAAATAATCTGCTACTTACTAAGGTGATGTGCGGCTATCCACCGGAGGTGCTGACATCTGCGTGGCTCAGTGTTGTGATGTGATTCACAGTGATGTGGCTCTCACTGGGCACCATCATTTTAAGTGTGGAAGTCACCTGACTTGTTTCTATCATTTTAGATCAATATTGCAATTTTTGTCCAGATGTCCAGATTATAATGGGTGTCATATATTAGAACTATATAGCAAACAAAGGCAGAATATGTCTTATTTAACAACTATCTGACAAATGGTTCTTGTCATATTCACAAACTACAATCACAGAGAAAGCAAAAAGAACAAAAAGCGATGCATGTTTCTCTCTGCCCACTGTCAGCTCTTCTTTCTTCTATTGTGACATCATGTAGGAAGTGGCAGATTGCTGTTGGGTTTATCGCCTGTTGTTACAAGATACAAGGCCGGTTGCCGCGGCAATTCAACCCGTCCTCATCTGGGGTCACATCCGCCATGACACACAATCAAAACACAACGCCACGGCAACCAAGTCTACTGCACTTTATTGGACGCAGAGGATATTAAAAGTCTAATCTAAATGGATCTTATGCCATCCCTGTCTTTGTCACTATATACAGACAGTCAAGCTTATCCCAGTATCACCCTGACTGCTAAAATATGGACTAAACAAAAAAGTATATTTTCTCATATATCAGATCAGGGTTGCATTGAAAAGTATTATAATGCATCAGGAGCAAACCAGCACACTGTATTGTATTGACAATGTAACATGGTCTGATGGCTGAATAATGAGTTTATAGATGGGTATCTTTGTATGTCAACATCCATTAACTTCTATACTCCTACTGAAAAGAAGGCCAGTGATGGTGTGAAAATAATAACTGCAAACCTGCCATTGAAAATATCACAATTATATAATAAAATACGATTCATGAAAGAAGTAGTGTTTAAAAAGTATGTAAATGCTGAACAAGGTAGACTTTTAATCAAGATAAAGTTTCAGGAAATTTCTAATTGCCCATGATATGCGTAGGTGTCCTTAATCTCATATTATATATCTTAATTTTGGCTAAATGTAGCTTTCTCTAAATGAAATGGCTAGTTGGCTAGTTGATTTACACACATATAGTTGCTAAATTCTGGTCAAGAGGAATAAAATGTATTAAACTGAATCTTCCTGGCTCTGACTGAAAATCATATATTGTTTGGCATGACAGTTTTATAGTTGTTGTTTATTTTCCCTTTATTTTTCAAAGTCTAAGCAAAGGCATATTGGACCCAAAGTCTCTCATCGTGAAGACAGCTTGACATTGGTACGGCTGCCTTGTCGCGAATTGTGTAAGTATCATAAAATGTGTTGTAGAAGCTGGCAAGTGTTCATTCACTGTCCAATAGCATTAGGCGAAACTGTGTTGCAGAGGTGACATTCTGCAGAAGAGTTCATTTTATAGACAAATTTTCATACTGTTGAAAAAGATGTGATAATCTCCCTTGAATACACGTTTGAATTCCACACTAGCTATAAAATAACATTGGACATTGAAACAGCAGGTGACACAAGGATACAATTTGAATGTTGACACAAAATATGACTTTGAGAAACACTTTTTTATTACACAATTTAATGCTGATGTTATGATCTATGAAATGAGACATATTTCTCAAATATCTTATTTATCTGGTGGAGGGTCTGCCACAGCTTGTCCCTGTGGAGATGTTATTGCTTCTCCTGAAATGTGGTGTGGTGTCCTATACTATTTTGTATTGTATTAAATTGACAATACAGGTGATTCTTAACTTTTAACTTAACTTTTTAACTTAATTTAACTTAATTATTGAATGATTATATGGACTTTTTGTTATAAAAGCATTTCAATTTTAACAAAGTTTAATTCTGCACAAATTTGGACTTGTCCTGAAACTCTACACCACAGTGATGTCAGTGATGGGGGAGGGCTTAGCTTAAAGGAAAAGTAACGTTTTTTACAATCTGAGCCTTATTTCGGTAATAAAACAAGTTGTTTTACTCACCCATAGCAATTTGGTGTCATATGGAGCACTTCCGGAGATGTTTTAGATTTGCGATCTCCATCCTGTGAGTTCTCGGGGCACTTATTTGCGGTCTCCAAATAACACAAACTTTAGCACTTTTCAAATCATAGAAGCCCGATGTCTTATCCTACGATTTCGTGTGGTCAAAAGTGGCCTGTAATCCGAGATTTAGCCATAGTTTCGAGTAGATGAGGACGCCAGTGCGCATGTGCAGACTGTGCTCTCAGCTCCCGGGACCCAAACATGAAACGCAAAGCTGAAAACTATGGATAAATCTCGGATTACAGGCCACTTTTGCTTCAAATGAAATCGTAGACTAAGGCATCGGGCTTCTATGATTTGAAAAGTGCTAAAGTTTGTGTTATTTGGAGCCCGCACGGGGCATATTACATGCTTGGGGAATATATGATATGCCCCGAGCTATGGCTAGAAGTTGCGCTAGGCTAACCGCAAATCTAAAACATCTCTGGAAGTACTCCATATGACACCAAAGTGCTATGGGTGAGTAAAACAACTTGTTTTATTACCGAAATAAGGCTCAAATTGTAAAAAAAAAAACGTTACTTTTCCTTTAATGTCATGCAAATAAGCTCTGAAGGCCTGGACAAGAGACTCTTTAGAGAAGCTTTTCGCAAGATCGTTATTTTGAGATGTCCTGCATTCAAACGGCCACAACTTCTTCAAATGTTGTCAGATTTCCGTCTGTAAGGCATCGTTGGAAAGCTTAGAATCTATACTTTCAGAATCTTTTAATAACTCAAAATGCCTCTGGGACGACTTGTGTCCTATCTTGCTGTGGTCGGTCACATATTCCACAGTGTCAATAAATCTGTTATTTATTTATTCAGTTAAATGTGTTTTTATTGTCAAAAACACATTGAAAAACATGCTTTCTTACAGTGAGCTGAGTCATCTCTTCACAGATCTGACCCGTCGTCTGCTTGTTTCCACAGAGATATATTTAATGTCATACTATGGAACAAAATACAGAAATTAACATGGAGCCAAACAGGTAATGGACTCTCACTCAGAAAAGTTTCATAGTGCACCTTTAAAATATTCCATACTTTTAACATAATACTAGGCATTAAAAAGTTGTGCGTGTTGGTAGCGACAAGGTACTTTGGTTCTGCAGTAGGATTTTACTTACTGGCCTTTTGGAACAGATGGCCCATCATACGCTCATTGGATTTCTTCTCAGAAACACTTGCTTGCTCTCAGTTGTCTGACAGCATGTTAAAAAAGCAAGAGAAAGACTTGTTCAGCTTGGAGACGTTGGCGGACAAAGTGCTGCTGCCATCCACATACAGTCACCTGGGGCAGGCTCTCACCTTCCCACACCTGTTCAGTTGGCCTCGGCATCTCCAATGAGGGCACAGACAAACACTGGCTCAAAATGGCATACAATGGCACACTATAGCACAGAGCGCCACAGCGGGCACACTTTGGCAAATCTGGCACACTGCCACACATCTTCTCTGTCAGCATCTCACCTGCACTTCATTATGATGTTCAGATTTATCTATGTATGATATAGAAGAAGAAATGCTGCTCATCTCTCTCCTGTCCCTGGCCTGTGGCTCGCTCGTCCTGGTTCAGTACCTGTGGTCAGTGTATTTGTCACAATGTCAGCACTCGTTGTTCCAGTCTCTCCGGCCCCCACAGCCTCCAATCATTCATCTTCCTATTCATCTTTGGCTTCGGAGCACATTCATCATGAGGCCACGGACCCCCATCAATTATTCCAATGGGAGAAAGAGTGAGGACAGGCACGGGTTTGAAAGGCAAATACATCTTAATTTAATTGGAAACCAACTATGCTCACGGCTGCTAAGCAGATTTCCCATAAGATGGCACTTGAAAGATAAGAGAGCAGGAGAGAGCAGATAGACAGAGAAAAATGAGAAAGAAACAGACAAAAATGTAAAAAAAAAAAATGCAAGATTGAAGAAAGACCAAAGAACAATACATAGAGAGTGACATGTGAAAGAAGGGTGCCCATTTTTGCCTTGTAAGTATGTATTATTTGCCTGTTCTTTAGTTCGGTAGTACAAATTATTTCTTATTTAATTATTTGTAAAGGGACAGCACATATTAATGAACATTTAAAATGTAAATATGTAAAGATTATAGCCAACCTGGCTAATTTCCATGTTCAGTCCCTCGGCAGGTTGATGTGAAATCATCTCCAGGACAGGGAAAAGTATAGTAACAATCACATAAAAGTACATAGCACCAACACACTCACTATACATACAATTAATTTCAGAAAGTACTACAACATGTCTTTAATTTTTACTTGATTTATAATTGGCATTTGCTTTCACTATTTTTAGTAGTCATTGATGAAATGCCACTTGCCAAATTTATACGAGAAAGAAGCTCAAGAAAAAACACCATGCTTCTAAAATGATATGATTATCCAATATTACCCTAAGGTTAAAATATATGAAATGACTGTTTACTGATCCTCCAACTTTTCTATTAGAATCTGTCATGACATTTATGCAGAAAGGTTAAGACACAAAGTTAAATGCCACTTGTCCCAACCTGCACTTCTATCCATTAATAATACATGCTTATTGGTCTGCCTCGTCTTATAGAATAATGAGTACCAAAACAATCAGCACATTTGAATATTTAGAGCCTTGATTACATTTTAGCCTCTATTTTGATGAAAGTTTTGTTTTGTAAATTTGTTTTTCAAGTTTAGCTTTTGATCAAGGTCATTCCCAGAAACTTTTTCATCCTGTCATAATTCCCCCTGGTCTTCCCTCGGGGTCGGACTAACCTCTCCTACGGCAACAAGCCTTTAGATATGTCAGCAGCAAGATGGCACATAATCTATATTTTATAAGGTCTTGATGTAATTGGTGGCAGCGAGGGAAGGTCATGCCTATAGGGGGCGCTGTCATCACCTCCTCACCCCCAGTGACTTTAAAGAAACAGCCTACTGGTGCAGGCTGCAGTTCTGATGCTATGGGAATAGTTGTGTACTGGCATGGTGTTGATGTGCACTGGAGCGCACCAATTATTCAGCATGTGTTGACTTTGAAAAACATGATTTATTCAAGCGCAAGACACATTTGCAAGTGAATATTTCAGAGGTGACAGGCATGTCGTGCAGCTGGTTTCAAATGTGGTGGAAATGTATGTTTGTAATGTACGTGTTTTAAATTTAACTTTTGCTTTTTATTTTGATAGTGACAGCGATTAGACAGGAACATGGGGAGAGAAAAACAAGAATGACAAACCAGGCTGTTCACATGTGCTGGTGGTAGCTGGTATTTGAGACATGTCCCCAAAATGTGTTGTTGAATTATGTTTACAAAATACTGCGTTGTTGGGTTGGAAAAGTTTTCTGACATTTTACAGATCCTTATTTTTATATTTTTTAGTAAATCTACAACATTGGCCGAATAGAGAAGTTGTGAAAACAGAAAACTTTTTCACATTTTGAAAAATGCACATTCAAGTGTGTACTGTGGAACGCTTCGAGGATTTGGCAGGTATAACTTTTTAGCTCTGAAAATTCTGACAGATTTGTTTGTTTTTGTATTGGGAAATATTTTCATTTTTACAGTATTTTTAGTTATTTATGTATTATATATATATATATATATATATATATATATATATATATATATATATATATATATATAACTTTATTTTTTTTATACAATAGTTGTTGTTTTTTTGTGGCCGAGAGTAAAAATCTAAATAGCAGCAAACAATTGCAGCAAAACTGCATCAACGATAATGCATTTTGAAAAAACACAGGTGGAAATTTTATTGTCGTCCCAACAATATTTGATGCAAATGAACATCATGATACTACTTTGTTCGTATCCTTGCGAAACCACAGCTGCACTTGAACGCAAGGACAGACACCAGCAGCTCTAGCAGGACATATGTGTAGCACTACAGACTTTGAGGGAACAAGTCGGTATTAGAGATTCCTAGATACGTGCGTTTTTACTATTTTTTTTTTTTCAAAACTTGTGATTGCACTTTATTGTGCACTTTATTTATTGCTATTTTAGTAATGTTATTAAGTTCTATTGATTTTATGTGCAGCACTTTGGAAACTGTCTCTGTTTATAAAATGTGCTATAGAAATAAAGTTGGATTGGATTGGATTGGATTGGATTTTCGTTTTTTTGCAGAATGTGCAAGTTGAGATCATGAAGAACCCACTCCATGTTTCAGATAACAGCATTGGCTGCTTAAAAAGCATACATTTTGTCTGTGAAACAGGGGTATTTTTTGGTAAAAATCGAGGTGTGTCTAAATTACCATTCTACCGCTGCGGCCCAATCACGTGACATTTGCGCTCTTTTGTTTAGTTTTTACGCCTATCAGCTGTGCGCAATCCCTGAATATGTAGCAGCATTTCATAGGCTGCATTTGCATCCGTAACTTAAAAATCCTTAAAGGGACAGTGTGTAAGATTTTAATCGTTAATTACTGAAATTGAAGATACCCATTCAAAAATACATTGTTTTCCAAGCCTTTTCACTTCCATCATGAAATCAAAGTATTCTTTTGGACTTAGATATAGTCACATAAAAGGGAGATCTTCCCCATATAGAGGCAGCCATTTTGAATACGAGAGCCGCAGAAGGACATTTGGGCTCCGCCTTCGCCTTCGGCAAGGCTCGTGGTTTTGGGTAAACAACACAAGCATGCTGCCGGATCAGACTCGTAATGGATCTAACACGTGTTTTGGACTAAATTGTTCTACTGGATTTTATTTGCTGGATCCTTACGGACAAATTGAGAGCAAGTTTATGGTAAAATACAGAGTTTGACCTGTGCAAAGCATTCTAAGGTAAGCTAACCTTGTTTTGTGCTTTTCCGTGTAAAAACCCCATGTGTGGGGAGTGATTGTTTTGCAGGGAAATGAATTGCATAGTCAAAAAGAGGAGACTGTAAGGTTTCATTTGATGTGTAGAGTGTCATGGTACATGATCGGGAATGTGTGTTTTCATGAGAGAAAAAAAAAACACAGGACCGTGTTTTACTTATACAGTAGCGGCGCGCGGGTCCCACGAGGTCTGCCGTAGCTAAAACAGAAAGTGCAATAGCGACTATCCACCTATGCGCCACGAATCCTACACACTGGGGCTTTAACTTTGACTGTAAATACTACATAAGGAAATGCTGTAAACTCTCTCTCCGGGACATGGGACACAGAGCTCTCCGTAGCTCATGTACAGAATGCGATCGGATACTTTACTGGGAAAAGAGGGCGGATTATGCGATCCACAGACTACTAGCCAAACAACAGGTAACTAAATGTCTGAACACGTTTACTTTATAGACTTTAGGACATGTTTAAATACTAATTCAGCTTTCGTGTGGTGATCAAGTCTCACGCTTTGAGAGTGTGACACACGCAATTCAACAAGTTCACACGCTCACAGGCCACACATGGTATTTCTCACGCTGAAATTTAGTTACGCCAGGGCTCTCAAGTTTTGAGCGGGGTCATCCGTGAGACAGCTTAATTTCCGAGGAGTGGGGGGGAAGGGGGTGCGAGTGAACTTTTTTTCCCGAGGAGCGGGGGGGGGGGGGACTTGTTTTCGCTGAAAACGCGTGGTGCCTGCATTATTTAACCGATTTTCTGGGCACAGAAGCGCTGTGCGCTGCGCTTGAATTGCGTAACTAAATTTCAGCGTGAGACATACCATGTGTGGCGTGTGAGCGTGTGAACACGTCGAATTGCGTGTGTCACACTCTCAAAGCGTGAGACTTGAGAGCCGTGAGTGAGTTACGCAATTCAAGCGCAGCGCACAGTGCTTCTGTCCCCAGAAAATCGGTCTGTGTGGCTCAGAAGAGTTAGTTATGCAGGCACCGTGCTGTTTTCAGCGCCGGGTTACTTTGCTATGCTATTAGTATGCGTGAAAAGTCCCTCAGTCGTCCAGGTAGAATCCATGATCAAAGGAGAAGTTCAATTTGTCAACTGGACAAAGTTTGTTTGGTTGAAAACGTTTCGCCGCTCATCCGAGGGGCTTCGTCAGCTCTGGTTATTGTACTGGTTAGACCCTGCTTATATCTAGCTGCCGGGAGGCGTGTCTGACAATGACAAAAGCTCTGAAACCGATCCCCCTAATCTGTCTCTTTGTTTTTCAAATTACTCTGACGGCTGTTTCGACCCCCTATTCAACGTCTAACGGCCCTCTCCACCCCTCTGCCCTGGCTCTGTTTGACTGGTCTAAGAATCCCATTATAAATGGGAGACAGGTTATATCTCACTCCCCCATTTCTGTTTAATGACGGATTCTCTTTTTTGACAAAAATAGCCTCTTTAACTCCCCTCTCAAACCAGTTCTTTTCCCTGGCTAAGATCTGAACCTCACTGTCCTCAAAAGAATGGCCCGTGGCTTCTAGGTGAAGATGTACCGCAGAAGCCGGTCCACTCTGGCACGCCCGTCTGTGTTGGTACATCCTCTTGTGAAGTGGCTGTTTTGTTTCCCCAATGTAGCGCTCACTGCAGTCTTCACTACACTGAATGGAGTAGACCACATTGCTTTGTTTGTGGCTCGGTGTTCTGTCCTTTGGGTGGACCAGTTTTTGTCTTAAAGTGTTTGTGGGTTTGAAATAAACTGGAATTTCATATTGTCTGAACTACAGAGGATTTTCAGACAATATGAAATTCCAGTTTATTTCAAACCCACAAACACTTTAAGACAAAAACTGGTCCACCCAAAGGACAGAACACCGAGCCACAAACAAAGCAATGTGGTCTACTCCATTCAGTGTAGTGAAGACTGCAGTGAGCGCTACATTGGGGAAACAAAACAGCCACTTCACAAGAGGATGTACCAACACAGACGGGCGTGCCAGAGTGGACCGGCTTCTGCGGTACATCTTCACCTAGAAGCCACGGGCCATTCTTTTGAGGACAGTGAGGTTCAGATCTTAGCCAGGGAAAAGAACTGGTTTGAGAGGGGAGTTAAAGAGGCTATTTTTGTCAAAAGAGAATCCGTCATTAAACAGAAATGGGGGAGTGAGATATAACCTGTCTCCCATTTATAATGGGATTCTTAGACCAGTCAAACAGAGCCAGGGCAGAGGGGTGGAGAGGGCCGTTAGACGTTGAATAGGGGGTCGAAACAGCCGTCAGAGTAATTTGAAAAACAAAGAGACAGATTAGGGGGATCGGTTTCAGAGCTTTTGTCATTGTCAGACACGCCTCCCGGCAGCTAGATATAAGCAGGGTCTAACCAGTACAATAACCAGAGCTGACGAAGCCCCTCGGATGAGCGGCGAAACGTTTTCAACCAAACAAACTTTGTCCAGTTGACAAATTGAACTTCTCCTTTGATTATGCTATTAGTACTTCCTGACTATAAGTAAATTTTGTAGTAAAGTTTGACTTAACATATTATCCTGTGTATTATTAAATTATTGAATGATTCTGACCTGGACAGAGCACACTGACAGTCATGATGGGGGAGGGCTTAGCTTAATGTCATGCAAATGAGGCAAGGAGGGCTGAAGAGACGAAAACTTCGAGAAGGATTATCTGGAAACTAGAAAATGTGGTATGGCTGCATTCAAATAGAGACAACGTTTTTAAATATGGTCCGATTCTCACATGTAAGACATCATTGGAAAGCTTAGAACCTGTACTTTCAGAATCTGTGAATAACTCAAAAACGTCTCCGTGACGACTTGGTATTGGTTTTCCTGCGGTTAGACACATATATGTGCAGCACGGTCTGTGTTTCTCAATGGGAAAGACTATCTGTGCGCGTTTAGCCACTTGTAACAGGTCTTCAGTGAAAATAACTAGTTGAATGGGCTTGTATTTACTATTTGTACGGGCTGATCACAGCAAACAGCAGGATTTCAAAAGTAAATTTCAAAGCACAAATTAACAGTCTTTCTGAACCTTCAAACTACACAGCACTGCCCCAGGTTAATAGCACAAAATCAACAGCAAAGACATGTTTTCCATGTATTTTAATAGGGATATGCGCACTACTCCAATAGGTTAAAAAATAGATTTGATTCTATTTGCAGTTTTTACACTTGGGGTGAAATACATGTGCAGTTTGTCCCTGGCCTTAGTCAATCTGAAGTTGTATAAAAAGATGACCAAATATAATTCTGTAACTTCTTTTGTCTTGGAGAGAGAAGTGCACAGCTGAGATTTCAAAACGAATGGCAGAGTGCATTGGAGATAAGTTCAGGTTAAGCTCAGTGCAGTGGAGCCCTGATGTGCTCAAAGTGTGCCCTGATAAAGTACTTGAAATAGGGTGATGGTGAGCAGAACAAGTCTCTTTATCACAGGGCTGTGTTTGGAGCAGTATATTTTCAAAGAAGGCTGAAGGGCGAAGTGCTGCCATCATTTCACTGTTTGGTTGTCACCGCCTCCTCTGTGTGTGCTCGGCGCTACACCTCGTCCCTTAGACACAACCAGCCCAGATAATGCTGACAGAGGAGATGTATGTGGCTAATTTAACTATCTGCCTGTCATTTTTAGAGGGCTAATGCTAAAAGCCCTTCATAGAAGATATTCTATTTTAAATTGGCAATCTCTGTATTAACAATCATAATCCATGTCAGTCTATAGCAGTGTTTCTGAAACAGTGGTGCTTGTACTACTGGTAGTATCTTTTGGTGATTTCTATGTTAGAAAATGTAGTGTAATTCAACTATTTTTACCTGGTTTATGTCTGTAGGCACTGTACCTGGAAAGCCAAATCTTTTCTGATGTGGCTCTTGGTATAAAAAGTTTGGAGTCAAACCATCAAAACTTCAAGATGAAACTCTTTTTTTTTTTTGGTCTCAAAATCTTATTTCATTTTTATTTTTTCTGTCTCCATCTGCCCATACCGCTACACTGCTGACAAGATCAAAAGTCAGGGTTACTTCAGTGCATTTGTTGTTTAAAATGAAATTATATAACTAACAAAACAGAGCAACTTCTATCCATCTAAACAGGGAATCACCATAATGATGAAGGCAGAATAATGTTTGTGAAGAATTAGATGACATAATATTTAGGCTTATAGGAAAACATTCTCTTTTTTCTTGTCTTGCCTATTAAAAAAAAAAAAAATCATTGCCAAAATGATGTAGGCCCACATGTAACATTTTTAAGATCTCAAACTGTCTACATAGTTATTTCAGTTCCATAGTTTACATGACTCATTTCAGTATTGGTGGCTTTTGCATGAAAGCAATACAGTACGTCGTTTTAACAATGCAGATGTGAAAGTCTGGAAACTTTCAACTTTCAGAGAATCTTATTGCAGTTGCTATGGTGACTTAGGTAAGATTAGATTTAACTCTAACTATTTTTGTTTGTAGAGAAAGAGTCAGCTCCAAATGAAACAACAGTGCATCACCACCAATTCATACTGTGTCCACTTTCATGTTATTATTTTTCATGTTTTTTATTGCAGGCTTGTGTTAGATCAGACGTCCTTGTTTTCAGTTATACTTTAGATACAGCCTCAATTAAGATTCAATTTTGGGTAATCACATTTAGGGGTACCTTTTTTAATTTATTCATTGACTCAGATTAATTGGGCCATATTTGCCGTAGCCATTTCCTGTGGTAAACGTCAGTTAATTAGCTGACAACAGTGAAGGGGATAATTAATGTGGCTAGGGGGTAGCAGCGTGTTAGCGGGGCCGGTATAGGGCGACTCAGGGGGGGTTCCTACAGACACAGACCTGCCAGCAGCAACGCCACCTGCAGTCCTGATTTAGTCCTGTAATGAGACACGGTGTGGTCCCAGTGTCCCCCTTGCACCTCTGCCTCTCGCATGTGCACCAGAATTAGGCTGCAGTGACCAACCAGGACAATGCCAGGGGGATAAGTAATGACCCCTGCGGAGGGCCCGGTGCAGCCCTCTCTGTCAAAAGCTATGCACACTATTGTTTGTCTTTATATAGAGGTGAAGGGCGTAGAGAGCCCATCACTTATACAGAGGGTGGCTTCATCAGCTACATCCTCCGTGCACTGTTGGCTTCGACCACACTGCCACAAGTCAAAGTATATGCTAGGACCAGCTACAAGGTGGATGCCCCGTGGACTTATTTTAAGGCTAATCAGATTGAGGGAATACAATACAGAACACTATTTCAAGTTTTGTTTTAGTCAAATAAGAAGCGATGTTAAAGGTGCGTCGTCTAACTTTTCTGATAGAGGGTAGACCACCTGCCTATTTTTGAGACAAGCTGTTAGTGGACACTCAACAAAGAAGTTACACAGTGCACCTTTAAGAGCAACCGAAGTCTCCTAGACATACGGTGACCACCGGCATGAACCAGAACTGGTAGTGTTACCTGTTGTTTTTGTCATCTGTTGTGTTGTTTGTTGGTGGGGCAAAAAAAAGACGTGTGCAGCACTGTGAGCATTCTCCTTGTGGCGTTCTGTGTCTGTGTGCCACTCTGATGCACCTTTACCTCGGCTCCTCACATCAGCCTGAATACTGCAGAACTTACAGAAGGTATAGCATTCTCCTTTGGTTCTCTTGTTGGCAAAACGATACTCCGAGCATCAAGCATGTTTGAAGGATGTCTTCCTTTATGGCTTTTGCTTTTGTTCAACAACAAACTGTTTCAAACATTTCTATCGCAAATGAGGACGCATAACAGAGGTCTGGACAGAAAGCTCTAAAACCGGACTGTCTGACCAAAATCCGGACGAATGGTCATCCTACTTAGACCTGTGGTATGTGTAAACACACTGGCCTAAAAAGAACCTTTATTTGGATGCAATATTGGAAGACCAAATTAACCTCTTTGAAATAAAGTCTAGACATTTTTGACCTTGATTCACTTCTCAAGCTTATCTTAACTTTTAATCTTCTACTTGAAAACACAACCAACAAGTCGGTATATACAAAAATGGCAACCTTTTTTATCCTAAGTAATAATTGTAGATCTAGTATCTCTTCCCATTCCTTTTTGAGCTTAAATAAGAAATAAAAGTAAAAGTAAAAGTGTTCACTGACAACCAAATAAATAAATGAAATGAATACAATAAAAAAAAACATTGTTTGTGAGTTGACAAGTGTGTTGAACAATGTATCTATGTTTCCACCTCTAGAGACAGCATGTTTTGGGTCTGTATCAGGGGCTGGCTCTTGTTGAGTAGTGAGTCACTGCTATATGACAGACAAGAGCTGGACCATGGGTTTGAGAGAAATGGTCGGTACAACTCTGAAGAGATGCCAGTACAGTAACATTCATGCTTGACTGCTAGAAGGGCATGTTCAGAGGGCACTAAGGGTCTGGTATATAACCATATGGGCCACCTCCAGCACCACCTTCACAAGGCTCTTGGGTCTAGTAGAGTTAAGATGCCAGTTCACTGGTTGGTGTAGCTTCGAACCAGAATGTGGCACTTTGAATATCTGTTGGAGATCTCAATAATTAGACCACTACGCTGCTTGGAATTATCACTGCCGCTTTCATAGGAGCAGATCAGAGCCCACATCAGGTACTTCCGCCCACATTGGACACGCACATGAGGCCGTCTTCTTCTCCCTACAACCACAATCAGAGCGTATTCTTCCGCCGTGTGGCAAGATGGTGACGCGTACTACATCTCTTACCACGCTAAACCACGTAAGTTTGAACTGACGCGTAATATATACATGATTGGCTATGGGGGCGCGTTCGTATACGAAACGTCAATGATAGACATTCATAACCCGAGGACCCCCTGTAACCGTTGGCAATCGCTAACCAGCACCACCTTCACAAGGCTCTTGGGTCTAGTAGAGTTAAGAGTGCCAGTTCACTGGTTGGTGTAGCTTCGAACTAGAATGTGGCACTTTGAATATCTGTTGGAGATTACAGTATTTTACTATGTCTTGAAAAAAAATCTCTTCTGCATGCAAAGCACTTTGCAACCATTTTGTCTTGTATCTTTGCAACCAAGCAGTGGGCAACCCAAGGGCAGTGCTCGGGCTTGGAATCCTGAGTTTCAGGGCTTGGTCAGGAATACCAAGTTAGAGGATTTCCCTATCATGCATGTTATAAGGGTAAACTTTTCACATCACACACACACACTAAAAGAACTGATAAAAATAAAGTGTCAGCCTACGGAACAGTCTAGATGAAAAAACACATTCATATGTTTAAACGATGAGATATGAGATGCTGCTGCATCTTCTCCTGATGACTGCGAGAAAAGAATCATGATCTACTGGCTGAAAACTGAGCCACCTACCACTGATCAGTGGAAATCAAAAATCATGCTTAAACAATGTTAATGACTCAACTACAGCTAAAAGGGTCAATCTTTGAAGAACTGGTGTCTAATTATTGACTTTCTCAATAATTGATGACAGAGTAACAGAGCCCCTTTGTGTTACTGAGTACAGTGGTAACTCACCTTACGAAATTGATTCGTTCCAGAAGTGGTTTCGTAACGTGAATTTTCCGTAAGTTGAGTAGCTATTTCAATGGAAAAGGCCTGATTCGTTCCAAGTTTTTTTTTTATAGTGTAACATTTTTTATAGTGTAACACTGTGTCCTGCGTAGAGACTGTAGAGTCTACTAGACCCAGGACTAAACGTGGACTGTACCAGTCTAGACCAAGGTCTAAACCTGGACTGGACCAGGTCTAGACCTGGACTAAACCAGGACTGGACCAGGACTAAACCTGGACTAAACCAGGTGGATTAAAGCGCCGCGTGCAGGTCTATTTCCTGGTTTCTTTTCGAGTCACGGCTGAGGCGAGCAGCGAGGACTCTCCTCGGGACCGCACACAGTCTGAGCGCATGAACGAACGCATGCAAGAGCCGCGGTGGTCTAATCCTGGTTTAGACCTGGTTCAGACCTGGTTTAGACCTGGTTTAGACCTGGCACGGTTTGAGCACGGGTCTTGTGCTCGCGCCTCGTGCCGGGTCATGCTGCGCTATCACACACGTGTCCGTGCGCGCACACACACCGCCCTCCCCCTTCCCCCCACGCTTCATTATTAATACATTTTGTTGAAAATCTATGAAAGTTTGAGTGTTTAAACGAGAGAGAAATGTGAGAAAAGTTTAAATCCAGTCTGAGAAAAGCGTATAATGTGTGTGGCTGAGTGTGTTTCGTAACTTGAATTTTCTTTCGTATCTAGAGACCAAAATTTGTGTAGACTGTAGAACATTATAAGGACATCTCCATGGAGACAAGCAGATGACCAACTAAACTAGAGAGGTTCATCTGTTAAACAAATGAAAATTGCATATTTCAGCTTTCTGTCTTATTTGTGTTTACCCCTAACCAAAATTTAACGTGAAGGCGTTTCGTAACTTGAAATTATCGTTTCTTGGGTCTTTCGTAAGGTGAGGTACCACTGTATTTTCTTGTAGTCACTTAAATACAGTAAGTCACTTGAAAATGTAGCTGTTGTAGATTCAGTAAGTTAGAGCTGTTAATGTTTTTGTGTGCAAAGGTGGGAGATATTATACTTTTTATGCTCCTTTTCATTCTACAGTCCATCTTAAATGAATGAAATGCAAATTAAGCTATTTTAAAGTGGATAGGAACTCTAAAATTATGGTGTTAGTTGTACCCCTGGATATTTCTTGTCCATTTCATTCACACTTGAAGGCTAGTGACTTGCTGTTTCAAACCCATAAACTAAAAAAGTGATGTTGTGCTCAAGCTTTTAACCTGTATATAAAATTAGCCTTGGTCAAACGTCAGTGTTCGAAATGTTGGTATAAAATTACTGCATGTTTTAATTAAGGCCACATCCCCTGGAGAGTCTGCCTGCATATGAAGGACTTGTCTTGTCTCCCCGTTGTTTGAATCGTAACATCAAACAGACCTCCTGCATGGATGCATTTAGCCTGTGTTAACTTCCTGTATTTTTAGCTTTTAATTAGGCTCAGATGTGTATGTAAATGCTAGCCTACTTCCATGTCTGTCTGGGTTATTTATAGCAGTGAGACTTGTGTGGGCCCTCAGTATCAAACAGGACTTCTGAGACACATGGTATGGCAGTGATTCATACTCATCTGTATTTTAACCCAGTCCATCTCCCAAAGTCCCTCATAATTAAAGCAGCAGCATATGGCCTTGTGACCGCAGAGGCACCGGAGGTATATACTGAACTTTTTGGCACCTTTTTTCTAAATTTGTGACAATTTGTGAAATCCCCTGAAAGCCTCCGTCATCACAGCGGAAATAAAAAAGTATGTCACCTTGAGCTGTCACTAACCACATGTGCAGCCTAATTACATGCTACACTGGAAGATTATTGATAATTTTAGTTGTTTTTTGCTATTGTAAAGGCCAGTGGTTCTCTATTTCGTATTTTTTGTTGTTCTGTACCTATTGTTCATTTTTTACTTTTTATTGTTCAATACAATAAAATAGAGTTTAATTGCATCCAGATTTAGTTTGAAAACAAAGTCACCAGGCTCTACTAGTGCCCAATATACTCACTTTAATTCAGAAAAAAAGAGTTTTCATTTACTAAATTGTATGTCCATTCACTAGTGTATATGCTGTATTTTTTATGTCGATTACAGCTACTCATTCTCCCCTTTCAAAGCTCTTCTGTATCTCCTGTTTTTTCTAAGCCACCTTTTTCTCACCCTGTGTTTTGTCTTCAATGTATGGAAAATATTGATCCAAATAAGTTGTTAAGGCACACTTTGTAACCTTTCTGAGGGGTGAGATGTATGCTACGTGCTTGTATTAATGGAAATGTTATTGCTTTGCCTGGAAAGTTTAACAGTATGTCATTACTATCTTGCATTGAATCAATTTCAGATGTTTTATTGCCCCCCCAAAAAATCTCAGAAAACATACTGTGAGTGTGATTACCTCACCACAGATCTGACCTGTAGCTCGGTTGGTGGCATCCTGTGCTTGTCTCCACACAGGTAAATAGGTTTAATGCCACACTGTAGAACATTATAAGGACATCTCCATGGAGACAAGCAGATGACCAACTAAACTAGAGAGGTTCATCTGTTAAACAAATGAAAATTGCATATTTCAGCTTTCTGTCTTATTTGTGTTTACCCCTAAACCTTGAAAGTTATTCTGTGTTTTGATAAGAAAAGGTGAATGTAATTAAATGATCTCTAAATGAGATTTATGAGCTGGGCTTGATAAATTGTTATCTCTTGTAAGCCAAATTGGCCTAAACAGATTTACACAATACAGAACATCTTATAATTTGTTGTTTCTAATTCTTACAAGGTTGAAACTGAGTGAGATTACGTTGGAAAATTGATTTGAAGTTTAATTGTTTGTCTCATTATTCAAGAGGTATATTCTGAGCTAATTAAAAAACACTTTATCAACTTTCATTGCAATTTTATCCAAGCTAGCGACTTATCTCCTTTCATCTCACTCAAATTATGTTTTTATTCACAGACCCACCTAAATCTTCCTACCAATTTGTTTAGCTTCAAACACATTAGGGCTGGGCGATATGGAGAAATAAACTTATCTCGATATGTTTTTGCTATATCTCGATATACGATATATATCTCGATATCCATGCAGGGGGAAAAAAACAAACAAACGTGCCAAATTCAGCAAGGTTTTTTTTTTTATTGAAGTGCAAACAGGCAGCCAAGTGCCTAAAG
The DNA here is from genome assembly GCA_036785185.1 of Paratrypauchen microcephalus. Classification (NCBI taxonomy): domain Eukaryota; kingdom Metazoa; phylum Chordata; class Actinopteri; order Gobiiformes; family Gobiidae; genus Paratrypauchen; species Paratrypauchen microcephalus. The sequence continues at coordinate 7,311,247 of JAVJIX010000032.1, forward strand.
GTCGACAGATACTAGTAACAAAGTGCTTGTGCACCATTTTTAACATTACCAAACCAAGGAAGTAGTATATTGCCATATTTTAATTGTAAACATAAAACCTGAGGGTAGACAGTTCTTATGAAGTGCTTCTTTAACATTTAAGATAAAAGACAAAAAAATCCCTCATTTCGTTGCCAAGTGAAAAAGCACACATTAAATTAATTGTTTTTAAATATAGATTAATAGAGCCTCAATCCATGAATTCTCGTGTGTTTTGTGACTGTAGTACATTTTATATTTGTGTGTGTATTTGCTTTAACTTAGCACATTATTCTGCATCATTTTTTTTCTAGAAATACTATATTAATTTATTGCAACCATTAAAACGCAAGTGTGCTTTAGAATCAACGCCACATACCCGACCCACCCAAATATTTCACTCACTGGCAACACCCACCGCACTGACAAGAAAGTGGCGACTAGGTAGATTGTATCTAGGGTCAAGCGTTTTGAGCATTCGTATGAAGCCCGGTCGCTCAACAACCGCTATGGGCGTCATGTCTTTTGCGATATGAAAGGCAATGGACTCCGTAATGCTCACCCACCTTGCACTTGTTTTTTCATATGGTAGACACCGGGGTAAAGATGTATGGAGCGTTGTTTGTTGTCTTAGAAGAAGTGGTGGTGGGTTTGCCCTCGATGATTTTGATGGCACCAGTTTCTTGCATTCTCTGCAAAATGCCTCTTTCTGCTCCTCATCGGACGTTTAAAATCCGAAATACCGCCATATAATAGAGCCGTTTGTTCTTTTCTTTGGTATGAATTCTCTCGTGCTTCTGTGGGCGCCGCCATGTTGAAAATTAGTTGTCAACAAACACACGCGGTGTGCGCACGGGGAGGGGAGGGGAGGGGAGGGGGAGCGGAGGGGGAAACACGAGACGCAGTGAAACACAAACGCAAGAAGGAGGCGGGGCGGACAGCTCCACAAACAGATGAGGAAAACAGTGGCGAGTGGCGAAATAAGAGTGGCGAAATCTTATTCATCTCGAGTTTTTCGATATGCCAAAATCTTTCTCGATTTCATAAAACATCTCGAGATATCGCAAATCTCGATTAATCGCCCAGCCCTAAAACACATACTGACCAATTACAGGCAATCGAGCCACAAGCCTATGCACTTCTATATAAAGGTGCATTGCAAAGTCTATGTCAAACTAATAATGAGATGGTTAATCCATAAAAATGTGTAAATATAATTAAAGTTGCTCTATTTCATTGTACTAATTGAAGACTTAAAGTTCATAAATTGTAGTTTGGGGAAAGTCGTACATCTTACAAGGTCATTTTCTGTTCTCAAACTTGGTCTATATTGAGACTATAATATCAGGATTAGTGTTCCTGTCTGAAAAGACGTGAACTAGACCAAATATTATGGTAATTCCCTCTCTCCTTGTCTTGAATTATTAAGCATGCTTGGCCTAGGCTGCAACCTAACCACCCCTGCAGTGTCAGCTCATCATTCTTGAGAGCCCACATTTTGTCCTGTCATTCTGTCTGCCTATTAGGATTGTCCAGGGAAGGAAATCAGACCTCTGCTGCATTACATTTAGTTTGCCATTAGTCTAGAGAATGAACTTGGCACACCATGGCCCATGTCCTGACTTTTCCAGCTCCTGTACCAAGTCATCTTCTCCTCTGAATCATTCATTCCCAGACTTATCCGAGAGTGAAATGGGAGCATGCTGCTAGGCTAGTTAATGGTGTTCTATGAGCCATAAGATTACTTTCCTACCTGGGCTCTCTGCTATGAATCTTCCTTAGCCTAGAGTTTACAATAATGAAGCGCTTACAGTCTTAAGATGTTGTTCAATGGTTAATCGTGGAAATTTTTGACAAACAGCAGTTTTACTTTCTTATTAGAGAAAAACAAATGCAGTCTGATACAAAGGTATTATAATATTATATATTTTTACAAATTAAAAAGCGAACTCACCCCCCTAGGGAAGCTTCACTTTGATCCTGGGGGAAACAGGGGACATTGAGTCTGAGTGGACCCCTTGTTTTCCACTTCTTGTTGATACAGCTGCCTGCGGCTGTGGTCATCTGTTGGGTGGTAACCCTTGAACCTGCTGCAGACACTGGGGGTAAGGGATTCTGTCAAGTGGATGAAATACTGCTCAAACCCAACGTCACATTTTGTCATTAAGAAGCTGAGGCTGAAGACTCAGAGGCAGATGCACACAGGCTGAGGTCACTCTGGTTGTAGGCAAGCTCCTCTGTGACAAGGCTTCAGGGGTGGGTGAGGTGGATGAGGTCCGTCTCTTATGTCTCTGGATGTTGTGGGGCTGTCGTGGTTGACATGTCTCTGCAACACTGTGTGGCAGTTGGGGACATTATTTCTGGATTGGCAGACCAGGGTAGTAGTTCCTCTGTTTAAGAAGGGGGACCAGAGGGTGGGGTCCATCTACTGGGGGAACACACTTCTCAGCCTCCCTGGTAAGGGTACTGGAGAGGAGAGCTCTGTGTTTTTTTGTCCTGTTCGTGCAACTCTGGATCAGCTCTCGGTTTGTGGGAGTTTTCCAAACCAGTCCATGTGTGGTTCCTGTTTTTGTATTGCCTAGTCTGAAACAGATGATATGTTGACAAGCTATTGTGGTTTCTTCCTGACCAATTATTGGAGATGTCAGGATTTTTTTTAAATTTTATTTTTCCTTAAATAGATCAGATTTATTATTTATTTTAATCAACTATACCTTCTACAAATCTTTAAAAAAATGATAAGTTTTAACATGTAGCAGGGGTAGTAGAAATTTTCCATATTGCTGGATATTGAAAGGCTGTTCCTGATTAAAGACAAAGACATCAGTTTTCATCCTAATTTCTAATCTGAATATTGCTGCAAAAGCCTTGCAGAAGGTTTCATGTGTGGACTTGGTGTGAGAAAGGGCACTGCATACATTATAAAGTCATTTTCAAATGTTCTGCTAAAAAGCTCATTTGAAACCTTAAGTGCATTAGTGTAGAAAAGGTTACAGAAGAGACTCCCATGGCTTCCACAAATTTTGTGTGACCCCAGAAATTAGAATTATGAATGACATTTTAGGTTAACTGATACAATTGCACGGTCTTTGATAAAAAATTAGGCTTATGTTTTAGAATAGGTGCATATACTCAGTTTATTTTTATTTTTTTAATCCATGGCCAGGCTGACAGGTTAACAAAGATAAATGTGTAAATGGCAGTCCTTTGTGTTTTCATAGCAGAAGCGGACTGTGTGGCTCTTCCCTGCGGAGAGTCCCTTACTGAGATATTGATCCATTGTGTTACTGATGGACAGAACGCCACACCTCTCCCTTGAGCATTAGAAGACCTATTTCACCAAGTCTCGCCAGGTTGACTGATCTGAGGAGTAAATGCCAACTGTCTTGGCAATTTAAATCATAGCAAGTAGCATTATGTGTTTTGGCAAAAGAGAAATCCAATTTGTGGAATGGACAAACATTTATTCAGGTTGAAAGCATTTCACAGCTCATCTAAGCTGCTTCTTTGGTTCTGATCATACGCTGGTGGACACTGCCTTATATCTGCCTGAAGCAAGGAGCTAACTACTGTACACTGAAACTAACACACATACTTGTTTACAGATTCTGTTTTTTTTTTTATTATCTCGGCCTATTCAACTGTTTTAGGTTTGAGGATGGAGTTGTAGATGGGAGACAGATGATGTCTGAGACCTCCATTTCTGTTCAAAGATGTATTGTCTTTCCTAACAAAAATAGCTTCTTTAACTCCCCTTCCACACCAGTTTTTTTTTCCCTGGCTAAGATCTGTACCTCACTGACCTCAAAGGAGTGGCCCGTGGCTTTTAGGTGAAGATGTACGACAGACTGAGGTCCACTCTGGCTCCCTCATCTGTGTTGGTACATCCTCTTTTGGCTGTTTTGTTTCTACAATGTAGCGCTCACTGCAGTCTTCAGTGAATGGAGTAGACCACATTGCTTTGTTTGTGGCTCAGTGTTTTGTCCTTTGGGTGGACCAATTTATGTCTTAAAGTGTTTGTGGGTTTGAAATAGACTGGGATTTGAGGCCAAAGTGAACAGCCTGCTCAGTGACACCACGACCTATGAATTACTAAGACAAGACCCCACTAATAGGTACAAAAAGAAGATCATTGACTGCTTGCAGAAGCTGAAGAAGGAAGAGGTCATTGATCGATAGTCTGTATTACATCTATGGCCTCCCAGAGCTTCACAAACAGGGAGTACCGCTCAGACCCATTGGTTGTAGCGCAGATAGGATGAGCTGCGAAACATTTTCAAACTACATAAAGATTTTTCCAGTTGACAAATTGGTTTTCTCCTTTGCCATGGATTCTACTTGGACGACTGAGGGATTCTACACACATTATGTGCTTTGATCAGGTTTGGAGTAATTTGATGTTCAGTTAACTTTAGAATTTATTTAAAATTCCAAATGTGTTGGATAAAAATATTATTAATTGATTGCAGGGAAAATGTAGGTCTCAATTTAAATCAGATTTGTTCATAATCATATGCATTTGTGGGTTTCAGCAAGCTCATATATGGTGAATTATTAATTGCTATGGGAACAGTCCTATATTTTCTCCATTCTGAAATTCGTAGATAAATAGAAAAAAAAAGAAAATTGTGCACCATCACATTTTTATCAACAGTATAACCTAGGCAGCTAAATCCCCTCACTGATTTTTAGCTTAGCATAGCATATAAATACAACTACATGTGTTTTTTGCTGCTGCTACATTCTTGTACCTTATAAGCTGAACTCGGACATTGCAAATACAGCGGTTCAGTGTACATTCTCTAATTTTAGCCCTCACTGGCCATCCTGTACAGATCAACACTTGGCAAGTAGCCTTTTGTTAAAGCTTCCACAACATCAGCTATTTTTGCAGTCCTAACTGGTTCTATTTCTGCGCAGAGATCCTATACGAGTTCTGCGAGGCGTTTTTCTGCATTTGGCTGTGAAATGAAATGGAAGTAGGGGTTGCACAGTGAGTTTGTAAAGTCTGCACTTGTTCAAAATTGAGAATGGAAAATGGGTTAGTGGATAAAGTTAAATATAAAGATGAAGTTAAATACACTTGCCTGTTTAAATCCAGCTCGTTAGTTCATGCGCTAGTGTGTCCTTTGGCAAAGCATTTCATGTACCTTTAACATCTGAATACAGTTCAGTTGCTGTTGGTATTGCTCAATATTTCAGGACAAAGCAACAAAATGTAACTTGGTGTCCTCTTTGCACTCCAACAGGTTAACTTTATTGAACAATGTATTGTTATTGCAGAAGTCACTTTCACATTAATATGGCTCCAATTGTGTCTACAAAAATGTATAATTCATTTCCAACTGTTTTGGTCTATTACTTGGTGTTGCATCACACAGGTGTGTTTGGGGTCACTTTTAAAAGTTTTTCCAACCTTTGTAAAATGTGCACAAGGTAAAGCTTATTTTAAGAGGACTAGCTGTATAAACTTTAATTAAGAATCACCTTAAAAGTGCTGTACATGGATTTTCTTAATGTATTAATGTAATGTGAAAAATGCAGCTAGTTTATTTCTAATATGTATTCCTCACATTTCCACACAATCCTTGCATCCTAATTATTCTCTGTGTTGAATATATAAATGCTTTTCACACTTTCAGAGGCCAGAACAAAGTTTTGCTATCATGGTAATGCCAGTATTACTTCCTGGTTTGCAAACAATAAAAGATTTCTAATTAAATGCAGACAGCACACCCTAAGAGCTACTTTTGCAATACATCTGTACTGGAACAAAATCATAGGCTGTATAAAGAAGTGGACTAAGGGAGTGTGACACCATTTTAAGCTTTTAGTCATGTTATTGCTGTATTTTCAATAGGAAGCTTCCCTCCATTTTAAAGATTAAAATTGTGGTGCAATTATAAGTTTCAGCTTTTGTAAACAAATAAATGCTGTCTTCTGTAATACATTGTGGTTCATTGTGCTCAGTTGTGTGCTCTTCCAAATGAGTCTGACACCATGTATACAAAAAAAAAAAAAAAAATGTTGAACTTGGGGATGTTTGCAATGTGAAGTTGGATCAAATTAATCATTCTGTCAGACAATGAGAGCAGTGCACCCCAGGGCTAAAAGGCAAGACAAGGCCTTTCAACGAGAAGAAGAATACGCCGCTGTACTGTATATGTTTTGAGCTTGTTATTCATTTTCTCTAAAGCAGAAGGCAAAGGCGGAGGCAGGGGTGGTGTGGGGGTGTGACGGGGAATATATCTATCCAGCCATTTCCCATAAGAGGGGATAAATGGATGGAGCTGAAGGTGAGGACAATGCAGGAACATCACATTTAGAGCCTTATTCATCAAGTTCAGCGGGGAACGTCAGAGCTCAGCCAAATGTTACACTTCGACTATAATCTTGTAAAAGACAGCTCATGGCCCTCAGCGCATGCCCTCACATATCACACTTCAGGAGTCATTTGCGTCCGTGAAGGATGCAGGGCTGTTCTGTGTTATTGTATCCTTGAATGGGGTTTGATTTGGTGATTAAAGGCGCACTATGTCAGGAATGTTTCATAGTATGGCTGTAATGTTATCAATTTTTGTTTAATACATCTGCAATTGAATACAATGTCAAAAATCTTCACCATACTGTGGAATATATCAGGCAAAGCAACAACATCTCCATGGAGACAAGGAGGTGGCAGACACTTTATTTAAAAAAAAATAATAAAAATAAAATAAAACTGAAATAGAATTAGATATTTCAGTGTTTTGAATGCATGACATTTCAGAATTTTAATAGAATTTGTAGTTTCCTGATTGATATCACTTTGCAAACCCATTGTCTAATCTAATCACATGGAATAGAAACCATTATTCATGTAAATTGTTGAGTTAAAATAGTAAACTGCTCACATGTTATGAGAGTGGTGAAACCAAAATAGTAATACTGAAAATATATACTTGTATTGACAGAGAATTGTGGTCAAATCAAAACTTGTTTTTTCTTTTGAGTAACATTAAACAACACACAGTAACACAGCTATTACAGCCACAAAAGCTATTCCTTAGTTCAGCTTTTGCAACTTCTAATACAAACATCTAATATCATTATACACTATCATAGAAACTCCAATTTTAGTTTTTCATAGAACTCATTATTCTTCAATTAGACAATTATTTGCATAGACACACGACACCACTGAGAGATGCAGTATTAATATCTGTTTACTTTGGATTCTATTTCAATGGCTTGCTAAGATGTATTTCTATTAATACATTTGAGAAGTAGAAAGTAAATAATATTGGTCGATTATGCACATTATTCTTATAGTTCGTGGAATGGTATGAAATGACAAGTGGCAAGTACCGTATTAAAAGAAACAAATCAACAGATAGTAATACACAATATATACACAAAGGTATATACAGCTCTGGAAAAAAATAAGAGACCGCCTTTTTTTTTTTTTTTAAATCAGCATCTCTACATGTATTACAGCCATTCCATTCCAGCCTCTGTTGAATTCCAACACAAACACAAAGCTGAGCTACTTCAGTTCTTACACCACGAGTGGAATAAAGTCACCCAAGAACAATGTGAAAGACTTGTGGAGAGCATGCCAAGACGCATGAAAGCTGTGATTAAAAATAAGGGTTATTGCACCAAATATTGATTTCTGAACTATTTTTAAGTGTAAACATTATGTTGTTTTAAAATGAATTTGATGTTGTTTCTTTGCATTGTTTGAGACCTGAAAACGTGTATCTTTTTTTATATTTTGACCATTTGTCATTTTCTGCAAATAAATGCTCTAAACCAGGCATGGGCAAACTACGGCCCGGGGGCCATATGCGGCCCGTTAAGCCTTTTAATCCGGCCCGCCGAACTTGAAGAAATTATATTAATAAACCTTGTTAATGTTTTAATTTCCTGCAATTCTGGCATTTTCCAACAGCTGGAGCACTAGATACATTGACCTTTGAGGCGTATTACTCCACGTTTGTGCTTTACTCTTTAACCCCTCAACCCTCCTGTAAAGATGAGCGGAGCTAAGAAAAGAAAAGTGGACAGAGAATGTCGAGTGTTTAATAAGGAGTGGATAAGTAAATATTTTTTCACCAAATACTTATCAGCTGCTGTACGCCTGATATGCCAAGAGACTGTAGCGGTTTTTAAAGAATATAATATCACACAAAACAGTCAACGAAAGAATGAAAGAACCTGAAGGAGAACAGAACTTTCAGTGCTTTAAAATAATAACTGTTAGTCATTTTAAAAAGCTGTATTTTATTAAATTTTCTGTGTTTTAAGAGTAATTTCATTAAATAGCTAAATACCGTGGAACTTGAAAGATGGACATTTTGTTGTAATGCTTTTGTTCATTTTTAATTGAAATAAAGCACATGTTTTCTACATATCCCATGTTTTTTTTTGCTCTTATGAGGTGGATTATCAAAACACAAAATCCACCTGCTCCTGGTCCGGCCCTTCTGTCAAATTTTAGAACCCTTTGTGGCCCACGAGTCAAAAAGTTTGCCCACCCCTGCTCTAAACGATACAATTTTATTTGAAATTTGGGGGCAATATTGTCAGTAGTTTATAGACTCAAACAAAAATGTTACTTTTGCCCAAACACATATACCTATAAGTAGTAAAATCAGAAAAACTGATAATTTTGCAGTGGTCTCTTATTTTTTTCCAGAGCTGTATTTTACAGTAGTTTATACACCCACACACGCACGCAAGCACACACACACATACACACACACGCACACACACGCACACACACACACACACACACACACGCACGTACACACACACACACACACACACACACACACACACACACACACACACACACACACACATACACCAATTTTTAATATCAGCAAGTTTCACAAACTTGTCTTGGTCAGTCTCTATTCATCAGCATAATTCCCCCTTTACCCTTTAACCCTGCTCCTCTATACAATCCCGGTCAGCTCCCGTGGTCTAGTCAAGTGCTGTCCTTCTCCCCTGGTCTAGTCCAGTCTGGTCCAGTCCAGTCCACTGCTTGTGGATGTGTAGTGAGCTCTGGGGCAGCCTCAGTGATGTATTGCTGTAATCCCAGCATTGCTCCGATACACTGTCAGTTGCCACGGGAGGCAGGATGATGTATTAACCATGGCTCTTTCTTATGGCCCGGCTACAAACGTAGGTAATGTTAAAGACCCTAATTTCACATTTAAGGGTGAATAATTTCAGCGAATGATTTTGTATGACCGAATTATAACTGAACATTAAAACCTTAATTCAATCAGCAAATCTACAAATCATGTACTGTGATTTTATGATAAAAGGAGAAGTTCAATTTGTCAACTGGACAAATTGAACTTCTCCTTTTATCATGGATTCTACCTGGACGACTGAGGGACTTTTCACGTACTGTGATTTTAGTTTTATGTATCAGGCACTTCAGGTACTAGGACTATTTTTTCTATTTCTATTGTGAGGATTACATTCACACATAATTGAGGAGGTAACAGTATTATAACATGGCATAAAGCTCACAAGAGTCAATTTTGCGTAATATAGGACCTTTAATGATTTAAAATTGGATTACCATTTATGTTACCCTTTGTTACTACAGTATATCACAATACAGTGTATAAGTAATTTCCATTATATCAAAGATCGATAAACTTTAAATCAATATGCAACTATAATAATAGCCATAGACTTTTTCTCTGTGAAAATAATTAGATTTTCAGCTAATGTTATTATACAACTGATTCACATAATAATAATAATAATAATAATAATAATAATAATAATAATAATAATAATAATAATAATAATAATAATAATAAACTGTATGTTTAGCCGATTTGACTCTGTGGATAAGGTGATAGGTCCCTGGCCAATGGATGTGATAAAGAATAAATATTTGATAGTGACTAACTGGATAGTACTTGTACATGTGACTTCTTCAAGGCTGTCAGGATGTGAGGAGGTATTGATGTGAAGCAAAGAAAAGAACTGGAAATTGACTCAGATTAATACAGAGGATAGAGAGGGCTGTGAATATGTGTGAAATTAGTTGTGGAGGTGGCTACATATCAGCAGTAGTTCACTTGCCTTGAATTCTTCCTCTCAATGTAAAGTATCAATATGTGATGACCTACCCTGCACGGAATAAGTCTTTCTAGATGACATGGCATTAAAGCTTCATTTTATAGTATGACTTTCAACCATTCATGATTTTTTGTACAGTAGATGTTATAGGTGTGATAGCTATTTTAACGCGATATTGTGGGAAGTTGTGGGGAAAAAACTCTGAAGACTGAGATAGAAAATGATGCTATAACGATACGCTGACTGAGACTAAACTGGAACTAAATAATGAACTAAACCTGGACTAGAACAGGACTAGGTCTCTGAGGCTACATTCAGACTGCAGCCTGAAGTGACCCAAATCTGATTTTTTTTTTGCCTCTATGCGACCTGTATCTGATCTTTTAATGACATTCTGAACGACACATATCCGATTTTTTCAAATGCGACCCAGGCCACTTGGATATGTGGTCGTAAAACCGATGCATATCTGATCTTTTGGTGTGCGACTTCAGTCTGAATGGCCAGGTCGCATTCATTTGACCTACACGTCATCAGCAAGCGAGAGTGGTACAAGTAGGCGCTCACAAATGTGCACAAAAGTTCTTCTCATCATACGAAACTTGTGTATGAAGTAGGGATGCAAATTATCGGTTAATTCATTAACTGATAGTTGATTGACCTTATCGGTCGATTAACGATTAACTGATAAGCGGCGTTTTTCACCTGAATTTGAGTGTTTCAATAGGGTCTTTAACTCATTCAGTGCCGGAGACGTCTATTGACGTCCCCTCGAATCCAACCGTTGAGTGCCGTGACGTCTATAGACGTCAATTGCTTTTTTCAGCGGGGGTTGCTAGGTTACGGCCTGGAGCAACTTTTGAGGTGTAATTCACATCTCTCAACCTGTAGATGGCGATGTTGTATCATTATTAGCCGATCAGAGCCGGGGAAGAAAGGAGGAGTGCAGCGTGTGTATGGTGTATTGGCCAGAGTAGTAAGATGGCGAGGCCAGAGAACCCGGAAAAGCAGATAACTGTTGATCAGCGCCTATGGAGCGATCAGATCGCTCTTGGGACCCAGGATCCTGGATCAGAGGATCGCAGAGACAAGCCGGATCAAGCAGCGAGGTCTGAGCAGAGATCTGCTGTGCCCGAGGAGGGGGCGTGTCATGTGTGCGCTGCGCGGATCAGGGAGTCTCCTCAGAACTACGACAGCTCCAAAGAAGAAGTTTACTGACTTGGAGCAGTGATACTGCTGTATGGTAATTGTAATGAATGAAGTGTGTGTGTGTGTGTGTGTGTGTGTGTGTGTGTGTGTGTGTGTGTGTGTGTGTGTGTGTGTGTGTGTGTGCGTGTGCGTGTGTAGCTGTGTGTGTGTAAAGGTTTATGCATGGGCTTGTGTGTATGTACATATATATATGTGTGTGTGTGTGTGTGTGTATTAGTTTTTATTATGGGTCTGTACTCTGGGCCTCAGACAAAGCCTCAACAAAGTTCTATTTTATAGGAAAAGATATTATATCCTGTAAACATCTCTTGGCACTATTGATTTGAACGAATTTTCAATTCACAGAGCCTTATATTCTTATATTTGTAAATAAAAAATGTACTTTGTCATCAAAAATCTCTTTCTCTGTTATTTTAGATGTTTGAGGTGTCACTAAATCGATAAATATTGATGTCAAAGTCACTGATCTGCTCGAAATCCGTCTCTGAACTAAACGCTCGTTTTCTCCATTTCTTGCTCAAAAACCAGTGTTTTTGCTGAAACTTCCCTATGTTCTACTATCAGTTATTTGAGAACCGAAAAGGTTAGAAACATAATTTTTTTTCCAGGTGAAAGAAGAGAGTCGACACTTTATTTTGATGTGTCCCATATTCTGTGGGTCTTGGAAAATCAGTGAAATTCTACTGAAACCTCTGGCACTCTGGGGTTAGAATTCTGAAAACAGGCCGGCAGTGAATGAGTTAAGAATATAAGTTATAGTAACATAACACTGAGTCATAAATATATCATAGTATTATTATATTGTATATTCCTCAATTAATTATTCCTTAGTAAAAAGCAGACAAATGTATTGATGCTGAATAACAAAATACACTAATCCCTCGCTCTATCCATTTTTTTTTTTTTATAGTGTAACATTTTTTTATAGTGTAACATTGTGTTCTGTCCTGATTGGCTAAGAGACTAGACCAGGACTGAACGTGGACTGGACCAGGTCTGAACCAGGTCTGGACCTGGACTGGACCTGGACTGGACCGGGACTCGACCGGGTCTAGACCTGGACTAGACCAGGATTAAACCACTGGGGCGCGTGCTGGTTTCGCCGCGCCCCGCGCTCCGAGCCGCAGGCCAGCCGCGCGGGGCTCGGGGCTCGGGGCTCGGGCCGTGGCGAAACCAGCAGCGGCATGCATTCCGGGTTCGATCTCGCCTCGCGCTTACACCGGGGCTGCTGAGCAGTGCCGTTGGCGCCTGCGGTCGGCTGTGAGTCGATCTTGGCGCAGCGCGGTTGCCTTGTTTCATGACCACGCGGGTGCGCATGTCCGCGGTTAGCGGTTAATTACAATTAATGCATTTTGATCGACCAACGTCTTAATCGACAATTAACCGTTAATCGATTAATTGTTGACATCCCTAGTATGAAGTCCATGCCACTGAAGCAGCAAAGCACATAGCAATCCCACCACTCTCAGGACCAACACGTTCCTTTCTACGGACGTTGCTGCCAATGCCACACAAAATACAATAGCCAAAAACCTCGTCCTTCTCCTTCTCAATCTCATCCTTTAAAGAAATAAGTTGTACATGTTCTGGCTCTGGTACGACAGCAACTTTAAACTCTCCAGGCGCTCAATGCTAGTGTCCATGTTTAGGCTACTTCTGTAAACACCTCGTTGTGTCCTCCAAAGTGCATGCACTTTTGTGGCGTTTAAAGTTCACACTGGAGATCACATACAAGTCGCATTTAATTGGAAATGTGAACAACGTTGCAAATCGGATTTCACAAAAAAATACGAATTGAGCTTTAAGCCCTGCAGTCTGAACGTAGCCTAACAGTACAGACACAGTTGGACTGAGTGAGGTGTAAGAAAACCATAAAAACCAAAAAGGCTGCTTGTAATTCCATAAATAAAATTCTGTAATTACAGGCAGGAACCCAACCATAGACTGTATATATAAATGGGCATAGCTAACTTGCTTGCCACCGTGTTCCAATTAGGAAGTGAGCATGAGGGCGCTTTCGGCTCCAACTGACTTTACATTGAAAAATGGTCACCCCTCTCTCCGTAACTGCTGGAGTGAACCTCATCATTCTGGTCTTAAAATGTTTGATTTAACCTGCTCTACGTGTGTGCTCTACAACTCTGGAAAAAAATAAGAGACCACTGCAAAATGATCAGTTTTTCATTTCCTCCAAATTCCAAATAAAAATATTATCGTTTAGAGCAGGGGTCTTCAACGTTTTTCAGGCCAGGGACCCCCAAACAGATGGCGAACTGGGCCAGGGACCCCCTACTATATATACGGCATAGAATTGTGTTTTATATTAAATTGAGCTTAATATCATGTATAAACATTGCTACTCTGTTATGGTACATCCAATACAAGGAAATAATACACAGGTTAATACTGTATTTTACACTATAAAATATAAAATTTTATTATTTTAAAGTGAAATCAAAACATTTTGCGACCCCCCTGCAGTACCTCCGCGACCCACCTAGGGGTCGCGACCCCCCTGTTCAAGACCTCTGGTTTAGAGCATTTATTTGCAGAAAATGACAAATGGTCAAAATAACAAAAAAGATACAGACTTCAAACAATGCAAAGAAACAAGATCAAATTCATTTTAAAACAACATAATACTAATGTTTACACTTAAGGAGAGTTCAGAAATTAATATGTGGCGCAATAACCCTTATTTTTAATCACAGCTTTCATGCGTCTCTTGGCATGCTCTCCACAAGTCTTTCACATTGTTCTTGAGTGACTTTATTCCACTCCTAGTGCAAGAACTGAAGTAGCTCAGCTTTGTGTTTGTGTTGGAATTCAACAGACGCTGGAATGGAATGGCTGTAATACATGTAGAGATGCTGATTTCAGAACAAAAAAATGCGGTGGTCTCTAATTTTTTTCCAGAGCTGTATAAATGCTAGCCTCGTGAGCTTCATTTGGCTGAAGCCGAACACTGTGGGTGATGTCACTCTCCGTTAGTCCACTTCTTTATACATTCTTTGAACCCAGCTCACCCCCATGTCCACCGCAGCAGCAGAACTAACAGACACCTCACTGCCTCCTTTCCTAAATCCTACTCGGCTTTGATAACATGGCAGCCTTGTAAAGCTTCAGGGTTTGTCTGTGTCTGCTCATTCTCGTGGTGCAAATAATATAATATAGTAAAACATTTAAACATGTCCTCATTCATAAATGCATAAAGCCTGTTCCCCTCAAACTCACCCCAGTTCTGCCTGAAGTTTACACACATATCTGCCTTCTAAGTGGAACATTTTATTCCTGATTTATTTATAGAATATGTAATTGGTTTACTACTTTCTGCTCTGACTCATTACATGCTCTGAATATCACTGCAACTGATCAAATGCATGTCTGCAAAGGAATTTTCTGATGACAAAGTTTTCTAAAAAAAAAAAAAAAAAAATCATCTCAGCAAATGTTTAATATTGATTTTTTTTTTTGTAAATGTAACTCTTTACTTGTTTTTTTGCTGCCGCTAACTCAAAGTAATGTGATGTTTATTTGTTTCTTGGGAGCCTAAAATGGATGTATACTTTGATCTAAAGCCTACTATTTTCTGTCATCTCATATAATCATACCATAAATATTCAGGTCTAGTGAACACTAAAAGACACATTAGGACTTTGATCTGATGCAAAGTAAAGACAAAAAATGACAATATATGCATTTTTGTAATATAGTTTGTGTTCAGTTTTAGCCAGCAAAAATATGACATTGACAAAAACAATAATGAAAAATGTTTATTGATGAAATGAACAATGCAAATTGTGATGGCTAGAAGAAGCTCCTGGTCTTCCATTATTCATTATTGCAATACGAATATTATTATGACATTAACACACAGTATAAAATAAATTCAGTTAGATTCATAGACTGTATAAAGAAGTGGACTAATGGAGTGGGACATTCAACTCCAGTCAAATGAAGCTCACCAAGGCTAGCAATTATAGGAGCAAATTTTTGAGCCGAGTTCCATATTTGGAATAGGAATTTATTTATGGACAAAAAAGTGAAAAAAATACACCAGGATCGTGTAGAGTACAAACATTTTAAGACTAAAATGATCTGATTACACACACACAAACACACAAACGCACACACACGCACACACACACACACACAAAATTAAAATTACTTTTCTTACAAATCAACCTTAAAGGGATATGCCACCCCCAGGTCAAATTTGGGCATCTCCCCACAGTCCAGAGACTAAAATAAGTGGTGGAAAGCGTTTTCCTGCTCACCCAGCGAGTCTGTCGCCACTGACCGCCGTGGTATCTGCAGCTCCTCCGCCTTAGACTGGAGTCTAACGTCGCCAGAGAAAGATTTCGGCCAAAAGGAATTAATTTGCTCGATGCGTTTCCCAATTACTTTGTGTGTAGTGCGCATTCATATCGAGTGCAAATAAATGTGCAAATCAACACGGAGAGCTTGACTTGGTCATTTTGGGTGGGAACTATTTTCCAGTGCGTAAGAATACAGCCGTATCACGCAGCATGCTGCCAGGGGAATCCCAGTTACGCACCGGGAAGGGAGTTCCCCTGTTGCACAACGTGGTGCGTGATACGGCTGTATTCTTCCGCACTGGAAAATAGTTCCCACCCAAAATGACCAAGGCAAGCTCTCCGTGTTGATTTGCACATTTATTTGCACTCGATATGAATGCGCACTACACAGAAAGTAATTGGGAAACGCATCGAGCAAATTAATTCCTTTTGGCCGAAATCTTTCTCTGGCGACGTTAGACTCCAGTCTAAGGCGGAGGAGCACCAGATACCGCGGCGGTCAGTGGCGACAGACTCGGACAATGGCTGGGTGAGCAGGAAAACGCTTTCCACCACTTATTTTAGTCTCTGGACTGTGGAGAGATGCCCAAATTTGACCTGGGGGTGGCATATCCCTTTAAAGAAGGCTATACATTTCAGTCGTAGTATTTTCTGCCTTATTACTTTTTACTTATTACTTTAAAATATCAATACTTTTCCATTAAACTGTGTTGACCTCTACTGAAACATTACCCAGCATGCCTTGTTTGTTCCAGGGATGGTGAACTACAGCGAGGTGTCTGGGTATCCTCTGATCCAACAATGGAGTCTGCGCTCGGTGCTGTACCACGTGAAACTCAATCAGTGGGTCCTGTCTCAAGGTAAATCACTGCTACATAAACATCATTAGCACTGAATGGTGTGTGAACAGGAGTACAAAGTCTGTGAAAAGCGCAGCGTAAATTAGCCATCACACTGCAGCTATTATGACACATAGGTGAGTGGATAATGAGAACAGCTGGTGCATTGTTTAGGTTGTTAAAAGCTAAAAAAGCTATGAAATGCTTACAAAAAATAAGTGTTTTAAAGTCAGGAACTACATTTAATAATATTAGATAATATGTGTTAAAAAAGTGCTATATAGTTCAGATAGATTTGTATTACTATTAATAATAAGAATACAAGTATATATATATGTGTGTGTATATATATATATATATATATATATATATATATATATATATATATATATAGTAATAATAATAATAATAATACATCTTTAAGCAACTAATAGTGTTAGATGTGAAATCTTTAAAAAGTAAATTGTGGCTCACCCCAACCAATATGAAGTGGGACATACTAGTATACAGCTCTGTATACTGGTCTGTATAATCTAAGTATACAACTTAGATTTAGACAAACCTTATCTTTTGTTCTTTAATTGTTCACACTGCAGTTTAGGTAAAGGTAAGGTAAGGTATGATTATTTTTCTCACTACAGTTTCATTAAAATACAAATATCCAAAAATGAACAAAATGAGAGTTTGCAGCCCTCTGTGTGCCCTGCAGAGCTTTTGCCGGGATTGAAAATCGACTCCCACCACAGGGTGTAATGCTAAATGCTAGCCATTATGCGCAGCAGTGCTAAAAGGTTCAAGTCGGAGGAACCATTACACAAATTAAAGCTTTTCAAAGAGTCAATTACCGCCTGATTCTGGTGCTGGAAGTGCAGCGGCTGGTGGGCTGCACAGAACCCAGGGTCAACCTCTCTTTAATCATGAATTAACACAAGGTCAGGTCAGAAGGGTCAAAATCGAACGCCTAGAGAAAAAAGACATTGCATCTGTACAAGCTAATGTCAAAACAACATAAAAAGGGTGTATAGGAGAAAGTCATTATGGATAACACATGAAAGGAGGTTTTATTGATAGCCTGATAATGTACTAAAGTGTACTAGATGTGACTAGAAGCAACCTAACAAAGTAAAGCAAAGTAAATGCCTTTTGGTTTCCTGCAAAAAAAACCCCCAAAAAACATAAATAAATAAAAAAGAAAAAATGTCAAAAGTATAAGATGTGCCTTGATTAAAGACTTCAAGTACAATAGGGCTTTCATCATCTCCAAAAACCCATTTAGTTGTGCGACGCATTCACTCACTGCAGTCAATAGTGCCATTAAAGCTATTTATTTTGAAGTTCAATACAAAAAAGTTCCAAACCAAAAAGGAACAAATTATGATGGACCAAGGTGAAAAAGTTATCAATTTTCAGTTTACACCAGCAGTATACATTAGCTTTTGTGCTTTCGTGTCAAATCCTAGAGGAAGATGTAGTCGGAAAGAAAATATACAGCAGAAATAGAACAGACTGTGCTATCAGGATTATTTGAACATGTTTTATAGGTCTAAACATTATTTGAACATGTATTATATGACTAAATATTGATATCCAAACAATAACTGAACAACAATGACAAATGTTAAAATAGTTTATATACAATGCTCTATTATACAGCTCTGGAAAAAAAATAAGAGACCACTGCATTTTTTTTTCTGAAATCAGCATCTCTACATGTATTACAGCCATTCCATTCCAGTGTCTGTTGAATTCCAACACAAACACAAAGCTGAGCTACTTCAGTTCTTGCACCAGGAGTGGAATAAAGTCACCCAAGAACAATGTGAAAGACTTGTGGAGAGCATGCCAAGACACACGAAAGCTGTGATTAAAAATAAGGGTTATTGCACCAAATATTGATTTCTGAACTCTTCTCAAGTGTAAACATTAGTATTATGTTGTTTTAAAATGAATTTGATCTTGTTTCTTTGCATTGTTTGAGGTCTGAAAACATGTATCTTTTTTGTTATTTTGACCATTTGTGATTTTCTGCAAATAAATGCTCTAAACGATAATAATTTTATTTGGAATTTGGGAAATGTTGTCAGTAGTTTATAGTCTCAAACAAAAATGTTTCTTTTGCCCAAACACATACCTATATTTTTGCAGTGGTCTCTTATGTTTTTTTCAGAGCTGTATATTGGATCTGGAATTGTATGATATAAGACAATTACCACGCCAGCCAAAACCACAGGCTTTGACAAACCTTTACAAAAATGAAGCTTGTCTTGTTTCCCCAATTTTAAAAGTCATGATTGACAGGCAGATTAACCAATGCTCTGTTCCGGTAAAACAATCATGGAGAAGTAAAAAAGGAGAAATACAACAACAGAGTAAACTCTTATTTATCTCAGGTAAATGAAGTTATATATTTTGTTCTGAATGATACAAGAATTTTCACGAGGTGTCTTCCACATTTAAAAGTCACATGTTACAAACCAGCAGCAGTCCTTGGATAGTCTCAAGTTTGTTTGTTTTTCACGCTCTGTGGTCCGATTTCAGACCCTACTGAATTCCAACAGAATGTAGAAGAGATTCGCTGGTCAGGCAAATAAGACATTGGATACAATAGTTGGTGGATGTATCAAATTGAGAAATGTTGCTACCAACCTTTTAGAGATCTTCAAACTCTAAAAGCAATAAGTATTTAAATCTATCTAACTTGTCCTTTAGCCCCCGCAGATGCTCTTGGACATGATTTTTTGGGAACATGCACAAATTTAGAACAGCTTTTCAGACTGTTAATCAGGGGTAGACTGCCATCGCACAGCCAACACATTCTCATCCCCAAATGTTTTAGTAACACATCCGGCTGTATTATGGGTTTGCGATCAAATTATTTTTAACAATTGGATGCAAGCAGTATGCAGTAGTCACACAAAGTTTTCACGCAAAGTGCTTTTACGATATAATTAAAACAAAACAAAACAAAAAAACACATTCCCGTCAGGTATCACAGCTTTGACATGTCTCGTGGTGGTTCTTGTTCAAATTAAGATAAGATAAGATATGCCTTTATTAGTCCCACAGTGGGGAAATTCCAGTGTTGCAACGCACAGATCAAGAACAGCACGAAAAAGTAACATGCAACAGAACAATATAATAAATAAATAAATAATGGCCTAGGATAATTTAAAACTAGACCTAAAAATAGACTCTGGATTATAGTTGAATATTTGTAAGTGCAGATACGTTGAATGACATGTTAACAGTGTTCGTTGTACAGTCTGACAGCAGCAGGAAGGAAAGACCTGCGAAACCTCTCCTTCACCCAGCGAGGGTGAATTAAATCCTCTTTCACTGCCCTGATGAGATGTTTCTATTATGAAGCCTTTACACTAGAAAATGTTTCATTCCTGAAGTCAAGCATAAATATTTTCTGTTCTGATAAGTGCCTCTCTTATGTAAATACGGCCATGACACCTCTAATGCATTCCTGATGACACTGGCGTGGTTTGAAAGTGTCTGTATTTGTTGAGAGAACACTTTCCTGTTTTTGTCTCCTCTTCTTCCCACTTTAGAGCATCGTATTTCAGTAGCCAGCCTGTCGAGAGGTGAGGCTAGTGTAGTGATTTTTACATCTGATAACCCAGCCACCATCGCTCATCCATCCTGTCTCGCACATCGCTGGCTTCCTAATTTAATTTTAGAGAAAGAGAGTGAGAGCGATCCGGGCGTGAGGGCTGAGATATTAATATCACAACTCCTCGAAACGATAATGATAAACTGCTATTGCAGTTTTGCTTTTCAGTGTTTGTGGAGCAGATCACAGCAAGGGCACGGTCAATGTAACCCATCAAACGCAGCTTTTCTTATGGAGATATAGTTGCGATCTTATTACACAGCTGCATGGGAAATAGAACACATGAGGAGCTTTTACTGGTGCTTATGTTCAATAAAAGGTGTCACTGCTACTGTGACTGCTGCCATCTTGGAAAAGGTGCATTAGTAGTATGCTAGAGTAAGCAGTTTGTCCATGTATTGGATTTCAAAGCCTTTAAGATCATATGAACACTGCACAGTGGTATAGATAGCATGTCATATTTAGCATTAGATATTGATATAGTATGTGAATACTGTGACTGTTGGAAGTACATGTTCAAACACGGATCATGTTTGGTAGTTATAAATAATGGGGCAATTTTCTTCCTTATGTTGAATAACAAATTCTCTTGTAATTTTAAGTCACATCAATATTAATACAGACATAAGCAGGTATTTAAAAGTGCATTGTGTAACCACCTTCTTGTTTCTATGGATATGTCATTGCTCTGCCTGGAATGTTCCACAATATGACATTAATCAGCTCCACCATACATATATTCAATTACAGGTGGTTTTAAAGCTCAAAAATACCCAGAAAAAGAGGCATTCTGACTGTGATCTGGTTGCCTCTTCACAGATCTGACCTGTAACTTTGCCTGGTTTGCTCTCCATAAAGATAGAATGGTTTAATGCCATACTGTGAAACATTCCAGACAAAGCAATAACATGTTTGTGGAGAAAAACATTTGAAGTTACACAATGCGCCTTTAAGTTATAATAAATTAACATCAAGCTTCACAATACAAACTCCATACACCTACTGCCAAGAAGACTATCATGCTTTATTGCAAAGGAGAAATTTAATTAAAACATTTTTTTTTCGATCAAATACATTTTGCAGGTCATTCAAGCTGCATCTTCAATACCGCAGAACTGAAGAAGCAGCTTGGATGAGCTGCAAAAGGATCGATCAAAAAAACTTTTGTCCAGTTGACAAATTGAATTTCTCCTTTGCAATGGATTCTACCTGGATGACTGAGGGATTTTAGATATATCATGTTTTATAATTACATTGAAATTTTGTGTACAGCCCTAATAAATAAGGGGGTATTTCTAATAATAATGAATATTTACTTTAATCATATTGCATTTGACTAATTCTAGCTGTCTTTTAGATAATAATAGATCGATGTAGCCCACTAAAGCAAAAATACTGAAGGTACAGTGTTTTGGGAGTATTCTACAAACACACATATAGTGAGTAAAATCTTAAAGGAAAAGTAAAGTTTTTTTTACAATTTGAGCCTTATTTCGGTAATAAAACAAGTTGTTTTACTCACCCATATCACTTTGGTGTCATATGGAGCATTTCCGGAGATGTTTTAGCGTTAGCGTTAGGCTAACGCCGTTAGCCTAGCGCGACTTATAGCCATAGCTCGGGGCATTCCCCGAGCATGTAATATGCCCCGTGCGGTCTCCAAATAACACAAACTTTAGCACTTTTCAAATCGTAGAAGCTCGATGTCTTTAGTCTACGATTTCGTTTGGTCAAAAGTGGCCTGTAATCCGAGATTTAGCCATAGTTTCGAGTAGATGAGGACGCCAGTGCGCATGCGCGGAGTGTGCTCTCAGCTCCCGGGACCCAAACATGGAACGCATAGCTGTAAAGTTTACAGCTATGCGTTCCATGTTTGCCCCGAGCTATGGCTATAAGTCGCGCTAGGCTAACGGCGTTAGCCTAACGCTAATCTAAAACATCTCCGGAAATGCTCCATATGACACCAAAGTGATATGGGTGAGTAAAACAACTTGTTTTATTACCGAAATAAGGCTCAAATAGTAAAAAACGTTACTTTTCCTTTAACTATGAAAAACGTGTTTGCTCTGTGATGGTATGCTTATCATCTTGTATATAAGAACTCAAAATGAAACCACTGCCCCTATATTAAAAAATAAACCATGCACCTGCCTGTGCTAATAAACATGATTTTTGAAAAATAAACAATCCCAACTAGAGCAAGTTTTTTTTTATTTTTATTTTTTATTTTTTTTTAGAAATTTTAATTTGAAGAAAGTTATCCTCATCTAATCACGGCCCATTCTGTAAACAGAACTGATTATTTCTGCTCTAAAACCCAAGTATTTTTAATAATCTTTATGCCATTACTGAATCCAATAACACAGATTTTCTTTCATGTGGGCCTGTACTAGTAAACATCCAATTTATAGACACTTTATGTTGACGTGCTGTACAAATACTCAAGTGTTTTTCTGAAGTCCACTGAAGCTCGTAAAGACAGAGACGCCCAGATGCTTGCAGTTTATTGAAATACCTTTGTTCAATGAAAAGTGAGTTAAACCAGGATTAGAATGGATTAGTGCGGGTCTATAACACCAAACGACACTCTTAAGCCCCAACAATATTAGACATTGATCACAAGCTTTAATCTAATGGTCTGCAGAGTCAACACGACACACGAACGAATGAGCCACCAATACTCACTCAGCATACCACAGAACTTTTGCTATTAGGACAGCAGGGTCTCTTGAAAACAGCAAAGTATTTGATTTTACTTTAAAAAAAATATACCGTGTAAATGTGATATGTTACATTACTTTTTAAATTTGTTCGATGAAACCTAAAGAATGGTTTAAAGCTTCACTGTGTAACTTTTGTGGTAGCGGGTCTTCGGTAGCGGGAAGTGATTGTTTTGGAATGTTCCACAGTATGACTTTAAGCTTTTCTATTTAGCCTTTATTCCGTTACAAGTGTTTTTATTGCTTAAAAATACCAGGAAAAACTGGCATTCTTATGATACACTGAGACGCCTCTCCATAGATCTACTTTTTGCTTATCTTCATGGAGATAGATGATCTTAATGCTTGACTTTGGACAATTTCAGGCAAAGCTCCATGGAGACACGGAAAAGTTACACCTTTAACTTTAGGAGAACACAAATACATTAGATATTTTCTTTCTTGTCACTGAATGGATTGGTGACTATACAGCCTGTACAGTTTCCTTCAAAAATACATTTTAAATAAATTATTCTACAGATTTAGTAACTAGTGAGTAATGCCCAATGTTGCAAGGATAGACTCTGTATTGCAAGCAAGAATTACCTTAAGATAAACGACCAAAAAAGCACTACACAAATTACCTGTAACAAAGAAACATATATTAGTGGTGACTGAATACAGCTTCCATTTACCATGCAAAATAAATTAGGATTGTGCCTAATAGACATAATTACTTTCTCAGTATGGGTGTTTGCAGTTCTCTGTAGAGTATTTTTCTCCACTCCCTGCACTACTCTAAGCCCAATAATGCAGAGTACTACAGAAATATAATGCTTTTAAGAGTGATGGAAAATGCTAACTAAACGCATATTTTCCTCCCTGTAGCCTTCAGCTCCGCCATCCATTCTCTGGATGGGGCGACGCAGCGCAGTGACTACGTGTCCATCCTCAGGGAGTTTGGGAACCACTACGTGCAGGAGGCGGTGTACGGCTTCCAGGAGTCCTGCACCATCTGGTACCCCAACAAACAGGTCCAGAGACAGCTGTGGCTCGAGTACCAGGACATCAGCAAAGGTAGGACGTCCCCTGCCTCTACACAAAGGGTTATTAGGGAGTATTTACAGTGATTATTGGGATCTACATCTGAGGCGGAGTGGGAGAGATCTATAAATATTTGAGTCATTGTGCAAAGTCACAGCAGTGTGTGGGGAGCTGGCAGAACTTCTCTAAGACTTGTGTTATCAAGGGCTGCATACTAGTAGATGCTAATGCCTTTCAAATACTGTATAAAGGGAAATACTATATACCCCATTTTTAGACCATGAAAACTGCTGACCTCAAGTTCAAAGTGAACATGCAGCTTTCGAAAAAAATAAGAGACCACTGCATTTTTTTCTGAAATCAGCATCTCTACATGTATTACAGCCATTCCATTCCAGCGTCTGTTGAATTCCAACACAAACACAAAGCTGAGCTAC
This sequence comes from Paratrypauchen microcephalus, assembly GCA_036785185.1. Lineage (NCBI taxonomy): Eukaryota > Metazoa > Chordata > Actinopteri > Gobiiformes > Gobiidae > Paratrypauchen > Paratrypauchen microcephalus. The sequence goes on from JAVJIX010000032.1 coordinate 7,335,523, forward strand.
TTCAGTTCTTACACCAGAAGTGGAATAAAGTCACCCAAGAACAATGTGAAAGACTTGTGGAGAGCATGCCAAAACGCATGAAAGCTGTGATTAAAAATAAGGGTTATTACACCAAATATTGGTTTCTGAACTCTTCTTAAGTGCAAACATTAGTATTATGTTGTTTTAAAATGAATTTGATTGTTTCTTTACATTATTTGAGGTCTGAAAACATTGTATCTTTATTGTTATTTTGACCATTTGTCATTTTCTGCAAATAAATGCTCTAAACGATAATATTTGTATTTGGAATTTGGCGGAAATGTTGTCAGTAGTTTATAGACTCAAACAAAAATGTTCCTTTTGCCCAAACACATAGCTATAAATAGTAAAATCAGAAAAACTGATAGTTTTGCAGTGGTCTCTTATTTCTTTCCAGAGCTCTATTATTGAATACATACCAGTCCCATATTTACATTTAATATAAGCCAAAAATACTGAAACTGACTTGATTTATTGAGAAACATTCCAAGCAGTATATACATTGGTACCTTACTGATAAATAGCTTCAAACATAGAGTACATGCATAAATTTAAAGTAACACAGTGCGACTTTCTGTAGGTAGCACATCACCTTTATTTTAGTCCTTCTCTTTTTGGATGGATGGATACATAGATACTTTACTGATTAAATTTCAGCAGCAGCAACAATTAAACAAACATTGTAACATAGTAGTCCATCCTCTTGTATTCACCAGCTATAGGGATGGTTGTATGGATGTATTTTGTATTGCAAAATAATTAATCATTTATACATACAATACACACAACACAAAAGCCCATACAATTTTCAGCTGACATTTTTTATCTTTTAATAATTACACCAATTAATTTAATATGCAAGCTTTTTTCACCCACTATTATGCATGTAACAAATCATAGCTGCCCCTGTTGCCAGAGTTCTTTCTTTGACAGCCCATTTTGTGCGTTTCAACTCAACAAAAGCATTTCCCAATTGAAAGTAGGGGAAAATTATTGTCATAATTCACCAATATTTTCAACAATCATTTCTCACCAGAATGCTTCTGTCGGCACTTCCAGTTGTGTTTCATTTAGGATTTAAAATGACAGGTATTTTCATGCCAAATCTAGCAGTTTTCTTGGTAAGATAAAATGTGTCTGGCATGTTCCATCTGCTGTGCCTGGATACATGCGCCACATACTACTAACTATTTAATGCCACAACGCTTTACCATCTGTTTGTGCCTATTGATTGTAGCCAAGTGTTACATTATAATCAGCACTGAACATAAGCCGCTCCAACACCTCTTCAAGGGTTTTTACCAAATTGACTGATCAAAGTCTAACAGTCTTTGCTTCTGGCTTTATTTCCAGTAATTTCTCAACATATGTCATCCACCATCTTTGTTACCTGGTAGTTTTGTTGCCAAGTTACTGTTGTTTGTGTGCATTAACTAATGTTTGTAAGCAAATGTTTTGTTGTATCTTGCTTACCATTTGTCCACTGTTGCTGTTTGCATACCGGGCCAACCGCTCTACCGAGGATGCAATCTGTTCTGCACTTCACCCGGCTCTCACCCACCTAGACAATAAAGACTCATATGTGAGAATGCTGTTCATAGATTTCAGTTCAGCATTCAACACTATAATCCCACAGCAGCTCATTATCAAACTAGACCACCTGGGGCTTCAGACCTCACTGTGTAATTGGCTGCTGGACTTCCTCAGTGAGAGGCCACAGGCAGTGCGGGTCGGCAGAAACACCTCAAGCTGCATTAGACTGAGCACAGGAGCCCCCAGGGCTGTGTGCTCAGTCCGATGCTCTTCACTCTGCTGACCCACGACTGCTCACCAGCGTTCAGCACCAATCACATAGTGAAGTTTGCGGACGATACGACTGTGGTGGGTCTCATCTCTAATAACGATGAGACAAACTACAGGAGTGAGGTGAGCCTTCTGACCCAGTGGTGCAGCAATAACAATCTCCTTCTTAATGTTGAAAAGACCAAGGAGATTGTTGTTGACTTCCGGAGAGGCCCCACCCAGCACCCCCCACTGTCCATCAATGGTGCTGCTGTAGAGAGGGTGAGCAGCACCAAATTCCTGGGGGTGCACATCAGTGAGGACCTCTCCTGGACAGTGAATACTGTATCACTGGCAAAGAGGGCTCAGAAGCGCCTCTATTTCCTCCGCAAACTGAGGAGAGCTGGAGCCCCTCCACCCATTATGACCACCTTCTACCGAGGCACCATTGAGAGCGTCCTGACCAGCTGCATCACTGTGTGGTACGGGAGCTGCACTGAACAGAACAGGAAAGCTCTGCAGCGCATAGTGAATGCAGCTGGGAGGATCGCTGGTGTCTCTCTCCCCTCCCTCCTAGATATTTTTAACACCCGGCTCACCCGCAGAGCGTCCAGCATTGTGGGTGACCCGAGCCACCCCGCACATAGCCTGTTCAGCCTCCTGCCCTCGGGGAGAAGGTACCGGAGTCTCCGGGCCCACTCCACCAGGCTTTCAAACAGCTTCATCCACCAGGCTGTCAGGAGGCTGAACTCACACCCGAACTCCCACCTTACCCATCTCCCACCCCCCACCCCCCATATTGGCATAACCTGTATTCCATAAAAAGACCTATCACTCTAGACACTTAAAAAAAAAAAAAAAAAAAAAAAAAAACTGCTGCTAAGGACTACTGTTGCACTGTTGCACATTTACATTTATTACTGGATTTTACTCCTGTTGCACTGTTGTTTACTACTGTTATTGCACACTTACATTTACTACTGGAATTTTTAGTACTGTTGTTTACTCCTGTTATTGAATTTTACCCCCGTTGCACTGTTGTTTACTACTGTTATTGCACATTGACTACTGGAATTTTAGTACTGTTGTTTACTCCTGTTACTGCACTAGAATTACTACTGTTGCACATTTATTTTTATTTTATCTTAACTCCTATGCACATTCTACTGCACATGACCAAGTCACTGCTGTATCTTCCATTGCACATTTTTGATGCACACTGCACACTTTGGAAATCTGTATATAGTATAGTTTATTTATTATGTTGCACTGTTTTAAGATTTTAGACCGTAGACTTTAGTTTTAACTTAGATCTCTGTCTTAGATAGTTTTTTGTTGTGTTTTGTCTTCATATTGTATTTTGTACACTGTCTTTTTGCACTACCTGGCCAGAGAGAAACAAAATTTCGATTCACTGTATGTTGAACACATATGGCAGAATTGACAATAAAGCTGACTTTGAACTTTGAACTTTTGAAAGATACAAGTCTCACATTGTAATTTAACTTTCCACTATTGTGCTCCATTGTGCACTTAATGGGCAACATGACAGGAAACATATAGGAACCTAATTATTCTTGGTGTAACATAATTGATACTTTGCAGTGACATCACACTGGAGGTGTTCTACATGTATCTCTAATGGTGGGATGTTTAGGAGTTACCATGGTGACACAATGCACACATTAGCAAACGCTGTCAAAAATGTTTTCAGATAAAACTATTGTTTTCTTCGTTTGTTTTGTTCAAACCTAAATCAAAACAAACAAAGAAAACAACTAGCCAGAGGGGTATTCCACGAAAGCTACTAAGAGCAAAGCCCGGCTTTATTCGTCAGTTGGCGCTAGTTTAAGTGAGAGTTCGGTTCCACGACGCTCGGTAAACTTAGTTCCCGCTGAGTTACTGGGGCAACATGGTCTTAGCAGATAGTCTGGTCGCGGGGAGGCTAAAGTTGTGTCTTAGTCAGGCCGTGTCGCAGAGAATACGTACCTGACGTAAACAAAGTGTCAAACAAACAGTTCCGCACACCTCCCGCATGAGTATCTGTGTTGTCCAAAAACAATATCAGCAAAAAAAGAAATTACCTTATGTTCTTGGTTCTTGACAATTCTCCGGTAATCTAAAAATATGCTTTTTGAACTGCTGTCTTTACGACATTAACATATAGAAGAATTCCGGAGCTGTCTCAAAGAAAGACTTTGGTCTAGTGGATATGTCCTATGACTCTCATATGGGCGAACTGGGTTCGATTCCTGCTATTGACCTATTGATGCCCAAGTCAAATTTGAGTTAAATTTTCACACATTTATATTTGCAACATATTACAGAAATGGAAATGAATTTAACCTACAATTATTGTTATCATCACATAAATTATATCAGTTGGGCCTAACATCACTCTCACTTGACGACATTGACACTTTATATTTTATGTGACATCTCTATCAAAGAATACAGTTACAGGTAAACCTTTACTTTTAAAACAAAATGTAGCCAAATAACAGGCACACTCCATGATGCAACATTTCAATGATTCAACAAATTGATGCTGTGCAAGCCTCTTTAATGAAATCCTATTTATCAATTTCCATCAATAAGCATAAAACAATAAAATACATTAGGTATGACATTCTGGTGTGAGGCCACTGCTGGAGGACTGCTGAGGAGGGTCCAAGTGTACACCATCTTCAGTAACTAGAACACAAACATACTATTAAAATATACAAATGCTTTGATCACAGCTGAGGCAAGCATTAGCCTAGAGAATAGCTTGAATATACTCTTCACAAGAACTCGCAGGAAGGATCTTTGATGGGGTCCCTCCTTCAATTACCTCCACCAGTGGGTGACCCCGGTTTAGGGCCAGTGCCAGCTCCTCTGCAGGTGAAAGATTTTGGGAGGGCTCCCACCTCCTGTGGCTTGGTAGCTACTGTTAATTTTAAATTAAATTAAGGTACCATTTCAACAGTATTACTAATTTCACTGAATAATAATATTAATATTAGCTTATTTACCACTCTGCAAAATGTTATTATGCTTTGTCTTTACCTGCAAAACAGTCCTCTTCACATTATTCCTGCTCAAAGACAAGATAACACAGTTTAACGTATTAGTTGGAGCAAATACTTTTACACAGTAAAAATAAATTACAACTGACAAGACTGCTCTACAAATATATAATATTTATGACATCAACTGTTCTCCCTTAGAATCGAACTCACAATCTCTCGCACACCAGACCGTAACTTTCCCCCTGCGCCACAAATCAGCATTGACATCATTGGTGAAAAACAGACTTAAAAAACTCAACCTCCAGCACTGTTATAGGACTTAACTTACGTATTTAAACGCTCGGCGATCTTCTGCCACGCCATGTCTCTTGCCTTGGTTATTGCAAATGCGTTGTAGAGTTCCAAAAGCAACTTCTGTTCTGATGCACCGAAATAATCGGCCCGAATCTTCGACATGATCGCGTTTTCGACAGTCGCTTGTTCAGGGCTTCTTATTTACCCCGTGCACGCGCGGAGGCCCGGCCTGATTAGGCCAGACTGAGCTTCGCTCTGACTAGGCGCAGCTGAAATGCGTTAGTGGAACGGGTTCAAGCTTTTGTCAAAGTTGTGTCTCAGCCAGGCGAGAACTTAGCACTTAGTCGCCGCTAAGTTTAGCCACGTTCGTGGAATACCCCTCAGGTCGGGTCCAAAGGTGTCAAAACACTCATTATGGCCCTGAATGGCTATGCTAACAAGATCCCACACACCACTCCCACTGCATATTGAATAGGCCTACCTAACTAGATAGTCATAGTAATTTCATTGTAGTTAGCTCCTCCCTGCAGACAGATATAAGGCAGTGTCCACCAGCGTCTGACCAGAATTGAAGAAGCAGCTTGGATGAGCTGCGAAACGTATTTGACCAAATAAACTTTTGTCCATTTGACAAATTGAATTTCTCCTTTTGCCATGTATTCTACCTGGACGACTGAGGGATTCTACACACCTTTTAAGTCTGAAAACTCAAGGAAAAACACATTTTAGGGAGCCTGTGTCAAGTGTTCATGGTCCTGTTTAGGCATTTGATTTTTGTTTGTGACTATAATTTTATGTGCGAGAGGCTTGTTTAACAGCACAAATCAGCTCACCTGTTGTAGTACCAGCTAAGTCAGCTCTTTATGGTCAGGATGTGTTAAAATAAAGCTCAGAAGTCTAATAAAGCCTCAAACAGAGCAGATCCTACAGTTAGCATCACACCCCCAAGGAATGTTGATGGCTTCACCTAAAAAGTAACAATACAGACAGACTGAGATTGGTAGTGTTTGGGAATACTATTTGGGAAACTGTGACCTGAAGATTGTCTGTTTGATCCTTGCTTTAACTTGTGTACATGCGGTTGTGCCTTTGGGTAAAACACTGTATAAATGTGTGACAGAGAATTGGCACAGAAAAAAAGATACTCTACCGATTTAGAAAAACTGAAAAAGCCCTTTCTTATCTAGGCTATCAAATATAAAAATATACACACGCCAACGCATTTCAGCCAATGAGACCTTCATCTGGCAGACAAGAGTAAAAACCATGTGTCCTTGTGCTCTTTTATGTCTGATAGCCAAAATATAATAATGTTTTTTGTTTTTTTTTTAAGTGGAAGAGAATTAATGGATGGATGGATTTTTTGAGTTGAAAATAACCCAGCCTCCCAGAGCACCTGCACATTTTGAACGATCCACATACACAACACATTTCAGTCTATCCTTTGTGCAATTATAGACTCTTATTACTACGGTGTGATCATTTTTGCTCTGTAATTGAAACTAATGGAACCATCAAAAGTCTTTCCTTTTGGCTTTGATATCCATGATTTTTCCCACATTTCAGTCAGCGTTTATTGGCTTCTGCTTGTTTCTTAAGTGGCAGTGGAGATAACTAATGGCCCGTCTGCTCCTGTTGTCTCCTGTCAGTCCCTCCAAACCCTCTTGTTTAACCCCCCTCTTTTCCTTCTCATTGTTTGTCCCTCCTCTGTGTACATGTGCCTCCCTCTCTCTCTTTTTCTGTCTCTCTATCTGTTCCTTCTATATACAGCTCTGGAAAAAAATAAGAGACCACTGCAAAATTATCAGTTTTTTCTGATTTTACTACTTATAGGTATGTGTTTGGGCAAAAGGAACATTTTTGTTTGAGTCTATAAACTACTGACAACATTTCCCCCAAATTCCAAATACAAATATTATCGTTTAGAGCATTTATTTGCAGAAAATGACAAATGGTGAAAATAAGAAAAAAGATACATGTTTTCAGACCTTAAACAATGCAAAGAAACAAGATCAAATTCATTTTAAAACAACATAATACTAATGTTTTACAAGAGTTCAGAACTTAATATTTGGTGCAATAACCCTTATTTTTAATCACAGCTTTCATGCGTCTTGGCATGCTTTCCACAAGTCTTTCACATTGTTCTTGGGTGACTTTATTCCACTCCTGGTGCAAGAACTGAAGTAGCTCAGCTTTGTGTTTGTGTTGGAATTCAACAGACGCTGGAATGGAATGGCTGTAATACATGTAGAGATGCGGATTTCAGAAAAAAATGCAGTGGTCTCTTATTTTTTTCCAGAGCTGTATATCTCTCTCCCTATATCTATCTCTCTGTCTCCCGTCAGTGTGGGTCCCTCTTTCTCTTTCTCTCTCTTTCTGTCTATTCATATATGTCTCAGTCTGGCTACCTCTCTATTTTTCTTTCTCTTTCTATCTGTGTGGATCTCTCTCTCTTTGTCTCTGTCTCTTTGTCAAGGTGGGTTCCTCCCTGTCTTTCTTTCTTTCTCTCTCTCGCTCTCTCTCTCAGTGTGCGTCAGTGTGAGTCTCTCTTTCCTTCTTTCTGTCTCTTTCTCTGTGTGTCCTTCTCTTTTGTCGTCCCTGTCTGTCTCTCTTCTTCCTTATCCGTCTCTCACTAACCGATGCTTTGTCCAAGGACGCCCCTGCCGCGCTCCCCACCTCGGCGCTGACAGATGGCGTCCGATGACTGGCTTTTCGCACCCACATCACAAGCAAATTCCTCCTAATTTTTTGCTATCACACTCCCGAAAAGACATTACTAAACAATTTGGCAAGCTCAAGAAACACTGTGTGATTCAATTTGTTTGTTGGTTATTCATTTTTGCATCGACGGCTGTGCTCTCTTATTGCTTTTTTTTTTTTACAGATGCACGGTGTCCACAGCTTGTAGATTTTGCCATGTCAGCTATTATCATTTATTGGAATAGACACAAAATTATAATGACATAAGGTTTATTTAGATATTTGTCAGTTAATCACTTATTTTTGCTGTATTGTAACATCAGCAAGTTTACATGATTGGGCTTGCAAGAAAGTTAACAACCAAATTTTGTAGTCACTGAAATAAAATGCTGCCCAATAGTTACAACTATGATTATTGTGGAAGAATTGGTTTGTAAACATTGCATTTATTTTCTATTTGGGCTTAATCTAAGGTTAGAGGTAAACATTCTAAAATTACTATTTCCTTTGCAACAAAAGCCAGAAAGAAGCTCTATTTTGCCACTTATTCAAGGAGATATAGCAATAGTAAAAGTCAAAAGTAAATCCAGAAATGGCTCTAAGGGAGTGTTTGTCCAAGGGAGTGTGTGGCGGTGTGATTTCAGCTCCCACAGAGGAATGCTATTGTTGTGTCCTTGGACAAGACACTTAGGCTGCATCCCATTTCTCTGTCTTACCCCTCCGTCTTAACCCCTACCCCTTGGTTTTGCGCGTTCATGTGAGGGCAAGGGGTGTCCCGATTCTAATTTTGATCAAGGGCTAGGGCCACGACCGAGGGCTACATACCCCTTGAAACGAAGTAAGCTCTCGACCAGACTTGAAACGAAGGGGTACGCCTACAAGCTCAGGCAGGTTTTGGGATCAGGATGGCAGCGTCACATCGACCAGCCAAGGAGTCTCATAAATGTATTTTCAGCAGTTGTAATTATCGATTAACAGTTTAGCACGGTTTACAATTATGACGCTTATGTTCTATGTTACTTTTAGTGAACTGTGAACTTTGTGAACTTTCATGCATAAACAAGCTAGTTTTTTTTTTTTTTTTGTCAAGCTGAGGTACCCGATAATCCTTGACATTTGTTTACATTTGTTTGCGTCAATTATTGTCACCTCTGTAGATGTAGCAGCCAGGTAGAGGCAAGGGATGATGACGCAAACGGTAATCGAGTGGTGTCCCATTTCTTAGGGGAACATTCGTACCCCTAGCCCTCTCAGCTCGGTATCAAGGGGCAAGACAAAGACATAGATAAAGGGGTAGGGGAAGGGGTAAGACAGAGAATTGGGACGCAGCCTTAACCCACCTCACTCCTAGTCTCTGTTTATGAGTGGTTCCTTGATGAAGTGCTTTGAGTGCCTTATATACTGTAAATTTGTAAACCAATTTTTATATGTATATATGTTTCAAAACTTGCTATTTGAACGCTTTAGTAAACAATGAAAGCATGTTCACATCACATAATAACAATCTTTGCAGCACATGTAGCCACCATCTTCCAAAAAGAGAAAATATGTCACTATTGTCCAAATGCAACGTTTGTGTGATTTCAAATTACACATGTGAAAAAAGCCCATGATGAATACCACAAAGCACAATCACTCTTCTCTCAGTCAATAATACAGTATTTGTCTGCCTTTGTCAACATATTAAAAAAACCTGAGAATAATATGAAAGAGCCCAGAGACCCTGAAGACAGCTCTGTTGATTGAACCAATGTAGATCTTAAAATTCAATAGTGTTTTTTCATCAAAAGTGGAAAGGCATTGGTTTCTTGCCTACAAATAAGCATAGAAACTCTTCTGTCTATATGTAGTTTTTTTCTTACACTTTTCTACGTTATTATCTCTAATCTTTTGTCTACATCAATACAAAACTGTCTGCAGCAGTAGTAGTAATAATAGGAGCAGCAGTATGAATTATAGCATCTGAAGTAGAGCATTTGTTGATGTAATAGTATTGGTTGTAGGATATAGAACATACAGTGGCTACTAAGTTTAATGTTGAAGCAGTACTCTTGCATAACACTTGGAATTACATTTTCCATTAATTAATTTATTTATTTGTTTATTTATTTATTTTCAATATACTTGGCTGATATTAAAAGTGCACTATGTTACTTTTTAATTGGGGGTCCATCAGCTTGTTTCTATGGTTATGTCACTGCTCTGCTTGGAATATTCCACAGTATGACATTAAACAGCTCTACCTTACATTTATTCAGTTACAGGTGGTTTTATAGCTCAAAAATACATAGATAAACAGACATTCTGACTGTGAGCGGGGTTCCTCTCCACAGATCTAACCTGTAACTTGGTCTGGATTTGTCTCCATGATGACTGAAAGGTTCAGTGTCTGACTGTGAGACCTCTAAGACAAAGTAATAACTTCTCCATGGAGAAAAGCAGTTGACGGACCCTCTACCAGAAACGCTTTACAATGAACCTTTAAATATAGTGGAAGGAGCACTTGCTATAGTATTTATTATTTATTATGTGGAGTACTTCTTCCACCTTAGTCCGTAGTTCCAATTTTTTTGTGTCACCCACGTCCTGAACATTTGATCGGCTCCAATCCATGTCTAATGGTTTCATTCGGGCCTTTCGCCATTCTTTTTCCCAGAAACCAATAGATTTCATCGGCAAAAACGTGAAATCCAAGCCATCTTTCTTAATCTTTCCGTGGTCTTCTTGGAAAGCGCTCTGGCCTTTTGGAGGGAGTAATGAGCTCACAGGAGAGTTGATGATCCATGTGCTCACCCTTTGCTCCAAACATGGCTCAGCCCTGGTGTCACATACCTCCACACGCACCGCAGACACTGGATCATTCCCTGATACTTAGCCACTGCATGGGACTCCACCACCCCTACCACTGCTCGCTACACTGTGTCTATTTTTAACAGGCTAGCATTGTCCTTTCAACCGAGATTAAAATATTTTTGGAGATCGGTTCCAAATTCAATACAACATAGATGAAATATTCACTGTGTTTCTTTAATTTAGGTGATATTAATCTTCTTTCCTGTCTAATTTCCCATGGCCTTCCTTTTTTCTGGTTTGCAAATATCACATTATTGCTGATCAGTGTATGTGATCCTGTTACCGCAGGATTGATTTTGAACCTGAGAAAAAGACCTAGTGTCTTTTTCTCAGGTTCAAAATAGGTTTGATGTGCTTACAGAGTGATATATCTGTATACCTATATACAGCTCTGGAAAAAAATAAGAGACCACTGCATTTTTTTCTGAAATCAGCATCTCTACATCTATTACAGCCATTCCATTCCAGCGTCTGTTGAATTCCAACACAAACACAAAGCTGAGCTAGTTCAGTTCTTGCACCAGGAGTCAGACCCCCCAGGATTTCGTGGGCATTTTTTGTGATTGTTGCGGGCTAAAATGCCTGAATTTGCGTGAGCTTTTCCAAAAAGTTGCGATGAAAGTTGCGGTGCTTTTTGTTGCGATTTTGTTGTGGGAGGAAGTGAAAGTTGCGATAAATAGTTGCAATTTTCGTTTTTTGTAATTAAAATTGAGTAATATTTTGAATACTGAGTTATTACTGACAAAGAATAATACAAAGACACAGAGATCACAGATATGGTCCTAAAACAACCTTACCAATATCGAAAATAAATTACTACTAGGAGGGGAACTGTTTAGCGCGGTCTTTTGCTGTTATTTTTGTGGGCAAATGGCTGGCCGCAGACATGTTTCTTTGCCATTAGAAGCCGTGTCTCAATTCCCAGAGCGCGCGGCTCGGAGCGTGGCCCGGAGCGTGGCCCGAAGGGCATGTGCATCACACATTTCGACAGTACACCGGCGCGACGACTGCTGTCCCACTTCTTTTTTGTCCCATGCGCAGTTAACACGCGGTCCGAAGACCGCAGTCGTTAAGCGGTTTGCGGACTGCAGTCGGGGCTGAGCAAGTGTGCACCTCCTTGACTGCAGTCTGAGCCCCCTTCGAGCCGCGCTCCGAGCTGTGCGCTCTGGGAACTGGGGACACGGCCGCAGTTTCGTTTTGTCACACGGAAGTAAAGCAGAATGTTGCGGCTTCCAAACTCAAACCTTTTAGCCACCGAGAATATGAGGTTGGGTCCTATGGCTCGCAGATTTGTGACGCGCAAAGAGGAGGCTATGGTGACAGATACGCTGAGATCCAGATATGCTTTTTGTGCATTTATTACAAAAAGAGCACACACAGCTATGACAGCGCAGCAGGATGAAATGGAACTCATGAAAACCAGTAGGATGAACAGATTAACGTGAAAGATGAATGAATGGTTTGCGGTCAACAAAAAATATGGCTACACCCAACCCTGACTCTCTCCTCTGTGTGACAGGTGAGCGCGCGCTTTTACACGCACACACTTCTGTACGTGCACACACCCACACTCACGTGAACCACTGCCTCTGCCGCATACACACAAACGCACCATGCACCTCATCTCAGTTATGTCTACTACACAGAAGGAAGTTGGTCGGCGGTCAATACGTGGCCGATGATTGGTCAAAATTAGTAAAAACTGCGGAAACGTTGCGGTGATCGGTCAAAATTGCAACACCGCCCTGAATTCGCGGGGATTGGCTGAAGTTGCGTTGAAGTTGCAATTCGCAACATCGCGAATTCCTTGAGGGTCTGAGGAGTGGAATAAAGTCACCCAAGAACAATGTGAAAGACTTGTGAAAGCTGTGATCAAAAATAAGCGTTACTGCACCAAATATTGATTTCTGAACTCTTCTTAAGTGTAAACATTAGTATTATGTCATTTTAAAATGAATTTGATCTTGTTTCTTTGCATTGTTTGAGGTCTGAAAACTTATAATTTTTGTTATTTTGACCATTTGACATTTTCTGCAAATAAATGCTCTAAATGATAATATTTTTATTTGGTATTTGGGGGAAATGTTGTCAGTAGTTTATAGACTCAAACAAAAATGTTCCTTTTGCCCAAACACATACCTATAAGTAGTAAAATCAGAAAATCTGATAATTTTGCAGTGGTCTCTTATTTTTTTCCAGAGCTGTATATATATTTTTTATTTTATTTATCTATTTTTTTAAACAGACTCATCCTTGTGAATTCTGTAGCTGTTTTTTTTTTGTATTTTAAGCATGGGCAGATCAGAAGAGGCACCACACGCTTCAGTGGTGTCCTAATGAAGCACCAGTACATTTACATCAGTGTAGCGGGCCTGTTTGCAGAGTGCATATAGCTCATTAGATGCGGTCAGTCAGCGTGTGTGCCCGGCCATGATGCCTTGTCCAGGTGATTAATAGCAGCTCCTCTCCCCTCTCGCTGCTTCGTGATATGAGTTTTCCATTGTCAGACACATGACCTCAATTACTACGGCAGAGATCAGAGACCAGCGGCAAAAAAATAAAAAAAAATTAAAAAAACGCCGCTATCTATGCTGCTCCCTCGTTCATGTTATCACACTTTAGTACATGTAGAAAAAACAGATTTATCGAGAAGCTACAGATTTTCAAAGTCAGAATAATAATAATAATAATAATTAGCTGGAAGTGATGGTGATAGTGTTTGTCCAGTTGAGGCCTCGGCCAGCTTAGTGCAGTGTGGGAGAGTCTCAAAGCGTTATTCTGAAGTTTGACAATTAAGTAATTTTCTGTCCCTCATACGGCTTAAAGTGGCCAATTAGCTCTCTGTGCAGCTTTGCTCCTTTTGTTTTGCTTTCTTGTTAGCTTTCTGCTGTGATTGTAACACCAAATTCAACATTCTACCATGAAAAAAATAAAATCACAGACTAGAAAGTTTGTTTGGAGTTCATTTTGGTGGCAAAGATGTTATGCATAAGTGTTTTTGCTGCTACCTCTTTCTTCATTCAAGTGATCTGGCAGATTTTTTGAAAGGAATTATATTACATGAAATTGACTCTTGAATATTGTTACCACATCAAAAACATGCCTGCAGTTGTGTTGTGTTTCATTCACACATGTTTGAATAACCCTTTATTATTATTAGTCTGTCCACATCTCCAAAGCTCAAAAATGCTCTGTTCCACCTTGTGATGTCATGTAGTGGTAGTTTTCAAGCACGTTTCGTTCAGTAGAGATTGGCAGCTCCAGGGCTGAAATGATCCAAATGATTGTAGTGGAGGTGCATGAAGTGAAAAAAAACCCAAAACAAAACACAGTGAAGCACTTCCTGTATTACCACATGACATCACAAGGTGGAACAGAGTGTTTTCATTTTGAGAGAAGAACTATGCCTATGCATGATTTGAGTGTTAAACGTGTGAATGAAACAAAACACAACTCCAGGTATGTGTTTGATGAGAAAACAACATTTTAACATATCAAAAAATGGCTTCATATGGGGAGGTAATATGATTAACTGAGATTCAGGAGCTGGACCACACCTCAACCTCGAACCACAGCTCATCTCGACCACGCCTCCAATTACGCAGAAGCAACACCGTTCACGTCAGCTGTCTCAGCCCCCTCCCTCCCATCCCATCCCATCTCTCTCATCCATCCTTCAGCCTGAAGACATCATCTTTAAGGAGAGGGGGGGTTCCGAATCAGCCCGGTGACCATTTTGGATTGGAGACGAAGCCCCACCCTGAGTCTCCCCCCAGCCATCACATCTGCCCACTGTCAATAAATATCTTTATCATATTTCATTGTCATGCTAGTGAAGGGCCCTTTAAGCCGGATGTCCTCCCTGTAAGCATATACAGGGATGTCACTAGAGTACATTTTAAAAATTAACTTTTTTTTTTAAGTAGTATCAAATATCAAAACTCAAAACATTGTTGTAATTGATTTGTAATTTATTAATGAAACATACACAACCATATCATTAACACATTGATTCTTACTCAAATTGTCATGCTTTAGTTCCACATTATGACATCCACAATTTTAGTTCAAAATGTCAATTAAAGAAGTGTGTGAAACTGCTGTCAGGATGTGCTCTGAGTCCTTAGTTATCCCATCTTGTCCTCCGCTGTGTCTGACCTGTCATACTAAGAAAAATCGCGCGACACAGTTTGCTTAAAAATAATTAGGAGCATTGGAGTTCTGTCAAAACAGCAGTGCAGCAATTAAAGTTTGGAAATGCTTCAGAACGCACTTAAAGGTGGCATTATATAGCTTGTTAAATTCTTAAATGTCACATCAAATTGAGAACACATCGGACACAAAAGCGGGATTTCAAACAAACGACGCCGGCTAGCACCAGTGTCACGCCACGTTAGCTCTGTTTCCATGTTGTTTTTACCATTCGTTCATTATCTAGTTTGACCCGTGCCCCACCCCCTACAATGCACCAGCCAATGAGACGTCAGCATTTATGATCTCATTGTTTCGGAGCTGTGATGTGCGTAGGTGTGACCAGTCAGACAACTGGCCGTCACGTACAATGTAGGTGCTTTATTTTGTCTATTAGAATGTGCTATTTTAACAAGGAAGCAGCAGAGAGAGAGGAGCAACAGGAGCTTGTTAAAGCACAGAGGAAGAGAAATTGAACATTGGGTACATCCGTTTGTGCAGTATAATATGGTATGTTGGAAATGCATTGAGGCTACTGGAAAACAAGAGTAGTTCTTTCTGTGGTTGCAGATAGAACTGTTAAAGAACTGATAGAACCATTAATAGTAAAATAATTTATGCATTTGCATTTTATTTACATTGCGCTTTTAGGACACTCAAAGGCTACGTTCAGATTGCAGCCTGAAGTGATCCAAATCCGATTTTTTCACCCCTATGCGACCTCTATCTGATCTTTTAATGACAGTCTGAATGACACAGATCAGATTATTTCAAATGCGACCCAGGCCACTTGGATATGTGGTCCTAAAACCGATACATATCCGATCTTTTGGCATGCGACTTCAGTCTGAACGACCAGGTCACATTCATCCGCATCATCAACAAGCGACAAACGTCACTATTCTATGCTGAATTAGGCGGAAACTGAACAGAACTGGACCGTATTTTAGGAGACAAGCCCAGCGTTGAGCTGATAGAATTGCTGGATAGCTGCGTTACTGAAGAGGAACCCACAAAACACCATGGCCAAAAACCTTAGAGAACACTGGAGATCACATACAAGTTGCATTTAATTAGAAATGTGAATAATTGAGCTTTAAGCCCTGCAGTCTGACATTAAAAGCCATTCCATTGACAAGGAGGTCGGCTCTATCAATTGCATTCCATGTGTATTCTTAATCCAAATTTGCATTCTTGATCCAGATTCCTCATTTGTATTCATAAACATTTATCTCAGGATACAACATAATCTTGTAATTGTTTGTTGCGTTAAAACAAGCAGCTCAAGTAATTGTTTTCCCCCTCTTTCTTTCTTCTAACAAGCTGTCATAACAATAAACCTCCAAGAATGAATTACAAGACTCAGAACCTGAGTTTCTCCAAAGCAATAAAAGAAAGGTCAAATTGTGTCCACCAGAAGCTCATTTCAATCATTTGTAATAATGTCTAACACTGTAATGAGAGATATTATCTGTGGATGTGTCTACAAAGGAAAAGTCTGAATAAAAATCTTATTCGACCATAATTATATAACAACATAATGAAAGTCTATAAAGGATATATTAGGTCATACTAAAATTTGAGCATTTTGGAGCATTGTTACCTGCACTGAAAGAAGCAGTAAAAGCTACAAACAGTGCAAATGGGCACAATTAGCAATTACTAGCATTATTTTTAGTGACCACATGCGGCAATCCCTGGAACTGTCCTGGAAATCAGAGGTGTGCAGAGTGAATATGGGAGGGGGGATTACCGGACTTCAAGGTTCAAAGTTCAAGGTTTCTTTATTAGTCTCCACAAGGGAGAAATTTGACTTAGAGGTGAGGGAAGCAATGGTGCAACCAGAGCCCTTCTCCATGTCACCAGCAGAGCAGCGCCATCTTAAATAGAAGAGCATGACCAGAATAGAAAATGCAGATACAATAAACAGTAGTCACATACACATACGACAATACAGAGGAACGGTTTTTACATTAGATGTCTTTTTGTTTGGATTATATTACGGGAGGGAGAGGGGAGGGGGCAGAGTGGAATACAGAAGAAATAATATTGATTATCTGAGGTGGAAGGCTATGTAAGCAGGGCAGACTTGGTCTTAATGACTTTTGACTGCTTTAAATGTTTAATGGTAAATTAGATTGTTTGCTATTGATGAAATGTTGTCGTTATAGGTGCTTTTTTATAGGCTCTTTAATGTCTCCTGTACCTGTCCAAGGACTGCAGATGGAGAGTAGCATCTTTCCTTTTTCAGATCAATGATTTCTGTGCCTTGTTTTAAATAAATAAAATAAATAAACAGGGATGGAGACAGAATACTACCCCGAGGAGACCCTACATTACTGACTATGGTATCAGACAGGTTACCCCCCAGCCACACGCTTAAAGGTACTATGCGTGTGTATACTATATATATATAGTATACTATACTAAGGTAAGATGCGTGAAAAGTCCCTCAGTCGTCCAGGTATCTGGACGACGTATACTGCGTAACTTTTCCAGCGATGTTGGAGATGTTATTGCTTTGCCTGGACTGCCTGTGTGAAACAGCGCTAGCACTTATTTATTTCAAGGATTCTTATTAATTGAACTATCTGAATTATAACTCGGCCTAGTGGGGCCAACTGCTCATCTCCATGGAGATAGGTGAGTTTAATGCCTTACAATGTAATAGCAATGCACAGTTTAATGCCATACTGTGCAGAGCAATAACATCTCCATGGAGACAAGCAGGTGGTGTTCCTTCCATCAGAAAAGTTCCCCTTTCATAATAACATAGCATATAGAAAATGATACTGTTGGAAAATGTACTGTTACACATTACTACAAAATATATCAATTTAAAGTGATAAAAATCTCAATCTTGTGAGCTGGCTAACACACTGAGAGACATTTGAGGTCAAGTGTGTGACAGTATAAAGTATAACTCCAACTGAGCCTTTGGGCCGACTTGTTAGATAGATCGACTTGTAACGTCTGAAAATACCAGCTGCCTCAGACAAAGGAGGGTGTAGGAGAGGCGATGAAGAGGAGCTGAAATGATGAAGGATTAGGAGTGAAATAAAGAGGCTACAGATGACACTAGAGGAGGTGAGAGGAGAGCCTTCTAATGATACAGAGGCCTGGACTGACAGGGAAGGGGCAGTAGTGAGGAGAGGGGCAGGTGCTGGGGGGACAGGTGGGGGACAGGTGGGGTGCAGAGGTGCGGGCGGAGGTGTTGGACATGTCATCCCGGGGTGGAGGAGGTGGGCGGAGTGATAAATGTCTGGGCCTGTTCAATTAAAGTAGCAGCAGATGTCAGCGTGCTCCAGAAACACCTTTTTGGTCAAACAAGAGGGTGCGAATGTGTCTGGGGAGTGCCTATGAGGTCAGCAGGGAGCTTAGGCGGACAACGTTTTTACAGTATTACTAAAAATATATATATACTTTGTGGTATAGAATATGTTTTTACTGAAATTATCAAATCATTAAACCCATTTCAAGAAGATGTTGAGTTTAAATAATACATTTTTTTTTCAGGTCAGTATTAGATTGTTTTAGTTTTCCACACTACTGGCTTTGATAAAAATACTCATGAATTAATCTGAACATTACCTCTTAAATAGATTAAAACATAAAAGTAAAAATCTATTTCAGTTTTATAAGTATGTCCTTCTCTGTGTGTTCTTATCAGTGATCTTCTAAACAGCCTTTTCGGTCTAAGATGGAGTGAGTGTCTATGCACAGTTATAAGGTCAAGTGGAATCATGGCTTTCTGAGGATATGTACATTTTTTTGTACAATAGGGAATAAAAGTCTTCTTCAGCTCATCAGGCCTAACAAAGTGGAACAGCTCCAGCAGCTGAAGTTGGAGCAGATGAGGAACAGATTGTGGGGCCGATGTGCCACAAAAAAGAGGTTTGTGTTGAGCGGAGTCAGCGAATTCAGAGAGCTCTTCTCAAGCAGAACTGACATAGGCCCGGGGCTGTTCGTATGCAACACAATGCATTGATCACACCACTACACTGCAATCTCAAAGTACTTTAGATGTAAGATTTCTTATCAAAGTATGTATGTGAGCGCTGTCCATTTGTATTCTGGATTACTTGTCAAATGTCAGGTTTTGTGGTGTCATGTAGTTTTGATAGTAGATAGACTAATGCGTGGTCATATACGCAAGGTGTTCTCAGTTTTGTATCATTCATTAATTCATCTTCTTCCACTTTCCATTTTCTGGGGCAGCAGTCCAAGCAGATCTGCTGCCCAGAACACAATGCCCCAGCCCCCTTGAATCCTCCCGTGGGTGGTGGGTCCACAGGAGGACGGCTCACGTCACAACAGGCCTTGATGTATCTTCTGCCATGGGGGCTACCAGTGTCCACAGACACTGGGGGCGAGGTGGGTTAAGTGTCTTTCCCAAGGACACAACGGCAGCACTCATCTGTGGGAGCTGGGATCACACGCGGTCAGCCCGTCAAGAGTGGGATTCGAACCGCCAACCCCTGGATCGATAGACAAGCGCTCTACTGCCGTTTTGTATCAGTCAGACCATTTTTTAAATTAAATTAAGATTGTAATAAACCAAAGTTCTTCACTGTCTTCTTATGTACTCTAATTTCTTGACTTTTTAAAAAAGACAATACAGTAAAGTATATTTACCTTAACAACAGCAGATATAGGGCATGTAACCACCAATACCGATGACAGTTCTGAAGATGGCTTGCAGCTCGCAGCTGAAACATATCAACAAGGTAAATATACTTTATTGTATTATCTTTAAAAAAAGAATCCAAGAAGATTGTAATATATTTTAGAACATGCACTCGATGATATGCTAACATATGTGGATTAAATAGAAGGTTTGGGGTACACACATTTTGGTTTGAAAGATTAATGTATGCCTTATGTCTAAAAAGAGAAAGTTCTAGTTTTACTGAATCTTCTGATGGTCAGGAGAACCTAGCTGGAGGATTAGCTTATGATGCTTGTTTTAGATAAGAACATGGGAGAGTATACAACGTCTCAATGAAAGGGACATTTATTACCTAAATAACTCTTTGGTGCCTGAATAAAACTTGTGTTGAGTGGAACGTCAGAAATACTGTACCTCAAATTAAAAGGCTTGAGTCAGATATCCTTTTTTATCAAACCTTTTCATATGCAGTGAAACCAGGAGCTATTGTAGTGAGACTAACAAGTATCATAATGTAGATCAGGCCTTTTGGTAGCTCTGATATGTAATTGCAAAGACTTGTATTTCACACATACAAATTCAAAAAGAAGCATATTCAAAATGTGCTCTCAGCAGTGAGCAGTGATCTGTTTCCTCTGCTCAGCAAACAGCTACTTTAGGCAGGTTTATTTCATCAGAGAGTGTGGCTCTTGGATATGAGAGAGATGAATAGTTGGACTGAGTCAGCCTAGTGCTTGATAACTCATCGTTTTATGATGTCCACTGAGTAGGGCAATGTCGACAGATGCATTTCCTACTTCAGTTTCACAATGTATCACTCCTTACAAAAGCAATTGGTCTCCATTCAAAATGTGAGTACCACGAAAACAGGTGATGCAAGTCTGAGGTGTAAATCAGATCATATCAGTGTAAAGCATTGGCAGATAATTGACTGTCAATTGACTGAAATGATAGAAATAATATTTTGTTTTATACATACATTTAAAACTTTTGAGTACATTTTCAGACAAGGCTTGTTATCTCCTTCCTTGCACTGAAACAACACTCCACAGTTTGCAGGCCTCTTGTCATTCATTACCTTTTGACTGCATTTTCCAATGGCGTCCTACAGCATCCACTCAGTAGAGCCGCTTGGAGATCCACTCGTCTTCTCAACAAAAATAGAATTCCAACCTGAGTTGGTCAAGGTGGTACAGCTGAAAATCTGACAGATGGAGCACAGGGAGGCCAGTACACATGGCTCTAACATCACTCCTTTAACTATTTCACATTCTGCTATTCTATTCTATTCTGTACTTTTCTTTTCTATTCCTTTCCACAAAAGAAGCACCAAGATGTATTGTCTGTGGCAATCAAAGCTAATGCAAATGTCACTATTTTAAACATTCATGCTATCAAGTTGTTTTCTTGTTTTTACACTTTGTTCAATGCAAATCTCTTAGTCTAAAGCATCAAATTGGAAAGAAGAAGAAGACATCCTTTATTTATCCCTGTAGGGAAATTATTTCTCTGCATTTGACCCATCCTTTTTAAGGAGGAGTGGGCAGCTCATCTTTCAGGTGCCTGGGGGGCAGTACCGTGACGGGTCTTGCCCAAGGACCCACACTGGCTTGCTCATTGCCACTGTATTTTCTGATCATTAATTCCTCAAAAACGGGACAATACAAGATGACTCCCATATGCATGAATCACTCAAAAGTATAAAAATGAAAATAAATATTAAATGAAAAGTAACAAAATAGTCTTATATAGGCATTATATTCTGGTGCTATTCATATTGAAGATCAAAACCGTTGTTTACTAAAAGTTTACAAAAAGTTCTAATGAAACAAAGTTAGAGTCTCTTTTGCATTACTCTGACTAAAGATCCTCAGACAGAAATAATGGATCAGTATATTTGGAAAAGTCTATACATTGTAAATAGTACAAAGACCGTGCTGACTGTTGAATAATTAAAAATGCCTTACTCTGAGTTTCCCAGGACATTGTTTCTTTCCCACAGTCATTAAAATAAATGTGTTTTTTCCCCTTCACTCAAAAGACCAAGCTTCTCTCTATACCTCATAGACATATGCAATGTTGGCTTTGGTATTTATCTATTATGTAAATATTCTCCACATATAATATTGGTACTCCTTCAAAACTAGATTTTTTACTTTCCTTTTCCTAAAAATCAAGCTTTCATGGGACTGTACAGACATTTAGTTAGAGGCAAACTTTCCTCCATTCATTAACTGGGGATTACTGCATGCTTTGTACATATTCAAAGACAAGTGTGTGCCTCTTCTATCCCTTTCTCAATTTGGAAAATGTAGTTGAGCTATTTTAACAAGGGCATGTCCTACCAATGTCTTTTATCAAAAAAGGAAGATATGTCAAGGATAAATTGGTAAAATCTGCCTGAAGCCAAGTGATGTTTTCTATATTCTGCAAAGGAGTGTTAAAAGCATTTGAGCTGCAGTGTTTTTAGATGCTCATTTTAGTTTATAAATTGAGAACATAATTACACAAGTAAAGCCAATTTTGCAAACCAAAAAACATTGTAGTAGGCCAACTATCCATTATCCTGCAATTCCGCACAACATTTACATAACAAGTCAACAAGGGCCCTAACTTGCCCCTCACGATTTTAGTGCTAGTGCAAGTTTGGGGCGTGGAGCTCTAAACAAGAGGGGTGCCATGCCTGAATATCAGGTGGAGTGGAGCAGACTGAGAGCGTGGTGTGGCGCATTCAGTGAATTGCCAGAATCATAAAATTAATATCAAAATTTTCCACTGAAAAACAACATTTGGAAATATATTAGGATGATAAATGCTTAACATTCATAACATGCTTGTGTGCCGTGCAGGATGTTCATGCACCGTAGCAGAGCACAGCCCCTCACCCAATTCCTGTATCGGCTTAGCACTGCTTTATAGTTTGGTTTGATCTCATTCACATGAGGCCATTTACAGCGCTGTCCTAAAGTGTGTTTTCTTACCCTGTCTGTGGTTCTACTGCTGCAGTGTTGGATTTTCTCACATCCTCGTACCCTTTCTTTCATCAGCTCCATTTAATTTTGTGACCAAATTATCCCCATTGTGCTGCTTTGGTTAGTATATAAAGTTAGTTGTCAGCAGGTAGACTACCATTGGAACTGTGGAAAACTGTGCTTGGAGCTGTGGAGCGGCTGGACTCTCACTGGGATCAGCGTGCGCATTCATTGACAGTTCAGGGCTGTGACAATGGAGCAGAAGCATGTATCATGTGCTGCTGGCAGCAGCGGTCAGTAGAGTTTGGTACAGTGGCTCAAAAGACGTATAGTGCACGTGAGCAGTGCTCTGTACAGACCGGCGCATCCTGCTGTCACTTGTGTGAAACAAATGCAGGTCATGCAGTCAGCCTCCCCCTGTGTTAATGGTTTAATCCATGTCTGTGTGCAAAGTGGTAAAGTCACAAACCATAATCCACGAGACACCCAAATGCAGCGGACACCTGTGACGAGAATGCGAGCGGACAGCAGTAGCAGCAGTGGAAACTCGTATCTCAGGTGAGAGACGTGGTAGTGGTCTGCTGGGACAGCCAGGAGCGGGTGCGACACTGATCTGCTGCATAATGAACGGAGGAACGCAGAGGAAACTAAAAAGGGTGTGCGCGTGCACAGGCTTACAAGGGTGTGTGTAAGCTCTTGTGTTCGGAACACAAACTCAGCCAGTTCTGTCACAGCCCATCCAAATTTCTATATTTCTGGTGCCTCTGCTGGAGTGTACTTGCATCGTGAGGTTCTGGAGCTGTTTTATTGAACCCATATATAATTTTTCCCTACACTCTCTTTGCTGCCTGGTAATGAGGAAAAGATTGCAGACCTTACCCACACTGGCAGTGATTTTAAATGCCACAGCGGTCACAGATTGGTTGAGATGTCATCACCTGTACCATCCTACTCCAGCCTCCAGCAGCGAAGTACAGCCTGATCTGGACACATCCCTTCGTTAACGCTAGTGCTAAGATTGGAGACAGGGTAGGGCCCCAAGTCTTAATCATGGTGTCATTATGTTCCTGCTTGATACACACGTTACTAACCATTTAGTCACCTTTGTCTTGGGTAATCAAAATTGACTCTTGTGTCAAACATGTTTGAGTAATCCTGGATTATTAGTCTGTCTACATCTCCAAAGCTCAAAATGCTCTGTTCCACCTTGTAATGTCATGAAGGGGTAGTTTTGAAGTTAACATCAACCTTTTACCTTTAGTTCAGTAGAGATTGGCAATTCCAGTGTTGAAATAATCTAAATGATTCTAGTAAAGGTGTATGGAGTCTAAAAACCCAGAGGAGCACTTTCTGTATTACAACATGACATCACAAGGTGGAAGAGAGTATTTTCCATTTGAGAAAAAAATTGTGTGTTAAACATGTGTGAATGAAACAAAACACAACTCCAGGTATATTTTTGATGACATACTGTATATAGATCAGAAAATGGCATAATATGGACCCTTTAATGTATTGAACGCATATGCCTTATAGTTATGGTTAATAACCAAACCTTGGGTACATCAGGTGTTACTATATAGGAATTAATTAAACTTCTTGGATAATAAATGACCAAAGAACTAGGTGACAAATTAGGTGTGATCGTTGGTTGCTAAGTTAGGCCTTTTAAAAGCCATCTGAAGCACACACACAAAAGATTAAAACTCTATGCATGATAGTATATACACGGAATTAACTATAGAGAATTATCAAAAACTGAAATTTTATACAGTGAACCCTCGCTCTATCGCGGTTCACTCTTCGCGGACTCGCTGTTTCGCAGATTTTTTTTTCAATTTTTTTTTCAATTTTTCAATTTTTTTTATAGTGTAAAATTTTTTTTTATAGTGTAACAATGTGGTCTGTGTCCTGATTGCCTAAAAGACTAGACCAGGACTAAACGTGAACTAAACCAGAACTAGACCAGGTCTGAACTAGGATTAAATCACTCCGTGCGGCTTTTGCGTTCGTTTGTGGCTCGGGTTGAGAGCGGTCCGGGTGCCGCAGTTCTATCTCCCCGGTGTACACGCGGCCTCGCGCTGCATTTTCTCATATTTGTCTCTAGTTTAAACACTCAAACTTTCATAGATTTTCAACAAAATGTATTAATAGTGACGCATGGGGGGAGACACGGCTCCGGGAGCCCCACCAGATGCGCAAGCAGCACTGCCACGTCCCTGG
Organism: Paratrypauchen microcephalus; assembly: GCA_036785185.1. Lineage (NCBI taxonomy): Eukaryota > Metazoa > Chordata > Actinopteri > Gobiiformes > Gobiidae > Paratrypauchen > Paratrypauchen microcephalus. The sequence continues at coordinate 7,360,242 of JAVJIX010000032.1, forward strand.
ACGAGACGCGCACCAACCCCTTGGAGAAGTGCGCGACACGTGCTGCTCTGTCACGGATTTGTCCACGATGAGGGGTTTATTGTGGTAAAATCTGCTCGCGCATCTGGCGGGGCTCCCGGAGCCGTGTCTCCCCCCATGCGTCACTATTAACTCATTGAGTGCCGGCCTGTTTTCAGAATTCTATCCCCCAGAGTGCCGGACGTTTTAGTGTATTTTTACTGATTTTCCAAGACCCACAGAATACTGAGTTCTTTGACTATATAAACATAGCACACATCAAAATAAAGTGTTGACTCTCTTCTTTCACCTAGAAAAAAAATATGTTTCTAACCTTTTCGGTTCTCAAGTAATTGATAGTAGAACATAGGGAAGTTTCAGCAAAAACACAGTTTTTTTTTTACCACAAAGTGGAGAAAACGAGCATTTTGTACAAAGAGTCATTTCGAGCAGATCGGTGATTTTGACGTCAATATTTATGGATTTAGTGACACCTCAAACATCTAAAACAACAGAGAAAGAGATTTTTGATGACAAAGTACATTTTTTATTTACAAATATAAGAATATAAGGCTCTGTGAATTGAAAATTCCTTCAAATCAATTGTGCCAAGAGATGTTTACAGGATATAATAATATCTTTTCCTATAAAATAGAACTTTGTCACTTCACAACAATATTGAGGCTCAGAGTACAGATCCATAATAAAAACTAATACACACACACACACACATATATATGTACATACACCTAAGCCCATGCATAAACCTTTACACACACACAGCTACACACGCACGCGCACACACATATAGCTTCATTCATTACAATTACCACACAGCAGCATCATGTAAACTTAATTCTTCTCATCTCATTCCTTTTTGGAGACCAGGATCTACTGCTCCAAGTCAGTAAACTTCTTCTTTGGCGCTGTCGTAGTCTGATCAGAGTTCCTGCTCCGCGTAGCGCGATCACGGCACGTCCCCTGCCTTGGGCACAGCAGATCTCTGCTCCGACCTCGCTGCTTGATCCGGCTTGTCTTTGCGATCCTCTGATCCGGGATCCTGGGTCCCAAGAGCGATCAGATCGCTCCATAGGCGCTGATCAACAGTTATCTGCTTTTCCGGATTCCCCTCGCCTCGCCATCTTGCTCCTCTGGCCAATACACAGTACACAAACTACACTCCTCCTCTCTTCCGCGTCTCCGATCGGCAAATAATGATACAAGATCGCTACCTACAGGTTGGGAGACGTGAATTACACCTTCAAAGTTGCTCCAGGTTGTATTCTAGCAATCCCCGCTGAAAAACGTCCTTGACGAATATATTCGTCACGGCACTCAACGTTTGGATTCAACATGATGAGAAAAGTCGTCACCGGCACTCAATGAGTTAATACATTTTGTTGAAAATCTATGAAAGTTTGAGTGTTTAAACTAGAGACAAATGTGAGAAAATGTAAAGGCATTTACAGCCTTAAAACATGTAGAATAATTGTAAAATATAAAGTTGTCCTACTTTGCGGATTTCACTTATTGCGGGCTATTTCTGGAACCTAACCCCCGCGATAAACGAGGGATTACTGTATTATTATTTTAAGGCGTAAAATGACTACCCATTCCCTTTTGTCTTTTGCCTTTGTTGTTATACACGTATACACTGTTTATGTACCCACTTGAGTTATCGCCTCTTTGTGAAGAAAATCACAGGCCCACGTTTGCTTTTGCACCACAGATCCTCTCTTCTCACATGCTGTTTTCTTTCACTACACTCCGATTATTAAAGACCATAAGTGTTTGATAACAGAAAGCCACACCACAACGCAATATTAGAGGATTGCACAAAGCTGGTCCGCAGTAAATACTATGTGACATTATTCCACTATAGACTGCAGATAAAAGAGTGTGTATACAATGTAAAGCATGTAGATTAAGTGTATATGCATGTATGGTAAACAATGACAATGTGTGCTAGGGCCGTTTAGCCTCAAAAGGCATGTTTCAGTGTGTTTGAGTTGAAATGCAATTAAAATTCAGTGGTCATCATATTGGTATTTAAAGCAGTGGTTATCTGTTATAACGGTTTATTTAAATTTTCAATTCTCTAGAAACAAAATAACTAAATAAATCTTGAGTGACGCCTTTGGCGGCACTCTCTTTGACCCTATCTTGCAATAAGCCATGTTTTGTTACTTAAGTACAGATACATGGGGAAAAGGTTACTCAAGTAAAAGTATCAAATGAAAAAATCTACTTAAAGAGGTGCTAAATGCCTTTGCTAGAGTTAACTCTGCCCACTATCAAAATTTGAAAAATCCAACAAAGTGAGCAGTACTCGACGGGCTGGGGTCTGTGTCTGGGTGATGGTGTGGGGCGGGGCTTGACCTATAAGTGACAACGCTGGTCAGTGAGAGCAAGCAATAGCATACTGCCAATGGAGAGTGACAGTGACGCGAGTTTCACCACGGACCGCAGGGAGGTATAGGCGGGGCTAAGAGGAGCTCCTCACGTACCGCCCATAGACCATGAGCTGACTGTAGGCGGCACGGTGGCTGAGTGGGTAGCACTCATGCTTCACAGCAAGAAGGTTCCGGGTTCGATCCCCGGGTCGCCCAGACCTTTCTGTGTGTGTTCTGTGTGGAGTTTGCATGCATGGTCTGGGGTCGATCCCCGGGTCACCCGAGCCTTTCTGTGTGGAGTTTGCATGTTCTCCCCGTGTCTGGGTGGGTTTCCTCCGGGCACTCCGGTTTCCCCCACCAACCCAAAAAACATGCACCATAGGTACCTCCAGCTTTGGTCCTGACCAAGCCGAAGCAAGAAGATCATGGAGATGGTCCCCGGGCGCAGTAATGTGCTGCTCACTGCTCCTGATAACAGGATGGGTTAAATGCAGAACTGGAATTTCCCCACTGTGGGACTAATAAAGGCATAGCTTTCTTAAGTAGCTGCGCTTGTCACGTAATAACCTGCATCTGACTCATTGGCAGCCATTTGTCCAACCCAAAAATTCAAATGTAGTGGCCGTAGACACAGCTTTTGACCCAAAAGTCTGATTTTTAACAAATATGCACTTACATTGCATTTACACAGTTAAAGGTCCCTTGGTATGAAATTTTCACTTACTGAGGTTTTTGAATGTTAATGTGAGCTCCCCTACCTTGTTTAGCCCCCCCCCTGGCTAAAAGTTGCCAAATGTGTAAACTGAGCATTTGCGTTCCTTTTCCGCATTTGAAAAAAAAGACAGCCCAAACGGGCGATTCTGAACAAGGAAACTTTCTGACATCACACTCGCGGAAAGGTTTCCACGTGGGGGGTGGAAATCACGCCCAGAGTATTTGGACCACAAACGAACTACGAAATGCGAGATGCGGTTTTGTATTTGTCTGAAGACATGTGAGAGTGTTTCCAGGCTCGGATGTCCTTTATCCGAGCCACCTCTGAAACAGCAGTGGTTTAATTTTATTTTCTGTGGAAATGTGTGTTGTTTTTTTATGGAACTCGTCTCATATCTTCCTCCGCGCTTAAAACACGGAAGTGGGTGACAGCGCATCAGCGTACTGCTAATCCAGGAAACAGCGGCGTATTTGGCCACAACGTACCTGCTGCACTGGCCTGTCTCTGTCCTCCTCATTTGCATTCAAGCAACAACACCCAGAATAAAGCGTTTCAGAGACATATTTATAACTCTGACTGTCTTCATGAGGCTTTCTCATGCACTGAGGCTTGATTTTGGAGAAGGATTCATATACTGTATTAGGGAACCATTAAGGCGCCATATAAAAGCATCAGTACCATGTCATGGGATCTTTAATCAGTGTTTAGTGGCTCTTTAAGTAAACCTACTGAAGTACCTGTTTAAAAATATTCTTTAAGAGTATAAAGTAAATGTATTTTAACAATTAAACCATTGAATGTGTGGATTTTGACATGATTTCTTAATTTTTCTAGATGTTCTTGTGTTTTGTGTATCTAGTTTGCTCAAAGTTGGGACGTTAACTTAAATGTAATGTACTAAAAATAAGTCTCAGTGATTTCAGCAGGTCTCTAACTGTAAAGAAAAGTATTTTTTTACTTTTCCAGGTCTAAAATGTAGTACAGTACAGTACAGCTGCATGATTTGATTTGAAGTTAAAAGTATCCATTCAAAATTTTGTACAGTAAGTATACAGAAAGTATAAAGTACAGATACCTAAAAATTTTACTTAAATGTACTTTTACTTGTGTACTCCATTATCATATTATCTTTCACCACTGGTTAAATGCAGCCTTTGCTTTAATAGTTATTTCAACAGTCTAGCCCCCCAACTAATTATTACAAAAAATATTATTAATAACTATAATGAAATAATTATTCCCTAAAACATCAACATACAAATTGCCAGCAGTATTGAACACAAAATTGCTTGTCTAATTTTGAATGTTGAAAGAGTTTACATAATCTATACACAAACATTACTCTCCATAATCCTTAATAGCCTTAATCACATCACCTTGAGATTGGAAGACTCACTCGGAGGTTGCCTTGGGTGTGTGGGTGCGCGTGTGTGTGTGTGTCTGTGTCTGTGTGTGTGTGGTCTTGACTCTCTGGGTTTGAACTCGCTGCTAAACTTCTCTCATTAACATGCACAGATCCACTGGCTCCAGGCGCCTATAACCAGGAACCTCAACACCCCAGCCCAAAATATTCACATCCTCTCATAACGCGTTTAGAGAAGCCTTCTTTTGTGGCTCATTGTATAATTGAAAATTCTTTAGGTTGATTCATCTACTGTCACACTCTAAATGTATTACAACGTCATTTCACAGCCTCCTCAATGCGCGTTTGCATAATATAATTAGATTTTTGTGGCTCTTTATACGATCCACTCACTGGGAGGTGCTTCATGGGAGAATATATCAGCAAGTCAGGACTCTGTGAGCACAACTTTCTAAGTATTACACTCTTCTACAAAAGCTTGCGCAGTTTAAAAAGCATTTATATTAAGTAAGTGAGATCTGTAAGCACTTTTTTTTTTCTTTTTTAACAGAAAATGTTTTCCATAACCACTAAGATAAATAAATATTGAAAACTGACAGTAGATTTTTTGTTCTTTTTTTACAATCTCTTCATTTTAGCTGCTTCCTCTTCAGATACACTATTTTTTACTTTATATTATCTCGTGATTAAATATTCATTAAATATTCCGATTGTGTTTTGTTCTTACAGAGCGATTGTATTATAATTTTTCATTTTTATCGTATATAAACTGGACTCAAGTAAAAATACTAACAGCTTGACTGTGCTAATGAGGAGTCCATGAATAAACATAGACTTGACGCATATGCCAGTAGCCTTTTTAGAACTGTTGGATTATTACTATAGTTCAAAGTTCAACCGTTTGTTTTTTATGAAGAAATACAGTACATTTACACTTGAAAACCCACTTTGTCACTGTGAACCTTGGACTAGTAAACATAATGCAGTGCACTTAGCTTGAGGCAAATTTGTGATAAATGTTAAGTCTTTTAAATGGCGCACTATTGAGTCTAGACTCTAACATAATTGCCCTTTTCATATTTTGCATTTAGCCTGTGCTATATACTTTACTCAGCTTTTTTCACTTCTCACAAACTTTTGTTCAACCATCACAACTTTTGCTTTTTACCACTGCTAATTAAACAGTGAATGAACGCCCCCCTTTTTTGCCCATGTGTTAAATCAGTTTTGGGGTCTTAATGTAATTAGAACCCAGATGGCGTGGTCTTCACGCTCCGGCAGCAGTTTTGTTGCTGAAGATTGAGATGGTCACGGATGGAAAACAGTTGAAGTTAAAGAAGTCAGTTTAATGGAGGAAGCATGCATAAATTTGATGAGATAGTAGGTTATGATCAAGTTGACTAAATGTATAGTCAGATGGCTTGAATGATGCTGTGTGTACTTAAAAACTCAATATTTCTTCTTCAATAATTCTTGCACATTAAAGCCAAGTTTAGTAAACCACAAAGTTTTACCCTGAAGCTGTCTGGGATAGTCTTGTGCAGTTGTTTCCTTATAGTTCTCCAATCTCTATATACTATTTGCTTATTTGGCACTCTTGAAAATGCACCCTGATAGAGAGAGAATCAAGTGTCTAATCAATTGGAGAGTTGCAGGTAGCTGGTTTTCCATGATTCTTAGTTACAATGTGCCTGATTGGAGATAAAAGGTGACCCTGTCCGTAGCTTCTGTATTAGTTATCTTTATTATCTTTCTTTTGTTATTTAGCAGCCTTTACCATACGATGCATGATGTAAAGAGCATTTTTCTTGACAATAATCCCCACAAACGTATTCATATAAATAAAATACTTATTCTATTGGCAAGGTGACAGGTCAAAATGTACATAAATCCAGGTGAAGCAAATTTAAGTTGTATAAAAAGAAACCAAAAGTAACATTTCAGAGTTTCCAGTTAGTTTAAAATACTGCAAATCAAATTAAATCCACCCAGTAAAATTCATCTTACAGCCAGAGCTTGCTTGTGCTCATCATAAATGTTCACAAACACGGCACGTATCTGCAGTGCATTGGTGAGATTTCACACATGGCACATCACACTCTCAGGTTTACGACGCCCAGATTTAAGTCACATGCTGCAGCGTTAGATAAGAAGAGGTGTGCTCTTAGCAGATCCACTCTCTGTGTTCAGATCCACAAACATATTCAGATGTATTCATAGCCCCACCAATCTATCCACAAGAAATATATGGAGAGGAATGTTAGCATACGGCTGATAAGAGCCTTCAAAAACAATCTGGATCTTTTTACAGGCCATCGTCATGGATCAGTGCGATATGTGAATGTGCTGATGAAGTTATAACTGAAATATGAACCATTTAAAGAATTATACCGTTGAATCTTAAGTCTATTATCTACTGGAGGTGCAGTTTAAATGCAAATGGCACTGTAATCCTGAGTAGATATGACTGTCGGCAAGCTAGCTAGGAGCACTAGTGAATTTCAATTGCGCATCATCTCGACTGAATCTATGGTAGATAGTCCAGGAACTACTGGAATATTTTTACAAGCCATTTACTTGACCTGTATTGTGCATTCAGCAAATTTGCATACTGTGATGCCCTTTCTCTTTTTGTGAATACATTTTAAGTTTAACATTTGTTGAGTTATTTTTTAAACGACATTGAAGCAGGAGTCAAATGCAGAGAGCTTCACTGTGTGGACAATAAAATGCCCTTTAACCTAGTGGTAATGAAATAAAATAATTATGATTACGTGTTTCTTCAAGTTTTGACCTGTTGCTTTAAATCAAACTGTTGCTGTTGGTAATGTTTTTTATCAGCTTTTCAGCTCCTTTGTAGCACCCAAAGCACAGATGGAGACAGCCAACAATAGGGCTTATGGCACACACTCCTCACCCTTCCGTTTATCGCACTCCAATGCGGTTTCATTTTGTTGTTGACAAATCATTCATCACAATTGGAGTGGCTCCATTGGCACCCTCATAACCCACCGAGTGCACTGTGATGAGAGTGAATGAATTGGCTAATTACCTGAGGTTGTTCTGCACTGTTCCAAGTGCTCCATAGAAACAAATATAAAAACATAAGCAAAACCACCATTTTAATTGGACTGAAGCCTTGCATTTATGGTACAGATAGTGTATATAAAGTTTCAAAGCTTGTCGATGCAAACACAAAGTACACTATATTGTCAAATGTATTCACTCACCTGCCTTGACTCGCATATGAACTTCTTAATCCATTGGGTTTAATATGACGGTTCACCCGTTGTAGCTATAACAGCTTCAACTCTTCTGGGAAGACTGTCCACAAGATTTAGGAGTGTTTATGGGAATTTTTGACCACTCTTCCAGAAGCACATTTGTGAGGTCACACACTGATATTGGACGAGAAGGCCTGGCTCTCTCTCTGCTCTAATTCATCCGAAAGATGTTCTATCGGGTTGAGGTCAGGACTCTGTGAAGGCCAGTCAAGTTCATCCACACCAAACTCTCTCGTCCATGTCTTTATGGACCTTGGTTTGTGCACTGGTGCACAGTCATGTTGGAAGAGGAAGGGGCCATCTCCAAACTGTTCCCACAAAGTTGGGAGGATGGAATTGTCCAAAATCTCTTGGTATGCTGAAGCATTCCTTTCACTGGAACTAAGGGGCCAAGCCCAGATACTGAAACACCCCACACCATAATCCCCCCTCCACCAAACTTTCACTTGGCACAATGCAGTCAGACAAGTACCGTTCTCCTGGCAACCACCAAACCCAGACTCATCCATCAGATTGCCAGATGGAGAAGTGTGATTCGTCACTTCAGACATCTCCACTGCTCTAGATTCCAGTGGCGGTGTGCTTTACACCACTGCATCCGGCGCTTTGCATTGCACTTGGTGATGTATGGCGTGGATGCAGCTACTCAGCCATGGAAACCCATTCCATGAAGCTCTCTACGCACTGTTCTTGAGCTAATCTGACGGCCACATGAAGTCTGGAGGCCTGTAGTGTTTCACTCTGCAGAAACTTGGTGACCTCTGTGCACTATGCGCCTCAGCACCCGCTGACCCAGCCCTGTCAGTTTACTTGGCCTAATTACTGTTGTCCCAGTCGCTTCCACTTTGTTATAATACCACTGAGTTGACTGTGGAATATTTAGGAGTGAGGAAATTTCATGACTGGACACGTGGCATCCTATCACAACACCACGTTGGAATTCACTGAGCTCCTGAGAGCGACCCCTTCTTCCACAAATGTTTGTAGAAACAGTCTGCAGACCTAGGTGCTTGATTTTATTCACCTGTGGCCACGGAAGTGATTGGAAAACCTGATTTCCATTATTTGGATGGGTGAGTAAATACTTTTGGCAATATAGTGTATGTCTCATCAGCCTCAGTTCTTTAAACTTGCATCTGTGTGTGCTCCAGTTTCATCCTTTATCCTCAAATCCTCTGTGTTGGGACTCCACACCATGACCTTATAGCTCAAGATGTAGAGGTGCTATGATGACCCACTGCTCCTGACAGATTACTAGCATTTATGAGTGGGTCAAATGCAGAGGACACATTAGCACATATTTTGTTGTGGTGTCATTTAGTCTAATGTGCAATTCGGATAAATATTGCAATTAAGTATCAAAATGTAGAAGTGTCGCAGACTATTGCTGTACCATTGCATTTTTCTTCTATTTTTCTATTTTCCTATGGTAGGCTCTATCAGATAAAGTGAAAAAACTGAAGTCTACCAAGAGTCATCACTGCACTTTTTGCCTCTTTTCAGCGTGCGACCCAAGACACTAGTTTGGAAGAAAAACATATTGTGATTACCATCTTTGCTCACCCGTGGGTCTTATACTGAGGGCTTATTTTCAAGGTACAATCCATACATTATTCTCTTCATCTTTAGCATGTGTGCTTGAAAAATCACAAGCTCCAAGTCTCTACTGAGGTTACCGTAGCGATCAAATAGTTTCATCGCTCAAGCTCCTTTGTTGCTGCAGCTGTCGGTGCCAGCGATGGTATATTAAAAACAGTTTTCACTCTGAATATTCCCCATTCCCATGTGTTTTTCATCAAAGCTTTTGCGATTTCATTTTACTTTGGCATGTATTAGCTTGCAGAATACCTCTAATCCTTTAACACATGTAAATATATTTTGCTTCCTCGTTTAAACTAAGTCACATATTGATTTAATGGCAAGCATATATTCAATTTCATTAATATTTCTGTGTTTAGTTTGGCCATAAAATATAGTATAGGGGAAAAGAAGATTGATGATTGATTAAGGACGTGACTCATACATTTCTTCCTGTAACATAAGTGTGCAGTGTTCCTATGCTTCTAAATTGCCCCCTACAGGCGAATACACTGACTGCATCTTGGAAATCACAAGCGTTTCTTTCTGATATTAAACAGACTCATCCTGCTTTTGTTTGCTAGCTGAGCTGTACAAGTTCTCCTACTGTATCCTTGTATCTCATTATTCTCTCTAAATCAGGTTTATTCTTTATAAATGTGTTCAAGGAATTTAATTTTGGAGAGAAAAGTGAACATATCAACTGATTTATTAAGTCAACAGAAAATATATCACTCTGCTTCCTAATCAATTTTTATTGGATAATGAAAGGAGCTATAGTCTCATAGAAACTTTAAGTGGTTTCAATTAGACTATAGGCTTTCAAGAATATTGGCAAATCCATAGTGAAATTGGGCTCTTTTTAAAACCACTTGAATCACTTTTTTAATGTAATCTGTCATTACTGAGGGAGCACTGAAACGGCATCTTTGATTTTCTCTCAAATTAAAGACCCCCCCTTTTTTCCTGTGCAAGGTAAACGCACTGATACACTTGTCTTCATTTGTTTATTAGTTTATTTTACAGGGACAATCTAAATTAATTCACATTTGGCTAAACGTACCAGAATTAGCTGTTGTATGCGTATGTTCCCTAATCACTGAGAAGGAAAAAGAGACCTGTCCAAACGCACTTCTTAAACATTTAGCACAAGTTCACATATTTAATCATGTTTTGCCAATTCTACAGTATGCTGCCTATGTTATTAAACTTAGTGACAGGTCAGATCTATGGAAAAGAGACCCCACTAACAAAAAGAATGGCCATTTTTTGCATTTTTGTCAGCGCTCTCAAGTCTCACGCTTTGAGAGTGTGACACACGCAATTCAATGTGTTCACACACTCACACGCCACACATGGTATTTCTCACGCTGAAATTTTGTTAAGTAATTCAAAACTCTAGCCACTGTTCACAGCGCTTCTGTGCCCAGAAAATCGGTTAGTTATGCAGGCACTGCGCCGTTTTCAGCGCAAAAAACTCACTCCCCCAATATAATGTATTTTGAACAATAAAAACTTTTGTAATAAATGCAAGATATATTAATTCCCCACTGTAGAGCATTCCAGATAAAGTGATACAATATCTATGGATACAGTTTTAGGGCTATTTGCTCTTTTTACTGACCACTGAACTGCACATCTGCTCTTCTAATTTCAAACATAAGCATATGAATGTGATTTTATTGAATGTGACGCATTATTTGATCGGTCAGCATCAAGCTTGACCATCTCAGTATGCTTTTCTTATTCTCCAGTTTAACAAATGAAGAAATGTGTACAGGAAAAGCAGGCTTTACATATATATCCCATATTTGAAATCTATTACTACTGTCCTGTGTTGTCCCATATTTGATTTGAGGACAGTCTGGGTTCATAGTTGTGTTTTCTTACATAGCCACAAAAAATGTATTTTGAACCTAAAGTGTATTTATGTGACAGCAGTCTCAAAGCTAAAAGTATAAGATTTCTTTATTCTATTCTTTCACAAGGTTGGCACAATTCTTCATTTTTCAGTAGCAACCTGGGACTTTGGCTGTGCAGTTTACAGCAAAATGTGTGTGTTTGAAGACCAGTCTGATGCAAGGGTTTCTTCACTGCAGAAAGAGCAGCAGGTTGTAAACACTGAGCGTAGTTGTTTAGTGTGTCAAAGTTCTGCTCGTGTCAGGGATTACAAGCATTTTGTCTTGTTAAAGGGAGGTAATCCAACGTGCATTTGACCTACATTTAGAATATCATTACCACTGACAGGTGAAGTGAAAAAGGTTGATTCTCTCTATACATGGTGCTAATTGAGTGGATATTAGAAATTATATTTTATTTATCAGAAAATATAATTGCATTATAATTTTTATAAAAAAATAAAAAATATTTTTAGAAACTTTTTTTTAGATACACAGCACTGTAGAATTAAAGGTATTCTGTTAATGTAGTTAATATTGAACTGTAGCGTCTCAATCTTAGTCCTCACTTTAACATTAAAGCATCCTAATTAGTTAGGACATTACATCAACAACCTCAACATGCTAACTGCACGTCAGCGTTAATATTAAAGGCATTTAAGACAAGAATTCACAAGAGTAAACATTTATTTTTAAAGATCCCATGACATGGTACTTCTTGATGCTTTTATATGGCTCCTTAATGGTTCCCTAATACTGTAAATGAATCCTTCTTCAAAATCAACACTCAGTGCATGAGAAACAGAGATAAGATGAGAAAGAGTAATTTTTCTCTCTCTGAACAGGCCATTATGGGCGTTGTTGCTTGAATGCAAATGAGGAGAAAAGAGCTGGCCTATAGTAGAGGGTGGGGGCGTGGCCAAACTCTCCGCTCTTGGCTCTGAGCTCTCAGCTGATCCATTTCCGTGTTTTTGCACGGGGGGAGAGATTTGAAGCATTCCATTGAAAAATAAACACTTTTCCACAGAAAATAAAATTAAACCACTGCTGTTCAAAGGTCCAGAGGCTCAGATAAAGGACTTCCGAGCCTAGAAACACTCGGACGTGCCTCCAGGCAAATAAAAAAACGCATTTCGCATTGCCTAGCGCATTCGCAGTCCAAACTCTCTGGGCGTGATTTACAGAGACGTTGAGTTCAGACAGACGGGGGTGGAACTGCATTTGCATTTCTTTTTTCGATCTGACGTCAATAAGCTGCCTTGTTCAAAATTGCCCGTTTGAGCTCAGATTTTTTGTAACGCAGAAAAGGATCGCAAATGCTCAGTTTAGACATTTCGCAACTTTTAACCATGGGGGGGGGGGGGGGGGGGGTGTTCCAGGACATTTTCAAAATGAATTTCTTGTGTAAATTCCAATACCGATATTTCTTTAGTTTCCAGTGGAGACTTTACCCCTCTTTCTTTCTTGGCTTTAATTGCCTGCTTGAGTTCCACCTTGTATAATGCCTGCTGCTGGGCATCGTGCTGCTGGAGCAGCTGCTCTTGGGAAGGGTACATCTGCGGGTTGTGCTTTTCCATCAGCTCCTTATACCCCATCATCTCCACCATTTTGTGCTCAGCCCTGGCCTTGGCTGCCTTCTTGGAGGAGGCTGTTCCCACACAGGACATCTGACCCTCTCTTGTCTCCATACAGAAGGTGGTGCTGTAGCAGCCATGTTGTTCAAACGAGATCACCCTGAACTCAGGAGCTCTTTGCTTCCTCACCTGCAGTATTTCTGTGAGGGTGCAGACTGGGTTTTTATTATAGAAATAGAATGGACGCTCCACAGGTGTCCACCAGATCCATGTGGGGTTTATGCCAATATGGAGTCAGATTCTCTGGCACTAGAAGCTGGTTCAGATCCTCCACCACTTTCTTGGCTGCATTAAATTTAGCTTTTTTTTTTGGCTCCACTGCCAAAGCCTACAAAATTCCCCACTCGTACTTCTGCATGGAAGGTTTTCTCATGCTCTTGGCTCTCTCCTTCCACCTCAAACTGGACAGACAGATCATGGAAAATCATATAAAAGGTTCAAGTCTGATTTGTAAATCTCCCTAGGTATTTCAGTTTCTATCTTGCAGTTTTAACTGAACCACAAATTTCCTTCTGTCCAGTCTTCTGACTTTGCTCTCCCTCCCCTGTGAATAAAATAGGCATATTCAGATAACTAATTAGCTGATGATTATATCTTCAGATCCAAGTCACATTAATAAAATCGAATTAATTTAATACTGTTGAAGTTAGCTGCAATTAGCTTCTGTTTGCTGTAGTCGTCACAGAGACTTACTCATGAACACATTTTTGAAAATGTATGCAGGGTTTCGGATGAAATCACACAATTCTGATGACCAATCAGATGGGGGCAGCTAAAATGATTATTGTTAAAATGCAAGTAAGTATGCACTATCAAACAACATATGATTTCTTGTATGATGATTTCTTGATTTGTTTATTTTTCTGTTTTAACTACAAAATGCAGGGCTCTCAAGTTTTGAGCGGGGTTGTGCGTGAGACTGTGTAATTTCCGAGGAGCGGGAGTGCTCTGAGTGCCTTTAAAGATCCCATGACATGGTACTTCTTGATGCTTTTATATGGCTCCTTAATGGTTCCCTAATACTGTAAATGAATCCTTCTTCAAAATCAACACTCAGTGCATGAGAAACAGAGATAAGATGAGAAAGAGTATTTTTTCTCTCTCTGAACAGGCCATTATGGGCGTTGTTGCTTGAATGCAAATGAGGAGATAAGAGCTGGCCTATAGTAGAGGGTGGGGGCGTGGCCAAACTCTCGGCTCTCAGCTCTCAGCTGATCCATTTCCATGTTTTTGCACGGGGGGAGAGATTTGAAGCGTTCCATTGAAAAATAAACACATTTCCACAGAAAATAAAATTAAACCACTGCTGTTCAAAGGTCCAGAGGCTCAGATAAAGGACTTACGAGCCTAGAAACACTCAGATGTGCCTCCAGGCAAATAAAAAAAACGCATTTCGCATTGCCTAGCGCATTCGCAGTCCAAACTCTCTGGGCGTGATTTACAGAGACGCTGAGTACAGACAGACGGGGGTGGAACTGCATTTCCATTTCTTTTTTTGATCTGACGTCAGTAAGGTGCCTTGATCAAAATCGCCCATTTGAGCTCCGATTTTTTTGTAACGCAGAAAAGGATCGCAAATGCTCAGTTTAGACATTTCGCAACTTTTAACCATGGGGGGGGGGGGGGGGCTAAACAGGGTAGGGGAGCTCACATTAACGTTCAAAAACCTCAGAAAGTGAAAATTTCATGCCATGGGACCTTTAAACAAATAAAACATTCTATTATTTTTACATACGTGAAAAGTCCATGAGGAACTTTAATAAATGTGTCAATTTAAACAGGAAATTATTGGCTACAGCTGTAGGCCAAATATCGGATACCTATTGATTTAAAAAATTCATCTACATAGAATACCAAGACTAAGCCAGGACTAAACCAAGACTAAACCAGGACTAAACCAAGACTAAACCAGGACTAAACAAAGACTAAACCAGGACTAAACCAAATCAAGACTAAACCAGGACTAGACCAAGACTAAACCAGGACTAAACAAGGACTAAACCAGGACTAGATCAGGACCAAACCAGGACCGGTCCGGGGAGTGACTCACCTGTTCGGAGCTGCAGGTCGCTCCGTGTGTCCGCAGCACAGCCGGTACAGTACACCGGGCTCCGAGCGCCTTTCCCGGCTCACCGCGGGCTGAGGGTCCGCTGACAGACCGGGGGAGAGGAGGAGACAGCGGGGGAGACAGAGGAGGAAACACAGGGACACCCGCTAACTGAGATTTTTTTCCGGGGAGCGGGGCGCTCCCCGCTGAAAACGCACGGTGCTTGCATAAACTGAGCCACACAGACCGATTTTCTGGGCACCAAAACAAAACGAAACAAAACAAAAAATCAGCGTGAGAAATGCCATGTGAGCGTGTGAACACGTCGAATTGCGTGTGTCACACTCTCAATGCGTGAGACTTGAGAGCCCTGAAAATGGCTTGTTCATTTGTAATAATTTTACTGATTTACTGACTTAGTTGGCCAACATTGACTCAGGTGACCAGCTCCAACCAGTTCATAATGTTGTTGGATGCTGGATGTGGTGTTTGAGTAATTAGTGGTTAGAGAGGCATTTGAGATTTCAGTCTGTCATCTCCAGGGCAGCTGTGGCTACAGTATTAGCATTTCACCAATTGTGACTCTATTTAAAAGCAACAGTTGTAAGGTAAGTTTGGCAAATTTGGCAAATTAATAGCAATATTGATAGCATATTAGATATTAGCTAAAAAAAAAAAAAACTCAAATTAAATTAGCTACAAAAACAGATGATCATGATGCTCTGCTTAATGGATGTAGATTTCTTAGAAGAGCAGTCATTTCACAGTCTCTATGGCAATGCTTGTCATTGCACTTTCAATCTACTTTCAATAGAACTCAGCCTTGTATCCAGATGAGTGGTGGCCTTGAGCTCAGCGGCTTTGTGGAGATGTATCAGTGTTGAAGAGGTGGACAGGCTGTGCCATGTGTTTTGATTAAGTTTGAGCTTTGTCATTGACTCAAAAGCAGCCACGAAGGGACTTCCTCCTCAGCTGTCCGTCAACGACCGTGTAATCAAAAGAAGAGGCTGAAAGCAAAGAAAACATTTCATCATAAAAAAATCTCATATTCTCAAAGGACTATAAGCAAGTTAAGGCACCAACAATAATGAACCATGCATGAAGAATCCCTCAGTCGCCCAGGTAGAATCCATGATAAAAGGAGAAATTCAATTTGTCAACTGGACAAAGTTTATTTGGTCAAAAACGTTTCGCAGCTCATCCGCGCTGCTTCGTCAGTTCTGGTTAGAGTGCTGAAGGACACTGCTTATATCTAGCTGCTTATATCAGTATAGTTAGCTCCTCCCTGCAGCTAGATATAAGCAGTGTCCTTCAGCACTCTAACCAGAACTGATGAAGCAGCGCGGATGAGCTGCGAAACGAATTCGACCAAATAAACTTTGTCCAGTTGACAAATTGAATTTCTCCTTTTATCATCAATAATGAACCATCCATATTTTGTATTTTGCAATCTGTTATTTATTGAGGCTATTAACATTATATAGTGCACTACAACTTCACTGAAAACACCAACAAATAAATAAATGTTAAGCCTATTTAAGTATATTATGTAACTTTTTTCCAGTTAAACATTTTAAATTAAAGGTGCACTATATATGGCTGTGCACGTTGGTATGGCCGTAAGATGTGGGTCGCCCGAGCCTTTCTGAGTGGAGTTTGCATGTTCTCCCCGTGTCTGGGTGGGTTTCCTCTGGGCACTCCGGTTTCCCCATCAACCCAAAACATGCACCATAGGTAAAATCCTCCAGCTGAGGTCCTGACCAAACCGAAGCAAGAAGATCATGGAGATGGTCCATGGGCGCAGTAATGTGCTGCCCACTGCTCCTAATAACAGGATGGGTTAAATGCAGAGAGGAATTTCTCCTGTGTGAGATCAGTAAAGTCTCTTCTTCTTCTTCTTCTTCTTCTTCTTCTTCTTCTTCTTCTTCTTCTTCTTCTTCTTCTTCTTCTTCTTCTTCTTCTTCTTCTTCTTCTTCTTCTTCTTCTTCTTCTTCTTCTTCTTCTTCTTCTTCTTCTTCCTCCATTTCGGGTGGAGGGTCTGCCCCTCTCTCCGTGGTGATGTTATTTCTTTGAATGACCTGTTCCACTGTGTGACATTAAATGTATCTATCACCATGGATAAAAGCAGGTGATATTATTAGGCCATAAGATATGTGAGATAATATTGTTTGTGTAATAAAACACATAATTGCAAGCTGAGTATGTTTAATGCCAGACTATGGAACATTCCAGATAAAGCAATATAATATATTCAGAGACACATGAAAAGTTGCATTGTGTGTGTGTGTGTGCGCGCGTGTGTGTGTATGTGTGTGAGAGAGAGAGAGAGAGTGCGTGCATGTGTGTGTTTTTTTATTTTTGTGTATTAAGAGACAAATCCTCAAAGAAGTGCGATGTTTTTCATGTAAGCTTGTAAAACCAGGAGATTAAACATGTTACATACTGTAGGTGTATTTCATCTAAAGAATAAACTAAATCACAGCCAGATTCTGCCAGGGGCCCCACATACTCCAGCATGTGTTTCTTTGATCCTGATTAGAAACTTGTATTGACAAAATCACATTCCTTTTGTCATGTTGAATCTGTTCCCCTGAGAAAAGTGCATTCATTAAAGCTCTATCTGCATTGATTTAGCATTGCACACAAGTCAAACTGTACACTTTTAAAACAGCACAAGTTGTCATTTTAGACTTTTAAAAGCTATAAATCACATGCAGTCATTTCTAAGAGTTTTCTTTCTCTCTAGTAAAAACTATATAGAAGCTGAAAGAGTCCAAAAGCACTTGTTGTAGGGGAGAGCATGCTCTTGGAGCCACTGTCCATATAGCTGCTCTAATTTCTTTGACAGTGGGCTGTGTCTGTTTGATATTTTCCAGGATTTGTGCAACATGAACAGTAGACATGTATTTTTCATGATTGTGCAGCCCACCATCTGAATTGTGATGAGAGCTGAAGGTCCAGTGGGTCACAGTCTAAACACTCCTCTTATATAAGAATACTGAAGGAATAGTCTCAAGAATAAAACCACATAACTACCAGGACTGTTTTTAAAAAGTATATATTTTATTTCTTTGCAGTAATTTAGTCAGGGGAGAATAGTATTGTTTTCTCAAGTTTCCATAATGATACTAACATGGCCAGCCAGTTCCAGTACAATATAAAACTTCTTTTCATCAGTAAACACATAAAAGCTATATTGGTCATTTCTAATTGAACATATTTTTATGTACTCTGGTTTGCTATATGGCTTTTTATTATTATTGTTCATATACAAAGGTCTTTGTTTGGTGACTGTTGCAATAATGCAGTTTCCTCTTAAAATCGAGATAGATGGCCAAATCCCTCCTGATATTTTAGTCCCACATAAGCTGTTGATTGTGTTTGCTTCAGATGATTGCGTCATAAAGTCCACATAACATGTTTTTTCACTATTTTCAGATATAAATCTTTCTTGTATGCCAAAAACAAGCTCCCTGTCTGCCTCTCTTGCTGATGGACTTTTGCATTGCGTGCCTTCACTGTATTGAAATGAGCTGGCTGTCAGTTCACTCCTACCCACACGGTGTGAAAATGCCACAAAAGCAGCTATACTTTCTGTCATCCAACCACAAATTAGCATCAAATGCATATTTCTGCCAGCCTTTTTCTCTAAGCGATGGCCACTTAATTAATATGCAGTGAATAAAAGCACATTGGACGTCTGTGGCCTTACTGTTGATGAGGTACATGTCAGACCTAATCCTTGTGTATTGTGTGCTGGGTTTATTCCAACGTTCTCATGTGTCATTCAGACTCTGTGCACCATGCAGAGCTTAAAAAAGCTGAAGTTTGAGTTGACATCCACAGTCAACAAGACAGTCACACAGCAGACAACATGTCCACTGTCACAGCTCTGTTCTTGATCTGAATGTAGTCACAACTTCTCCCTGCTTCTGCAAGGAGCTCAGTCACTTGAACTGAGAATTTATGGAAAGTTTCCCTTCTGAATATTACACTCTATTACATATATTAGTTATGAGTTATGCCAATGAAAGATGAAAAAAGAACTAAAAATCTGTTTGCGATCTCATATCTTTTAATCGAACCATAAATCACTCAATAATAGTGTAACTTATTATTTGTTTGTTTATCAAATACAGAAAGTGATGTTTTTGTGCAAAGGACATCTTTTAAAGTGAAAATAACACAACTTGTTTAAGTTTCACTCTGAGGTAACAATGGTGAAATGTAAATGTAAGCACATTATTTTGCTGTTGAGGCCTGTGCTTTGATCAGCCTGTTTTGATCATTGAGCTGTACCATACTTTCTCCCTCTGCCTCTCATATTTACTCCTCCATCTGTGAGTTGGATGACACGCTCTGACCTTTAGGCTGTTTATGCCAATGTTGCTCTTGTATAATGGTGACACTGGGCCCATCACTAATACCAGAGGAGCTATATCTGTGTTCCAGCTCCTCAGTCACCTCGCTATATGCTTGGCCCGTGGCCTATTTTTTATTCATGAACTTATTTATTTACAACGTCAACCTTTTACAGTACATCTCTGACACTCTGCCCTTTGGATTTCTCTCATAGTCCCACACTGAGGCCTGAAGTGCTCATGTTGTTTTGTAGTGAATGGATATGGGCCTGTATCGTGGTTCCTCCAACATTGTCTTCTTGTTTCTTTCGTGCAGCTTGACAGGTCAAGAATCACGATTTCTATGGAGAATTAAACTTTCAGGATCTGCCTGGTGAAAATACAGAGAACGTACAGGTTATTTTACTATGCTATGAATACCAAATATGTAAAAAAAAAAAGTACAGTGTACATTTTTAATACTGAAATATCAGTTATTTTTTCTGTAATAATTATTTGTAACTGATACATCGGGCAAGGTGTCATCTTTAAAAGCTTATCAAACAATCTAGGCCCCATTAGAAAGCATGCTTTAATATAGGCCTGAAGGCTTTGTCTTCAGGCTTCATTTTTGTGTGATTTTCCATGACCTCTTTGACTTTTAGGATTTTAACAGCTAAAATGTTTTACTATGTTCCATGAATTAATTAAAATGTATTAAATAATTGTATTTATAAATTGGAGTTGTAGAGGGAAAATGGGCTTATAGTTTAATCATGTTTTGTATTATTTTAAGTACAAAACGTCTTGTTCCATTGGTAGATACATGTGAAAAATTAGGACACCCTTTGAAAGCCTGTGTGTTTTTGGAACATTCTTTGACATATGGATATTTATTCTTAATTTTACCAATACAGTAAGATTAAAGTAATATCATTAAACAATTAACACTGAAGAAAATACTTTTCAAGATCATGAAAAAAATGTAATTCCAGCCAAATGCATATTCCAACTGAGAAAAAGGTAGGACATCCTACCACCTAATAGCTGGTGTGACCTGTGTGGCCTTTGGCTGAAATAACTGCAGTGAGACGCTTCTTGTAGCCATCTACCAGTCTCTGGCATCGGTCTGAGGAAAGTTTGCCCCACTCCTCAATACAGAATTCTTTCAGTTGCGTGATGTTTGAGGGGTTTCTTGCATGTACAGCCCGTTTCAAGTCAGCCCACAGCATCTCAATGGGATTAAGATCTGGGCTTTGACTTAGCCATTCCAGGACTCTACATTTTTTAGTTTTCAGCCGGTCCTTGGTGGATTTACTGGTATGTTTTGGGTCATTGTCATGCTGCAGGGTCCAGTTCCGCTTCAGCTTTAATTGTCTTACAGATGGTCTCACATGTTCCTCCAGCACCCTCTGATATACGATGGAATTCATGGTAGATTCTATGATGTTGAGCTGGCCAGGTCCTGCTGCAGCAAAGCAGCCCCAAACCATGACACTTGAACCTCCATGTATCACAGTTGGTATGAGGTTCTTTTCCTCGAATGCTGTATTTGGTTTACTCCAAACCTGTCTTCTGTTCTGGTGTTCAAATAATTCAATTTTAGACTCATCTGTCCACAGAACATTATTCCAGAAGTCCTGGACTTTGTCTATATTCTCTCTGACAAACTTCAGTCTGGCCTTGATGTTTTTGTTAGAGAGCAAAGGTTTCCTCCTTGCACACCTCACATGCACGTTGAAGTTGTGCAGTCTCTTTCTGATTGTACAGGTATGCACTTTCACATCAACAGTAGCCAGAGCCCGTTGTAGATCCCGTGATGATGTTTTAGGGTTCTTGGAGACTTCTTTTAACATCTTGCAGTCTGCTCTTGGGGTGAATTTGCTTGGACGACCAGACCTGGCCATGTTGGCAGTTGTTTTGAAATTATAGTGGAATGGCTAATTGCAAAATCTTTGGAGATCTTTTTAAATCCCTTACCAGACTCACAAGCTTCTACAATTTTTTTTTCTGAAAGCTTCAGACAGATCTTTTGCTCTCGCCATGGTACTCACTCTCACTTCACCAGTCAGGAGCACACCAAACTAAATGTCTGTGCTTTCAATAGGACAACCCTCCTTCAAAATGATGTGTAACCATCTTCTTATCCTGTGCACCTGGTGTGGCACACCTGTGTGTGATTTGAGCCATTTTAAGTCTAAATAAATGTGGGGGTGTCCTAACTTTTTCCTCAGTTAGAATATGCATTTTTCTGCAATTACATTTTACAGATGATCTTCAAAATCATTTCTTCAGTTTTAATTGTTTAGTTATATTACTTTAATCTCTCAGTATTGTTAAAATTGAGGTTAAATATCCATAGATCCAAAAATGTTACAAAAATACACATGCTTTCATAGGGTATCCTAACTTTTTCACACGACTGTAGATAGAAGTGAAATTTACTGAAATCATGATGATTCAAGTAATCTTAACTTAGCTAGATTTTAGGTTTCGCAGTGTTGTAATATCTTCATTGTTAACTGCTATTCACACACTCACAAAGTTTTATCTCATCAACCTTTGCAATATTTGTTTTGTACTGTTTATATGTGGATTTAGAACAGGTAGAAGAAGAAGCTACAACTGTTATTGTACCTAAAAAGTTGCTTCCCAAACAGCACTGAATGTCTTTTTATACGCAAAACTGCCTCCTAAACTTCTTCTCTGCTCCAGCAAAGTTGTCACTGCACATTACACAGACGTAAACTTCCTGTGTGGGCCTGCCTTCAAAGGATGAAAATAGGTTAAGGGTAAACAGTCACGCAGTTCTCCAACACATCACGCAAATATATCAAAGTCAAAGCTGAGCACAAAGTCTGAGCAAGGAGAGACACGCCTTGTTTTGATCGAATGCATCTCCCTTATTAACTTGCATGATTAATCACCTTTTGTCTACTCAGTGCCAACCTTTGCATCAAATCACCTCTGGGCAGCCATTTTGGACCCAAAGAGGATATGTAAATGACCACGATATTCTGATACCATTGACCGGTTAGTGAACATTTTGTAGTGAGATGTTTAATATGGGCAAGACCTGGCTTAGAAGTGGTTTATAGTTTGGCTTTGTTGAATAGAAAGTAACAGTATCTTTCATGCATGCTAAAAATCGCATCATTATCTGATTTCTGAATTTATTTGATTATTTAAATGCCATGTTAGCAGTTACATCTGATGTGAGTCATTTCATTTTTGTCTGAAATGTCTGATTGTTCACATCTGTGGAGGTTTTAGCAAGAAAGTGAAAGAGAAATTGTTTTTTTTTTTTTTTTTTTTTTAATGAATCACATTTTCTCTTCAAAAAACAACAGTTACTTTAAAGGTGCATTGTGTAACGTTTCTGCTGAAGGGTCCTTCTACTGCGTGTTTCTATGGAGATATCATTGCTCTGCCTGGAATGTTCCACAGTATGTCATTAAAAAGCTCGACCTTACATTTATTTACAGTAGGTTTATACCTCAAAAATACCTAGAAAAACTTGGTCTGGTTTTGGTCTCCATGAAGATAGAAAGGTTTAATACCATAGTGTGAACCATTCCAGACAAAGCAATAACTCTCCATAGAGAAAAGCATTTGATGAACCGTCCACCAGAAAAGTTTCAGAATGCACCTTTAAAAATCCTTTTATTAACTTGTAACCAGAGGGCCTATATCATGTTTTGCTAATTTTTTCTAATGTCATGCTGCTATACAAGGCAATAGTTGTTTTTGTCATTTGTGGCAATAGCTAGATGAACCTTATTAGTCAGAGTATTAGAAAACAGGATAGTACTAAGAGCTTGCCTTTGAGGTAAACACCCAATTGAAATTACTTCCCTCTCTTTGTTCTTGCTGCTGCGTTCAGGTCCTAATATCAAACAGTATGCATTGTGATCTGATTTACATGAATAAGTTATGTGGAGTGGGCACGTAATGACCTACAAAGGACCCAAAGGCAGCATGGTGCAGTGAGACGCATAGAAAGTCAAGGGGCCATTCCTTGTTGAATAATTAAGCCTAATGATCAGGTATGGTAATGCGTGATGAATATTGCATGCATTTGTATATGACGTATGGAATACGGCTAATGAATGGAAATGGAGAATCACAATGTTCTTCACAAGGTCAGACCAGACAAATATGCTTCAGATCCGCTGGGCTCTTCATGCATACAAAGTGTAGGCACAGAGGAATAAATACAGATTAAAATACACTACTGACCTAACTATGTGGAATACACCTGAGCCTTAGCGCAAGCTGTTTGAGGTAAAATATAAAGAAGCCCTGACACGTTTTTTTACGGTGCATTGTGTAACTTTCCTATTGGATGTTCTGTCAAATGCTTTTCTTTTAACGGTGCATGGTGGAACTTTTCTGGTGGTGTATTGTGGTATCTATATCCATGAAGACAAGCAGCTGATGCCAGATTTACAGGTCAGATCTGTGGCGAGAGGTGACCCCACTCACAATGGAGCATTTTAAAGGTCTCTATTAAAACATAAGATACATAACTTTAAAATTATATTGTAGTACTTTTCAGGTAATGGAATACCATCAATCCAGTGAGTAGATGGCAGACCCGCCACCACAAAAGTTACATAGAGTACCTTTAATCATAGTTCTTACACAGGAGTTGTCTTTCCAGTTCCGTTAGCCCCCATTTCTTAAACATTACATCTAGGCCTATCTGCAGTCGGCCTGTAACAGGACATAGATTAATGCAAACGAATATGATTATACTATTATTATTTTGTTCATGCATATTTCTTGAGACCAAAAGCAGCTTTAAAGGGACAGTGTGTAAGATTTTTACCCGTTAATTACTGAAATTGAAGATACCCATTCAAAAAGACATTGTTTTCCAAGCCTTTTCACTTCCATCATGAAATCAAAGTATTCTTTTGGACTTAGATATAGTCACATAAAAGGGGGATCTTCCCCATATAGAGGCAGCCATTTTGAATACGAGAGCCGCAGAAGGACATTTGGGCTCCGCCTTTGGCAAGGCTCGTGGTTTTGGGTAAACAACACAAGCATGCTGCCGGATCAGACTCGTAATGGATCTAACACGTGTTTTGGACTAAATTGTTTTACTGGATTTTATTTGCTGGATCCTTACGGACAAATTGAGAGCAAGTCTATGGTGAAATACAGAGTTTGACCTGTGCAAAGCATTCTAAGGTAAGCTAACGTTGTTTTGTGCTTTTCCATATAAAAGCCCCATGTGCTCGGGGAGTGATTGTTTTGCAGGGAAATGAATTGCATAGTCAAAAAGAGGAGACTGTAAGGTTTCATTTGATGTGTAGAGTGTCATGGTACATGATCGGGAATGTGTGTTTTCATGAGAAAAGAAAAAAAAAAGGTCTGCCGTAGCTAAAACAGAAAGTGCAATAGCGACTATCCACCTATGCGCCACGAATCCTACACACTGGGGCTTTAACAACATTTGGGGCATCAGGAACATATTCTGCTACATTATACCTCAATAACACCATGCAGTTGGTTAACTTGAAGTTTCTGAATACAGTGACTGCGTGCACATGGAAAACTCCAAACCGATTGCAAACTGATTGGGGTCGTAACGGCTGCATGTGCACAGGGATTGGTTTGGATTGGGATTGGTTTGCCCCATCCCCCAGGAACCCCTGGCCTAGGCCGATAGCAAACCACTTGGCATCGTCATGTGAACGATTTCGGATTGGATTAGCATACTGTGCATGGGCGCGCCAGAATTTCAGGAATGTCACCCGGAAGTTGTAGGAGTGGTAGGGGGTGCCTACGGCGTCATAAGTAGTGCTTGTTGTTGCCGGCCTTTCGGACGAAAACATGGCTGTGAAGAAAGCTACAAGCTCGCACTACTGGACCGAGGCAGGGTTTGCTCGGACCCCGGAGCAAATCAAAATCAAGTGGAAAAAAGCCAGGGTGGCATGTGCCACGGCAAGAAAGAACAACGGGAGAGCGGTCAAGACCGTACAACTTGCCCGCATTACGACAGCGTTCTTCACGGCACCAACAAGTCCCATCTTCCACCATTTCGGGACTACGAACATAACGTAGAATCGAAACGCGTTGTTTGCTCTAAGCCCGATAAAGGAATAAGAGTATGCGGTAAATTTCGTCTTTTCTGGAATTATTCAATGTTCCTGTTGTTACCGGCACCTGGAAGCTGTGCATGGAGTTTTGAACTTTTGAAATAACGCACAGGGTACTTTTTACAAACATTTTGAGTTATCTATTGTGACCTCATAGTATCAGAAGAGAGTGTGGTTTTTTTAAACTGTTGTATAACTTAAATATTAAAAACGTAAATATTAAAATCTGTGTGGAAATTTACTTAAGTTGTTCACTCAGACAGGACAAAACAGAGTGGTAGGAAGAGACAACAGAATATAAGCTAAGCATTACAAAGACATACAAAATGAAAGTGTGGTTGTGTAATTTTCCCCAGAAATTACATAAATGAACAATAAACCCATAGCTACAAATTTAATGCCTTTATTTGTGGCACAAAAGATGCAAGCAACAAAAAACAAGGCAGAACATGATTAAAACATGTGCGGTATAGCTCCCAATCCTCGTAATTTTCATTGTCCTCGATTGCTTGTAGTATAAAACGCCGACTACACAGTTCGTGTCGTATTAAAGAAACCAAAAACGCTGTTTTGTCGTTCATACGAACAACCTAACTGCAGAATGCACACCACGTATGCCAATGCTGCTCTGTCAAACTCCTCGAAAAGCCATCGCAGTATACTGCCAGATAGCTGTGTTGTGTTTTTATTGAGTAGCCATCACCCAGAAGTAGTTGGACTACAGCGCCACATAGCGTTGCGGAGGCGGTGAATCTGATTGCGCGACATGCATGTGCACTCGGATTGGACGACAGACCACCCGCCGAGCAAGTGCGAAAAAAAACAACCCAATCCTGATCCAATCCTACCATGTGCACGCAGTCATTATCGCGAACAGTGATTTCATAGTATATTTAACCCAATATCCCTAACTTTCCACCAAAACATGAGCAGTCAAAGCATTCTAGTGAACTGGTGGGTTTGGTAAAGTGGTGCTAGTTTCTTTGAAAACTGTGAGCTGGTTGTCATTAAACCCCTATGTAGAACCCAGCTGACTCAAATTCATGTAAGTCATTATGACACTTCCAGATCCCAAGATGTTTGTCAGTGATTATTCCTTTTCTGTCCGCATATCAGTTCTTCCAGTCTCCGCTCATTTGCGTACCTTGTTGACCTTATGACATTTTTTCCATTTTAAAACCTGTTATAGCTGATTCCCTTTGAGGATTAATGTGAATTCTCCTGATCTGATTAACATATCCCAAGTGTTATACATTTCCTGAATAAATTACAATTGTTTAAACCATGTGTGCAAATTGTCTGGACGTTGTCATGGTCATAGCAGCGTTTTTAGCATCTATAGTAAAGCTTCATTTCCATTGTTTTGTCTTATTTAGTTTATTCCCGATAACTGATTTAGATAATGATAAGAACCATCTCTTCCTGTAAACGCGTTAGGCTCATAGCATAGAATGATGAAACACTGAAGTGTTTTAAGTGTAGCTGATGTCAAAAAGTTGATACTAATTGATACTAAAACTACTACAATTTAAACAAGTATTGATACTGAACACAATAACATATATTGGACAAAATTGCAGCTTTCTCTTGATCTATGTCAGATCTGGTATAATATCACATTGCAAGACTAATGAAACTTTAGTTATTTTGTGTTATAAAGTATGTTTATCCATCCATTTTCTTCTGCTTATCCGGGTTCGGGTTCGGGGGCAACAGCCTAAGCAGATCTGCCGCTATGGATCCTCCTGTGGGTGGTGGACGCTCACTGTCAAGCACCCACCCCAGGCCTGGCTCCAGGGTGGGACCCCAGTAATGCCAATCTGGGCGACGTAACTGGCCTTGCTGCGTTTCTCATCATAGGGGCCGTCCCCTAGGACCTCTTTGCCTGGGGTGACTCTACATTGCTCCTGGGATCATTCGGGCACTCAAACCCCTCCACCACAACCCAAAACATGCACCATAGGTACCTCCAGCTTAGGTCCTGACCAAGCTGAAGCAAGAAGATCATGGAGATGGTCCCCGGGCGCCCTAATGTGTGCTGCCCACTGCTCCTAATATATGTATATATATATAGGATGGGTTAAAATGCAGAGAAGAATTTCTCCAGTGTGAGATCAATAAAGTCACTTCTTCTTCTTCTTCATTTAGGTGGTGGTTCAAGGAGGGGTGTTTATGTTTATTATTATTTTTTTATCATTGTACTACTGAAATGATTATCAAGTACCAATACTTATCCTTTATATCAAGCTCTAATTTGAAATTTTAGTATAATTTGAGCTGTTCTAAGTGCCTGGATATTGCTTAAATTGTGGCCTGGCATCACCTTTCTTTCCACAATCCAGGAGCTAGTACGCCCAGATAGCAGCTTACATTCAGCAGGAAGAGGTCTCCCGTCGACTCAGACCACAGGCATTTCTTCCATCACCTCCCTTCCTTTTTCTACATCTTCCTCTCCCTCCCTCCTCCTCTCTTCCTCCCTTCTTTCCTTTCCTCCATTACCCCTAAGCCCCTGCTGCTCTCTCTGGCCCAGCTCCCCGCTGCCTCTGTCCAGGAGTGATTACACGTGTATGCCACTGGCGTGAGAAAGACGAGAAGTGTGAGGAAAGGTATAGAGGATTATGTCTTGCTTCACCTGCATGTGCCTGCAGGTTCATAGCAGTTCACTGGATAAGCCCGAATCGAGAACTACTGTGAAGGGAAAGCAAAAAAGATACTGCTG
Organism: Paratrypauchen microcephalus; assembly: GCA_036785185.1. Classification (NCBI taxonomy): domain Eukaryota; kingdom Metazoa; phylum Chordata; class Actinopteri; order Gobiiformes; family Gobiidae; genus Paratrypauchen; species Paratrypauchen microcephalus. The sequence continues at coordinate 7,388,320 of JAVJIX010000032.1, forward strand.
TCGGGATTAGTGCAGAGTTGCAACAGCCAAACAACTTAAAGCTACAAAATCAGCAAAATTACATATACAGGCGCTGACTATAGATTCAAAAGTTTTTCATCAGAAACAATTGATTCATCTGTCCCTGCTTTTTTTATTTTTTATTTTTATTTTTTATCTTCTAACATCTTGCATCATCTTTTTTAGCTGCTTGATGAAAAGATCAATACATGGTTTTGCTTTATCTCAAGGACTACTGACTCATGTAATGGATCTCTTCAAGTCATAACAAATACTTTTAGAATATCAGCAACAAAGCCAAACCAGGATGTCAGATTTCAGATTTCAAGCATTTATTGTCATTGCACAAGAAGAAGATGCAAGTTAGTCCAAGTTGAGCTAACTCCAACTGAGCATACGGACAAAATAAAATATGCAAAATAATAAGCTAAAAGGAGTTTTTGTAGTTAGAAACTAGACCCAAAGTGGTTTAATGTAATAGACTGATGTTTAAAGGCACATTTGGTGTTAGGTATGCCATATATTTCATTAAGATTTGGAATGTTCCACAGTATGACATTAAACACGTCTGTCTCCAGGAAGACAAGTGATGGCATCAGGCCAAGTTACAAGTCAGATCTGAAGACAGGAGACCATGCTGTAAATGCACCGTGATTTAAATAAAGGAGATGTAAGCTTAATACCATACTGTGGAACATTCCAGGCAAAACAATAACATCGCCATGGAGATGACTAGGTGCTGTGCCTTCCACTGGAAAAGTTAGATTCTGTTTATTCACAAAATTGCAGAAGTAGACAATTAAAACTTGATTATTTTCCTGATTTGATTTTTACTGTTCCTAATCAAATGATGAACTGATATGCCCTTTATCCCAAAACCTATATTAACGCTGTAGTTTGATGGATGAGATCATGTCTGATAAAATTCTACTCATAATTTAACAATTTAACAAACATAGTCATTTTGCTAACTTCAGTAACAGTTTAAGCAGCAGTTATCTAATCTAAAAGTCAAACAGTCAATAACTCTGAAGTTTCCCATTTTGTCCTGATTTGGAGCATGCGCTTTCAAATCACATCAAACCCACTCATTCCACACATCCGCAGGGCCATGCAAAGGCATGAGGCATATTATATCCAAAAGTCCCAATAATCTGTTGTGAGAGGGCTCCAAGTGTATAGTAATAAAAGGGAGAGAGGGAGGAAGCCATTTCTGCAAAGCTTTATGTAGGCCAGTGGAAAGAATATCAGCCAAAATTGATTAGCATTTGAGCAGACACAGTAGGCTGCAGGGGGTGTGGATGGGGAGGGGCGGATGAATATTTATCAGTGAAAAGTCTTCAGATTCTGCCAGGCTCCTCGACACACCCAGCGGCTTCGGAAATAGAGAGGAGAGACACAGGCGTCTGGTTACATAAAGAGATTTAGACACTGGCGGAGATGGGGAGCACAGATTTATTGTGTTTTCTCTTAGACTTCACCTTACTTATACTTTGGTAATATTATTTTGAAGTTACTAATAGTATATTATTACTAAACTTTTTGTAAACCACATATTTGTATATACTGTACAGTATGCAGTTATATTCAAGGATTTTTTGCCTTATTTTATTGGCTGGTACATATGCAAGCGTGAAAGGGGTGAGTGACATTCAGCAAATTGTTGAAGCTGGAAATTTATCACTCATGACGTTCATGCTGGTATTCAATCCAGGGTTTCATTTAACATTGCAAAACCACATATTATACACATTATACATATAATTGTGCACCACAATGCTCTAATTTGTTAACATGTTCCTTTTTAGGTATGCTAATTGATTTGATAACAATCAGCTTTTTTATTGCAGGTAATGACAGTTTAGTGAAATAAATATATTAGGGCTGTCAGTTTAACACGTTAATTAGATTAATTAATTACACTGCAAATTAACATTATAAAAATTAACACAATTATGAGTGGCAATTCAATGCTTGCACATTTTAAATTTGGAGTGCGGCGAGCAAATCGCTGCTCGGGCCTTTGAATGGCAAGTTTATTTATAAAAAGAACGAAGACGGGACTATCAAAAAGTTTTTGTCAAAAATAATTTTCCGATTACCGAAGCTGCTCCAGCCTGACGGATCATTTGAACGATAAACATGTCCGGACAAGTTCCATTGTAAGCGATGATAGAGCGCACTTCACCAAACCACGCTCGCAGAATTGAATTGAATGAGCAAAGCGACCCCAGAAAAACTGACAAACTCAATCGTAAAGTGGGTTCATTCATTTGTTCGCTCACTCACTCACTCACTCACAATCTCTCTCTCTCCCTCTTTCTCTCCCTCTCTCTCAATCTCTCTCTTTCACACTCTTAAAATGCGATTAATTAGATTAATTACAAATCCTGTAATTAGATTAATATTTTTATTCACCTGACGGCACTAAAATATATACAGTGGTACCTCACCTTACGAAAGACCCAACAAATGAAAATTCCAAGTTACAAAACACCTTCACGTTAAATTTTGGTCTCTAGATACGAAAGAAAATTCAAGTTACGAAACGCGAAATCTCAAAAATTCAAATAATGCGCACTCAGCCAAACACATTACAGTGAACCCTCGTTTAGGTTCCAGAAATAGCCCGCAATAAGTGAAATCCGCGAAGTAGGACAATTTTATATTTTACAATTATTCTACATGTTTTAAGGCTGAAAACGCTTCACCAGACACATTATACACCTTTCTGAGACTGGTATTAACATTTTTCTCTTGTTTAAACACTCAAACTTTTGTAGATTTTCATTAAAATATATTAATAGTGGGGGGGGGGGGGGCACGTGACGCGCGGACACGTGCGCGCGGACACGTGTGTTTGTTTTGGTACCACATATCCATGCCATGTGCGAAAGTCGAGTGGAAAGCGACCTGGATATCATTTTGGGCAAGACTCAAGCCAATGCTAACAGTGCCAAACCGCTAACAGACGCCTCTGAGCACCAGTCCTCACCACAAGACCAGGTAAGACCAACCTGCGCTCACAAGAGTTGGTTGCATTTCACCCCGGCTCCAAAATCAGACCGCTATCAATGCGTCGCCAATACTCCACAGCTCTCTAGGACGGTGTCGGGTTCGTGAGGGGAAAAGACCCACTGTCTCCTCTGTGCGCGCGAGTGTCCTCCCCCCGCTGCGGTTCCCCCGGACACCGCGCGGCCAGGCGCCAGGCCCGTCCATGTTGATTCTTGGCTCTTCCATTTGTCTGGCTCGCACTCAGTCTCTTCCATGGCTCGTGCAAGTAAACAAAGGCCACACCTCCTGTCACCCAGGCGCTCTCGTGAAGGACATCTGAGACTCTGTCCCTACCATCCCTGGTCTAGACCTGGTTTAGTCCTGGTTTAGACCTGGTTTAGTCCTGGTTTAGACCTGCTTTAGACCTGGTTTAGTCCTGGTCTAGTCTCTTAGCTAATCAGGGCGCAGGACAGAATGTTACACTGTAAAAAAAAGTTACACTATAAAAAAAAAAAAAAAAAAAAAAAAATTGAACAAAAAAAATCCGCGAAACAGCGAGGCCGCGAAGAGTGAACCGCGATACAGCGAGGGTTCACTGTATACGCTTTTCTCAGACTGGATTTAAACTTTTCTCACATTTATCTCTCGTTTAAACACTCAAACTTTCATAGATTTTCAACAAAATGTATTAATAGTGAAGTGTGGGGGGAAGGGGGAGGGGGGAGAAAACTGCGCGCGGACACGTGTGTGATAGCGCAGCATGACCCGGCGCGGGGTTTATTATTATTATTATTATTAATGAGGTCCAACGTGCTCCATAAGCATAAGAAATCCAGGGTTCTCTACAAAGGCGAATGGTAAGTCACTCATTGTGATCGTTTGTGCTCCTGGCTCTGTTCTCCTGTGCCTTCGCGCTGTCAAGGGGCATTTTTTTGTCTCCTTTTCAAACTCTCCTGCAGCGTGAGCTGACTCGTCTTTGGCTGGGTTGCCTGTAACTCACTGTATTGTGTCGGGTGTTTGTTTTTGAGGTGCCGTATCAGATTGTGGTGTTAAATGTAGCCCTTTCCTTTCCACCCCTTGCAATCCCAAGTTTACATATCCCACCGTTTGCTATGTCAATGTTGTTGTCATCAACTTTATAGTATTTCCAGACCCAGACATACTCGCCAAGCATTATAGCATTCTTATAGCGCTCATTATAGCGCTCTTCTTATCTCTTCTCTGTACTCGCGTTTTGCGCTTCGAGCTGCTTCCGTGTATTTAACCAATAGTGTGTCATGCCGCACGCGTTGATGTTGCTGTGTGAAGTCTCACTCTGTGCCACCGCATAACCATAGATCTCATCTAGGATATGTTAAAAAAAATAATAAGAATACTTGCTACTAGCAAGTGTAAATAATGGGTGGGGATTTATGACGATTTATGCAACGGTGGGCGACGAGGGTCCGAAAGGAGGACAAAATGTAAAAAAGGAGGACACGTGACAGACGGCCGGACAGACAGCTCTAAAACCGGACTGTCCGGACGAAATCCGGACGAATGGTCACCCTACTTAGCCAATCAGGACGCAGAACACAGTGTTACACTATAAAAAAAAGTTACACTATAAAAAAAAACAACCTTGGAACCGGGCCTTGGAACGAACCAGGCTTTTTCCATTGAAATAGCTACTCAACTTACGAAAAATTCACGTTACGAAACCACTTCTGGGACGAATTAATTTCGTAAGGTGAGGTACCACTGTATGTGTCTATGGGCTGTAGTGGACCACCGCCCCATCTGGTGACAGAGTTTAAGTCCACCTTTTTGCCTGACTTGTCCAGAAGCCTTGCTGGTGGCTGTGTTTACAGCTTTCACCTTGCCCAGGGATGTTTAGTAGTATTTCCCCTCAGCGCTCAGCTCAGGTGTGTCTCTGCATTAGTTAACCGTATTGAACAGCACAGGTCTGAACCCAGAGCACAGTGGCACACCGACCAGTTTACGAAAGCACTACAGGAGCCAATGAATATATGCATCTGAGCAGGGAGAGTGCTCGGTCCCATTTAAGGTCATAGTGATGTATTGAATGTGAACTTGGAAGGATACTACAGAGTTTAACATATGAATATCTGAAACAGCGTTTACTCCCATTAAACTATTTTTCTTCTAAGCCTTTCTATTCAGTAAATTAACAATGTTCATTAGTCATATTCTCATTAGTAATATTGTAAAGCTACAACATATGTTATATATTCTAGGCAAACAAGAGTTATTAAAGTTGTACAGTACATGGATGTACAGTTAAATCAGTGCTTCTCAATTATTTTCTGTGACGACCCCCCTAGGAAGAAGAAAAAATTTCACGCCCCCCTTCCTGCGCGTGACTATAAATAGTATTATTTGTCTAGAAAATTGTTATGAGAACACCATTGTATCCTTTTATTAACATTATAAACAAAAAAAAGAAAGAAACTTACAACAAAGACTGCACTGAGGACTCAAATATTAATGTGTTTTTAATAGAGGTAAGATCTTAAGCCCAAGCCCGAGCCCGACCTGACCCGACCCGAATTTCGGGTCGGGTTCGGGCCTAAAATGTCAATCATTGCTTCGGGTCGGGCTCGGGCTCGGGCCGGGCTTCTCTCTCGCTGACTTTTAAAAAAAAATAAATATATGTTTATAAAAATGTATAATAAAACGATGTGTGGATACTAAACTAAGGAATACTTGTTTTAAAATAAATAATTTGGATAAAACAGAGAAGGCGCTGTAAGGTAATTGCTATTTAACTATTAAACAGGAGCCGCTCTTAATAATCTTCCCCTCCGCAAGTCCGCATCTATTTTGACCTGGTATCCCCAATATGGAGGAGCAAGAAGTTAAGGATAAACTAAAGGCAGGAGAACTGAAAAGACAAACACGCACCGGTAAGAGTGAGGTGTGGAAAAGCTTCAAATTGATTGTTGAAAATGCTACAGAAACTTGCGTTGGCTTCGCTGAATGTAGTCAATGTGGCGCTTTGCTTTCATACGAGAGCAAAAAGACTGGCACCTAATGTTCCCAGCTGCGCGCCTGCGCAGTTGCGCACTGCTCACACATTCTCAGCGCACAAGAAAATCTATGCAGCGCAGGGAAGAAAGAGTTCCGCTTTTTTTTTTTTCAGCCGCAGGGTCATCTGAATACGGGGGAATCGTCCAGTATTCAGAAACAAAAGTACGTGTCTCGTATTAAACTTCTACCGGTGTAAGCCACGAGCATGCGCAAGCCGCGAGCACGTGCAGCTCTTTCCGCGTGTAGCGGGGGTGCATGTCGGATGTCGCGCACAGGGTTCCAAGGAGCGCTCAGGGAGTTAGTGTGTTTGCTCAGACACATAAAACATTAGGGGGAACATTCGACGCTGAGCAGGCATTTAAACAGCTGTACTAGCAAAATTGATGATCGTCAAACATCTATATTATCATTTGTTTCAAAAAAACGCCCCTCACAAATAAAATATGAAATTTCGGGTTTGCTTCGGGCTCGGGCCTGCAAATCAAGTTAATTGGTCGGGCTCGGGCCAGGTCGGGCTTTAATACCCGCGGGCCGAGTCGGGTCGGGCTGGATTTTTTAGGCCCGATCTTACCTCTAGTTTTTAATGCAGCTTTGCGCACATTTGTTTGCATTTTACAGAAATGAAACTTAAAACCACCTCATTTGCATAAGCTAAAAGCACTGAAAAAAAACGCTCTCTCCTTGGGCCACTGATGCGTCAGCTTCTGTCGGACTAAAGGACACGACTCAGTGGAATATACGTGTTTTTTCTGTGACAGAGGATGTTTTGTTAATGGTGAGACTGTGCGTAAATCGCATGTGAGAACGCCACTGCCAACTACTGTTGTTGATGTGCAATTACACTTAGTTCTAGTACAGTACAGCAAAAAAACATGTTTCCCAGGGTCCCCCTGGCATCACGCCACGCCCCCCCAGGGGGGCCCGCCCCACTATTTGAGAAGCACTGAGTTAAATGTACATCCATGGAGAAAAGCAGGCCAACTTACAGGTCCAGTCTCTCCTGGAAATCACTTAAACAAACCAACAATCCAAACACTGTTGAGTAAAACAAGTGACTATAACCTTTTTCTATCCCCGGAATAAATAATTCACTTATGATATAACATTTTACATAGTTTTATATTGTTTTAACACCTTTCTGTTCCCTGCCCTCACTGCAGAATGAGGTGTTAAACATAGCGATTCTCAAATGCAGTGAAATCTAAAGGATCCACTTGAAACCCATAATTATTCCCTCCCCTCACTGACATTAGCTTAAAATGGAGGGGATAATGATAGTGTTAAGCTCATATATTCAATAAAGCCTTCCATAATCACCATTATTCTGGAGCCCAGCCGACCGTAGCCTCTTTTGTGCCGTGACTGAGTCGTACATGTTGTTACTCAACATTACCCACACCTTTGAAGCATCCGATATCGCTGTTGTGTCTGGAGGTGGGACGTACAGGCTTTTAAGATAAAAGCATTTTGCATGACTTGATACCCTTCGTTCTAATGTGTCTAGGGATCACTGAGTACACTATCTATCTTACACTGCATCCTTCTTTAATGTATAATAAATCAGTCAGGTGCAATCTGTAATAAGAGTGTTGGAGAGAATGGATTGAAAAGAAAAGTGTGGCCGTGCAGCTATGTTTTATGGTTAGCATCAATTTGCCTTTGAAATAGCATTGTATATTTTTCAACTTTTAAAAACTTGAGCTTAACAAATAATGCTTTGATCAGTGGGAATAGTGCTATCTTGTTAATGAGGGCAAATTAGACAAACTTGTAGTGCAGTGGTTGTTGATTGGCTGAACTCTCACTTTTGTATTTTTTGTCTTTTTTGCAGAGAGAAAGGAATTTTCGATTCACTGTATGTTGAACACATATGGCAGAATTGACAATAAAGCTGACTTTGAACTTGAACTTGAACCTGTTTGTATTGCGAGGGCCTTCTGGGAAAGACTTGTGGAATCAAATGCATTCAGAATGTCAGCACTAGAGAATGCAGGGTTATGCAAACTATTGTGAATGAAGCACAACTTCAGGATTTGAATAACTAGCCATTATAACTTATTCTTGTCTCCATGGAAATGTTCTTACTTAAAATATTCCACAGTTCATCCAGTCAGCCCAAAATCAAGTTACAGGTGAGATCTGTGGAGAGGTGAATCCACTCACAGTAAAATGTACGGTTTCAGTGTATTTTTAGCAATAAGACACTTGAAATTGAATAAATGCAAGATATACAAATGTAGTGCGATGCTGTGGAACATCAAGAAAAATCTCCATGGAGACCAGTAGGTTATTGAAATATGAGTATGTTATTGCTTGGATAATCTGACGACTAGAGAATAACAAATGTAGCTTGGGTATTGTCATAAATGTGCCCTAACTGAACTCTGAATAGTAATATAGATGTGATTTTACCAGCCATTAGTTTTCAGATGGATGATTTTGTCCTTACAGATCGGTGAAAGGCACAGAGCCACATCACATAGAGTGGGTTCAGATCATCTGCTTCATGAAGTCCTCCGCTAATGAGGCCAATCACATTAGATGAATGGATAGGCTGGCTAATCGCATAATGCTTGTTAATTGGATGCATATTGTCACGGCCAGCAGTTATAGCATCATAAAGCCAGCCCCGCTCTGATCCAGGGAGGCTCTGCTCTGTGCTCCGAGTATCTGGCGTTTACATGGGCGCAAAGATCCATGACAAATCTCTCTCTCACCTCCTCTTTTCGCCACCTCTTGCTCTGTCGCTTCCTCTCGCTCATCACCCTCCAATAATCATTTTTAATTTGGGACTTCCTGTCTCCATTCCCTCTGCCCACCTGGGGAAATTTCATCAGCCATTTCTGCTTAATTACCTCCAAGACGCCGTCAGTCGCACCTAATTATAACTCAATTCTCACCGTTGGGTCTCTGAAGGGGCGGGCTACGAATTGAACTGTTAAAATGGGGTTTATGTGCGTGACCTCTATGACTCGCTGGTATAATAAGAACAGATGTTACAGAGGCATCCGTGGAGCTTAAAGATACTGTCGGTGTTGCATTAATGGGACAGTTAAAACCTCATTTTGTGTCTGTCAATGGAAATAAATAATTGAAAACCACTAACATTACTAAAGTTGCCAATAATTGGTGTGTTGAACTGGTTTTGTTTATTTATTTTATTTGTAAATTAATTATTATTTGAGCATGTAAAATACAGAATTTTGTTGAAACATAGTCACTTTTGTAGGATCTAACTAGAAATTATTAGGTTCATTTGTGAATGTTCTTATGGAAATACAGTGTTATCAACACCTCATCTGAAAGTATGATGTCATATTCTATCTATATACAGCTCTGGAAAAAAAATAAGAGACCACTGCAAAATTATCAGTTTTTCTGATTTGACTACTTATAGGTATGTGTTTGGGCAAAAGGAACATTTTTCTATCTAGTCTATAAACTACTGACAACATTCCCCCCATATTCCAAATAAAAATATGATCGTTTAGAGCATTTATTTGCAGAAAATGACAAATGGTCAAAATAACAAAAAAGATACATGTTTTCAGACCTCAAACAATGCAAAGAAACAAGATCAAATTCATTTTAAAACAACATAACTCTGATGTTTACACTTAAGAAGAGTTCAGAAATCAATATTCGGTGCAATAACTCTTATTTTTAATCACAGCTTTCATGCATCTTGGCATGCTCTCTACAAGTCATTCACATTGTTCTTGGGTGACTTTATTCCACTCCTGGTGCAAGAACTGAAGTAGCTCAGCTTTGTGTTTGTGTTTGAATTCAACAGATGCTGGAATGGAATGGCTGTAATACATGTAGAGATGCTGATTTCAGAAAAAAATGCATTGGTCTCTTATTTTTTTCCAAAGCTGTATCATATTCTTGAACTTGCTTACTTAACTTGTGGCCCACGGTCAAAACTTGGCCCTCCAAAGCATCTGTAATAAAAAAAACAAAAACAAAAAAACATAGCAGTTGTTATATTATCATTATTGAAACAGAGCCCAAACTGTGAAAAAAGTGATGGTGGGTCACACATCTATCCGGACCAAAAAACCCCTCAAAGGAATTAAGTTTCATAACCCTGTTCTATAATGTGAAAATCAATACAGAAAGGGACCCGTCTTATACTTAAATACAGGAAAAACAAATGTTTTTTGTTGTTAAGTGGACGAGTAGAACAAGTAATGGCCTCATAGAGTGCATTTTATGAAGCTATTTACTGTTGTGCTTTCATTTCAAGTGTGTACAGCTATTTTAGTTCACATATCCTTTCCTAATAAAAAAAACAACCTAATGACAAAGTTCAAGAACTAAATCCATATATTTTCTACTTTACCACTCTGTGAATATTAAGCACACTCTCCAGACACCACAATGACCTTAACCGTTTTCTGAGGAGGCACATGTTCAGGCCTTGGGACACTGTGGCTGTAAAGTTGATGCCATAGCTCATGTTAAATTCATGGGTTTTTCATAAAAAGCCAAACAGCCCATATATCAGACGAGTGCAGAGTGCCTTAATGATGGAGGGATGGAGAGAGAGGTGGAGGTCAGAGAAGAAGAAGTGTGCGCCAGATTGATAAGTGTTCAAGAAATGATTTACTGTCAGCCGTATAGGACTTGCATGTGCGAGCAAGCGGAAGATGAGAGAGTTTAACAGATGGTTCCACCAGAAAAGTCAGGAGCTAAAGTCTGATTTCTTATTTATTTGTTTGGTATAAACTGAACTTACTATCATGACCAAGGAGGTTACGGTTTCTCTATTTCTCTGTTTATTGCACTTGACTTGCATTTGACATCTTCAGATTTTGAGTTAGTATTATGATCCGGAGTAGCTATATCTAATAATCATTCATGTTATTACAATGGTGTAAACTAGTACCAGGGTATAGCTCACCAATACACAGCTCTGGAAAAAAATAAGAGACCACTGCAAAATCAGTTTTTCTGATTTTACTACTTACAGGTATGTGTTTGGGCAAAAGGAACATTTTTGTTTGAATCTATAAACTGACAACATTTCCCCCAAACATAATAACACCATGAATCAAGGACATTATCAATTGGCTAGAACAGGGGTCAGCAACTTGTGGCTCCGGAGCCACATGCGGCTGTTTGATCCCTCTGATGCAGCTCAGTACAGTGGTCCCTTGTTTATCGTGGTGGTTATGTTCTAAAAATAACACAGATTCTACACTTTTCTCAGACTGGCATTCACATTTTCTCACATTTCTCTCTTGTTTAAACACTCAAACTTTTGTAAATTTTCAACAAAAAGCACAGTATTATAGAATGAAACCAAAGATCCAAACCTGTGTTCAGGCCGTAAACATATTGCGTGTATTTCACAGTTCCTCTGACCGAGCCTCTTCGTCCTGGCGCCGCTTCGCTGTCGCGAGTTTTGTCGGGGAGAAAACTTGCAAACATACAGCACTTCAGAGTCACACTGCTATTGAACATTTGTATACATTTGGCTGAACACATTCTGTACTGTACAGGAGACACGGCACGGACGAGAATGATTGATGAATCAGCAAAGGTCTACAGTCCCTTAGCCAATCAGGATGTAGAAATGCGCGTTGATACACTATCAAAAAAATTTGAATTAAAAAATCCGCGAAAGAGCAAGGCCGTGAAAGGTGAACCGTGATATGGAGAGGGACCATTGTATTTAATTGAAATTTATTTTATTTTAGTTTGTTCACAGACACCTCATGTAAAACCGTTCCACACTATATGTCGTATGTGTATCATATGTGTATGTGATTGATTGGAGTTCTGCTATCGCTGATGAGAGAGGTGGGATTTTAGCACACCATGTCGGCTGCTTTAAAGGTACACTGTGTAGGATGGTGGCACATTGGTGGATGGTGGGTATTGCAGTTCCGGTTCTAGATAGGGCAGCCTTCGAGGGTCATAAACAACAGTAATAAGTAGCAGAATCTCCCAGGAACCAGTAGGTGGCGGTATGCGCAAGCAACGCGTAACCCGCCATTAACCCGAAAGTGAAAGTGTGTGAAATCCACGGGCCACTGCCGACAGCTATAAAGAAAATGGCGAAGGCGGAGCCCAAAATACAGTATGTCCTTTTGCGGCTCTCGTAGTTAAAATGGATGCCGCTACATGGGGAAGATCCCCCTTTTATGCAGGTGAAGTCCAACAGAATACATTGATTTCATGATGGAAGTGAAAAGGCTTGGAAAACACTGTATTTTGAATGGGTATCTTCAATTTCGGTAATTAACAGGTAAAAATCTTAATCAGTGTACCTTTAAAGATCCCATGACATGGTACTTCTTGATGCTTTTATATGGCTCCTTAATGGTTCCCTAATACTGTAAATGAATCCTTCTTCAAAATCACACTCAGTGCATGAGAAACAGAGATAAGATGAGAAAGAGTAATTTTTCTCTCTCTGAACCGTCCATAATGGGCGTTGTTGCTTGAATGCAAATGAGGAGAAAAGAGATGGCCAATAGTAGAGGGGGGGGCGTGGCCAAACTCTCCGCTCTCGGCTCTGAGCTGTCAGCTGTGCGATCTGATCCATTTCCGTGTTTTTGCACGGGGGAAGAGATTTGAAGCGTTCCATTGAAAAATAAACACATTTCCACAGAAAATAAAATTAAACCACTGCTGTTCAAAGGTCCAGAGGCTCAGATAAAGGACTTACGAGCCTAGAAACACTCGGACGTGCCTCCAGGCAAATAAAAAAACGCATTTCGCATTGCCTAGCGCATTCGCAGTCCAAACTCTCTGGGCGTGATTTACAGAGACGCTGAGTACAGACAGACGGGGGTGGAACTGCATTTGCATTTTTTTTTCCGATCTGACGTCAATCAGGTGCCTTGTTCAAAATCGCCCGTTTGAGCTCCGATTTTTTGTAACGCAGAAAAGGATCGCAAATGCTCAGTTTAGACATTTCACAACTTTTAGCCATGGGGGGGGGGGGCTAAACAGGGTAGGGGAGCTCACATTAACGTTCAAAAACCTCAGAAAGTGAAAATTTCATGCCATGGGACCTTTAACGTCCGTCTTTGTCCTGACTGGGGGAAGCTGTGACCCGTCCATTTCCAATCTCATCTCGTTGTATAACAATGACAAATAAAGCTTCCATTCCATTCCAATTATGGCAATGTTTCTATTCTCACTTCTTTTACAATATGTTCTTGTGTATTTTATTGCATATTTTGCATCTCAATAGGCCAAACAGGATTCAGGAAATGACTCAGGATTCTCGAAATGTTCTCAAGGTCAGGGAGGGTTACATTTTCTTTTCCTACAGGCATTTAGAGGATTGTTTAAAAAAAAAAAAACATGACTAGACGGCAGTATTGATTAGGCGCTGAAGAGTGTCCAGAACCTGAATCAATAAAGGTTTAATTTACAAATGCAAAAACAGTTGATTAGTATCGTATTCATCCCATTCAAAATTGCTGCTGCTCTTCACAAAGGAGGAAACATCCGATCTACTCAATGTACAAAGCTGTATCAATGACAGCGATGGAAGATAATTATACCCAGAGTAAAATGTTCTGTTTTTATGCATTTAAATTAGTGATTGTTTGCATAATTTAAAGTTTTCTATCACTCCACCTTGCAGAGTTGAGAATTGTGCACACTGTCGGGGGGCATTAATTTGTTAAAAGCAGCGTGCGACTCAGAGGGGAAGAAAACAAATACAGAGCTGATGAGAGCTTTGTGGTTTCAGATTTTGACAGCTCATTTTCCAAACGGAGAGAAACTGTCATTTTCAACGCGCGTGGATATCCGCGTCTGTGATTTTTAATAGACAGATCGGTCAGATGTTTGGCCGCTGTAGGACATGGCTCTCATGTTTACTGTACTGGGCGCCTTAATGGAAATCTGTCAACAAAGAGATGTGTGTTATGAATGCTGAAACAACACACATGCATTATGGTAATTAGCTGACAACAAGAGAGGGAAAGATTAAAAAAGACAGCCTTTTCAGTTCTGATACCGCTTTGGATAATATGAATTTGAGGATCTGCCGATACCCAATATCAACCAATACCATTGCAGAGCCTGAAAACAGAATTTATTTTCTTAAAACAAAAGTAAAATGAGACAGATCTAATCTAAATGTGTTCTGTATCTGTTATTTATCTCTCAAGTAACTACAGAACAACTTTGTATAAATAAAATTCAAACATTATATGAGTTTCTGGGCCCACTATGACCAGGAAATAATTTTGTTACATCGATTTTTTTTTCCAACCAGAATATTGCCTGAACCGATATTTAGCAGCCGATATACCCAATTTAGCACATTTTCCTGCACTGCTATCTGATACCGGTATCGGATCGTTGTACAGTATAGTGTGTATTACTGCTGCTGCTGCTGTTGCTCTTGTTACCTCAACATAGGTGGAAATCATTGTCGAGCCAGGGTGAACTTTGGGCTTTTGGGTGATTTTTAAAAAGGTCACCGACAAAATAAGAGAGATCACAAGGTTGGATGACAAGAGAGAAGATGAGAGGCAATGGTTGAGCAAGTTGGAAGAGTTTTCTTCACTGAGAAGATGCTCTCTCTGCCTCTACATTGTACTGTCTCTTCTCTCTTTAGAAGATTACAGAGCTCATTCTGTCTGTCAACCTTCCACCTGTCAGGCTGTTCCTTTAAAAGTGACATGGGGCTTGGTTTTTCTGTCACTGAGGCAGCACTCCAAAACGTGTCCGAATAGTGGCGCTGTGCTCTCTGATAATAATAGTGTACACAGGTTGGATTTCAGCCAGTTCGTTCCATGTGCTCTGTATTCTTGGTTTGTCTTTAAACTCCTGATGAGTGGTGGGCGGAGGGGGTTTGTGGGAATGGACTCTTGCGGTGGATTTGCTGGAGAACCTTCTAACCTACAGGCCTATAATTGCCATGTAAACCATACTTGAAAATTAATCTTCATATTAGTAGCCTAAGCATTAATGGTTCTTGTTTCAAGTGACTCTAAATTTAAGTGTAGTTGGTATAGGCTATAATTATAAAAAAAATATATCAAATTAAAAAAAAAAAATTCACGGTACAACATGTAACTTTTCTGGCAGGTCTGGCACATGCTTGGCTCCATGGCCATGTTATTGCTTTGCCTCGATTGTTGCACAGTTTATAATTTAACACATCTAGACCTCTGGAAAAAAATAACAGACCACTGCATTTTTTTCTGAAATCAGCATCTCTACATGTATTACAGCCATTCCATTCCAGCGTCTGTTGAATTCCAACACAAACACAAAGCTGAGCTACTTCACCCAAGAACAACTTGTGGAGAGCATGCCAAGACGCATGAAAGTTGTGATTAAAAATAAGGGTTATTGCACCAAATATTGATTTCTGAACTCTTCTTAAGTGTAAATATTAGTATTATGTTTGAATTTGATCTGGTTTCTTTGCATTGTTTGAGGTCTGAAAACATGTATCTTTTTTGTTATTTTAACCATTTGTCATTTTCTGCAAATGAATGCTCTGAAGAATAATATTTTACTTGGAATTTGGGGGAAATGTTGTCAGTAGTTTATAGACTCAAACAAAAATGTTCCTTTTTCCCAAACACATACATATAAGTAGTAAAATCAGAAAAACTGATCATTTTGCAGTGGTTTCTTCTTTTTTTCCAGAACTGTATTTTGTATCTTGAAAAATATTTGTGTTCACTTCTCCATAGATGTGACATATAACTTGCTTGTCTCCATTGTAAAGGAAAATTTAGCTCTTTCCATTCTTTAAATATTCCAGCCAACGCTATGCACCCATGAAGGCAAAGTGAAAACATCTCCATGGAGACGAGCATTCCACCAGAAAAGTTACATAGTGCACCCTTTAATAAATTGCATTGTCAGGGTGATCGGGGGCTAGAGAACTGCTGTAATATCCTTCAAACACCCATTGCTTTCCTGTCCTCCACACAAATTGTCATTTTTCACCTTAAAGTCAGTGGAGAGCTGCCAGAAAGAACACAAAGGCAATCGGAGGGGGTGGGCGGGTAGGGGGTGCACCTGGCAGTGAGAGAACTACAAAGGTTTGACTTTTATTTTTGGTGGAAAAGTGCAGAGTGACAATGAATCACTGTGCCCCAGTCGGCCAATCATTATCAAAGACTTCTATGGGGACTTTGTAAATGTGGGAGAGTGGAGTGGAGGTGAGGCAGAGCATGCAAAGAGAGGGGACAAAAGTAAGGTGGGATGTTAATTGAGGTTTTATCAGCTTTAACATTTAGGGTGTTTTCACACTTGGTCCCTTTCAGCGTTTAAAGCGAACTCAGATCGCTAACTGAGCATTACAGGTTTATATGTGAACACTCTAAGCGCACTCAGACCCCTTTAAAATGAACCGAACTGAGACCATCTCGGGAGGTGGTCTCAGTACGGTTTGCTAAAAGGTCCATGGTACGGTTCGCCTAACCTGCGCAGTGTGTACACATAACGCTCCGGGTTCACTTCGCCTGTTGTGCAGTTTTATTACCTTCTAAGCTTCCCATAGACAGCGACACGGGGAGGTAGTGACGAAAAATAACAATACAGGACTCTTTCGAAGCCCTGTAATTGGAATGAGTACACTTTAAATCCTTTAACGAGGATCCATTGGAGGGCAAGTCTGGTGCCAGCAGCTGCGGTAATTCCAGCTCCAATAGCGTATGTTAAAGTTGCTGCAATTAAAAAGCTCGTAGTTGGATCTCGGGTCCGAGCTGACGGTCCGCCGCGAGGCGGGTACCCGTCTGTCCCAGCCCCTGGCTCTTGGCGCCCCCTCGATGCTCTTGGCTGAGTGTCCCGCGGGGTCCGAAGCGTTTACTTTGAAAAAATTAGAATGTTCAAGGCAGGCACAGTCGCCTGAATACTTCAGCTAGGAATAATGGAATAGGACCCCGGTTCTGTTTTGTGGGTTTTCTCTGAACTGGGGCCATGATTGAGGGATGGCCGTCACAGAGAATGCCAAGGAGTGAAGGTCTCAGAGCTCTAGAGAAGCTACAGTGTGAACAGAAAAAGGACTGAGGCGCCATCAGAGCTTCGTTTTCACACCAGGAAAGTCCGATAGTTCACTTGCTTTGGTCCGGACCAAACATTTTTTTTATTTTTTTATTTTGGTGCGGTTCGCTTTCACACTGCAGTTTTTCCCCAAGCGAACTAAAGTCTATAAACAAAAGCACATGTGCTGAGGTCGCTCAGCCATTGGACAGAATGAGCCCTGTCGGTGTCCAAACCCGGAAGGAGGAGAATTATGGTGTTACGTGCTGTTTTCAATCTAGCCTTAGCGATATGGTTTACTCAGTTTATACAGTTTGCACAAATGTTTGAGCAGCATCGTGAGGTTTACACTATTTTACAATCAATTTCCAAATGACGAAGACACAGGACAAGACGACTACGGAGGACAGCGCTCATGTGCGCATCAAGTTCTGACTCTTGCTCTTCACGCAAAACGTAAGTAAGCCTCGTAAGTTTCGTTTTGTTTCGTTTCGTTTAGTTTCATAAGCCTCAGTTTCCCATAATGCTCGACATACGACGGGAGCTCGTTAAGTACAAAAAGGCAACTTGTGTCGGATCGAGTCCGGTCTGCATTCTCACCTCAAGCGAACCGCACCAGAGTTCGTATGGAACCGGACCGAGACCGACCTTTTTAGGTGGTCTCGGTCCGCTTGTTTGCTCCGGATCGAGACTTTTGGTTTTTATTCACACCAGAACAAAAGGTCCGAATCAAAGGAGCAAACGAACTCTGGTTCGTTTTAAACGAACCAAACAAGGCAGGTGTGAAAACGACCTAAGTGGACCAGAAAGAGGACTCGGTCCTCTTTCACAATGTGAACACAAACTGAGTTTGTGTTCTCTTGGTCCCCTTGTTGGTCCACTTTTCGCTTGTTGGTTCGGTTCGCTTAAAGGGGACTATATGTGAAAACACCCTTAGTGTGCTGCCTTTGTACTCCAGGTGTTTGTTTGTTACCATCTAAAAGCAACATTCTGAAAAAGTACATAGATGATGATTTTGTGATTTTAAAATGTGATGATCGGGGGAAAGAGCCAACGATATCTTGTAAAAGGAATACAAGAATAATGACAACGAAAACATTTCACATAGAACCCTATAATATCTAAAGGTCCTAAAACTACGCAAAATTGACTCTTGTGAGCTTTCAGCCATGTTACATACCTGGAGTAGTGTTTTGTTACTTTTACTTTTACATACAGCTCTGGAAAAAAATAAGAGACCACTGCATTTTTTTCTGAAATCAGCATCTCTACATGTATTACAGCCATTCCATTCCAGCGTCTGTTGAATTCCAACACAAACACAAAGCTGAGCTACTTCAGTTCTTGCACCAGGAGTGGAATAAAGTTACCCAAGAACAATGTGAAAGACTTGTGGAGAGCATGCCAAGACGCATGAAAGCTGTGATTAAAAATAAGGGTTATTGCACCAAATATTGATTTCATGTGTAAACATTAGTATTATGTTAAAAGGAGAAATTCAATTTATCAACTGGACAAAAGTTTATTTGGTCGAATACGTTTTGCAGCTCATCCAAGCTGCTTCTTCAGTTCTGGTCAGATGCTGGTGGACACTGCTTAAAACTGTCTGAAGGGAGGAGCTAACTACAATGAAATTACTATGAAAGCATAAATGATTCCTCTTCTCTGCTAACCTTTTTGTCCATCTTTCTTACCAGTCCAACGATTGTTGGCTTGTAGTTGTTTTTAAGTTGTTCTTAATACGTACTTGTTCATATTCGACCAAATAAACTTTTGTCCACTTGACAAATTCAATTTGTCCTTTTGCCATGGATTCTACCTGGACGACTGAGGGATTCTACACGCATTAGTATTATGTTGTTTTAAAATGAATTTGATCTTGTTTCTCTGCATTGTTTGAGCTCTGAAAACATGTATATTTTTGTTATTTTGACAATTTGTCATTTTCTGCAAATAAAATCAAGCTCAAAAGGCTACCTTATAACGTCACTTAGTGGTAGTTTTCAAGTTAACAGCTTCTTTTTAACTTTTGTTCAGTAGAGATTGGCAATTCCAGGGCTGAAAGTTTCCAAATGATTCTAGTTAAGGTGTATGGAGTTTAAAACCACAGTGGAGCACTTTCTGTATTACCACATGATATCACAAGGTGCAGCAGAGCGTTTTCTGTTTGAGAGAAGAACACAGCCTAAATATGCTAAATATGGTTTATGTGTTAAACATGTGCAAATGAAATGTATGGCTCTTTACATTTCATATCCCATTTTAGCGAATAAGAATCCACTGCACTTTTACACAGTGACAATATGCACACAGTCTCAGATCTTACTGTACCACATCATTAAATTTATATTAGCTGCTGGTGGGAGGCTTCGGAGCGTAGGCCTATGAGAGTCTGTTGCTGCGGATACACACACACATTTGATATTGCCATCTTTAATAATTTTCTGTCATTTTCTGCACACAAACCAATACCAAGCAGATAAAAAGCAAATAAAAATCGCCATCTTATTGGAATAAACATGGGGAAAAGCTCCTGGCTGCCTGTGGAGTTGCATTAGTCCTGGCTGCCAGCTGTAAGGGTATTAAATATTGATAATAGCTCTGTGTGTGTGAATACAGTATGCTTATCGCCATGACGAATGTTTGCGGCTACTGGAAGTGCTAGTGTTAAGAATCTGGGCTAATAAACATAATGAGATATTTGATATTAATTTATTTCCCCTCAAACCAAGTCCTTTTCAGTGACACTGGCAGCTCAAGTGGATCTTTCAACTCCAAAGGAAACTCCTCAAATGCATATCTGGCTGCTTCTTTATTCTGTGCTATCATTACAAGCTGTGTTTTTGTAGTTTTATCCGGCATGCAATTTCTTTCAAATGAAACAAATATTGTTTTTCTTTTTTGTCTTAAGCATTTTCATCTGTTTAAAATGGTCCACAATCAACCAGTGATTTACATTTTAATTTTGTTTTGACACAAAGTGCATATTGTCTTTTATAAGTACTTTGTGAATAGAAGAATGGGAAAGAATATGAGTCAAACATAGAATATCAAAAAGCCTATTAAAGGTGCACTGAAGGTTTGTCACATTCTTGTTACTATGGATATGTCAATGCTCTGCTTAAAATGTTCCACACTATGACATTAAACAGATTTACCTTACATTTATTCAATTACAGGTGGTTTTATAGCTCAAAAATACCTAGAAAAAAAGGCATTTTGACTGAGCAGGGTTGCCTCTCCAGAGATCTGGCCTGTAACTTTGCCTGGTTTGGTCTCCATGAAAATCAGTGGTGAAAGTAAAGCAGTGCGCACCGGAACGTAGCACCGGTATAAAATTCACAGCCAGTGTGCTATTTAAGTAGAAAACACAAACAACCGCACTATGCCATTTGAGAATAACTGAAAGCTACCCAAAACTCTCGTGCAGAGATATCGGCAGTATGTTAAGCAAGGATTGTCAAAACATATCTGACTGTAGCCGTGAAAGTAGCCTAAACCATTGCGAGGCGGTGCTGCGCACTGGTAGAAGATTTAAGGCCGGCGCGCAATATGAAATAATTAAGTATATTAAAAAAGTTATTTATCTATGAAAAAGGTGTAAAACGTAAAAAAAAAAAAAAAAAAAAAAATGGATAAAACGAGTGTTTGTTTGTTTTTTTACGGTAAAGTGATGCACTGGACATTATAGCACCTGTAAGAAATGAAAACTACTTTCACCACTGATGAAAATAGAAAGGTTTACTACCATACTGTGAAACATTCCAGACACAGCAATAACATCTCCATGAAGAAAAGCATTTGACGGACCCTCCACCGGAAAAGTTACACAATGCACAATTAAGGTGAAAAATAAAAGGGTAGCACATTTTAGGTAATTAAATATTGACCAAAATCTCACTCATCTACCGTATTTTTCGGACTATAAGTCGCAGCCAAAAAATGCATAATTAAGAAGAAAAAAACATATATAAGTCGCACTGGAGTATAAGTCGCATTTTGGGGGAAATTTATTTGATAAAATCCAACACCAAAAACATACACGTCATCTTTATTTATTTATTTATTTTAAAATAAAAATAAAATAGAGAACAACAAGCTGAATAAGTGTATGGAATACTAACGTTACATGACAGACATGCCTGGTAATGTCAGTAACGACGTAACATATTAAGAGTTATTCAGATAACTCTAGCATAAAGAACATGCTAACAAGTTTACCAAACTATCAGTTTCACTCCATATAATTATCAACACAGGCCTATGGCGCCCTCTTGCGGTTTAGTGCGAAAATTACATGTGAAATGATAATAATATCATTTCACATGTAATTTTTCACACATAAGTCGCTCCGGAGTATAAGTCGCACCCATGGCCAAACTATGAAAAAAACAGTACATTTAAATAGTAGAGCAATGTGTGAATGTACATATTAGAGCATTAAGGCTGAAAACTTTAGGTTTCAAGACTTGCAGTGACTTGCAGTGTGAACATAAAAATACAGCTCTGGAAAAAAAAATAAGAGACCGCTGCAAAATGATCAGTTTTTCTGATTTTACTACTTATAGGTATGTGATTTTTGTTTGAGTCTATAAACTACTGACAACATTTCCGCCAAATTCCAAATAAAAATATTATTGTTTAGAGCAGTTATTTGCAGAAAATGACAAATGGTCAAAATAACAAAAAAGATACATGTTTTCAGACTTCAAACAATGCAAAGAAACAAGATCAAATTCATTTTAAAACAACATAATACTAATGTTTACACTTAAGAAGAGTTCAGAAATCAATATTTGGCGCAATAACCCTTATTTCTAATCACAGCTTTCATGTGTCTTGGCATGCTCTCCATAAGTCTTTCACATTGTTCTTGGGTGACTTTATTCCACTCCTGGTGCAAGAACTGAAGTAGCTCAGCTTTGTGTTTGTTTTGGAATTCAACAGACACTGGAATGGAATGGCTGTAATACATGTAGAGATGCTGATTTCAGAAAAAAATGAAGTGGTCTGTTATTTTTTTCCAGAGCTGTATATATAAAGACTTCATAACAGTGGAAATTTTACATAGAAAGTAGCTCCTTGGATTTGGGGTTTTGTGAATTCTGTCAACCAAAATTAATTTTATTTTCTGTATCAAAATCCAACCAGAACAACCACTGTATGTACGATTGTCCCTCTATGGCAGTGTCCAAACTTGTACAAACCATCCACACCTCTCGTCTCACTCCCTTTGATTCTTTGGACCTGTGGACATATTTGAAATCTCTTCTTTATGCACACTTCACAGCAGCAAAAGTGTGCAGTGAGCAGACTGTCTTTTTGACTTTTGTGGGCAGTGTATTATATGCTAAGTAAGTATTGTGGAGTAGAGTCAGGTATGGTGGATTGAACCTCTCGGTGGGGTATTCACGGTGTGTGCTTGTCATTCTCTCTCTTTCAAATTGCTTTGATGTTTAAATAAAAAGTGGGTCTTAGCCTGGAGCTTCTGTGTCCCCTCTCTCTATAATGACATCTATTGGAGTGACTTTTGAATTTGGAAGTAGCAGATTCTCTTTGTTTGTGCTTCCTGTAGCTTGTTTGAAAAAGCAAAATAAGCAGCATATGGAGTATTTGGCTGATGGCGAAAGTGTGCAGAGTTTGTGTGTTCAACTTTGTAGACAGTCCTTTTCTTTGTGCCCAGGAAATGCTCTTTTAACCTCATGGCAAAACAAGGACCGAAAGCTCAATCTTTTGACCTTATTTTACTCAAACTTGTGCCAAGTAACCATCGGTGGTGGGAATTCATTCATACCATACTCCATAGAACTATACAAAAACTCACCCTTATTATTAACAGATAATACTCCCTACAACTGTATATAGCTGGGATTATACTGTATTTTATACTTTATTACTTACTTTTCTATTTAATTCTGATTTGTACATATACATTTATCATTATTATTATTATTATTATTATTATTATTATTATTATTATTATTACTTATAATTATGTCTCATCTGACACTGGTCTATTGCTCTTTGGTTGCTATTCCATCTATTTTTTGTTATATTATATTTGATGAGTGAGCTACTGTACCCAAAACAGTTTCCCTTGTGGATCAATAAAGTCGAAGTCTAAGGCTGCGTCCTATTACTCTGCCTTACCCCTTCCCCTACCCCTTTATCTACACCTTTGTCTTGCCCCTCGATAATGAGCCGAGAATATTCCCCTAAGAAATGGGACACCATTCGATTAACGTTTGACGCGAACAAACGTAAACAAATGTCAAGGATTATCGGGTACCTCAGCTCGACAAAAAAACGAGCTTGTTTATACATGAAAGTTTGATGAAAACGATAATGTCGGCTAAACAGACGTTACTACAAATAAAACCGCAACAACAGTTCACTAAAAGTAACGCAGAACATAAGCGCCATAATTGTAAACCATGCTAAACTGTTAATTGATAATTACAACTGCTGAGAATACATTTATGAGACTCCTTGGCTGGTTGATGTGACGCTGCCATCCTGATCCCAAAACCTGCCTGAGCTTGTAGGTGTACCCCTTCGTTCCAAGTCTGGTTAAGAGCTTACTTCATTTCAAGCCTCAGCCGTGGCCTTAGCCCTTGATCAAAATCAGAATTGGGACACCTCTTGCCCTCACATGAACGCACAAAACCAAGGGGTATGGGTAAGGCGAAGGGGTAAGACAGAGAAATGGGATGCAGCCTTAGTCTAAGTAACTGAATACATGTACGTTTTCAGAATACACTTTTTGAGTACATGCATTCCAGTACAGTTACTCTTTTATTTGGTGGTAATCAGAATGCATTTACTTTTCTGAAATTAATGGAATATTTCAAAGCGCTCAGAATTGGTGAGAATAATATAAAACACTGTTCTTGTGGTGCGTGCAAATGTGATTTTTCCTTCTCTGATGAATAATAAATAAATGCAGAGCAAACTGTGAAACAAATATAAAGCTGTTTTAATCCTATGTTGCATCTTTAAACTATAATTTAAATGCAACTCTCCGTGAAAGAATTCTAAGTATTCAGAATGCAGTACTGGATTGGACCATGTATCGGAATACGTTACAAAATACATTT
Organism: Paratrypauchen microcephalus; assembly: GCA_036785185.1. Taxonomy (NCBI): domain Eukaryota; kingdom Metazoa; phylum Chordata; class Actinopteri; order Gobiiformes; family Gobiidae; genus Paratrypauchen; species Paratrypauchen microcephalus. The sequence goes on from JAVJIX010000032.1 coordinate 7,412,421, forward strand.
TAACGGAGGTATTCAATATTCTGTAACTAAATACGTTTTCAAAGTATTCTCCCCATCGCTGGTAATCATAATGATGAGTCAGGGTTAACACGCTTTAGTTATATTTTGTTTATTTTGTGTTTACCAGCTGTCTATTTGGCTCAAAGTATCTTTAAGTGTTACAGAAATTAGACCACTTGCGGGACCTGCCGCGATAATTACTACATCAACTTGACGTTTAATGTAAGATGGAACTATACTTTTGGGGCTCTAATGTCTATTTTTCTGTACTAGGAAAGGTTTTGAGTTGTAGAGGGTGGAATAAATTGCTTCTATGAATCATTACAGATTCAAAATAACTACTAAAGGGTTTTATTTTTCATGTTTTACTAGCCATATTCATCTTTTTTGTGGGATAATGCTGCTTTAGGGATATTGTATCAGTGGCATAAATTAGTGTCAATATCATCTATATTTACTTCAGCAGTATATTGTACTTCAAACTGTGTTATCATGACAGGCCTAGAAATGACTTTATCAGCATTAGAATATTGTGATTAACATAAAATTGTTTTTTATTTTGAGCCCTATGGATCTCAACATTGTAACCCACATTGTCTCTGGGCTCCTCACTGTGAAGCAGCCAAGATTCTATACTAATATAAAATTCAGATTAGTTTTCATTAAGCAAGTGCGTCGTACCCCCTTGGCTGTTGCAGTGGGAATAATATATATTTTGATCTAATCTTTTCTCTTATTGGTCAGTGACAAATGAAGATAATTTACCCAGTTGTCAAGGGAAACATTAGCACAATCCCAATGACCCATCAAGGTCATATCACACACTCCATAAATCCATCATGCTAATTTTCACAGCTAATAGCAGGTTCATTGTTCTACCACTTTTACAGGTAATTTTTCACATGGCCTCTTAAATATTTATTTTAGAGGGCGCATTCAAATTAATATATTTTCATTTTCACTTTTTGTTTTGTTTTATTTACTATTCATCAAACACATTTAAACTATGCCATTTATTAACTGATGTTTATATTTTTATTTATTTCCTTTCACATATTCAAACATCTTTACTGCGCTATCACACCTCATTACAGCTTTTGCAGATATTAATTAGTTTTGCAGATCAGGCATTCGTTCTTTGTCTTCAGTGACCTTATCCGACACTAAGCACCATATAGATGTTTACATTTTCCGAGCTAACAACAACAGGCGCGCAGTGAGACTCCATGCCCCCCGCTGACTGTTGGCCCACACCAACATGGCATCCCACAGAGAACACACATCATTTATTAGCGCACATCTAATCACCGCCTCAAATGAGCTCCAGTGGAACTCATTAAGGTGGTTGATGAAGATGGACCAAGACAAAGAGACAGTGTGAGTGAATGGAGGGGGGATGAGCCCGTAGAATGAAAGGTAAAACAATAGGGTAGCTGGTCTGAAGATGTTGGGAAACTCAGTAATTGCAGTTCATGTTCTGTTAACTTCAATTTATTTGAGTCCTTTATTTTAGTCCTGTGTAACTTTCCTGGTCCAGGGCCCGCCATTTACTTGTCTCCATGGAGATGATATTGCTTTACCTCCAGTATTCCAAAAATATGGCGTTAAATTTTTCAGTTTTGATAGAAACAAGCAGGAGACGTCACCAAGCCAAGTTACAGGTGAGATCTGTGAAGAGCTGACCCCACTCTCAGTAAGAATGCATGTTTTTAAAAGTATTTTTGAGCCATATTTGAATAAATGCATCTTATATAATTATATAAATACCATATTGCGAAACATTACAGGCAAAGCAATGGCATCTCCATTAGGGGTGGGTATTGGCAAAGAAGTCACGATTCAATTCGAATCACGATTCATATGCCACGATGCGATACTATCACGATGCATCACGATACTTGAATTATTGCGATGCATTGCAATATATTGAGCATACTTCAGTGAAAATGTACCCAAAAAAAGAGGATAACTTAAATATCAGTGGCTGTGTATCTGGGTAGTGTCTTCAATTGATACATAACTCTGAGTAACTCAATTCATAACTGAATTTATTGGATAACAAAAACAAATAAACCAAACCAATAACAAAAAAAAGTGCATAGGATTTTTTCTAAAACAAAAACTGATGTTCAAACATTTGCCATTTTGGAGGTAGCTACCATCATAACAAACAATACCCTTTCACAAAGAAAAAAGTGCATAGGATTTATTTTTAAAAAAAACAACTAATAATTTATGTATGTATTTATTTATATTAAATTATTACATATTAAATTATTAATTAATAAAAATCGATTTTTGGCATCAAGAATCGATGCAGTATATTGTGAAAGTTAGTATCGCAATGCATTGTCATGACGATTATTTTGCACACCCCTAATCTCCATGGTAACGGACCCCCAACCTGAAAAGTTATGCAGTGCACCTTTAAGATCATAATGCACTGTTTACTTTACCATAGAAGGGTAAGAATATTTGTGTGCCAGTGAGTCCGTTCAAATCCAGAAGGGACTGAAACAACAGAGCGTGAAGAACTTCATCCAAACTTGAGACGATCCAACCACAGCCGCTAATTTGTAGCACATGGGGAAGACAGCTCCTCTTCAAAATTCTCGTATTAAATAGAACAAAACATAGAACTTCTTTTACCTGAGATAAATAATACTTTAGTGTGTAGATTGTTGCTTCTGTAAAAAATGTTTCTCAGTCTTCTGTTGTTTTTTTCCCTTTTTATATGTAAGCAGTCATGTTTGTTTTTGCTGCAAACAGAGAATGTGTCTCTGTTTAATCCGCCTGTCAATCACACCCTCTGAAATCAGGGACACAGGATATGGGAGTCACTCATCATGGCAAGTGTTTTGTCAAAGCATGTGGTTCTGGCTGGCCAGGTAATAAGAATATACAGCTCTGGAAAAAAATAAGAGACCGCTGCATTTTTTTTCTGAAATCAGCATCTCTACCTGTATTACAGCCATTCCATTCCAGCGTCTGTTGAATTCCAGCACAAACACAAAGCTGAGCTACTTCAGTTCTTGCACCAGGAGTGGAATAAAGTCACTCAAGAACAATGTGAAAGACTTGTGGAGAGCATGCCAAGACGCATGAAAGGTGTGATTAAAAATAAGGGTTATTGCACAAATATTGATTTCTGAACTCTTCTTAAGTGTAAACATTAGTATTATGTTGTTTTAAAATTAATTTGATCCTGTTTCTTTGCATTGTTTGAGGTCTGAAAACATGTATCTTTTTTGTTATTTTGACCATTTGTCATTTTCTGCAAATAAATGCTCTAAACAATAATATTTTTATTTGGAATTTAGGGGAAATGTTATCAGTAGTTTATAGACTTAAACAAAAATGTTCCTTTTGCCCCAACACAATCAGAAAACTGATAATTTTGCAGTGGTCTGATGTTTTTTTCCAGAGCTGTATGTGTATTTGTATACTGTATATGTATGTGTATTTGTCTTAAGAGTGCATTTAAGTTTAGGTTAACCTGATTTTAGCCCTAGGTTTTGGTTAATGTGCAAACCTTTTCTTTTCCTTAAAAATACATTGTCTAAAAGAAGTTTAGTCCAAACATAGCAAGCTTAGTCCTATAGACATGGTTTTGTTTTGTTGTGGATTGTGGACTTTTCCCGCATCTTAAGATTATTAATCAATGATGGTGAATAGAAATCTCAGAAGAATTACAGTTCTAGCGTGTGTTTAGTTCTTTCCCGTCTCCTGTTGTTGTTTGTTTACAACAGGATACAGTTGCTCCACACTGTACAATGCAAGGTAGCATAACGGGCTCATTTTAATATGTTTTTCTCCCTGCTCACGTTTTCCATGTCTCTCACGAAGCGATGTCAGGCGTGAACAGAATGGCTCGCATTGTGCTTGCTTTCTTTGTTGAAGTTTTTGCTCTGTAATCCAACATAAAAAGTGCACTCAAGTGATTCGCTTTTGTCTCCAACTTACGCCATCGCTTCAGCCGTTTGAGGCAGGAATCACAGCGACACATTTAGAGTGATATTTTCCACCAGACTGGGTTTGATTTTTCTTAAAACAAATGGGTGACAGCAGTTAATAGTTTGTCTGCAAGCGTGACCTGCACAAGTAAATTATGTGCTATTATTATGTGCGTTAGTGAAATATTTTTCCTATTTCTTCTTTCTTTCTGGGGCTTGAGCTTAGCATGTTAACTACTATTTTTTCACATCTATTTTATAATCTTGTTTCCTCATCACAAAACATGCCTGGAGTTTTGTTTTGCTTTATTCACACATGTTTAACACTTCATGCTTATTTAGGCTGAGTTCTAAAACAGAAAAACACACTGTTCCACCTTTTGATGTCATGTGGTGATAAAGAAAATGCTCTATTGTGTTTTTAAACTTCCTAAACCTTAACTAGAATCATTGGGGTGATTTCAGCCCTGGAATTATGAATCTCTTTTGAACTAAAGGTAAAAGGTAGCTGTTAACTTGAAAACTACCGCTTCATAGAGTAACATCACAAGGTGGAACAGGGCATTTTGAGCTTCAGAGAGGTAGACAGACTAATAATAAAGGCCCACTCAAACATGAAACAAAACACAACTCCAGATATGTTTTTGAGAAGGTAACAACGTTTTGACATGGCTTAAAGCTCACAAGAGTCCATTTTGTGTACTATAGGACCTTTAAAGATCCCATGACATGGTACTTCTTGATGCTTTTATATGGCTCCTTAATGGTTCCCTAATACTGTAAATGAATCCGTCTTCAAAATCAACACTCACTGCATGAGAAACAGAGATAAGATGAGAGAGAGTAATTTTTCTCATTCTGAACACTCCATAATGGGCGTTGTTGCTTGAATGCAAATGAGGAGAAAAGAGCTGGCCTATAGTAGAGGGTGGGGGCGTGGCCAAACTATCCGCTCTGGCTCTGAGCGCTCAGCTGATCCATTTCCGTGTTTTTGCATGGGGGGAGAGATTTGAAGCGTTCCATTGAAAAATAAACACTTTTCCACAGAAAATAAAATTAAACCACTGCTGTTCAAAGGTCCAGAGGCTCAGATAAAGGACTTCCGAGCCTAGAAACACTGGGACGTGCCTCCAGGCAAATAAAAAAACGCATTTCGCATTGCCTAGCGCATTCGCAGTCCAAACTCTCTGGGCGTGATTTACAGAGACGCTGAGTTCAGACAGACGGGGGTGGAACTGCATTTGCATTTCTTTTTTCGATCTGACGTCAATAACGTGCCTTGTTCAAAATCGCCCGTTTGAGCTCCGATTTTTTGTAACGCAGAAAAGGATCGGAAATGCTCAGTTTAGACATTTCGCAACTTTTAACCATGAGGGGGGGGGGCCCTAAACAGGGTAGGGGAGCTCACATTAACGTTCAAAAACCTCAGAAAGTGAAAATTTCATATAATAGTAATGTTTACAGGCAATGGGATGTGCTGTCAAGTTTCCAATATTGACTATGACACTAGACAAATCAATAGTCTTGTTATGGTGTTTAGAAATTAAATAAGGAAGCAAAGAATCATTTCATTTAAAACGAATTGTCCAAATATGCATTGTGTTGGTAAATGGTCAAGTCCAATGTATTAAGATTGTCAATTTAATGTGTTTGTAGCCATGAAATGTTCTTTGTCACTTGTGAAAGAATTTATAAAATCCAACCATAATTCTGTGTGTAATTAAGTTGTTACCTGCCAAGTTGCCATGTCAACAGGGAGCTGTTTCTCCCTCACAGCAGCCGGAGCCCTGCAGGTAGCACCTCCTCGGGCACCCCCTTCTCTGTCCGACTGCACTTCCACAACAGTGCTGCAAATTGAGGCCGGTGTAATCAGCGCTGTGCCTGTGTGTAAGTGACGCCATCGATCGTGTGGGATTGAAGAGTCAGTCTTAATACAGCTGCTTACAGGAGCACTGCAGTGTCTGGCCATGGGACGCCCTGCAGCAAAAAGAGATTTTTATAATGAGGATGGATGGACAAGGCAGAAGCGGGTAAACTGTTCTCTGCTCTTATTTCAAAATGGCTGCTTCAATCAACACACGGTGGTTTAGAAACAGGAGCTTTAACTGGCTATTCCCCAGCTAAAGCTTAAATTAGGCCCAGAGAAGACGTGCCCTTTTACTATAGGATCACGTTCATAGGTTTCTAGAGAGTGGTGCTCGGGGGGTGAGTTTGAGAATACAAATTTCAAATGGGCAAGCATGTTTTGGAGGCGAAATGAAAGTGAGTGTTTCAGAAATCTCTTCAGATGTAATTTGGCATAATGTGTCCAAGGGAAGTTATATGCGAAAAGCAACACAAGATGATGGCTTGTTTTCAAAGGGTCCAGCGCATCTCATTCTGTGGTAGCTGAATGCACAGCACAACATGCATTATAATAAAACTGGAGAGGCATAACCAAACAATATTAAATCTCAATGCAGTGTGGGAGTGCATGTGGACATAGGGTATATCTTTAAGCAGTGATTTACCAGAGTAAGTCCATTTGCATCTTTCTCAGCCGTCTCCATTTCACACTCTAACAGCCTCCCGAGAGTTAGATCTGCTGGTAAACACTCCACACACATACATACTGATCAATGACACTTTTACCCTGCTGCGGGACAAGCCATTAGTCCTGTTGGAATGATAACATGGTCAAATGGGCTCCTCTCTAGAAGAATTATGTAAGTGTAAATATTTGGTCAATTTAAATGAGGTGATGTCTAATTTAGATGATGTGTAATCCTCTAATAATAGGAATTATCAGTGAGGATTTTTTTTATCCCTTAATCCTGGCACAATTGGTGGTTTTCAGATTCTTGAATGTGATGTCATAATGCCAGATGGGGAGCAAGAGACAGTTTTTCCGATTGTACTTCATGTCATGAACTAGATAAAAGATGAGTTCACACATGTTTAACCTGATCATTTCATCATCTGTTAGTGACTAGAAATGTTAACTCTTTGTTTTACAGCAGAAATAAATATTTTAACAATATATATTTTAGCAGCCTCCTACTGTACTATCAAATTATTAGCCAACAGAATGTTGTGATGTCAATTGAATCCCAGCAATAATACTAAAGTAATGGGTGTCTGCTAATTAGTACAGTTGTCTGTACTATTATCAGTTAATGCATGTATTCAGACCATTAGCTTGTCTTTGGAGACAATGAGGTGCATCTTAACTACAGTATTTTTGACACTATGTTAGTCACATGACACCATTTTGAGGTCTTTTGACCATTCAAAAGATGGAATTTTTCTTTTAAATTGCTAAATGCTATGGCACTGATCGAATCATCACTTTGAAACTAGTTTTGTGGGGTAGAAATTGCTACTCAGCTGTTACTTGTGAAACTCAGGTATTCATGAGTTTCACACAAAGGATTCCTTCCTGATTTGAAGGTTTAGACCTTTGTCTATTCAAATTATGTTCAGATGTATGTTTTTTTTTTTTGTTTTTTTTTTTTTAAATAATTATTGTCCTCTTCATATCATCTCTGCACTGCTTTTAGATTTTAGATGTTGCCTTAGATAGTTTTGTGTATTGTCTATATATTGTATTTTGTACACTGTCTTTTTGCACTGCTTTGCCAAAGAGAAACGAAATTTTGATTCACTGTATGTTGAACACATATGGCAGAACTGACAATAAAGCTGACTTTGAACTTTGAACTTTAATTTCCTCTGTTATAGGTTGTGTGTTCTGAGTCATTGAGTATATCAAAGAGTCAAAATGTGTATGTGGCTTCTCCTATTGTTGGCTCTCCTCCCCAGAGCTAAAACTTTTTAATCCAACCTGAATACAGCTCCCCATTGTGCACAGTGGGCAAGCTTCATTGTAACTTTTGCTTATTTGTTTGTTTCTTGCAGTGAGGTGTAACCGAGTTCATGAGCGGCACACTGCTTCTTACACTCCGGTGCCTAAATTAGATCCATTTTATTTATAGAGTCCTGTTTAGTGCACATGTGTGAGCTCTGATTGGTTTCACTGGAAAACTTTTCACAGAGGAGCGAGGAGTAAAGTTGGCTGTTAATCTGACATGGCGGCTGAGACTTTTGCTGTTTTTGCATAATCACACTGTATTATAGGAAGGCTATGTTCAGTTTATTGGGTACAACATGCACCTGGTTGTATTGGGAGACATTGCTTTGTGTAGAATGTTCTGCAGTATGGCATTATCTTGCATTGTCTTGAATTCAGTGTTTTTATTGTTAAAAACCTTGAGCCGAGTCACCTCTTCATAGATTGTACTTGTAATTTGGCCTGATGGTGTTGTCTGCTTGTCTCTATGGAGATAGGTAGGTTCAATGTCATATTCTGGATCATTCCATGCAAAGCAACACTATTTCCATAGAAACAAACAGATGGCACATTTCTCATCCAGAACCTGGGATTAAGTTATCTAGTTCAGGAGTTGTCTATGTAAAGGCTGTATGTTGTCTAGATAAAGGCTTTCCTCTAGTAACCCAGATTATTAAAGTACACGACCAAAAGTATGTTGCTGCACTGGCCCCTTGTGGTTGCCAAGTGAAATCAGATATACGGGGCTCAATTTAAATGTACAGGATATTCTGGCATAGTTCTTTATTTCTCCACAATATTTCTGTCACTCGTATTTACAACCTTTCTTCCCTTTTGTACTTTTTTCTGAACTATTGACTTATTTTTCTTGCATTAAGACAGTCTATTTCTTGCATGTTTGTGTTGAGGAAATGAGGAAATTTGTGTGCATGTCTGGTGAATAGGTGCCACACACAAATGCCACTTGCTTGTTTCCACTGAGATTTTAAGAGTTTAATGGGGTTATTGGAAAACACAATACTTTACTTTATTTATTTATTTGAATGGGACAGCATGTATTAATGAATGACTAGTGCCGTAAATACACCGGATTTAGCTAGGAGCTAATTTCCATCCGTAGTCCCATTGGAAGGGGTAAAACAGGATACAGTAAAAGAGAAGAACATGCAGTGACAGACAATAATGAAAACACAGTCTAGATTAAGACAATACAACAAACATTATACACATGGTTGGACAAGACATAAAACAATTCTGTACAATCACTTAAAGTGCCATGAGGTAGTTCTAATACTAAGGTGCTTTTAGCTAAAGTGCCTATGACTGTGCTCATGCACTCACTCACTACAACTTACATTCACACACTCAGCTTCATACACTCACATTCACACTCACACAAACTAGTCTAAAACGATTAAAAGATTAAAATGTTTTTTTTAGTGATCACATCTTTGATTATTAAATAGCCAACCCTTTAGTTGTTTTTTAAAATACCCAAAGGTGGCGCTGTCCCTGACTGCAGCAGGCAGAGTGTTCCAGCTCAAACAGCCCTTTATAGAAAGAACGTTTTGGGCAAAGGTGCAATAACCTCTCTACGGCCAGATGCATGGCAAACACTCCGCCAGAAAAGTTACATAGTGTATCTTTAAATTATATTACTGTAATTAAAAAACCTTAACTTATTCTTATAACATATCAGTGTGGTTGATAGCCAAATTTGCAATATTACAACCATTACTGTCCCCATTGGGAAAAGTATTGTCTTCACTTCAGCATGAAAACCAGATTATCATGAAGATTAGCTACATTATTCATGCTGTGGGCTAAGTCCAGTTGCGTATTGTTTTAAAAATGATACAACTACGCTTGATGTCCGTAGGCTAAGGAGGATAGTAATGAAATTGCCTTTTTATTACACAATACACATTTGGGTCTTTTGTAAGTTAATTTGTCTCTGTCAGATTTGCAAGTTGTGTGGCTCAAGGTACAACAAGGCAAAACTGTTTAAAACCCCACCCACGGTTTTGATGTATTACTGCTGTTCATCGGGCAAATTAAATGTGCAGTACCTTGTTATGTCTTCCATTACTTTACTTATGGTTAAAGACAATTAAGTTACACAGACAACACCAACAGAGATAAATTTCCACAAAATCCCACTCAGTTTGCCTCTCACTAAGTAGGTGCTTGAGTGTATTTTCAGTTATCTGAGTGAGGAATGCATTTATCAACTATGTCTAACAATAAAAATGATGTAGAATATGTTAAAGCAGCTGCATTAAAGCATTCTTACCAACACCTTTCATAAGACCCTAGTTGACGGTGAATTGTGTACCCATAGATACGACGATTAGGGATTTACCAATATGTTTTTTTTCACTGATGCTGATACTGATGGCCAATAAACTGCCAATATTTTTGAGCTGATATGTAGAATTGATGTTGATTATTTTCCTCATGTTTATCCTTTCACATTCAAATATTAAAATAATGCATTGTGTGTACTCTTTAGGCAGCAGATTGACCAAAACAAAATATCGACCTGTACTGGAGATTTAAGACCAATAGCCAATACACTAAAAATGTGCAAATATTGGCCTGGTCTATCTCTGTCCCAGATCCAGTGTTTTAGCAGCCAAAAGACCTGACTAAATGTCTCCACAAAACAGCAGCATGCTAACAGAGATGACATTTGAGGGAAGTGCTAATTCATTGAGTGTGTATGTCAGGACTATAAGTGGTTGGCAGGCCAGACCACGATGCTTCTGTGTTTCTTATCTCCTCCCATCTTCTCCTCTTTGGCCTGCTCGCTCCTCCGTCTGTACAGTAATAGAAAAAGTGATTAGCGCACTTAGCCATCATGAGATGCCTTTGGGTGGATTGTTCTGCCATAATTTCTTTGTTAATTGCTTCTCTAGGGAGGGGGAGAGTAAAGGAGACCCCGGGGTAAGCTAGTCTGCCACACTTCCACACACTTCCCCTCCCTGTCTGTAGAGCTCCTCCCAACTGTACTACCTTATTAACTCCACTGCTTACAGTTCAATTTTACGGTAGTGCCTCAGATCTGGACAATATAGCCCCATTGAGAAACGTTTTCTGTATTCATCAGTGAGGCATGTCTTAACCACCTGCTGTACTGTATAATGCTGACAATATTACCATATTTATTTGTATGCAGTTCTATATGCACCTTTTCTCTCCATTGGCGTCGCTGTTGCACTTTCAATCAATCACTTTTGGTTGATACCAATATCTGCTCTTTTGGTAATGCTCTGAGCTATGTCTTCCCATCACAATTTGGCCTTAGTGAAATGAATTCATATCCAACATTTATACTGCTTCTACAATTCTGCATACAGAACAAACATTTAAAAGTTTTTTTTAATAGAATGTATTATTCTATGTTTAATCTATGTTGTTCACCCTTTTGGTTATTCCCAACAGCTTAATTAAAATAATTATTTGTTCCTTTACTGATATCATGTGTCTAGAGCTTCCATGTTAGGTTCCATCTCACAAAAGTCCAAATCTAATCTAGACCCTACAAACGTGCCATTCCTATAGGAGCTCCTCTTCTCTCCCATCTTCACATAGTCCTCCCTTATAAACTCCCACTGCATTTTGTTCACTACCTCCCTCTCAGTCCTATTCACTCTTTCCAATTCCACAGTGCATCACATCTTTTTACAGTTTTTCACAGAGCCATCCTTTTTCTGTCAAAAACCCACATTTCAGACTCTATTCGCTGCCGCTCTCGCCTCTGCCTGCCTCCTACTTTGTTATTCTAGCTGCCTTCTCACGCTGTACCTCTTCATCCCACCTCGACAGCAGAATGCACATTAACACACAGCCACATGCTTGCCTGGGTGATTTATGGCACTTGACAGAGGAAGTATCTTTAGGCAGCCATCTTGGAAGAAATGACAGACCGCGAGATGGCAGGCTTCATTTGTGTTTCTGTCTCACTGTGTGAATCATGCACCGTGTTTCAGAGTATTCGAAAATGTGACATCTAGGATGTAAAGAGGTCCCATATGGTTGTTTGTAGTATTGATTTGTGTTCCGTTTAAAAGTTCAGCATCCTTTAAAGCCACTGGGTAATCTGTCAGGGCCAGTGGGCGCCCCGGTGCTGTGCCCAAGGGCCATCTCCAGATCTTGAGTTAGTCTTGGTCAGGACTGCCTTAGCTGGAGGATTCTCTGCATGCTATTATGCATGTTTTGGGGTTTCTATTTGTGTGCTAATCATTTGGAGACTCAGAGATACCCTTTTATTGCTTGCCATGCAGTGAGTAGTTTTACTAATGTATTATGAATGCATTATTGATTATCTACTGCCTGTCTTCATGAATATGTTTTTTACTTTCCCTTGAATGTTCCACATTATGGCATTTAAAGGGGCACTGTCTAACTAATTGGTTGGGATTCTGTCACCTGCTTGTTTCTGTCATTGCTCCGTCTGGAATGCTCCACATTAAGACAGTAAACAGATCTACCTTACATTTATTCAATTACAGGTTGTTTTGTAGCTCAAAAGAAAAAATTCTTGCAAAGCATTCTGACAGTGAGCAGAGCTGCCTCTCCACAGATCTGACCGTAACTTGGTTTGGTTTTGCCTCCATGAAGATAGAAAGGTTTAATACCATACAATGAAACATTCCAGACAAAGCAATAACATCTCAGGGAGAAAAGCATTTGACGCACCATCCACCAGAAATGTTTCACAATGCACTTTTAACTTATCGAACTATCAAGCCAAGTAGCAGGTCACATCTGTGGAGAGGTGAGCCTGCACACATAAGAACACATTTTGGAACTGTGGGCCATTTCAAAAGTTCCTATCCCCTTTAAAGGAAAATTAAAGTTTTTTTTTTTTACAATCTGAGCCTTCTTTCGGCAATAAAACAAGTAGTTTTACTCACCCATAGCAGTTTGGTGTCAATTGGAGCAGTATCGCAGAACTTATGTTGAGCCGTTCTGTTCTACTAGTGATCCCGTATCCGTTAGCGTGAGTGCTCGGGGCACTGCTTTGCGCTCTCCAAATAACACAAACTTTAGCACTTTTCAAATCACAGAAGATCGCTGTGTCAGGGTAGACTTTTAGTAGATTCCAAAACGGCCTGAAACCCGATATCGCAACAGAAAAGTAAAGTTCAGAGCGGTGTTAGCTTCTTTCGGACTAGCGGTGTTTACAAAACAGCTGAGTTCACACATGCGCACTGTCCTCTCTGATGACGTCATCAAATGAAACTATAGCTGGATATCGGGTTTCAGGCTATTTTGGAATCCACTAAAAGTCTGCCCTGACACAGCGATCTTCTGTGATTTGAAAAGTGCTAAAGTTTGTGTTATTTGGAGAGCGCAAAGTAATGCCCCGAGCATATGATACGAGCACCATGTTAACGGATACGGGATCATTAGTAGAACAGAACGACTCCAACATAACTTCTGCGATTCCACTCCAATTGACACCAAACTGCTACTTGTTTTATTGCCGAAAGAAGGCTCGTTACTTTTCCTTTAAATACCCAGTACATTAGACCCTTTAAGCCACTTTCACATTGTGTCTTTCACAGCTTTTTCACTCACTCTGCTTTAAAGTCATGAGGTTTTATGAAATCCACAGAGTGGCCCTCCACTGTACTCATTCACTTCCCCTTGTCCAAACGGAGTGAGTGAGGTGCCCAGAGGAAGTTGTAAAGGTCACAGACATTTCAGCCACTAATACTATTTGGGATTCAGAGGCCCCACTGCTTTGGCTCTTTTTAATGGAAGTCTTTGCCACCTTTAGTTTTGTGACTTTGTGGTATTTCTGGACCAGTTCACACCAGTATTCTCCCATGAGCTACCTCTACTGAAAACTGAAATGTGACTCTAAATAAATGTATTACATCACCTTTTTTCACTTGAATATTTTACATCCTAAATTAACATATCATAAACAGATCAGCATAACAAATTTAAAATTAGAAATCTGAAAAAAATATATTTAGTTGAATTCAACATTTACATTTTTGCTGAATGCGTGGCTGAATGCATACATTGTTAAAGGTGCACTTTCGGCTGGAGGGGGGTCTCCATGGAGATGTTATTGCTTTGCCTGGAATCAGACCAAGTTATAGATAACTCAGATCTGTGGCAAGCCCATTAATATTCCATGAGACACATAGCTAGCAGACTTCTCTATAGAAAAGTTTGATTTTTGTTTTATTTGTTTTCATCTCTTAAAATATTGAGTTTATTATTCATTTTTCATTTTATACACCCTTGTTATTGCCCATTGTGACTTCTGCTATCCTATGCCATCGTAGTAGGATGTATCCTTGGCCAAGTTTCAGGGGCAGCCGTACCCTAAAGAAAGAAATATTTAATGCAAAGGTCTTGGCTTTATGTCTGCTAACAGCCCAGGAGCTGCAAAATGGGTTGTAATATTCCTCACGTGACCTTCCCTTTAGAAATACTATTGATTCTGCGCTAAGTGAAGCAATTACCCTTCAATTGCACCATCCAGTGTTAGAAGATACTGAACTCCACCTGTGTGGGAGTGCACAGCAGGAAGCTAAATATGAAGCGCTTTAAGAAAGTGTATACCATTTTCCATGTTTTTGTTTTACTTGTGCCTCGTCGAGTTTGAGTTTTGAACTATGTTTTGTTCAGTTTGGAAATAATCCTATAGATTTTGTATCAAACTAAGGATCTTCAAGTTAACCTTAAATAAAAATGTCTCACTGGTAAAATATTGAAGCAAAACATTACTCCTCCTCCTACTACTACTACTACTACTACTACTACTACTACTACTATTATGACAAATATATAATCCATTGGATATTTGTTTAATGTTCCACGTTTTTATATTGTGCTGATTTTATTGGAAAGTACTTTGGTCACCTTGAAGGTAGTAAAGGGCTCTATAAATAATGACTTTTTTTTTTTTTTTTTTAAACAAACCTGTATACATCTATCTGTTGTTAACCAATAGTCTCTCTGGATATATTCTAAATTATTTGAACAATATTTTGTGTCAGATTGATCTGACACTTTTAAAAGGTCCGGAGCAGAGGCTTGACACCCAGTGCTGGTGAAAATGGTGAAGACATACAGCTCTGGAAACAAATAAGAGACCACTGCAAAATTATCCGTTTTTCTAACTTTACTACTTATAGGTATGTATTTGGGCAAAAGGGACATTTTTGTCTGAGTCTATAAACTACTGACAACATTTCCCCCAAATTCCAATTAAAAATATTATCGTTTTGAGCATTTATTTGCAGAAAATGATAAATGGATACATGTTTTCAGACCTCAAACAATGCAAAAAAAAACAAGATCAAATTCATTTTAAAACAACGATATTTGGTGCAATAACCCTTATTTTTAATCACAGCTTTCATGCGTCTTGGCATTCTCTCCACAAATCTTTCACATTGTTCTTGGGTGACTTTATTCCACTCCTGGTGCAAGAACTGAAGTAGCTCAGCTTTGTGTTTGTGTTGGAATTCAACAGACGCTGGAATGGAATGGCTGTAATACATGTAGAGATGCTGATTTCAGAAAAAAAAAATAAAAAAATGCAGTGGTCTCTTATTTTTTTCCAGAGCTGTATTTGTGAGCTGTTGACATTTGGGAGAGGATGGCTGTGTGGACCATGTGAACGGGGGTTGTGCTGGAGATGACCTTCTGTTGGTTTGTCCCCCTCAGACCTAACGCTAATATCTCTGAATCAGACACCTTTTAATTATGAAAGTACACAATCTGAAAATAGGTAACCTTTACAGAGAGTAACTGTTGTTTAGTGAGGTGTGAGCGACCTTTACTTCAGACTGCTTTAAACAAACAGAAGAAGAAAAGAGCTGGCATTATGATTAAATTTAGAACAGATCTTTATCATTTTCTTGGTACAAATCTCAGAACCATTGTTTAGTTTTATTTAATGTTCCTACTCCTGCTTATGCTTATAAATCTTATTCTGTTATGATTTCAAAAAGGACATTCATGATTAAGATCACCATAATTTTCTCAGGATTTCAATATTGCAGATACACTATACTTTTTCTACTTTTAGTCAAGAGAAACAAATGAATCTATTCTGTTTTTATTTTTTATTTTTTGTCTTTTCTGCAAAGACTATATAAATTTACATAGCTAACCCACTGTCTGCCACATTCCAAATAGGAGGTGAGAATGGGGGTACGTCCAGCTCCATCGACTCTGGCTCCATTTGACATGAAATAAAAATAAAAACTCTCACCCGTCTCTCTCTGTAACTGCTGCTGCGAGCCTCATCATTTTGGTCTTAAAATATCCGTATTTACCCGCTCTGCATCATCCTGGTGTTTTTATTTTGCTATTTTGTCTGTGAATAAATTCCCAATGGAACTCTGCTCTAGCTTACTAGCCTCGTGAGCTTCATTTGACTGGAGCCAAGCGCTATAGGTGGCGTCACATTCCCTTAGTCCACTACTTTATACAGTCTAAGACAAATGTTTGTGTAACCCCTCAATTGTCCAGGTAGGATCCATAGCAAATGTAATTCTATCAACTGGAGTGAGTCTATGGCAAAGGCAAGGACACATTGGCAGCCATATTATTTTATCTTCTTTTCAACAACACTGTATTTGCTCCCTCTGTTGTGCCATTTCGGACCAACCAGCCATTGGTGCACTCTCCACATGACCCAAATAGCAGGGCTTTGATCCCCCTCCTGGTTAACCTTTGCCTGTGCTGATGAGCTACACACCAGGAGCTTATCAGACCACCACAGAGACCTCCGGGCTTCAGACCCCCACACCGATGCCATTACTGCTGCCACAAAACTCTGACACGCGCGCAGCTCTGATTAATCACAGGCTGTTTGGTTATAGTATGGGCTGTCAGAAAGGGCCACCATTCATAAGGTCAGACAAATAAATTATGAGAAAGTGCTAGTGTTGCAGAGCAGTTTAAAATTTCAACTTTTGGTCCAAGTTTCTTTTAAAGGTGCACTGTGTAACTTTTTGATGCCATCAGCTTGTCTTTATGGAGATGTTTTGCTTTGCCTGCCATGTCAGACAGTCAGATCCACTGCCCTACACATTGGCTGTGTGATTCCAGCTCTCACAAATGAATTAATAAATGTGACAATTTATTTATTCAATTACAAGTGCTGAAAAAATACCTTAAAGGGACAGTGTGTAAGATTTTTACCCGTTAATTACCGAAATTGAAGATACCCATTCAAAAATACATTGTTTTTCAAGCCTTTTCACTTCCATCATGAAATCAAAGTATTATTTTGGACTTAGATATAGTCACATAAAAGGGGGATCTTCCCCATATAGAGGCAGCCATTTTGAATACGAGAGCCGCAGAAGGACATTTGGGCTCCGCCTTCGCCTTCGGCAAGGCTCATGGTAGCACCGGAGGCAAACCAGACGGAGCGCACCGGAGAGAAGGACAGAGGGAGAGAGGTGCGGGTGGGGTGGGGGGAGGCTCGTGGTTTTGGGAAAACAACAAGCATGCTGCTGTATCACACGTTGTAATGGATCTAATACGTGTTTTGGACTAAATTGTTTTACTGGATTTTATTCGCTGGATCCTTACGGACAGATTTCAGACCAAGCTTATGGTGAAATGCTGAGTTTGACCTGGGCAGAGCCTTCAAAGGTAAGCTTTGTGCTTTTCTGTTTTGTGCTTTTCCGTATAAAAGCCCCATGTGCTCGGGGAGAGATTGTTATGCCGGGAAATGAATTGCATAGTCAAAAAGAGGAGACTGTAAGGTTTCATTAGATGTGTAGATTGTCATGATACATGATCGGGAATGTGTGTTTTCATACGAAAAGAAAAAAAAAGTGAACGGGGGACCGCGTTTTATGTATACAGTGGCGCGCGGTTCGTGCGCGGGTACGCGAGCTGTCGGCGCTACGGCGCACCCGGGTGACCCTCGAGGTCTGCCGTAGCTAAAACAGGAAGAGCAATAGCGACTATCCACCTATGCGCCACGAATCCTACACACTGGGGCTTTAAGAAACATGTATTCTTACAGTGAAGAATGGCCCTGCTTGTCTTACTGTAGAACATTCCAGGCAAAACAGTAGCCATGGAGACAAGCATGTTGTAGATCCTTTCCATAAAAGTTACATAATCCATCTTTACTTTTCCTACAACTGTTTGAGCTAGATAAAATAAAAAATAATAAAATAAAAAATCCCCAATCTGGGTGCATTCTGTTTGATCTATTCCAAAAACAAAGCTCACTTTGAAAACTAACTCCCTTGAAATACACTCAACAAAAAACCCAGTGTCAGTGCCTATCTTGACATTTTCTTAAACTTTATAAACCAATAAAATTAATTAGCAAATCATACGACTGCTTTTGAATCATTTATAGGTGTACTGATTCAGGGTCTGTGTAATTCTTTGTAAAGTAAAATCATTGAAATGTAAAAATATTAAAAAGTTTTCTGGAAGTGAAGGTTATTACCTAGTTGAAAAAGCCTTTTAGTGCTCTTTTTATAGACATCACACGTTTAAAGGGCACTAAATGTTTTAGTGAAAGACACCCTATTCTTCTCTTTCACGCCACACAATGGGATTAGTTCATTTGTGCACTCCTGCTGATTGACAGAGCTAACCTTTTCCCATAAAAAACCCTAATTGGAACAAATAGCAGCTTCATGCATCACAACTCTCAAAATGAGTTCAAATCAAGCATCTTTTAATTGCTTTGAACCCCGGCTTTTCAAAGGAGACTTCCCTTTATCGCTTCTTGGTGCTATCTTCATGCAAAGTAGTCATGTGACCTGAGTTATCTGTGAGGAATATGGGATTGTGTTCATTTAGGATGTGGAGCATTGGCTGAACAGATGCAGAGACATTACTGCTATTTGTACATCTATAAAATGTTTAAAATCAATGTATTTGTTTCTGATGGTTAGTGTGAGTTAATTTCACATTCATAGATTAGAATAGGATGTTTGTTTAATGTAAAAATATGTTTTTAACACAACTACAGAAAAAAAAATCAGGTTTAATTGATTGCATCTTGTGCCTTAAAGGTCCCATGGCATGAAATTTTCACTTTCTGAGGTTTTTGAACGTTAATGTGAGCTCCCCTACCCTGTTTGCGAAATGTCTAAACTGAGCATTTGCGGTCCTTTTCTGCGTTTGAAAAAAACACAGCTCAAACGGGCGATTCTGAACAAGGCAACTATGTTACATCACATCGAAAAATGCAGCTCCACCCCCCGTCTGGATGTCTACCCACCGTCTCTGTAAATCACGCCCAGAGAGTTTGGACCGCGAATGAGCTACGCAATGCGAAATGCGTTTTTTTATTTGCCTGGAGGCACGTGCGAGTGTTTCTAGGCTCGGAAGTCCTTTATCTGAGCCTCTGGACATCTGAAACAGCAGTGGTTTAATTTTATTTTCTGTGAAAATGTGTTTTTTTCATTGAAAAGCCTCTCCTTTCTTCCTCCGCACTTAAAACACGGAAGTGGGGCCAGCACACAGTGCACCGCTAAAACAAGGAACCAGCGGCACATTTGCCCCCCACCCCCGCTCCTCTAACCTATCTCTGTCCTTCTCATTTGCATTCAAGCAACAAGGCCCAGAATGAGTTGTTCAGAGAGAGATTTTATGACTCTGACTGTGTACATGTGTCTTTCTCATGCACTTGAGAGTCTTGATTTTGAAGAAGGATTCATTTACAGTATTAGGGAACCATTAAGGAGCCATATAAAAGCATCAAGAAGTACCATGTCATGGGACCTTTAAATAAATACAATTTAGTTTTCAAATTCTACTACGGTACTATTATTAAAAGAACATTGTGAATAGGTAGTGGATTCTAAAACAGCAACATCAATTCATGCTTCCTTTAACCTGAAGACGCACAGGGCTATAACTTAGTGGACATTGTAATACAGATGTCATTTAAAATGTTCTGACTTGAATAGGATATGATATTATATGGTATGAACATGGTATGATGTTCACTTCAAAATGAGTAAAAAGCTTTCTGTGCATTTCATCACTCCACAGTCAACACGTGACATGTGAGAAATGACAGGCGTCTGCACCTGTCAGTGCAGCATGCACGTGTGACATCCAGCGTTTATCACATGCACATCTATATAGGGAATATAGACATGCTAAGGAGCCCTTGATTGTGCTGTCACACTTCATAGAATTTTCAATTGACCTAAACCAATATAGATTTTAAGATGCTAAGCACAGCATTCATTCAGAAGTGCAGTGTGATAAATGTGTTGGTTTACTTTTTTACATTGTTTTTGACTAATGCATCTCTATAGACATTTTGCATGTTACACACAAAATGTTTTGCCAATAAGAGTCATTTTTGAGATTTGATCCTGAGCTTTCTACAGCTTATGTATGTATATCGATACAGTGAAATGTATTCCAACTACTTTCTTCTGCACTCCAAACCACAGCCCATTACACTATTACAATATTGCAAATGGATTGAGCCTTTTGTTGCATTAAAAAGAGACAGAGCTGCATTGCACTGACAAATGAATTTACAAGTCTCAGTGGTTGCAAACAATTAGAAAGATATTTGTTATTTTCGTAATTAAATAAGCAATCTTTTAAAACACTCCTGGGTTCAAACATGGGACTATATTTCACCCTTCATAAAAAAGGAAGTATAATTCAGTATTCATTAAAAGGATTTGTTGTTAACTTCCCTTACTCTATCTTACACATGCTTCCCAATCCATTTTTCTTCTTTAAAATACTCCCATTGCCACAAATGCTTGTTCCCAGTGGACTGGACTAAATCAGTGAGTGGAGAGGGGCTGAGTGATGGTGACAGGACAGACAGCAGAGATGGATGATGGGAGGCAAGAGAAGATGAAAAGTCCAAATGAATTTCACAAGTCCATGCAGCTCCTTCCGGTTTAGACTCAGGATTGCTCCTGGCATGGAGAAGATATGTCCTGTGCTGATAAGAGAGTTAAAAGCAGAAAAAACATGTAATATGTGTCAGTCAACAGACACTGGTACTGTGGGGATAGTGCAGCAAGAAAATACTTTTAATAAAATCTTTTAAAATACTTTTATATTTAGGTACAGGTTTGTACCTCACTTGAAATGTAATATTATGAAAAGTAATCTACTATATACCTTTTTCTCCAGTTAGTGTGCAAATAAGGCTATGAAAACTAAAGCACTGTGCAGCTTTAGATTCTCAAAATCCAAGTTTGAAGCTACGGAATATGTTTTAATGCTAAACTTTATATACCAAAGATCACCTAAGATAATATTTGGCTTTCAAAGTACCATCAGATCTAAACTAGAACTATACCAAGACTAAATTAGTATTCAAATGACTAAACCATGATAAAATGAGACTAAATCACTATAAACGTTTGTCCATTTGACAAATTGAATTTCTCCTTTTGCCACAGATAAGGTAGTTCTAACTCATGATGAACCCAAAAGAGAGCAAAACCATTATAAGATTGAGAAATACTTAAACTGTGGAAGGTATCTTAGTTTGAAAAATACCAATCTAATAAATGGGAACATATTATATTCAGGATATCAACCAAGCTTTATGCAGGTTGTGTTATATGTTCAGATTTTTACACTATATTTTAACTTGTCATTCTCACTGACTTCTCTCAAGCCATGTAGTAATCTCTCTTTGAACTCAGACACAAATTTCCGACGCTCATTAACATCAGATGCAATACCAAAAAGTGCACTGATGATTTGTATAGAAGTTTGGCCCTGTTCCAGTCTTCCTCTTTGACAGTGTCCTTCTGTTATACTCTATGCAAATACTATGTGATTATAGCAGACTGGTCAATTCTCTGGAGGCATGATAATACTGGAACATCATCTATTATCCCCCATAGCAGCTCTGTCACTTTGACATATGGAGCTCATATGATTCCTATAATTTTCATATTCATCAAATCATTCAGTCAGCCTGCCATGCTCTACATATATATTAACACACAAGATACTCACTCTTATATGTGGAATATGCAGTGTTAAACCAAGTGTATGGACTAAAATGAGATTATCTTTCATTGGACATACTGTAGAGATGTACTGTGCATATTAAATGAGTGCCAATGTTGTAATCATAGCAATTGTACTAAAAAAAAGATACAAGCTAGAGCTGGTGCTACCTGGTATTACAAATAGGACAGATAGAGATGTTTTTAGACTGGTGCAAAGTGAAATATTTGTATGTTGAAATTGTAGTTGCCTGGTTGCAAGCCCGGAGGAACTCTGGAGGAACTTATGCATGGAGACATTTGTCAACGAAAGTAAACCTGCAAAACTTTATCTGCCCTTAGCAACTAGTCTCCATTTTGTTTGTTTTTTTGGTGTTGTCAGATGCCTTTTTCTCTCACCCGTCTGCCTGGCACAAATATTACATATTTTTTGTTTGTTTGTTTGTTTTCTTCCCATAAAATTATCAGTAAGCTTATTGCTATTTACTGCACATTATAAGAACATATGGTAATAGAATGGATGGAGATAGCATTGTGCATTTGGTGTATTTTTTGTGTTATTTCCAATTTTCTTATTATTATCAAGAAAGTACAAATCCGGGTAAACTACTGTATGTCTATATCAAGCATAGGATTATGAAATAAAGCAGAGTAACAAATATATCCTATGTTTGTGAGTAATTACCATCATTTTTAGTTGACATTTCATTCCCGTGCTATCAACAATACTGTGTTCTCTCTATTCACAAAACTCGTAAAACGCCATAATGGATGTAATCTAATCAAAAAACAAAAACAGAATGCACAACTATTCCTATTTCTGGTACCTCCATACGTGTTTGAAAGTACAAAATCAAACACTGTGTAAAATATTATTCTCGCTTCGCTTCTGCAAATTCTACATCGGGAACACATTGACACGAGCAAAAGAATTACCAAAAGGATGTGCAAATATAACCTGTACCTGGATACGTTTTGAGCCCTGCCTGCCTGGTGCACAGATGTCTTGGAAGCGTATTGCCACTACCTCCTCCATATTTACCTACCACCAGCATATTGACTGTGACAGCTGTTTGTAGTCGTGTTCAGGAAGAGAAATTTTACATTATTGCCATCTGCTTCCCACATAAGGTTCAACGCTCATCATATACATTTCAGCAGTGCTACATAGAGACACTGGATTTCTACCTCAGTGTTTACCATGTACATAGTTTGACGTGTAGTTTAGTCTGACACCGACATGCTATGTTTGGAAAGGGGGCTTTTTAAACTTAGTCTTCTTACATTCCTGACGTTTTGAGTTGACAAGGTGTTTTCGGTCTAAAATCCAGTTATACAAAAAGATGTCAAAAGTCTGCTTCGCAAGTTATCAGATTGAGTCCAATGCACTTCTTTTAAAACTGTACCTCCTACTCTTATGTGACTGCGCCCACTCCACTTATGTGAACGGTGACAAAAGGTGGGCAGTGTGGAGAATGGTACTTTCAGAATTTCATAGATATTAAAAATACAAGTGGCATTGTGGATACATATTGACTCCCCAAAATAATGTCAATTTGATTTATTTTTATTTATTTTTTTAAATCAGAAAAGAAAGTGTACTTATTAAAAAATGTGTACTTAGACATGAATCAAATGCATTTACTACTCCCAGAACCATTTTCGATATTGGGTATAGATACATTTGCTAAATTAATAGAAAAAGCATTGCTTAATATGGGCCAATTCACCTGGAAGCTTGAAGGCCGAGAAAAAATTGGTCCCACGTCATAGTTTAGACAAGTCTGGTATACAGCTCTGGAAAAAAATAAGAGACCACTGCAAAATTATCAGTTTTTACTACTTATAGGTATGTGCTTGGGCAAAAGGAACATTTTTGTTTGAGTCTATAAACTACTGACAACATTTCACCCAAATTCCAAATAAAAATATTATCGTTTAGAGCATTTATTTGCAGAAAATGACACATGATCAAAATAACAAAAAGATACATGTTTTCAGACCTCAAACAATGCAAAGAAACTAGATCAAATTAATTTTAAAACAACATAAGACTAATGTTTACAATTAAGAAGAGTTCAGAAATCAATATTTGGTGCAATAACCCTTATTTTTAATCACAGCTTTCATGCATCTTGGCATGCTCTCCACAAGTCTTTCACATTGTTCTTGGGTGACTTTATTCCACTCCTGGTGCAAGAACTGAAGTAGCTCAGCTTTGTGTTTGTGTTGGAATTCAACAGACGCTGGAATGGAATGGTTGTAATACATGTAGAGATGCTGATTTCAGAAAAAAATGCAGTGGTCTCTTATTTTTTTCCAGAGTTGTAGATGCTTCACGCTGCTTGGAATGTTCCACACTGTGACATTAAAGGCAAATTAACGTTTTTTTACAATCTGAGCCTTCTTTCGGCAATAAAACAAGTAGTTTTACTCACCCATAGCAGTTTGCTGTCAATTGGAGCTGTATCGCAGAACTTATGTTGAGCCGTTCTGTTCTACTAATGATCCCGTATCCGTTAACATGGTGCTCGTATCATATGCTCGGGGCATTACTTTGCGGTGTCCAAATAACACAAACTTTAGCACTTTTCAAATCATAGAAGCCCGATGTCTTAATGTAAGATTTCGTTTGAAGCAAAAGTGGCCTGTAATCCGAGATTTAGCCATAGTTTCGAGTGGACGAAAGGACGCCAGTGCGCATGCGCGGACTGTGCTATCAGCTCCCGGGACCCAAACATGAAACGCAAAGCTGAAAACTATGGATAAATCTCGGATTACAGGCCACTTTTGCTTCAAACGAAATCTTGCATTAAGACATCGGGCTTCTATGATTTGAAAAGTGGTAAAGTTTGTGTTATTTGGACACCGCAAAGTAATGCCCCGAATACTCAGGCTAACGGATACGCTACAACATAACTTTCTTCAAACAGCTCCAAATGACACGAACGTGATATGGGTGAGTCAACCGACTTGTTTTATTACCGAAAGAAGGCTCAGATTGTAAAATAACGTTACTTTTCCTTTAAACTTACCTTTCTCCATGGAGACAAGCAGGTGACACTACCAAGCCTCTTCACTTGATTTTCAAGGTATTTTGGACCAACGCAGTGTAAGTCAATAAATGCCAGATAGGTAAATGTAATATACTGAGGAACATTCCAAGAAAAACAATGACATCTGATGAAGACAAGCAGGTGGCTGACCCTGTACCAGAATTACATAGCACAAAATTTTGAAGCCAGTACTGCTGTTATAGAACTATATCTGAGTATCTGCAGCGTGTTGCATATACAGTATCGGATTTTAACTGGCAGGTCATAATGTTACACCAGATTGCTTCAAGTTAAGCAGCCTTTGATTTGTGCACAAAGATGTTCCAGACTAAAGTTGTAAGTTACATAAGAGACAGTTTTGCAGGACTTGCCGGCGAATGTGGGGTCAGCGGGCAATTTCCTGACATAGATCCTCTTAAAGCAGACAGGTCATCATCGCTGCAGCCCTGTGTGCACGCTTACTATCTACTCCTCCATCACCCACATCACTCCATTTCCTCCCATTTGTCCTGCCTCGCCTCTCTCTCTCCAATCTTGTCCAGCTTAAACACTCTCTTGCCCCCTTTTTGTATTAGATTCCTCGCCCTACATCCATCTCCCGTCGGTAATGCATCTACACTTACTCCACCCTTCTACCCACAATCCATCTGTCCAGCTTTCGGCGTCTAAAAGGCATGGGATGGGGTGCGGTGCCAAGCCAAGAGCACACATTTGGATAAGCACTGTCTGGAGATGTGTCTAAGATAACAACTATAGTCAGTAACTCCTAGCCCTTCTGCCAACTACAACTGTGCGTGCGTGTGCGTGTGTGTGTGCGTGTGTGTGTGTGTGTGCGTGTGTGTGTGTGTGTGTGACTGTACAAGATAACCCTGGAATACTCTTTACTTCTTCTTCCTCCTCGGCCAACTGCAGTTTACGGCCGATAGAGACAGCTGGAGAAAGGCATTTCACGGATCACAAAAATGGACACCTTGAAACTAGATAATGCTGCAGAAGGAAAACATATGGATTTTGTAATATAAAAAGTTTTGACAGGTGGCTTGTGAAAAAGCACAGGACATGGAGATAGGACTGTTTTTTGTTTGTTTGTTTTTGTTTTTTTGTTTGTTTGTTTTTTAGTAGTTTATTTTTATTTTTTTCTGGCAGTGCCGTTTTTCTTGAGAGACAAACAAATTCAAATAGGTTTTCATAAAAACAATGCAGTGTTTGTTTTTTAAGTTTAAGTTTTAAGTTTAAGAGACATGACCTTTTTTTCCACTTTACAGTTTTGTTTTTTTTTGTTTTGTTTTTTTTTGGGTCAGTTTGATCTCTAAACATAGAAGTTTTCATATGGAAACAACAAAAGTACTGACTGTACTAAAAGTAGTTGTTTTGTTATTTCATAAAACCCACTTGCATAGTAGATTTATGAGGAACAATGTAAGTTCAAAGGCCGTTTTCTCAAAATGTTTTTCCCCACATAGGGACATAAGGATCACACCTTAAAGGGATATGCCACCCCCAGGTCAAATTTGGGCATCTCCCCACAGTCCAGAGACTAAAACAAGTGATGAAAAGCGTTTTCCTGGTCACCCAGCCATTGTCCGAGTCTGTTAGCACTGACCGCCGCGCGAGCTGCTGCTCCTCCGCGTTAGACTGGAGGCAACGGCGCCAGAGAAAGATTTCGGCCAAAAGGAATTAATTTGCTCGATGCTTTTCCCAATTACTTTATGTGTAGTGCGCATTTATATCGAGTGCAAATAAATGTGCAAATCAACACGGAGAACCTGCCTTGGTCATTTTGGGTGGGAAATATTTTTCAGTGCGGAAAAAGACAGACAAAGCACGCACCACGCGGACAGGGGAATCCCTGTTTACGCACCAGGAAGGGAGTTCCCCCGTTCGCTGCGTGCTCTGTGCTTCGGCTTTCTTTTTCCGCACTGAAAAATAGTTCCCACCCAAAATGACCAAGGCAAGCTCTCCGTGTTGATTTGCACATTTATTTGCACTCGATATGAATGCGCACTACACAGAAAGTAATTGGGAAAAGCATCGAGCAAATTAATTCCTTTTGGCCGAAATCTTTCTCTGGCGCCGTTGCCTCCAGTCTAACGCGGAGGAGCTGCAGCTGCGCGCGGCGGTCAGTGCTGACAGACTCGGACAATGGCTGGGTGACCAGGAAAATGCTTTTCATTACTTATTTTAGTCTCTGGACTGTGGGGAGATGCCCAAATTTGACCTGGGGGTGGCATATCCCTTTAAAGTAGCCCCTCCTACATATACACCAAGCTTTACAATATTATACAAAACAAGATTTTTTTACATTTCATTTCATGCCTGATTTATTAAAATCTTAGCTTCAAAAAATGTCAGTGATATTTAGTTTACTCAAATATTAAATAAGATATCCAAAATTCCCTGTTTATTTTTTAGGATCTAATACAGTATTACAAATGAAGCAAGAAATGGAATCCTGGCTCTATCTATTTTTGAGATTCAAATGTCCCAAAAATTGATAATTTTTGCACAAGTCTCAAGTCATTTTTTACAAATAAAATGCTTTATTCTTATATGAACCCTTTACATGACGAAAAATGGGTCCAACATTTTTTTCTTATATTTATTTAAGTACTGGTACACTAAAGCAGAAGTTTCAAATTGGTACCTCTAAATGTAAGATTTTTTCCTATTCATCAGCAGTGTCTTGCCTTAATTTTACCTGGGAAATAAATGGGGGAATAGCACAGCATAAAAAGGAATCAAACAAGATGTCAAGGACTCATCTGTTTTTATTTTTATTTTTATTTAAACCAATCACACATACCAATCAGGAACACTCCCAGAGTTGAGCACTGACTAATGCAAATGCCAGTTCCAACACTTTATGAAATCACAAACCATGCAGAAAACATTTTCAGATAGCTGTCGTTACAAATCATTTATTTAATTTCAGTTACTTCTGAATGTTCCTCTGGCTTAATTAGTTGTATTTTGTTCCATTTCTTTGTAATTAATTCAGCTGCATGGAGCCATTGCAGCCTTAATAATGATAAAGGTCTATATGATTTATGTTTAAGTTCAATTCTCAGTGTTCAATGTTCCTTAAAGCCTTAAAAGCATAATATTGATCTTGTGCTGTATTTGTGTTTACTCCGATGGTCAGTCCTGTTCATATTTATATTCGGAGCACCTCTTCTCCATCCTGCCATTTCTCCACCAGCTCTCTCTATTATGTGACAGGAACCATAGAGCCAGCCGAGTGGAAGCAAGCACCTGAAAACTTTCACTAAGCAGTCACGCTGACGGATGCCCAAATAAACTTGTTTGCTTTTTGCTTTCTCGCGAGCCCCCTAATTTACGCCGTGAAAACCACGCTTTGCCTGCGTGCCCATCCGCCGCCATTCAGCTGTGTTTACAAGTGGCATGATGGATGGAGAGGGACCCGCAGCTCTAGTACACATGTCGATATGAAGTCAGACAGCACCAAAGTGGGACTGCTGCAGATGCCAATGTCTGACCTAAGGGTGGAGTTGTGCTTATAAGCTGATCGGGTATGGGGGAGTACTTAGGGGCAGGAGAGGTAAAAGGGCATTTCAGGTCACAGGGGTAAAGAGAAAGAGGGAAAAAGACTACTGAATTTAGCCTTTCGAGTACAGCAGGGTGTTAGACATGGTGACTACTAGACTACATAGAAAATTGAATTATAACATTATAACTGAACTGTATTGTACAGTGGTACCTCACCTTACGAAGGACCCAACAAACGAAAATTCCAAGTTACGAAACGCCTTCACGTTAAATTTTGGTCTCTAGATATGAAAGAAAATTCAAGTTTCGAAATGTGAAATCTCAAAAATTCAAATAATGCGCGCTCAGCCACACACATTATACGCTTTTCTCAGACTGGATTTAAACTTTTCTCACATTTGTCTCTCGTTTAAACACTCAAACTTTCATAGATTTTCAACAAAATGTATTAATAGTGAAGTGGGGGTGGGGGGGGGGGGGGGGGGACTGCGCGCGGACACGTTTGTGATAGCGCAGCATGACCCGGCGTGGGGCTTATTATTATTATTATTAACGAGGTCCAACGTGCTCCATAAGCATAAGAAATCCAGGGTTCTCTACAAAGGCGAATGGTAAGTCACTCATTGCGATCATTTGTGCTCCTGGCTCTGTTCTCCTGTGCCTTCGCGCTGTCAAGGGGCATTTTTCTCTCCTTTTCAAACTCTCCTGCAGCGTGAGCTGACTCATCTTTGGCCTGTGTTCTGGTGAAACATCCTACCCATCAAGAGATCCTGCCGAACATTACGTAAACCTTGAGAGTTCGTACTGCGCATGCGCAGAACATTACGTCACTCCGTACTGGGCATGCGCAGAACATTACCAGCTGAGCGCTCAGCTGTGCTGAAAGAAAAGCTGAAAGAAAACAGTAAGTATTTCACGTTTTCTACTTAATCTAACCCAATGCCGATTTCTAGCCTTTGTGTGAATCTTGTTTGAGTCTGTGACCGACCCAACTACTTCTTATTGGCTTCTTTTGAATAAAACTGTCCGTATGAACTGTCTAAATGTGGCGTATTTTTTGCGGACTTAACAGCTGTCGTTTGATAGTTATGGTTAAAGGGATATGCCACCCCCAGGTCAAACTTGGGCATCTCCCCACAGTCCAGAGACTAAAATAAGTGGTGGAAAGCGTTTTCCTGGTCACCCAGCCATTGTCCGAGTCTGTCAGCACTGACCGCCGCGGTATCTGCAGCTACTCCACGTTAGACTGGAGTCTAACGGCGCCAGAGAAAGATTTCGGCCAAAAGGAATTAATTTGCTCGATGCCTTTCCCAATTACTGTCTGTCAGGGATGAAAGTGGCCAATCATGAAAAAAGCGGAAAGTCCCCCCCCCCCGCCCACTGGAAAATTTTAAATTTCTGAAATTTCGATTTCTATATGCTATATGTTAGCAATAAAATAAAACTGTACATAAAAGTACAAAAAAACACATTTTATTAACAGGTACTAGTAGTATATATTGGATTTGTTTTTGCGTTACACTTTGTCTAATCAGACCGCATTGAGGAGGAGCTTATGTGCGCTAAAAGGCGCAGGTGAAAAAGCGAGGAGCGACGCGTTAAGTGAGGCACGGGCAGGTAGGATGAGGTATAGGATGTTTTATAAAGTTTAACCTGTGTACACGCAATGGTACAGGCTGTTGTGAAAGAGCTGCGCTCACTCGCTCGGTCCGCGGCTCCAGACACGGGCTCGCGCCCGTGTTTAATACGAAGTTTAATACGAGACATGTACTTTTGTTCTGAATACGGGACGATTCTGTTTTTCAAGTGACAGTTGGCGACCCTAAACACAACTATACATACAGTATATATACACCCAAAATCTTTCTCAACGAATTTGCACAGATGTAAAAAAAATAAAAAAATAAAAATTACCCCGCAGCTGGAAAAAAAAAGCGGAGATCCGCTAAAAAACGGAACTCTTTCATCCCTGTGTCTGTGTAGTGCGCATTCATATCGAGTGCAAATAAATGTACAAATCAACACGGAGAGCTTGCCTTGGTCATTTTGGGTGGGAACTATTTTTCAGTGCGGAAAAACATAGCCGAATCACGCACCACGCTGCGCAACAGGGGAACTCCCTTCCTGGTGCGTAACAGGGATTCCCCTGGCAGCGTGCTGCGTGCTTCGGCTATGTTTTTCCGCACTGAAAAATAGTTCCCACCCAAAATGACCAAGGCAAGCTCTCCGTGTTGATTTGTACATTTATTTGCACTCGATATGAATGCGCACTACACAGAAAGTAATTGGGAAACGCATCGAGCAAATTAATTCCTTTTGGCCGAAATCTTTCTCTGGCGCCGTTAGACTCCAGTCTAAGGCGGAGTAGCTGCAGATACCGCGGCGGTCAGTGGCGACAGACTCGGACAATGGCTGGGTGACCAGGAAAACGCTTTCCACCACTTATTTTAGTCTCTGGACTGTGGGGAGATGCCCAAGTTTGACCTGGGGGTGGCATATCCCTTTAAGTTATGTTTGGAACACTTCTGTATTTCAGTCTTTTCAGTCTTTCAGTCATTTGAAACAACTAACTTCTGCTGCTTAAGTGAGCGAATTTAGCCACTTATGAGAAGCAATTACATCGCCGTGTTCAAGCTCGCATTTACACGTGCAGAAATTGTATTGTTTTTATATATGTATATATTTTTGCTTGTTTCTCTAGGTGCAGTGTGGGACATGTCTTCGATGGGCCCATTTCGAATGTGTCAAATATACATATACACACACAGATTATACTTGTAGCAAATGTTCGTAGTTTGTAAATTTATTGTATTGTAAAGAGTAGTGTAGTTTTGTTTTAAATATTTAGATTTTGAACATGGAAATAGTAGATTTTTAGTTTTTGAGAAATAGTTTAACTAGTGTAAAGGGTGTAAATGTTGTGTAATAACTAGATATATTTTTTAGAATTAGTTTTTTTTTTTTTTTAGAAATTTTGATAATGTGTAAATGTTGTGTTATAATAATAAATGTTTTAATGACCAACCCAAAAAATGCTTCATGTTTTTTTTTGTGTTTTTTACAAATTAAAATACTAATGTTTTTTGATTTGTAATGTGAGTACGTGTGTAAAAGCTTACTCAAGTGAGGTTGATTTGTATAACAGAACATGGTTACATAGCTATGCAGGTAGGACGTTCTGCTATGCAGGTAGGACGCTCTGCTATGCAGGTAGGATGTTCTAATATACAGGTAGGACGTCCTGCTATGCAGGTACGACGTCCTATCTGTACAGCAGAACGTCCTACCTGCATATTAGAACGTCCTACCTGCACAGCAGAACATCCTACCTGCACAGCAGAACGTCCTAACTGCATATTAGAACGTCCTATGTGCATATTAGAACGTCTACCTGCATATTAGAACGTCCTACCTGCACAGCAGAACGTCCTACCTGCATATTAGAACGTCCTACCTGCATAGCAGAACGTCCTACCTGTACAGCAGAACGTCCTACCTGCATATTAGAACGTCCTACCTGCATAGCAGAACGTCCTACCTGCACAGCAGAACATCCTAACTGCATATTAGAACGTCCTACCTGCATATTAGAACGTCCTGCCTGTATATCTCTGAAGGAATGACGTAGTACGAACTCTCAAGAAGTAACGTAATGTTCTGCGCATGCGCACGGCTTGGCAGGCGCTCATAACGGGGGTAATTTTACCAGAACGTCCTATCTGCACAGCAGAACGTCCTAACTGCATATTAGAACGTCCTAACTGCATATTAGAACGTCCTACCTGCATATTAGAACGTCCTGCCTATATATCTCTGAAGGAGTGACGTAGTACTAACTCTCAAGAAGTTACGTAATGTTCTGCGCATGCGCACGGCTTGGCAGGCGCTCATAACGGGGGTAATTTTACCAGAACGTCCTACCTGCACAGCAGAACGTCCTAACTGCATATTAGAACGTCCTACCTGCATATTAGAACATCCTGCCTGTATATTTCTGAAGGAATGACGTAGTACGAACTCTCAAGAAGTTACGTAATGTTCTGCGCATGCGCACGGCTTGGCAGCCGCTCATAACAGGGGTAATTTTACCAGAACTTCATACCTGCACTTACTAATGTGGAAGCCGTGTTCTGATGGGGTAATTTTACATCAGAATGTCCTAACTGCATAGAAACAAACATTAAAACAACAATGACAAAAAAAAAGTGACATCGGAAGCATACGGCAGGATTTTCTGAGACGGTAGGACGTTTCTCGAAGGTAGGACATTTCGTCAGAACACCGGGTTGCCTGTAACTCGCTGTATTGTGTCGGGTGTTTGTTTTTGAGGTGCCGTATCGGTTTGTTGTGTTAAATGTAGCCCTTTCCTTTCCACCCCTTGCAATCCCAAGTTTACATATCCCACCATTTGCTATGTCAATGTTGTTGTCATCAACTTTATAGTATTTCCAGACCCAGACATACTCGCTCCTCTTGTCTCCTCTCTGTACTCGCGCTTTGCGCTTCGAGCTGCTTCCGTGTATTTAACCAATAGTGTGTCATGCCGCACGTGTTGATGTTTCTGTGTGAAGTCTCACTCTGTGCCACCGTATAACCATAGATCTCATCTAGGATATGTTAAAAAATAATAAGAATACTTGCTACTAGCAAGTGTAAATAATGGGTGGGGATTTATTACGATTTATGCAACGGTGGGCGGCGAGGGTCCGAAAGGAGGACAAAATGTAAAAAAGGACGACACGTGACAGATGGCCGGACAGACAGCTCCAAAACTGGACTGTCCAGACGAAATCCGGACGAATGGTCACCCTAGTCTCTTAGCCAATCAGGACGCAGAACACAGTTAAAAAAAAAAGTTACACTATTTAAAAAAAACTTGGAACGGGGCCTTGGAACGAATCAGGCTTTTTCCATTGAAATAGCTACTCAACTTACGAAAAATTCACGTTACGAAACCACTTCTGGAACGAATTAATTTCGTAAGGTGAGGTACCACTGTATCTAATAATACAGACTATATAGATGTCTGTGATTCAGTCTGTATTTTATCCTATATAATGTGATTGTGTCTATACTCTATCCTATTTAACGTGATTTAGTCTATATTCTATGTGATTTAG
The DNA here is from genome assembly GCA_036785185.1 of Paratrypauchen microcephalus. Lineage (NCBI taxonomy): Eukaryota > Metazoa > Chordata > Actinopteri > Gobiiformes > Gobiidae > Paratrypauchen > Paratrypauchen microcephalus. The sequence continues at coordinate 7,445,856 of JAVJIX010000032.1, forward strand.
TCTATATTCTATGTGATTTAGTCTATATTCTATGTGATTTAGTCTATATTCTATCCTATTTAACATTATTTAGTCTATATTCTATACTATTTATATACTATTATATACAATTTCTGACTGATCTTTTTTCATATTTGTTTAAAGATGCACTATGTAACTTTTTTGGTGGACAGTCTGCCAAATGCTTGTCTCCATGGAGATGTTATTGTTTTGCCTAATTTGTTTTACAGTATGACATATCTATCCCTATGTACAGTGGTACCTCACCTTACGAAATTAATTCGTTCCAGAAGTGGTTTCGTAACGTGAATTTTTCGTAAGTTGAGTAGCTATTTCAATGGAAAAAGCCTGATTCGTTCCAAGGCCCCGTTCCAAGTTTTTTTTTTATAGTGTAACTTTTTTTAATAGTGTAACACTGTGTTCTGCATCCTGATTGGCTAAGAGACTGTACTAGGGTGACCATTCGTCCGGATTTCGTCCGGACAGTCCGGTTTTAGAGCTGTCTGTCCGTCCGTCTGTCACGTGTCCTCCTTTTTTACATTTTGTCCTCCTTTCGGACCCTCGTTGCCCACTGTTGCATAAATCGTCATAAATCCCCACCCATTATTTACACTTGCTAGTAGCAAGTATTCTTATTATTTTTTAACATATCCTAGATGAGATCTATGGTTATACGGTGGCACAGAGTGAGACTTCACACAGCAACATCAACACGTGCGGCATGACACGCTATTGGATAAATACAGGGAAGCAGCTCGAAGCGCAAAGCGCGAGTACAGAGGAGAGATAAGAAGAGCGAGTATGTCTGGGTCTGGAAATACTATAAAGTTGATGACAACAACATTGACATAGCAAACGGTGGGATATGTAAACTTGGGATTGCAAGGGGTGGAAAGGAAAGGGCTACATTTAACACAACAAACCGATACGGCACCTCAAAAACAAACACCCGACACAATACAGTGAGTTATAGGCAACCCAGCCAAAGACGAGTCAGCTCAGGCTGCAGGAGAGTTCGAAAAGGAGAAAAAAATGCCCCTTGACAGCGCGAAGGCACAGGAGAACACAGCCAGGAGCACAAATGATCGCAATGAGTGACTTACCATTCGCCTTTGTAGAGAACCCTGGATTTCTTATGCTTATGGAGCACGTTGGACCTCGTTTAATAATAATAATAATAATAATAAGCCCCGCGCCGGGTCATGCTGCGCTATCACACACGTGTCCGCGCGCAGTCTCCCCCCCCCCCTTCCCCCCACACTTCACTATTAATACATTTTGTTGAAAATCTATGAAAGTTTGAGTGTTTAAACGAGAGACAAATGTGAGAAAAGTTTAAATCCAGTCTGAGAAAAGCGTATAATGTGTGTGGCTGAGCGCGCATTATTTGAATTTTTGAGATTTCGCGTTTTGTAACATTTTGAATTTTCTTTCGTATCTAGAGAAAATTTAACGTGAAGGCGTTTCGTAACTTGGAATTTTTGTTTGTTGGGTCTTTCGTAAGGTGAGGTACCACTGTATATAAGTACAGACCATCCACCAGAAAATTTCCAGTGCTAGTTTACAGTAGAAATGCAACTGTAATTGAATAAATCCGACATAGATAAGTTAGATAGGTAAGATACTGTGGAACATTCCAAAGCAACAACTTCTCCATGGAGACAAGCAGGTGACAGAACCTCCACCAGAAATGTTACATAATGCACCTTTAACACATAGTTTTTCAATATTATTTTAGTCAAGATGTTTTATGAATTTAATTAGACTTTAAATGAAAAAATGAAAAAAAAAAAAAAACTAATCACATCTAAACTGTTCCTTTATGCTGTTTGAGTGTTTAGATTACACGTGATATAAATCTTATTTGTTTTTGAGCAAACCTGTGATGGGTTATTTTTAATCACTTAAAATAATTCCAGTTAAGTCTGTGTAACAACCAGAGAGGCCAATTTCACTTGCTGAAAACTCAAATGTAATACATTTTTCCACTCTTTAATTATGCACAAGTATCACATTTGTCATTTGGATTTAATTAGGCAGGAAATGGGTTATTTTTTCATTTATTTTCATTATACCTGCAGTCCTATTTCAGGTGTAAACGTTGGCACTGTAGTCACTGATAATGATGCGTTGATGCAGTGAGTCTCAGATACTTCCACAGAAGTGTGGATTTTCTAAATTATCGTTGAACAAAGTTGTTTAAATGAGTCCACAATTAGAATCACTTCTAATTAGAATTAGAAGTGTGACTTATCATTTGGATAAACTGGTTATGATCCCAGCTCATTCTCACTTCCTACGGCTTCACACATGCTTCAATTAAAGCGTTTTGTTTGCTTTGGTTTACTGTCAGAATTGACTTTCAAAATAGTTCAGTGGCATTACTGACCATGCTTGTATAATGCTTTATTTGAAAAGCTGCAGAAATAATGTAACATACTGAAAGATAATGATAAAACATAATTTAGTTCATTTGAGATCATATATTCATCATTTATCATTTATTTGAGCTGTTTGCAGTGAGAAAGACAAACTCACATCAATTACATACAAGTAGGTAATGCTACACACACGGTCTTCAGGAGTAAGCAGATGTACAATTAGTTACTAGAGCTTACCCCCTGTGTCTACATTCATAAGTTAAACAGCTGTTGATTACTGACATTAACATTGCACATAATTGAGTACAAAAATGTCAGTACATTAAACATACACCAGTACTCATCTCAATAGAGATGTTATTGCTTTGCCTGTATTCTTCCACATTATGAGAGTAAACATATACTGTATCTTACATTTATTGTATTATGGCTGTTATATTGCCTTGAAAAATATGCATTCTTACTTTGAGTGGGGTGCCACTCTACTAACCTGACGTGTAACTTGGCCTGGTGGTTTCACCCGTTTTCTCCATGTACATAGATACATTTAATGCCATACTGTCAATCATAACAGCTATACACGATATTCATATATGAGATAGAAAAATTCAAATCTGACAAGTGGACAAAGATTGAGCATGTTTTGGTAACAGTTCGGCACTGCACCTTTAAATCTTTAAATCAGGGGTCGGCAACCTGCGGCTCCAGAGCCGCATGTGGCTCTTTGATCCCTGTGATGCGGCTCAGTACTTTGGTTCCTCATTTAACGTGGGGGTTACATTGTAAAATTAACCTGCGATAGGCTAAATCCGTGAAGTAGTCAGCTTTATATTGCGTGTGTAAATATGCGTGTATTTCACAGTTCCTCTGACCGCTGCGCTGTTGCGGGTTTTGTTGTAGTGAGAACGCTTACGTGCGCTCTCAGGACTGGTTCCACCGCCTGGACTCCAGGTTCCACCAGTTCGTTCTGCGGAAACACCGCCGCTACTTCCCGACGCGCATTGACCACCCGGAGAAGTGTGCGCTCGGACATGTGCACCTGCACTCGTGGTCAAATCCGTAATAGAGCAGCATGACCAGTGCGACCAGCCCCAGGTGAGACGCACGACCGCGGCCCTTCTGCATGTGCTGAAATGCCAGACCGCTCAGTCCTCACTACTTCAGAGTCACACTGTTCGTGATCACGTTTAAATAAATTTGGCAAACTGAACGCATTCTGTACAGCAGACACGGAGGAGAATGACTGACGAATCGGCAAAGGTCTACAGTCCTTTAGCCAATCAGGATGCAGAACACAATGCGTATTGATACACTATAAAAAAAAATCTACAAAACAGCGAGGGACCACTGTATTTAATTAAAATATATTTTGTTTTAGTTTGTTCATTTTCAAAATGTAATTCTATGGCACAAAGATGTTATAAAAAATGTTATATGCAGTGTTATTTCATTTTAAATTTCAAAAGGGTTTTGTGGCTCCCAGTGTTTTCTTTACTGTCTGAAACTGGTCCAGATGGCTCTTTGAGTAGTAAAGGTTGCCGACCCCTGCTTTAAATCCAGTGCTCTGTCTACTCTTGATTTATAATTGTACAAATGAGCAAACCGTGTACTCTTTTCTCATGTATAAGGTAAACCAAGGTCTCCCACTAGTTGTTTCCACATGAGTTCATCCTTTCAAAGTTTATAAAAAGTGCGAAATCTAAGGCTCAATAACCCGCAGCCCTCATTAAACCAATTATTAGTGGTGCCGCTGATGCTATGAGGCGTGAGATGATTACATGTATTTTTGTACATAGCCTATCCATGTAAACAGACAAAGGTAGACAACCTGGAAACGTGCTTAGCGGTTGGCGAGTGCATTCGGAGACTGTGGTCCATGCATCTACATTTGGGTCTCTCATCAACTTTGAAATCAATTCCACTATTTAAGCCAACGCTGTGTGGCTCTAGCACATTTAAATGTTTGTTGGCGATACTGGCTCTTCCTGAGTGACAGGTTGCCAGGATGACAAAGTGACAAAGTGAAGCATCTACGCAAATAAGAGAGGGTTTGTGTTCAGTTTGAACCATCATCACTGCATTTGTGATATGAGAGAGTTTCCAGTAATTGCTGTTGTATTTACATATCAAATATGGTAATGTGACTTAAACATACATAGGGAAAAAAAATATGTATTTTTTTTTCAGAATTGGTAGTCATAATGTCCAATGAACACTTCTGACAGCAACCAATAACATAACAATGATACAATAATGAACAATAATGAAAATTTGGCCAAGTTTAATATAATAATAATAATCTCATAATGTAAAAACAGGCTAATAATGTATTAACAATGGTGAGCCAATAGCATAGTAGCATCTTGCCAATAATTACTACATTACTGGTTGCAGTTATTACATTATCACAGAAATATATCCTTGCCAGGCCAAAGATATAATAACCAGCATATAATGTAATAACTTTGTCCTCTTTTGGATAATTTCTTGTTTAGAACTATAGTTGAAATGATGTAGTCCATATTTAGACCTGGTTTAGCCTTAGATTAGATTAGACCTACAGTAGTCATTATAGATCTACTTTAGACCTGGTGGTACGCAGAAAATCTAATCTTTTCTTTGGTGATACTTGGTGTGAAAACTTTGAAAGCCACTGCCTTAATACATTATTGGCAAGATTTAATATTATTTTTTACATTATTAACCTTAGTTATTATGTTACTGGCCTGTTATTACATTTAAAGCTGGCCAAAATGATTATGTTATCTGCCGTTACATTATTGACCTTTATTATAATATTGGTTGCTCTACAGAACTGCATAGCAACTTTCTGTTCTTTTCTTAGCTCAAATACATTTTTTAACACTGATTTGTACTTCTTAAGACTTGCACAGCTGGTGTATTATAAATAGCTGTTACTATTTATACTTCGCAGATAGCTATGGACAGAAAAACTATATTTTAACTTGCAGTTGGAACAGTTGGAAGATGTTGGTTGTTATACTAGTATATAAGATAAGATAAGACTTTATTGATCTCACACAGGAGAAATTTACTTGCCACAGTAGCTCCAGGACGGTTTGAACAAGAAATAAAGTGCATGCAGGCAAGAATGAGATAAAGTAAGTAATAATAAAAATAGTAATTATAATAAGTAATAATAATAATAATAATAATAATAATAATAATAATAATAATACAAGCATCAACATGGAAAAGAGGATATTGCATGTCTGAAAAATATATAATAATATAATATGCTTAAAATTGCATTGTTTTAGTTTTTCATATCCGCTAATGTAACATGATCTAACTTTCTTCTGTCACACATAACTTTACAGTGTTAGTGTGAAAATGTATGGATACACTGCAAGCGTTAAAAAAGTTTGCGGTACTTTGCATAAAATTGAGTGTGGGAGAGATTGCTTGGAGACAGGTAGGTAGTTGTACTTTGACTACAGTTAAGTTATATAAGCAGCTACTGTATAGACTTAAATCAAGGTTTGTTTTCGATTTTGGCAGCAGAGTGAAAAGTGAAAATATAACAGAATTATGAACACAATGCATTCGCTGGCACAAATAATTCATGCTTGTGACATTTTCTCACAAATATTTTTAATGGGAGTTCGAGAAAGAGTGAAAGCTGAATCAGTCCCAGTTTGAACTTGAGTAAACCTGATTAGACAGGATGTATTGAACTCACAAGGCCTTATTTTAACGCTTGAATCAAAATGTTTTTTATGATGGCGTGATGAATCACTGGATGTGCTAGAACTACTAGAGGTACTTCTAAATAGATTTCAAAGCCCTGTAGAACTGTACATGACCAAGAGCTTGGTTCTCTTTTTCCTTTGTCAATGTGACCACTGATATTTATTATACTTTGGGTACATTTTCATTATCCAAAAACATATTTATTGATCAGATCTAGCCCTGAAAGTTATAATGTACACAATGAAATATTAGAGCAGAAACCTTTGAATGGAAAGGAGATATAGGTGGGTGGGTATATTGATCGTCGAATTCGCCAGAAGTGATGGTTAAATGACTTAATTTTCCACGCCTTGTCATAAAACCAGAATAACAGAAATTACCATATGAACACAGTATTTCTAGCTCATTACATTGATCAGCTGTTGTCCATATTTTAACATTCATTTAGCACAAATTACAAGTAGCTCAAATACACATTCACAAATAAAACAAACCTTGTTCCTCTGTCGACTGTTGCTATCTTTGGGTTTTTGTGTAACCTTTCACCGTGTTTTTTTTTTTTTTTTTCACTGTTAACTTTTGCTGTCCTTACTTTGCGTCCTTTTGTATATCAATCTGACGTTTTCACTGTCACTTCCGCTCAAACAGGAAGCCACCAAAATAAAAGCGTAACCTTACTATTAAATGCCATGGACGGTACGTTAATGTATATAAGAGCTAACTTGACCTTTACAGTTTTATTCAGATCTAAGATGAGACCACATGATACTGTTTGACTGAGCAGAAAATAACTCGAAAAGAAGACAACAAACAACAGATAATAGGAGTATATAGTATGTACCAGAACAACAAACCAGGATTTAAGTTTAAGGATTTTAGGAAGTTACACTTGGGTTGTTTTGTTTTGTTTAAGCTGACTCTGCATGTCTCTAACCTGCAGTTCAGAAGAAACAAAATCACATTATGAGAAATCTATATTCTCGATTTGGCTGTCAGGCACTGCAAAGATCCCTGTTTGTTTTGAAGCGGTTTTGTCAAATTCAGATTGGCGTCCCATCGTAAATCTTACCTCCCACTCACACTGCCACCTACAAATGTAAACAATCTTTGTGCAATACATTTTGGTTTTGTGTGTGTGAGTGTTAGTGTGTTTTTTTTTCACACACTGTGGCAGAGAGCAAATGAAAAAGAAAGTAACAGACCTTGATAAAAAAAAAAAAAGATATGCCACAAAGGTCGCCTGGCGGTGTGCCTATAAATCTGTTTTATTGGTACGCTACCACTCTGGTAATGAAGCCAGCCGTCCACACTAACAAGCTTAACGAATGTCTGGCATATCAACTGGTAATTGCAGGGAGACTATGCCCGCTGCCTAATTACAGATATGTCCACATATCGGAGTGACGGCGCACGACAGAGGACAGAGGAGGGGGGAGGAGGAGTGGGGGGGGGGGTTATTATATTCCATTTGCTGGGACAGCTCCTGCGGCAAGGCTGCACTCTCTGAAATGTCTTCCATAGGTTATTTATAATCGCTCGGAAATTGTAAAGAAAGGGGCCGAGACAGAGTGGGAGAGAACAGTTAGTACAGAGAGAATAGCAGAGGAGAGCAAGTGAAGCCTGCCAATTTAGACTGCTGTACTGCAAAAAAGGAATATCGGAAACTGTATTTAGAAGCTTGAATAGAGCAGTTATTTTTACAGTTTGGCCAACTTTTTTCATGACCTGAGGACAATCCATTTATGATCAACATTTAAATATTGTCAGATTGTTCCAAGTATATTAATCCAGTCAAACTGAATTACATATTGAATAATATACAAGTGAACATGTAACATGAGCCGCAACGCTGGTCACGTGATCGGCTGTGAGCTGGAGACATTTGTCACAGTGAGGGACAGGAGGACACTGGACAAACTGCTCTCCATCATGGACACTCCTGCTCACCCACTACACCAGACCATAGAGGGACAGAGGAGCTCATTCTCCAGCAGGCAGTGAGAGATACAGGACTACATTCATACCATACTCCATGTAACTGTACCACTACAACTGTATATAGCTGGGATTGTACATCTTATTTGATATTGTATTTTATACTTTATTACTACTTTTCTATTTAATTTTGATTTGTACATATACATTTATTATCATTATTTTTATTTTTATAATTATGTCTCATCTGACACTGGTCTATTGCTCTTTGGTTGCTATTCCATCTATTTTGTGTTACCCTCTGTTATATATTATTTGATGAGTGAGCTACTGTACCCAAAACAATTTCCCTTGTGGATCAATAAAGTTTATCTTAAAGCCCCAGTGTGTAGGATTCGTGGCGCATAGGTGGATGGTGCTATTGCACTTTCTGTTTTAGCTACAGCAGACCTCGAGGGTCACCCGGGCGCTACTGTATAAATAAAACGCGGCTCTGTTTTTTTTTTTTTTTCTTTTCTCATGAAAACACACATTCCCGATCATGTACCATGACACTCTACACATTAAATGAAACCTTACAGTCTCCTTTTTTTGACTATGCAATTCATTTCCCTGCACAACAATCACTCCCCAAGCACATGGGACCTTTATACGGAAAAGCACAAAATGAGGTTAGCTTACCTTAGAATGCTTTGCACAGGTCAAACTCTGTATTTCACCATAAACTTGCTCTCAATTTGTCCGTAAGGATCCAGCGAATAAAATCCAGTAAAACAATTTAGTCCAAAACACGTGTTAGATCCATTACGACGTCTGATCCGGCAGCATGCTTGTGTTGTTTACCCAAAACCACGAGCCTTGCCGAAGGCGAAGGCGGGGCCCAAATGTCCTTCTGCGGCTCTCGTAAATGGCTGCCTCTGCATGGGGAAGATCCCCCTTTTATGTGACTATATCTAAGTCCAAAAGAATACTTTTCATGATGGAAGTGAAAAGGCTTGGAAAACAATGTATTTTTGAATGGTATCTTCAATTTCAGTAATTAACGGGTAAAAATCTTACACACTGTCCCTTTAAGTCTGAACATGTAAGTAAAAAAAAGGAAAAAAAGAAATTGAGCTCCAGAGCAACAGAGGTCCAGCTCTCCCACATCAGACATCAGACAGTCCAGCGCATAAATGCACATAAGATGTTGGCAGGTAAAGCATACATGGAGCGACATAACCAAGTCACGGGCATATTGTACAGAAACATCTGTGCAAATTATAGAGAATGTCTGGAATGTGAAAGCATCAGTGGTGCCCGTGGTCATCGGAGCACTCTGGGTAGTAACCCCCAAACTGAAGGGGTGGCTACAGCAGATCACAGATACTTTTTTTCACCAATATCATTGCATTTGGTCTTGATTCGTATGCACTGGTAGCATAAATACACTCTTAAAGGCTCTTGCTTAGTCCATTTACACTTCTCCTTTAAAAGCATTGCGGTCTGAAACTACATTTGTGATGTTCCAGCTCCCATTAAATATCATTATGGTAGGTCTGCTGAGCATTATGTGCACTTAAGAGGTACTTGACCCTAAAGAGTACAGGATTGCAGTTAGAAGTGTGCCATTAAAGCTTTTGTTGTATGCAACCATATGCTACAGTTTATGTTAATGAAACTTTCACAGTAGACTGGGATGAGCAAACTTGACCTTGTGACAAAAATATGTATCAGTCATAATGCTTGGAAAGTAATGTTAAGTTGCAAATTTGGCTGGCTCATATGCACAAAATGTACGATGAGTTACCAGCTTTTGTCACCTACAATGGTTACGGTGACTTCATAGTTTTAACTGAGATAATAAGAAGGGAGTAACGGCTCCATAATGTAACTTTTTACCTTTTTGAATCCAGTTAACCAGTTGGAACCATACCACTGTTATGACTTTAAAGGCTTCATTTTTATATTTTGTTCCTGTTCTGCATGGTTTACCTTCTCTAAAGCCCTACTGTATAACTTTTTGGCAACAATGTTATAATAGTGCAATGTTTTGTGGCCCTTAAAAATGTATTCTATTGAAACACTGCAAATCTTCCAAGTTCAGAGGTTGAAATCTGCATTCAGATCATTCTACACATATCACTAGCACAGACACTGTAATCTAAATTAAATCTGGCATTATAGTGAAACAATTGATCGAGCCTGCTGTAACGCCAGCTTCTCACAAATGAGCAGAGACAGACAGCAAATCTATTATTGAGAATATGTACAATATGTGAAGTGACAGAGGCTGTTAGAACATAATTGTTGTAGAAGTGCTTTCCCCTGAGAGCCCTGTTTTCTCGTCTGGCTTTGATTCTTGCCAACGCGGCCGGAGTTTTTATGTTAAATCCTATAGCTTGTCAACAGCCCTCAGCCAGCCTTTGCTTCTAAGCCCCGGTAATGAAAAGTGATTGAAACACAGCAGCAGATAAAAGCAGCGCTACTCTTCCACCGCTGTGAACTTTACAGAGGTTTTTGCAGACAAAACTACCTGGACTTCACACTCAATAATTCAATAATGCAGCCATCTATTCTTCGGTTTGTTTTTAGAGCTATAGTTTTAAAGAATTGTTTTCAGCTTTTTCAGTTTTGGGGGAAAAATGACAACAAACAAAGCAAAAGAACTACTTTAAAATCACATTATGCTTTTTGCTGACCTCAAGTTAGAGTTAGGAGTTAGATATTTTTAGAGACCTTTAAAGGGCCCATATTACTCTATTTTCTGTTCTAAGTTAATTTCCTTATCATAAGCATACCTTGCTTCACTCACTCATGTTTAGCACATAAACCCAGCATATTTAGGAGTTCTTCTCTCAAATTGAAAACACTTTTTTTTGCCTCCATAGATATATGTAGATGTTTAATGCCATATTGTGGAATATTCTAGTCAAAACAATAACATTTCCATCCTCCTCCATCAGAATTTAGTGTCTTCTGCTCAAGAAGTCTATCAATATTTGTAAAGTTTTTGCTGTAACTTTTGTTTTTGTTTTTTAAATAATATGTCCAGGTTATATTTGATCTTGAGGGTCCGCCATGTATTATATCCACCGATTCTGATGAAAACTTATTCTGTACAGTTGTTTGACATTTAAGTTGTTTCATTTTTGTGTTGTGTTCACATTTTCTTAAGCCAAAGTTTTTAGATGTCTTTCACTCGCCTTCCACTCCCACGATTTTCAATTTCCTCCTTTAGCTTGTTTGGACAAGAGTTTAGAGCCAGCTGTGAAGGTCATCAGTGTGTCCGATAAAAGTAGGACCAAGAATAAAACTTTTTCCCCTTTGCGCGCCTTGGTGTAATCTCGACTCAAGGAAAATGCCAGGTGCCATTTGGAGAGATAAGGCTCCAAAATCCACCTGCACTCCAATAGTCCAAAATCAGTCCAACAACAATGAATATATATCTACAATACTGTGCAGAAGACTTAGAAATGTGTATAAGAGAGTAGAGTAACTTTATATTCACATGCCAAAATCAAATCTAAAGGAAGACAAACCAAACTTGAAGCATCTGCCAAGACATTATGTTTTGAAATGGTAAAAATAAAATGCCCAGATTTCAGACTTTGGTTGATGAATGCCTTTTCTATA